>CM025784.1:42408826-42884545 GCA_014636745.2 Centella asiatica | reverse complement strand
GGCATACGCTACAAGAGGTAACCGGTTTTCGGACCGGGTTAAAATTAGTTCCGCAAATATATCGTATGCATGCGTTAATTGTTTTCAAGGACAATCATATATGTACTGAACTTTGTCCATGTCTACGACACATGCTATTTTTATCCCCGTTTCCTAACTTTCTTTCTGCTACGTACAAAACGATAGCAAAAATTAATAGTTTTATAAACATTAATATTGTAACAAAATTAAACTATAAATAATGATATGTGACTCCACAATGTATACATTTTAATATTTCAGAAAAACTTAGACGTTTATTTGACTTTTGGTATGAAATAGATGGAGTAGATAAAAATAAAAAATCCTCTCTTTTAATCTGTATACATACGCCACATACGTAACATTGATTCATTTAATTATTATTTCCTTTCGAAAATAACTGTGATTCCACGAATTTATAAGTGATATTTAGTATATATATTATATAATTTTAATTTTTTATTTATATGAAATTGTGATTAATATTTTTAATTTCTCATTTTTATTAAATAATTTAAAATATGTAATATGTAAAAAATATTACTTAAAACTACCTGCAACGATAATTATTCTTGCACAATCTTTAATAGTTGGGAAATGGGTTACTTTACACAATCTCTTATGTGTTGTTCCCTTTGTTATTACAAAATTATGGCTTTCTTCCAAGTTTATGGTAAAAAAAAATTGAAACTTTGCCTAAAATAATACGTTTTCTTGTTAATTTCTAAAATTTGAAATTACATAATATTTCCTTGGTGCAATTAATCTAATTTAGAGGTAAGGGAGAGTTTTCTAATTCTGATGAAGCGAACGAAAATTAATCAAACTCTCTCCTGAATTTATGGTGATTCGATAATTGTTAATTCTAACACCTAAATAATCAATCTTTTTTTTTTTCTTAATTTTATCCACCACTAACATGAAGTACATATTTACCCCCAGTGGCAAATTGGTAATACACACAGAGACACGCATACTTATTTCAATATGACATAAGAAAGCTAAGTAGATAAAAATGGACTATCTTGGTAGCATTTAAGCTAAAAATAATGATCTACTTCTAATTTTAGGACTAAATCATAAGCAAAGATTTGATCAGTAATGTAAATTTCTAAGTCCGCTTGTATGTATACAGTTATTACAATTTGCGTTGCTTAAGATCGATAACTGTACAAGTAGAAATTAAAGCGCCTAGGCGCCTAGCAGTATTTGTATTTTCAATGGGAAAGTTAAAGGACAGCATCGTTTACTATGAAAAAAAACAATTTATGAAGCAACAAATAGGAGATGTAGGCCTTGCAACAACTACTACTACCACATTTTTCTAATCTTCTGATTTTAGTAATAATAATTCACCTATTCCATTAAATTTTTAGATAATTTTAGCTTCATATATATACTTTGCAATTATATGTGTAGGGGAGGAACTAGAATTGTATTTTGAGGAGCAAGAAAAATAAATCATAATTGGAGGGGACAAAATCAAAAAATTTATACACTAAAATCAATAAAAAAAAAAAAAGAGATACATGAAAAATTTTCATAATTTTAAGGGTGATAACTTTTTTTTTTTTGGAGAAATTGGGAGGGATGGCCATCACCCTTAAATAGTTCTATCCTTGTATGTGTGTATCAGTGCGTGCATATAATATATTTAATTATATTTGTATTTTTATATATAATCTCAATTGATAAAGTCGATGTTGTAGTTATAAAGTTTCAATTGTGACAATATGGGAGTTGGGCGCTCTGGATCCCCATTGAGAATTTAATGAATGAATTAATTATTATAAATCAAATCTTACCACGAAGAAAACACCAAAGTCTTCACACACACACACACATATACACAAACACTTAGAAGGGGCTTTTTCTTAATGGGTTAGTTAACAACCGTTAATCAATGCAATAATTTTGTTATATAATGAATATTAGGTAAAAAGTCACATATATTTATTGTACTGACTAAGGAGAGTTTATCTTAAAAATGTCCCTTAATATACAATTGATGTGACATCAATTTAATTTCTTACTCCGATCTATGTTAATAATCAATTCCCTTAAATTAATCTTGCCATTTTTTTTTCGTTTTATTGTTATTTGTAGATTCATTACTTTCCCTAGTTATAGAATTCTTTTGGTACGTATAAAGAGGTTCATTTATTGCAATTTAGAATGTAACATTTTCTACATATCTGACAAGATATATCCCAAACTGTAATATTTTTTATCTCATTTTTCGCTCGATTGTAGGGATCAAATAAAGCAGCTATGCTATAACATTTCATGCATGTTCTCCGTATATAACATCTGTTATTATATGGGAAGATTTATCATATGTCAATTATTCTATCAAACATTAGAAAAGTAGTTAATTTTCAAAAAAAAAAAAAATGACACATGACATAACCTCAATATTTTTTAGACTCGGTCCGTTCATCAAACCGAGAAGGTTATTGAATATATAAGTTATTGGTGATCGGACTGTTATTAACTCAGTAATGTCATCATTAATTTATATTTATCATTCATATAATTATGCTCATTTGAAAAGCTAACACACAATATAAATGTCTCACTTTTTAAAATATAATATATAAAACTTATTTTTAAGAGGTAAAATGTGCGAACTCTAAAATAATGAATTATATAGAAGTAATAGAGCTACTGAACCGGTGACCAATTTAATCCGCAGTTTACTCGGCCAAAACAAATTTTAAACAACAACGATTTTAGAGTCAATTGAACTGATCATCGAATCGGCGGACGGTCCAATCAATCAGATAAGTTGGTCCGGTTCGAGTTTCAAAACACTGATGTGGACTAATTAAGCTACAATAAATGTGGAGCTCGATATGATGAAATTCCTCGATGAACTCATCAAAGAGTATATATACTTATAATAGTCTTTTATTTAAGTTTTAAGCTTCATCTCGCCATTATTATAATTTTATTTGAATAAGCTTAGGTGAAGAAGAAACTACCGGACCAATTCAACCAATACGGAGTACTTATTATAAGGACAAGAAAGTTTCCTAATTCCCTAGCATAGGTAAAGAAAAGGACTACTATACAAGTAATTCGCTATTTCAGTAGAAAGTCAAGCACCCTCATTTTATATATATATATGTATGTATGTATGTATATGTATGTATGTATGATCGACTATATATAAGAAGTTGTTGAACTGTCTCAAAATTAAATAATTGAAATTTGATAAAATTGTTTGGTTGGTGTTATATCTAATCCACCTCATCGATCTGTAACGTGTAATCATGCGTGAATGACTGACTTGCTACACTTGTGAATTTCAATCTCTTGTTAAATAATGCGATTGAAATATTTGGCAATGAAATATTTTTTGAAAGCTTAAATGTATAAATGTATAAAATTCTTGTTAGTTAAATATAATACGTCGAGCAAGTGTTTGCCACACATATAATAGTCATGCATAAATACAAAATAAAATAAAAGGAAATAATTATTAATAAAATTCATTATCGCCAATCTCCAGTGGTTTAGAATTAACTTTAAATTGGTTGCTTCATAAAATAAAAGGGTTGCACGTGATCACATGCATCATAATCATCATCATTATATCCTTTTTTTAACTCTTGTTATGACACAATGGAAACTAGACAGCGATGGAAACTTCTGCATGTTTATTTCCCATTTTGGCTATGCAAAAACTCTTATTTATTATTAATCTGATCGAGTAAATAATTCAAAAACGAGTTCATAACTTTTTTTAAAAAATTTATTTATTAATCTTGGACAGATTTCAATTTTATTTATTTGATTGCTCTTTTTTCTTTCTTACGTGAAGCATTTTTGCATTGTATTTCACGCTTTGTTTATTTTTTCCACTAATTTTTGGATATGTTGTAATTTAATTCACACACCAGAACATGTCTTTGTACCTCCATTCTCTTGATGAACTGGTAGGTTAAAACCGTAGTCAAAGGTAAAATTCTCCTGCCTAATTTATCTAAAAAATATTACTAACAAAAACAGCTGGACGGAAAAAGGCTTGGCAAAAAAAGAAGTTTGTACAGTTCAACTTTTTTATGCCGACAGCATTGTTATTAGTGATGTGTAGTAATAATAGACAATAGGAAAATGATGGTGTTGCTTAATTCGTTCGAGTTTGATTGGCGTTGGTTTTGATTTTTGATTTTTTTTTTTTTTGTAATTGGGCTAGTCTATGTTATACTTGATTATCGAAGAAAGTTAATTGAGCAGTCAATTAATTTTTATACATTCATCAAATTATGAACTAATAATTTTTTTAATAGTGAATCTCTCATAATTCATCAATTCCCTATAGTGTTTAGTTAAACCGGCTTAATTTGTGTAAATTTATTTGTGTAGAAGTTGTGTCAAATTAAAACTCCTCTTATTATTATTGTTATTATACACCGACAACTAAAATAACTCATTTAACAGTCACTTATTTTCCATGTCCTCTTATTGAAAATTTTAAATCCTATTTTTCTTGCCAATAAAAAAAAAACACTGAAATGTGTGTTCATGTTGGTAGGTCATTTATTTTTGCAAGTTTAAGCAACTAAAGTTGGAGAAAATTTCACATTGGGCCTGTCCAGCATTCTAGGGTGACAGTTAAATTTGAGGTTTTAAGGCCTTACAATAAATAACGGAAAGAATAAGTTGGTTTCAAAGAAGTCCAAAATTCTCTCCCAAGGGTTTAGCCCATCAGTTAAACCCATTAATGCCAGAAGAAATTTCAGGGTCGCTAAGGATGAAGAAATTCTTTCCACATGATTACAGAGTTTGTTTCAAGATTTCGTATTCTTTAATTCAATTAAATAAAAACATTTGTAGTTTTTGAAAGTCCCACGTTAAATAAAATTTTTATATTACCAATCAAATAAATTGACATGCATCATTTCAGTGAGAGGAAATTAATCTCGACATAGGTCGTCGAAATTTAGATCAAAAACCTTATAATTGATCTCAGTCTAAGTTGTTTGACATAAAATAAAATTTATCCAAACAGTATTGCACTAGATAATATTATCGTTAAAACAATCTCAACATAGTTTGATTATGATATTATTTATAATAATTCTATTACTATAATTTATTACAGTAATAAAACATTTAGCATTTTGGAATGTAATTTACAAATATATATATATATATATATATATATATATAATAAATTATATCCGCCAAGAGTCGAAGATCGAATTCCACGTGTCCAACCAATTGGGACATCAGAAGTTATTTTGGCTACCCCTCGAGTATACAACTAAATCTTCTATTTAAATTTGGTGCTAATTCCAAAAGAAAAATGACAAACTGGTATTGGAAACTCTATTGGACATATATTCCTAAACGAAGTAGAAATAACATGCGTCTTTATTTTTAAATTAACTTCTATAGATAGTGGAATGCCCTTTATCTGATGATGACGTGGAAATAAGTGGGAAAGAACGTCAGATCTCTCACTTTAGCACCAAAAAAAAAAAAAAGCACAGACAAATTACAATGCATACACGTGGAAATAGAATAATAATAAAAATTAATTCTTGAAATTAATCAGGTAACAACTTCTTTTGGCTAAATAATCGGGCAACAACTTTTTTTTCAAAATACTTTTCATCGAAATCTTGATTTGTTTAAATTATATTTCAGTTGAAATTTTTGAGAGGGTATTTTCAAGAGTGTTTTTTACATTCTCAATATTCAAAACCATAACTTCGAATTGAATAACTCAAATCATTTTTAACAGATACAATTGATATTGTGCAACAATTTCACCAGATACGACCGAGATGAAAATAATTGTGGCCCGGGTATATATAGTATGTACACATCTAATGTTTGTGGTAATTTCTTTACCCAACTTGCACTATTTATATTTCGTACTTTTATGCCAAGCGAAAAATAGTGCTAAGGACAACACACCAAACACCCTATATATATAATCTCTATTTTAAAGAAAAAATATTAAAAAACTAAAAATTAGATTTGTATCAAAACTCCAAAAATAAAGAATCTGTTAATAAATTTGGACATTAAATCTCTATATATAAGAATATATTATTCAAATCTCGAACAAAATTAAGTAATCTGTAAAATAAGGACACCAATGAAATTTATAAAATATAGAGATTCAAAAATATATTAAAAATTATAATTCAATATTTAAAATAAAGAATATGTTAAAAGATTATAGTGTGAATAACCTAATACGAAGTATTTTGGTACATATTAATAAAAGCTGCATATTTCATAATGAATCATTTGATAATTCACACCTAAAGTATTACACTGCTATCATATTTGTAAAATTATTATTTCATTTTGTGATTAATTTGAAAGAAGAATCCGTGGGATCTATATGTTAAAAATGAATGATTACGAGTTCTAATAAGGATGTATAACAAATAATAATAATACTTGTTTTGTGAGGTGATGGATAGTGTACGACTTAATTAGACTTGAGGTACTTGTTAGCCTTTTCTCCACGAATTCAATACAACATTATGGATCATTCACGTAATCATGAATAGGTTACACAGCACCACATAAAGACTACTAGTCAAAAACCAATTTAAATTGAAAGGGAAATGTCTAATACGGAGTATCATAATAATGTGCATAAAAATTGTACCTACTACATTACATTAAAACTTAATAATTTTACAAAATAATATTTATACCTAATGTAAGCATGTTATACACACGCGTGTGTAGCACAACAAAATTGATATAGAAAATATTAAAATTGTGTAATTAATTAATACAGTCTAGTACTTTAAGTTTCTCCTTCTATTATAGAATAATTGACGCTTTAAAATTTATTTTGGTTAATTTGATTGTTTTTTTACTTTAGATACACATATATTTATAATTATATTATAAAAATTGAATATTATTATAGATTGTATAAACTTTCTCTTGATTATGATTTTATCACATATATAATTGTAGAATAATAATAATTTTAAATCAAACATGAGTTAACTTTGACCCAATTTTTTTTTAAAATGTTAATTAATTAGTAACAGAGGGAGGAACAAACTTAATTAGACTTTTTTAGACCAAATTCGTAACACAGACTACGAGGAACTTAAATTGGACACAACAATCATAAAGGCTACAACGTACGCCCTTTAATTCGTTGTTTGTGACTTCCAACCGTTGTTCTCTCTCTCTCTCTCTCTCTCTCTCTCTCTCTCTCCTTCCTTCCTCCGCACATCCCATATTGCATCTCTTACCTCCTACTCTTTCTAAAGTACGTGTGTAGCAGTTAATTTTTTCTTGATCAGCAACATCTCCATCTCCATCTCCTTCCATATACGGAGTATATAATTACCGTCAAGGTACGTACTTTGGTGTTTTCTTAATATCTCACTATTCTACTCCATCTTTTTAAATTTTTTCTGGTAGTTCTAAGTCTAACGCGAGTAATGAGCAAATGAACACATAATGCTAATTTGCTCAATTAACTACCATCATTAATTTGCACATTTTTTGTGCGCAATTTGCATAAATTTAGTGATATAACTACGTACTAATATAATCATCATAAGTATGCAAAATTTAGAGTAGTATTTACATGTTTAGTAGTAAATATATATATTTAAATACTATATACCCGTTTATTTCGACTTAAATTTTGAAAATTTGATAGTCTGAAACTTTAAACAAACGGGACCTATCGTTCAATTCTGATTAATCTGTTATCAGTTATATGTGAATATGTACATGATGATGCTATAGCCGACACACAAATCACACATGTATTACGTTATTCGTTTACTTATATGTATCGCACGCGCATACACACACAAGAATTAAGTGTTTTGTTTTATAAACAGTACAGTAGGTGTATATAACTGTAATCTGTATGTGATGGTGATGATGGGTTTGGAAAGCTTGGTGGTGAGCTTGAAGTCAAAGCTAAGGTTTCTGAAGATCAAGAAGTCGTCGTCAATTTACGATAAGATCGAAAAGAGTGAAAGCATGAGAGTGGAGATAAGGAGCAGGAAAGCTCAAAAACTCATTCAACAGACTCTTAAAGTTGCTGATTCACCCCGGGCCAACAAAACTTATGCCTTCTAAATATTCATTCATTTTTATAGACATACATATATCCTCATTACTACCTTAGTGTATATGCATCATATATATGTATGTATGTGTGTGTGTGTATATATATATATATATATATATATATATATATATATATATATATATGAGAAATAAAGCACAGCAATTTGTTGTTGTTGTTTGTAATTAATCTTTGGCTCTAGCTACAGCGAAATTGTTTTATACTTTCTTTCATCTCAAAGGTATATATTTTTACCTTTTGGAGTCCAACTTGAGGCAAAAGGATTAGATGCTATTAGCTGGCTAGCTAGCTACATGATCGTATATACCGGAATATCGAAAGAAATAAGAGGAATGTAAGAGTTGGATGTTTGTTTTTTGGGCAAGGGACTTTCGATTAAAACAATTACAAATTTTAACTTGATATATAGGAGTAAAAAAATAAAAGGAGTTTCATAATGAGTGTAAATACGTGATTATTAATAAAAGTATTAATTTTTTTTCCGTTTTTATTTTTATTTTTGTATATCAACCTTTAATATTCATGATATATTTCATGCACCATTAAAGTACTCAGTAATAGTTATCTACTTGTTTTACGATTTTTGAATTTATAAAACATTAGGAAGTTGAAGTTGATGTTTGGTGATAATAATAATAATAATGATAAAAAAAAAGAATTAAGCCTATATATGAAACTTTTGATTATAATTTTTTTTTTTACATAAAGTTTAGGTGAAGAGAGTTTCTTTCCGTCCAAGACTGGAGACTTCTTTGAGAGTAACAATAGTATTTACAGATTTTCTTTGAGGGTAACAATAGTATTTACAGATTACTCATAAAAAAAGACAATTAATAAGACTCGAATTCTCAATTTAATGAGAATACTCGTTGAATCTCGCAAGCTAAACCAATTTTCGTGGGCTTTTTATTAGAAATGTTACCAGAAAGATATTAGGGGAAAAAAGAATTGCTAGTAGATAAGAAAATAAATTGTGTGGCAAGTGTTGCTTCCTAGCAAATATATATTGTTCGATCATGTGGTGAAAAATAGCGAGAATCAATCAACCACGTAGGGCACGTGTATATATATAATATATGGTGCGCGTCTCGTGACAAGGTGATAAATGGACTTGTCCATTTTACTCCACTTGGCACTTAAATGTCCCTGAAACTAAAAAAGTACAAGTGCGCAATTAATTTGATATTATTAATCATAGTACCAGTGTGTATCCATATTCCACAAGGTTAGATTAAGTGTATGAGAAATTAAACGAGAGCGTCTACTCAAAATGGACTTTCTTAATCAAAAGGTTAACATTATACGGAGCATTTTAGAATAAAGTGGATATATTTATGCCTAATTGTGTGTAATAGTTGCGATTTATTACTTGTAAATATTGTCACCGAAGGCCTGGTGGTTCAGTTGGCTGACTTATAGGAATATGAATACGAATGTCGATATTTCGTATATAATACAAATTATTTTTTAATAGTCATAATCCGATGTCAATTGTTCGTAAAATGTAAACTAGTAACTCACGGTAAAAATAAAAAATTCATGGTGAATATTCTGCAAAAGTTTATCATTATATCGTACCTCCTCGTCAGTTGGTTGATATAATGATATGCAAACTACTCACCTACTCAGCAACAGTTAAATAATCAAAGCTTGATGATGTCTTACGTAAACAAAACAGTATTCCCCAAACCAACACAATCACCACCAAACCCCCCCCCCCCCCCCCCCGCCCACCCCAACCCCCTCTCACCACCAAAATAAATAAATAAATAAAAGCAACACCACCACACACTAAAGTGAGTATTTCTACAGTTCTATATATGTACATTGTATCGATTTTAACTACGTCCGACAATTTTTTTCCGATAAGATATCAAATATCAGTCTTATACAACAGCATGCCGAAAAGTTTTACGAAAGAAGATTTTCGGGTACATTGAGCAGATGGTCTCATCATTTATATTTGTCCCAAAAAAAAAAAATGTTAATGGCAGAATTATTTGGACTTGTTTTAGTCGACATAGATGTCATTTTCTTTGTCAACTCTTGACAATTCCATCAAAATGTGCTGCTTATAATTCTAGTTTGAGAAACTTCTTTATAATCTCCATCATCTCACAACCGGGAAACCGCCCCAGGCAACCCCTTGCTGCAGCTATCTCATTCAACTCACAAACTGCATCACCCCTAAAAGCTTGAATCCCTTTTTTCCTCTGCCCTTCTGCCATCACCGCATCTGTTAAATCTTCACCAGCCTGTATAGCTGGAAGAGGAAAAGGATCTAGGGGAGTTTCTGAAAGTGCTGAATCCCCACCTACTGCACCCACAAAGTCTTTTAAGCGACATAATGCAAATGGAACGGGTTCAAAACTGTGATCTCCATATTCAACTGGAGTTGAATGATCGCCAGTGACGCAGAGAGTGTACTGGAAATTCCCTGATGCTTCAGCCTGCCAAAGTAGTTTGGCCAGCTGTCCTATAGCTCGATCAACAGCTTCCAACCCTTTAACTTTGAAGACTACCGCTTTATCATGACCTGCATCATCTATGGCCTGCATTTCAAAGAAAACATTCAGCATCAGAATTTTATATAAAAAATTATACTCCATATAGGAAAATTAGTCCTACTTCCATCAGCCATCAAATGACTCAAATTTTTAGACATAAGATATGGAACCAAATATATGTTCAAATCTCCACGAATGATTCATAACAATCATGTCGTAATAACTCTAATGAATTACAAGCCAGCTGTGTGAACCGAGATGAGGTTCTTTTATTATTTTATGTTAATTATTATTAAATTTTAATGGAATAACACCACCATGACAAGTATTGTCAGGTATGAATGAGTATGTACCAGTCTTTTGTAAACAATATTTGATTGGGAGAGCCAACTGCAAGTCTCACCTTCTATGTATTTCACGAGTCATAAGTCTTTAAGTTTCTCCCTTGGTCTTTTACATTTTTTGGCTAACCATCTTTTCACTCTTTTTTGTCTGCCTTCTAATTTAAGTGATAATAAGCACAGGGGTTAAGACATCAGGGAGTTGCAGAAACAAATTATTTTAAAATAATAGTAACAAGAGTACTTCAATCACCTTAATGTGGAGAAACCCAAAGTCATACCCATCAGATCGACCAGGTTTGTGCTCATCTTCCCCTGGTACAAAAACATTTGGGCAGCTGTGCAGAGGAGCTGAGAGTGCATTAGCAATGGCAGTTGCTTTGGATGTTAAAAGCGTGCGATAATCTCCTGTAGCTCCCGGAGCTTCTAGGATATCAATGCCAAGGGATAAGCCAAGGCCAGCTATAATTTTGGTAGGAGCCACCATGCAAGGACCCAACTCATGTTTCTTTTCAAAAGGAGGAACCTGTAATACAAAATATGCCATCAACTCACATATCATGAGAAATACCTATCAAGTTTGAAGAATAAACATAGAGCTACATAGTTCAAATCTACCAATTTTTTAAGAAAACAAATGGTATAATGGCAGGTCTAGGTCTGATGAATTTAATGGAATTCAATGATGGATGAAACGTTGAAGACTCCATCAGTAAGCTCGTGTAGTTTACTTTCTGCAAACATTATAATTCTTCTTCCCTTTTCTTAGTACAGGTCTCTATCAAGTGTTGTATAATTTGGATGAAATATAATGATGTCTAACGCTGAAAGAAGACTTCAATTGTTTCAAACAAGGTACAGGTCAACAACACATACTGGCCCAAGTTTTTTTCATCCTCTTCCCTGGCTAAGTTTCTCGTAAAATACTTGGACAGGACAAGATAATGGCAGCATTGAGAGCAACAATCAATGAACTATTGTTTTGGCCAACCCAGTATCTCCACCACATTATCAAACCGGACTATGCCATGAAGGATTTCTACAAGAGAGATAACTGAAGGAATACAACACGAACCTCAATTCTAATACCACAACCTCGTAGAAGGACAAGATTTGCAATATTCTTCCCTTCTGCTGCCCGTTTTGCATTCAGAGGATGAGCAACCAGAATTCGTGATATTTCTTTGGATAATTCATTGACAACGGCAGCCGTGTGTTTTGCTTCATCTGTATCATCAAGAGCTTCAGCTTGTAATAATAACCGGTTGTCTTTCAACGGGTCTGTTCCAGATATATTTCCACTTAATTTCGGACCTTTTACAACAACACCACATCTATGCTCTGTAGCATACCTGTCAACAGTGACAGTATTACTATACATTGAATCCATGACATTCAAAAACAGAACTCTGGTATAAGATCCAAAGCATCAAGCTTGGCATTATGGTCATTTACATGTGTTTCATGGTAGAGAAATAGAGACTAGAAGCCATGTACTCTACTGATGACCTTCCACATGTGAAAGATTTGATACAACATTTTGAAGATTCAGGACTTAGTTTTTCAATTTATTAATCAATTCCTTGTACATGCATAGTCCACGGGACAGCACATATGCTCAATCAAAAAGAATTACAACTACTAAGCAAGATACCTGACTCTAACTTCGTACTCTGGGTAAGAAGGCAGCTTCATTCCATCCAATGCTTCACATAGAATAGGCCCTTCTTCTTCAAAGTGCCTGTCAGCTCTCCTGCTGATGACTATTCCAGTTTTCTCATCCAGGGTGGCAAAATTTGACTGTAAGTCCAAAAATACCAACAATCATGACAAGCGAACATCAGCAATGACAAAAAGAAAATATATGACAAGAGTACCCTCATCATCATTCAAGATTTTTGGTCAATGTGTTAAATGTCAACAAGATTGAGAAATCATCATTTTTTGAAGTCAACGTTTAAAAATCGTGGTGATCCTTAATTGACAAAATCATCTATGTTCTATAATCCATGCCAAGGAAAGAGCACCCAGAGAGCTACAATCATCCTCGTGAATGAAAAGATTGCAAAAATTATTAGATTAAAAAAAATCAACGGCATTCAGAATATCCGAGTCTAGCACATGATTTTGCTAAAACAATAATCATGATGTGTTGTTTCCGACAAATTCCTAGGTCTTCATGATGGTAGGTAAATGAATAGCGTGAAGCAAGATGTATATAAATCCATTTCCCATTAGTGGATATTGACTATAACCTTGGATCAAGATTCAGTTTTCAAGAAATTGATGGTTTTTCTTTCTCTGATACTTTGATGGCATCATACCAGCTTATGTTTTTCATTTGTATCAATTTCTTTCATTCTATTTATACTCAAGTGATTTAGTTAAGAGATCAGGTATGAGCAAAACAGAACGAATTTTTCCATTGCATTGTCTTAATCCTATCATGAACAGTTGTTCTTAAGCATACAAAACCTGGTTTATTGGAGAATATAATTGCAATATAAATGACCAAGACTCTTCTGACAAAGCAAAATAATTAGGTAGCACCAAAGTTTTAGGACTTGGTTACCGCCCAACTATATTGATAAATGCTAGTACCTATCATGAGATTTAGTACTGTGCTCAATATGTCTATTAAGCATGCTTAAACACCATAAAAATGAAAAGAATAAAAAATAAACGTACTGTCAATTTATAGAGTGGATGGAAAAAACCCGTACTTTGAATGCAATATCCCCAGGAAGCATCGCCAATCCAGCACCCATGGATTCAAATGCACCTCTACCCCTGTAATATACTCTGGGGTCATAACCCAACAAGGAGAGGTGGGCAGTGTCACTTCCGCACCCCAAGCCTACTTCAACAGGATCCATAAGACCATTAACACCAGCAGAAGCAATTGCATCTAAATTGGGTACATTTGCCAATTCCAGAGGTGTTTTATAGCCAAACCTAGGCAGTGATACATCACCCAACCCATCAATCAGCACAAATGCCACTCTTTGCTTTGGGTGCTCAGCACTAACCATGTTTCTCTGCTTATACAGGTCTTTGTTATAGAACGGCTGTGATGAATATACCAGGAAATAAATATGCTAATATGTCAACGACCTTGCTCTTCAACATACAATTCCTTCAATTAAAACACGGAAAAAAGGTTGTTAATTCCCATGGTTGACAATGGATGGGTCATAGGAGGACCATAAATGCCACTAAAATAGTCATTACAGAAAACAATTTAAGGGTTGCAAGGAAATTGATATGAAAGTATGTTTTTATCTGCCAAACATTCTAATTAGGATACTCACTACTACATTAGGATTTGGGATAGATCATTATCCACACATCTCATATCAATTCATTATTAAGCAAAGCTCTATTGCAATTATAGTGACTATCACGGCCTAATATATTATGAAGACCTAACCTTGAGGCCTGAGCACCTCTAAGGTCCATGTGCTTTGCTAAGTCAGTCTAACTCTCAATGGAGCACCCAGAGTATGAACAAGAAAATTATCTTACAAAAGAGTTATACAAGAGAGTGCACATGGTGGTAAAGGGCAATTCAGCAGGTTCTCCGCTTGGTAAGGCGTTCAAGTGCGGAAAAGGAACTACAAAATCCGGAATCCAGTAAAATTCTAGTAAATGATAAACATCCAAAGCTAATAATAACTTGTGTAAACTTAGATGCATTGATTACAAGAATTGGATTTTACATGAAAATGTTGACATCACAAAATCTGGAAAATATCACCAAGAATATGAAATTGGGGTTAATCGACAAAATGAAAAAAAAAAATACCCTCAGATGCACACATATCTAAGGCCTTGTTTGTTTCAAATTATGAGATTACAGATTTTCCAAGAATCACAATCTGATTTTGATTGTGATTCTCATTTTGATTGTTAGAATCAATTTTAGCATGTTCGCTGCAGATTATAAGGAATTGATTCTACAAATTTATTTGACAAAAATAACCTTCCATTCTCACTAATTTTCATTTTACAAAAATAAACCAAATTTCAGCCCCTTACTGCACCCAGCCCCTGCTCCCCACCCCCAACCCTGCCACGTCCCCCACCCCCATTTCCGTGTTAAACTACTGATCCAATGATCTACTGCTCTATTGTTTACATTAAATTTATACAGATTTTTGTATCAAAAAAATTACAAAAACTTCTTTATAAATTAATAATAAGAGTTAAGATTTCAGCAACACAACATTAATAAATATATGGCCAAAAAGGAAGAGAATTATGCAAACTACTTTTGAGTTTCTGCTTTGCATCAATATATATGCAAATCTAGTAACACATACTCTTGTTAGTCCCTTGCTAAAGCACTCTGCAACAAAGACTGTTCATGGCAATCTAAGGGATTTTTTTAGAGAAAGTAAGCTGTTCGACAAAATTCCCAGACCAGATGGATATTTTACTGCAGTGCAACCTGAGCCAGCAGATAAGGACGCATATCAAGCGTTTGATGAAATTCCAGTAAATCACGAGACTATTGTGTTCATTGCAAATTCAGAGGGGGATGGACAAACTGTTGCAATCAAGCCAAAGTTGCCAGATGATTCCAAACAAAAAGTTGGTGTAGTTAAAAAGGTTAATTTCAATTTCGCACTCACAACGTTTCTATATACTAAACTGCAAGTATTTGGACGAGTTTGTGTGATTCAAAGGGTGTTCAATAAGTTTGAAGGTAAGTTGTTTGACAAATTACCTGAATGGGGTATATTCAAGCAAGGGACTCCATTAAATTTGGCATACTAGAACCTGGGCTGACTAAAATGGTAAATTTAAGTTGTTCACTTCATATACATCTTGACGAACAATTTTTTGGTTATACGCTGAAAATACATGAGGAAATTTCCAACCAACATGTGAACTATTTGAACTCCAAACTGATGGAAACTGGGTATTGACTGAAATAGGAAAACTTGAAGTTCCTACATATATTTATTTCTGTCAATTTCTTGACTCATCTGAAATTGGATCTTTTGTGTTTAAATGCATTTTGTTGGTGGGAAAAGACAAAGGTATGATTCTGGATGACAAAAGACATACTGTCAAAAATGAACATCCAAGAAATTTGTTTCATCATCACTATAAGGCACTTTCGCTTGAACTCAGGGCAAGATGAAGCATTCTTGCTGGCTCTTACCATGTTAGAGAAGTTATGGATTGAGTTAAATGAGCTACCATCAGGATGTGGAGATAAGTTTGAGTTTCTTCAAGATAGAAAATTGTTTCACAACATTCTTGATGAAAACAGAGAAATATACAATTTGAAGAAGAACAATGGACAAATTGGACACACTTCAAGTCTGAATTATCTGTTTATTGGGCAGCTTATACTCTATTTCATAGAAGGGAGTCTTGCATTTATTACAGCTGGGTATGGACTGGAGAATAGTGTTCTATATAATTGTGAGGTCCATTGCACAAGTCTTACTTGTTGGCATCAAGTTAGAGCACAGGAGAATGTTATATAAATTCCAAATATATCAAGAAGTATGATGGCTGCTTTGTTATAACAATGAGTGCTTTTGAAGTGGCTCGCGAAGTGCACTTTCTCTGTTTTCTCTTGTATAGCTGCATTACAATTTCAGCCTCACTATCAATTCCCAAACAATTCACAGCAGTTAGGGATGTCAGAGAGTTACACCGAAAGAAATTCGTCTTCGACAGAGAAGTTTGTCATTTCTGAGTTTAATGCCAGCAGTGCTTCTTGCTATGTACAATTGATGATCCGTAAATGGCTCCGGCAGTTGTGGTTTATATTTGACCCAGGGAGTATGCTGTTAACTCTAGAGTAGAAATTTCAATGCATAGTTATGTCCGTGTAGCATGGTTGTCAAGTGACTCACAAGAACACCGAGAAAAACAGCATGCCTACCTACTTAATGTTCTTCCTGGTGCAAGCCACTTCACGTTGAGGACAAGGTGCATTTTGAGGGGAAGGTAATGTAACGTATAATGGGCTGGGTTGTTTGAAATTAGTTAGTAGAAATGAAGGGTTAGGATTTAAATAAGGTTGTAAAGAGGAATGGCTAGGATTGAATGGTGATGTCATAGTTCAAGCCTACATATGGGCTTCCTTTGGATTGAAAGAGATAACAATGAAATCAGTAAAACTTATTTTTTTTTATCTATTTTCTTTTATGGAGTTTGATAGTATCTATAAAAACTATCATTTTGGTCTAATCCAAGACCCTAAATTGGCTACAAACAATTGATAAGCTTCATTAACATGATATTTTGTCAAAACTATAAGGAGAAAAAAAAAACTTTAGTTCAGGAAGAAACGAATAACAGAAGCAATATGGTCCTGCTGATGTAAATACAACAGAAAAGATACTTCAACCATAACCTTTGCCGAAATAACTAATAGCAAACTAGTGAATGTAGAAGGGAATATACGTTGTTCCAATGTTACCAAATGATTTGACAGAGTAGACTCATGCCAAAACACTTCACAATGTACGAATTCTAAAAGAATTATGGCCACTTATTACTACCAAATATAAATTTATCATAGCAACTAAGAGTTCCTCTCTTTCATAAAAAAGACCAAACTGGTGAACAAGTACCATACCATTCCCAGGAAACACAAGTGAATAGAAAGAATAATTGTGTATACAAGCAAATGTAACCAGACATGTAAAGGGTACAGGATTGATTTTTACGATAGGAACTTGTCTATTATATAGTTTAATTCTATAGCATAAGTTTAATTCATATCAATTTTCAGCTTCTCTTTCTAGATTGTCTTGAAATATGTACTTGACCATTTAATTTTTTATTATTATAAATTTTTTATTGGTTAATTAAAACTTAGAATGTATAAAAGAATTAAATCTTTTATACTTATGTAGGTAACTATGTCTAATTACTCAGCTTAGATCATCTAAGTCTTCAAATTCCTAGTTCTCAAAAATGAACACCTATCGTAGCTTTATATGGTCATGAAAAAGAACTTGAAACGTGAGGAGGCCTCATCCACGTATGATCGTTGAAAAGCAAATTTTAACATTTCAAGTTTCCATCTCCATTGGGACAAAAATACGCTACAGTCTAAGTCCCTACGTAATACGTCATCAAATGACAATCCAGCCATAATTAACATCAATGCAATTAATTTCAACATCCTCGATAAAAAAGATGGCCACAAAATAATAAATTTCAATATTTCGATCGCAAAATACAGATCAATTCAGAGATCTGCAACAAACTCCAAACTCTTCAGAATTTAAGCACAGCCAGACGACGTAGATCACTCACAACAATCAGATCGAGACGAAACACAAAATTAAGCTCCGATACTTCAAAAATCAAATCAAACTCAGCAAAATCATTTCATAAATGTAGTAAAATTAAGCTTAAACAATGTCAACAATGCGATCACGATACAAAATCATACACATATCCATACCAGTAAACAAAGACACAGACATATTCATATACTCTTATATACAGACCTTCGAAACGTTCTTCGAAGAAGACCTTGGCAGAGGCGATGGCGAGGAGAGAGAGTAAAAGTAGAGAGAGAAAGCTAGGGTTTCGACCCAGTGACGCCATGGCTAGAGAGAGAGTGTGCGGATGTGATGAGTGAAAATGAGCATAGAGAAGTATATAGGGCCTATCTGCTGCTTTGGTGTTTTATGATCGAGTCAAATCAGCGCAGCACCGATAATAGTTTGATGATCACAAATTAAAGAACCCAGCTTGAGCTGCGAATTTTTCAATATGTATCGAGGAATGCACGAATTAGGGTTTTTGCGTCGACAATTGCTATCTTACCATCTGCTTCTTCGCAAGAGGATGATCCATATTTTGGGAATGCTAAAATACAGTTATTGAGAGACAAAGATAACGACGTTGTTTGTACGCGAACACTTCGCACTAGTTTTTGTTTTTTCAGAATTTTTTTTCCTTTTCATTTTTCTTTAAAAATTTGATTTGTGCGTTGTTTTAATAATTTCACTCATTGTCTTGCAGTATTATGTGAATTTTTTTTCTTTTTTAATAGTAGTAGTGTTTTTGTTCAGTTTTTGATTAACCGATACTTTTTTTTATTATATCGTAAATATATATGTGACAAAATAATAATTACAAGAAAGTTTATATAATCTAGAATGAGATTCAAATTTATAATTATATATTTGTAAATATATGTAATTTTAAAATTAAAATTTAATCAAATTGACCAAAATAAATTTCTAAATAACAGATATAAAATTATGGAGGGAGTAATTCTTAAAAGTACTAAAACAACGGGACGTTATTTCCAAGTTTTTCGAGCTTGTGCGAAGAGTGGATACAATTATTCAAACAATTGATAAAGTCTTTTTTAACTTTTTTGGGCATAACTTCGTGTAAAAATCTTTCAAAGAGCTCGTTCTTTTCTATTTTTGGATTATGAATTAAAATTAAAAATTAAAAGTAAAAAAAAATATTACTTGCTTTTTAATTTTGACTTTAAATAAGAAGTTTGTGACAAAAAAAAGTAAAAAACGAACACTCAAATAATAATTTTTAATTAAAAATTTTAAAAGAAAAAAATAGGGAAAAAACAATCCCACAAACTTTTGCCAACTTTTATTTTATTTGACATATTGGTATTGTTTAGTATGCTTGATTATCTATCTAAGCACTCAATAACCTTCTTTTGAGTTTGATCAATTTATCTAACTCTAATATTGTTTACTTAATTAATGGCGTATGCATTCTTTACTTTATTTGGCACTAATCAAATCTTCTGAGTACGAAGTACTATAATAAGATTTACAATTATCGCTATAGAATATGATCAAATACATTGAACAATATATAACTCTTAAATAGTAAAAACTTTACGAAAATATACTTCTCTATCTATAGAATACCGTGTTCAGTATTTATAGAATTAATTGTTCGAATTTAGTTTGTTATAAGTTTATTTGATAGGTCCAATAAATACATGTTGTAATTCTGTCATGTAATAAATCTCAATAAAATTTGGAAAAAATTATATTAAAATATAAAATAACATCATACCCTAATTGATCGTGACAACTCGTTAGCTTATTCTTTATAAACAGACGGCAATGAAAGTTGGCTATAGTTTCTCAGGAGTTCTAAAAATTTAATATGATCTAAGCTATTTAGTTAAAATTAAAATTGAAATAAAATTTAGGAGTTCTAAAAATGTTTGCTTGTCCATTAGTTGTAGCGATATACTAGATAATCCATTGCAGCATATTTTAATAAAATTTATTTTAGATGGAGGATATAATAGAAGGTTTCTTTTCTTATGATAAAAAATTCAATATTAAAAAAGACGTACGGTAAATTGTAAAATTTGAACAACTCTTATTTAGTACGGAGTACGAGATTAGTTAACGCAGAAGTTTTGAATTTTCTTTTATAAAATCTCATATTTTATTTAATTAATCTCTTTCAATCCATTTAAAGTAATTAAAAACGTCTTTAAAATAATTATAATATTCGCAAGATTATTAATTACTTTATAATAAGTATTCATCAATTTTAAATGTCATGGAGTAATTTTAATCCGATTAAAGGAGGAAGTTTTGTCTTATATTTCTTAGACTAGCTCAGTAGCTCGTGCATAGTATGAACATTATTATTTTTTACTATTTTTAAATTCTTTTAGTATTTTAATATACATAGTTATTTGTATTTTAGTTAAAAATATTTGTATGGTTTACTT
Organism: Centella asiatica; assembly: GCA_014636745.2. Lineage (NCBI taxonomy): Eukaryota > Viridiplantae > Streptophyta > Magnoliopsida > Apiales > Apiaceae > Centella > Centella asiatica. The sequence goes on along the minus strand of CM025784.1, from coordinate 42,863,851 downwards.
TGTATAAGTTTTTTTTTTGTATGGGGATATAAATTTAAATGATTGTCATTTTGGGTAATAGTGAATTTTGTTTGTTATAAATTTAAATTTAATAATTCGTGTAATGCGAAATATTAAAATACTTAACTATTTCACTTTTGATAAATTCAATTACAAATATATTTTATATATTATGTTTGCGAAATCTTATAATTCAAACATTTTGTGAAATTTATTATTTTTAAGTGAAATAAAATGAAAAATATGTAGATTACTTTTAATACAAACTTTTCTATTTTCATGTTTTTAAAAATTGATATGTAAAATAAAATTGTAAGATTCGAAGATAATATTACATTAAAACATACTTTGTAAATTGCATGTATAATTTTAAAATTGAGGGAATATGTTTAGCGATATTTAATTAGTTTATCATATACTATGATTTTTTAGTTAGTAATATATATATATATATATATATATATATGGGCCGATTCATAGCTAACGTTAATTGTGGAGTCTTTTGTAACTAATATATTTATAACCGTTGATCGGATAATCCAATGCTGGAGATCAAACTTTAAAAAAAAAATCCTGAAAGGCAAATAAAAAAGGAAATAAATTTGGCCTTTCCGCTAGTCGAATTTTTTTTTCCTTCCGCAAATGAGAATATATATATATATATATATATATATATATATGTAATTATAGATGTATTTGAAAGAAAAAAAAAGCGCGAAAAGAAAAAGAACAGCTGTTGTCAAGTAAGGTATGTTAATTTAGTGTTTGGGCGTGCAGGTTGTAGTTGGTGTCTTTTTGTGCACGGGGTAATGAAAAAGAAAAACACTTCCATTTTGCGCGTGACAAAGACAGTCGTTGGCGTTGCTTACCCTACCAATACACCCCATATCCAAACATGTATTTATTGTTACCCTACTCAACTACCACCGTCAGATTATATTGTTTTAATGTTCCACTTGATTATTGGTTAGGATGGGAATAATAATGAAATAAAATTAAAAAAGAAAAAAAAATGAGTAAAGAGAAGAATAATTAAAAAATTGAGAAATTTTGGAATGAAAATTATTGTAGAATGTTTGAATGAAAAAATATTACATAAAAGGCGAACAATGGTCATTTCAATATTTATTACATTTTTTATTTTAAATTCTCTCTATTTATTTTATCACCATTCTCTTCAATCACGACTTTTTATTTATTTATTTATTCTAATCTCATTCTTAATTTAAGAAGAAAAAAAAGCCCACCCAATAGTGATATATCTCTTTCTTCGTAAGTTTTTTTTATGTAATTAAAAATTCATACAAAATTTTAAACCTAATTAGTACTTATTCTTACTTAAATAGCATAAAAATAATCTTAATTTTAGGCGTTTATAATCCTTTTGTAAATATTCTATTATGTACATGTTATAAGTTAACTTAAGTGGTAAGATCATTTTCTTCTTACTTAAAAATCAAAGATAAAACCCTATCGTGAAAAGTGAGTTAATAGTATAAGAGGGATTTACCGATAAACAAAATAAATCATTCGATATTTATATGTATCTATATTCCTAGAAAGAAAAAAAAAAGTAGTGACAAAGTAATAATTAATTTACTTAAATATAAAGTATTCTCAACTAAAATTTTCACGTCATTTAACAATCAAGAAAATCTTATCGATATATTATGTGATTTTTATTTATTTTTAATTACATAAAGTTTAAGCTAAATAAACTTCAACTTCGGGGTTAGTGTATTATGAATTGAGTATTTGAGTTGGAAGCCTATGTGTAGTAGTACGTTACGGAGAGCAAGTGGGTTGTTTAATATATTGCAAGCCGATTTTTATATATATAAATATATTTCCTTTCTGTATGCCTCAATTATTCATTATTCTATATTATCTCTTTTCATGCACATGTAAATTGCTTCATTTTAACTTGTGATAACAATATATTAATTGTAAAACTGTCGCGCATTAGGGCTTCCTAATTCAGGATACTGTCATTTGTTGAAAGTAGAGAGAATCACCAATTATAATAGTAAGAATCAATTCAAAAATTTTAATGTTTAATAACCGAGTTAATTCTTACACTTTTGTTCAATAATTTTTCTAAGCATATTACTTAAAATAGTTAAGACTTCCGCTAAATATAATTAAATTTTAGGTACTATGGGCTGTATTGTTAACTGATTGCATTCAATTTGATAAATCAGTATAATCATACTCTTATTTTTATAAACTAATTACAGTAATGGAATCATAATACTGTATTAAGATTTTTCGAGAGAAATACTGTATATTAATTAGTTTGCACAAATTGTAATCTTGAGATTCCATCTTATACACAAGAATAACAACGGATTCAAATCCACTCCCATTAGGATCATCTCCCACAGATTCTGGTAATTGCAATAAATTAAGACGTTAAGAAAAATATTCGTAATTTAAATGACTAAATTAGATTTCTTAACTATTGTCCATGACATAGAGAGTAATTGTTTTTGCAAATTTAACAATATATGTTAAAGGAAAAGAATCAATTTGTTATTACATCAATAAGATTTATCTATGATATTTATAGAGAAGATACGAATATAACAAAATTAATATTTAAGTAATTTGAGCACAAAACTTTTGAACAATATACTCTAATTTAAAATGTAAATAAAGGCGAATAGGGAGTATCAGTTGATCAATTAATTGCTATAGAAAGATAACAGCATATTAATTAAGAATATATATAATAAATGATACTCTCTCCATTCTATAAAAAGAACAATATTTAGATTATTAACGACTATTAATTTTGCATTTTTAACCAAGAATTAAATATACAAATAATAAGTTTTTTTTCCATAAAATTTGTTATGAATGTTTAAGTTACTACGAGATTAATAAGTTTATAATTAATTTTTTTTAATTTATTGTAAAATAATAAACATAACTCATAAAATTTTATAATTTATGAATTTTTTTCTTCTAATATAACTTTTTTTTAAAAACAAAAGAGTACTGCGTACAAAATAAGAAAATAGAATGTACTAAAATAAAATAAAATTGAGAAGATAGAAATGCACATGCCCTTTGAAATCTCTTTTTCCAGTTTACTCTTCTTCCTAATAAGACCAACACCAGCTGCAGAATCTTCATAAAGAAAAGGAGATTCTACTAAACCTTCGCAAACGCTCGCTTTGTCACTGCTTCCCACGCGCTCAATCGTCGCATCTCATTCTCCGTTGCTTCCGCGCTTATTTTACAAAATTCTCAAAAGCGCGTTATTCAAATACCCCATGACAACACAATCCTACGTGGTCGTAACAATCCAGTAAATCATTAATTGGAGTACTATATCGGATGAGAATGAGATGTGACTGACACGCTCGATAACGTAATATTTATAGGTATTAATGATATGTACTGACCGCGTTTAAAAAAAAATTATGATATTTAAATATTATTACGTGATGAAACTATAAATAATATATTAGTAATTTTATTTTTTTAAAATATTTTTCTTAAAAATATGTAAGTTATACTTGAGTCATTTTTTTCGGGACGGATATAATATAAAAGAAAAAAAGATACATTTGATACGAATTTTATTTTATACCCAACTTCAGTGATAAAATTTATTATATTATAAATTTATAAATCTAAGTGAGCGTCGGTGAAAATAATTGTAAAAATTAATTAAATATAAAAGTTAAAAAAAAAAGTAAATTTCATAACGAACCAAAACTGCTAATGTAAATAATCGCTTGTTTACCTTTTTTTCGTAAAATTATTTTGAAACTTATAACAAAGTAATCTGAGAAGAGCTTATTTGTTTAGAAACAAAAGAAAAATTTTACTATATTTGTTACGAAAAATACAGTACCAAACAAGTTATACTCCACACTTTATTTTAACTTCATTTTCATCCCGATGCTCCTTGTCGTTCCAATCTATTCCCGATTTCCCGTTAATAAGCCGAGCTTCCTCCAATTTTGACCATGATTTTCGAAGTTAATCTCGTCTATGTTATAAGTGATTTCAATCTCAATAAATATCAAGCAGCGAAACAAATTTATTTATTATTATTCTTTTTATTACCAAAAAAAAAAATAAAAAAATAGCAGGTTTGAACGGTGAAAATGACGTCTTCACAAAAATTTTTTTGAGGTCTTTTTCTAGAATCGTGTATAGAATTTAATGTATATATACTAAATATTTGTACATATAAAATAGGTCCCGCATATAAAAAAAATATATGGCGTTCCATATCGGTTATTACACTCTATATAAACAGAGCAGCAGCTTCACATCTAAACTCCATACAAATACAGCTCATTGCCATAAGCCATTCTTATTATTTTTTTTCGGCTTATGGCATTCCGTCATTTTTACTCTTCTTCTTCCCTATTCTCCTCGAAGCTTCTTCTCCAAAATCCCACTTCTCGTTTCGTTAAGCCCTTCAGCTCTCTCTCCACCTCCGCCGCCTCCTCCACCGCTGCAGTCGCGCCGGAGAATTTCGCGGACAAACCCGACCACCCCACCACCGTCCTAAAACCCTCCACCGCTGGAAGCTCTGTCCTGAGTTTCGAGGATGGTAAGGGGCTGTTCTCATCGGTTCCCACCGGAAAACTGATGAGATCAGTACTGACGCTCCAAATGGCGGCGGCTGAGCCGGTGGTGGATTTGGGCAGGTGGGTTATCAACTCCAGGCTCATGGAGGTGGCAATGATTCGTAATTTAGTAATGGGTGTTACGAAATGTACATTTTTCGACCATTTTGTCGCCGGAAGAAATGCGGCGGAGGCCGGCGAGACGGTGAAAATGCTGTGGGATGATGGGTTGAAAGGGATTCTGGATTATGGGCTGGAGCATGCTGATGAAAACGGGTCTTGTGATTGCAACTCGGAGGAGCTTGTTCGGACGGTTGAATCCACCAAATCTCTTCCCGCTACCTCTGTAAGCTTCTTGGCTTTTAGCTCCATAAGTACAAATTTGATTTGGAAAATTTGTTCTTTCTTATTTGTCACGTTGCTCAATTGGTTATTATGAGAAATATACTTAATACCACTATTCATCACCGTCAACTTTTTTTTAAGGTCCTAATTTATTTAGATTGTAATTTATTAAATTAATCACTTTCTTAATAATTGTGAAATGGCAATTAATTGGAAATGGAATGTAACGGAGAATTTTTCATTTTGATTAAATTATTTACATTTTTGTTCAAAATAAGTAGCGAGAGATATAATTAATTAATTTGAAAAATGATTAGAAACGGTGAGGTATACTCCCTTCATCATATTCCATTAATAAAATCTAACATCATATAATTAGTGATGAAAAATATATCTCTCATATAAGTGGTAGAGAACTAATTAATTTGAAAATGCATAAATGTAATTGGTCACAATTTGAAATTTGAAATTAATTTAGAAATAAACTGGTCAAATTTTCCGAATTTTTTTTGGCAAATATACGAGACATTAATAAAAAAAAAAGTGTTTCAAATTAAACAATGGAAGCATATAATATTAACAATTTAATTGGTCAAGTTGTTCACGTCTATTTATTTATCAACTTGATAAGAACGGCTGTATTTGCCATGACAAAAACAGCTGTGCACTTGACGTACTATGACATAAGTCATATTTATATTACCAAAAGGAAGTTAGGTAAGATTACTTCACCACATTCAAAACTAGTATACTCTGTCTCACCCTTCACATGCTTTATATTTCTAAGGAATCAGTCACTTTCTTTCTTGTTTTTTATTTAATTAAAAAAAAAAACTTTGCCCCTTTTAAAGCAATTTTATTTGAGTGTTTCCTAAATATAGTTGAAGAGATTAGTATAAAGTATACACATGATTAAATATAAAGTTATGAAATATTAATCAAGATTTTTTGTTATTTTATAGGTTAGTTCTGTTGTTGTGAAAATCACAGCAATTTGTCCTGTTAGTCTTCTAAAGAGAGTGAGTGATCTTCTCAGATGGGAATACAAACAAGATTCATTCCATCTCCCATGGAAACAAAACACTCTTCCAATATTCTCTGACAAAAGCCCTTTGTATCACACTCCCAAAAAGCCAGAGCCACTAACCTCACAAGAAGAACAAGATCTCCAATTAGCCCACCAAAGATTTACAAAAATCATTCAAAAATGCCTAGAAGCAAATGTTCCTCTTGTGGTTGATGCAGAGGAGACACTGATTCAACCTGCCATCGATTACTTAACATACAATGCAGCAATCGTTTACAATAGACAAGACAATAATCCTGTCATTTTCGCGACATTTCAAGCGTATCTAAAAGATGCCAAAGAAAGATTGGTACTTGCAAAGAAAGCTGCTGACAAGATGGGGTTGCCATTGGGTGTGAAGTTGGTCCGAGGGGCTTATATGTCTACTGAAGGAAAAATAGCTGCTTCCTTGGGTCATGAGTCTCCAATTCATGGTGGCATTAGAAAAACTCATGCTTGCTACAATGATTGTGCCTCTTTCATGCTCGATGAGATTGCAAATGGCCCCGGAGGTCTTATTGTCGCGACTCATAATTTAGAATCAGGTAAATTCGTTTGTCTATTTTATAAGGTCGCTGATGTACACAGTACATTAGTAGTTGGGCATCCTATCGCGAATTGCAGGATTGTACGGTGTAGTACAATTCCGCAATGCGTTCAAATTGCATAGCAGGGTGTGTAACAACTAACAAGTGTATAGATCAGCGCCCATCTAAAAAACTCGAGCTCATTTGAATTTAAAGAGTCTTGAGGCCATTGATTGTTTGACATGTAATATGTGAATGGTGCTTAGGGAAATTGGCGGCGACCAAAGTGCACGATTTGGGGATTGGAAAAGAAGGCCATAAGCTTCACTTTGCTCAACTATATGGAATGGCAGAAGGTTTGAGTTATGGTTTGAGGAATGCAGGATTTGCGGTGAGCAAGTACTTGCCATTTGGACCTGTGGAGCAGATCATTCCTTACCTCTTGAGAAGGGCTGAAGAGAACAAAGGGGTATTGGCTTCTTCGACCCTTGACCGACAGCTAATGAGGTAATCCACTCACATCATACTTTGCACGAGTTTCTTTTGATAATGTCGTAGTAGGAACCATCAAATCAAGGCACATCTAACTCAAATTAAATGTTGATAATTATTTTATCTTATCGTGACTCTATTTTGAAAAAGATAAAATTACACGTGAAATATGATTTTTTTTGCTTATTTAAAAGCAAGAAAAATTTTCAAGATCAATAATGCAAATTATATATGCTATGAGATGTTAATTTTTTAATTTTGTTATGCATATACGCACAGGATGGAGCTTAAAAGGAGGCTAAAAGCTGCGATACTCCCATAATGATTATGATGATGATAACGAAGAGAAAGTTGCTGTGAAGTTGTACATAGGGAAATTTCAGTAGTAGCTGTGTACTTCGTGAAACTTAAGACATACAATTGAAATGTACCTACAAACAACGTGCCATTTCAACTTCTTAGAAAAGTAAGACTAAGCTCGATCTTAATTAGATCTTAGTGCAACCACTTGTGATGTAATGACAAAAAAATGGACGCTTAATTGAAGTGTACGTGTAATAAATAAATTGAATATTTACTAACTGCTACCTTCTCTGCATTTAATAAATAAATTGGATGACAAGTAGGTAGATATTAATACTTCCTTTCCAAATAAGCAATGGCTTTTTCTGTTACAAAAATAGATATGTATTACTCCATATAGATTTCAAACATTATAATAACATAAATGTTCTTCATAGTTCATATAACTATTAATACGATCGCCATTATTAAATAATAGTCACAATTAAATGTCATATCCACTATTACCTGGTATGGAGATTTTATCGTGATATTTAGCTTAATGTATTGTGAGTATAAAAATCAAAATGTTAAATATAAGACGGAGTGCTATGATTTATTGGTATTTTCATATTGTTGTTGTGTCTATTGTTGTCTGACTGATTATACCTATAGTAAGGGTGCTAGTATCACACTCCAAGATGCAGTTTTCACAAACTTATATTGTACTTTTCTTTTTTGCTGAAAAAAAAAAGACTAGTGCTCAATTACTACTATAAGTTTATACTCTCTCTTTTCTTAGTTTGAGCAAAAAATTGTATTCCTCCCATTCTAAATTTTAATTTACGAAATATTTTTTTTAAGATTTAAATTTTCAAAAGTTAAACTTCGCGATTAAATTTTAAATGGTATAGTGTTTACTATATTTTAATTAAATTAAGCAGGTTTAATTATTTTTAAATTTCTTTGTTGAAAAAAGTACATAATACTTTGTTAAAATTTTTTGTCAAGGTACAAGAGTGGAAACAGTTCACAAAATACTTTGTTAAGAAAAGGTGAATTACAGAATGTGTGGGCTGGGCAATGTACTCAGCAGATATATATTATATGGTGTTACATTCATGATCCTGTACTTTATATATTCAATCGATAAGAGATACTACAATAATTCTTAGTAAATAAATACGTAGCAATAGAAGTTTCATATTCCCTTTCCAGAAAAGAAAATAAAGAAATAAAGGATATGGGCTTCCCACTACTTCTTGTCCAGGGTTATTAAACAAAACGACTACTAAATTTGACTTGACTTCACTTGCTATTTGAGCTGAATTTGATCAATTATTTTCCAAACATTACCTATTAAATTCTTAAAAAATATCCAAAACTCATTTCTTCACGAAATACTGAATACTCCTTCTATGAAAATGCTCATTTTTAAATTTTTAAAAAATAAAACTAAACGAATAAAAAGGCAGTTATTTTGCATGTACTGCATGTTTCATTTGAATGTCCTACTCAAGTCTCCTGATGCATAAAGACCACGGAAACTTTTTTTTTCTTTCTAATAATTCAAATAGTATTCGAACTTGAGAAAAGAGGCGTAGGAGTCTTCTTATGCATAAAGAACACGGAAACCTTTTTTATTTTTATTTTATCCCCATCTCTAATAAGCTACCTATTACAAAGTGTAATACGTATCCGTAGGGAAAGAAGCCTAAAAGAGAATGGGAGATTCTTCGTTCTAAATCTCAAATTCTCAACTTTTACTTTATTATAAGCGAGTCAATACCAAGCGAATCAGAAGCCACCAAAAACTTATTATAGTAGTGCCAAAAACTTATTATAGTAGTGTATATTTAATCGAAGAATAACAAGTTGAACTCGTTTTTGTGTAGGATTAGTGTAGCTAGTTTGTGGACGTAAATGTCATACCAAGTGACAACCAACTTGGTGAAGAAAAAACTGGGATCTTAATATGCAGATATATCACAAACTGGATTATCATTTGAAGTAGATGCCAAATTGGCAAAAGCCACCCCAACACGACAAGCTAAGAAATGCTTACCTTACTAAAAGAAGCAAGCCTTTTTGCAAATTCCAGAAACACACTTGCACGGTTCAGAAACCACTTTAAGCCGTCACCAAGTCATTCTGTCAAGGAATATATACAATGGCAGGAGTCATCATGTTCAACCCAAACAAGAATTAGAAAGTTGCAAATGCATACACGTCGTGTAGAGTTCATCTCTGGAAATTCACGAGGCGGATTCATTGCAAGATAACTATTTACTTGCAACAATGACAACGACATAACAGACACGCTAGTCAGATAAGCTCCCTTTCCTTTTTCTTTTCTGACAAACCAACCACTCCCTCTCGGGAACTTCTTTGTAGTTGCCCCCTTCCATGTTTTATTTCATAGGGAACCTCAAAGTGGCTTCACACCTCGAAACACACTGAACCTCAAAGTGGTTTCACACCTTGAAACACACTGCTCCGTTCTTATAGAGAGAGCCCAAGAACTAGAACTTTGACACAAATATTGTAATGGAATGTGCAGATTCATAGCTATCCTAAGTTTGTTAAATTATATGGGAAACTGTCGTACTAGGTTGTAACATAATGCCACCAACATTTCAGAGAACTGACTGGTTGATGTAATGTTGGAGGATGAACATACAGACACGGTTAGCAGCTGATAGCCGGTTTGAGTTATAATCAGGATAACAACAGTTGGAGAAACCAAAACGAAAGCACAACTACCACAAGCACTAGACGTGTCATATATTGTATGGGTCAAAAGTAAAGTGCTCTTTGTAAACATTCCAACTCTAACATGGAGTACTAGTCAAGAAACAAATCTGAAATTTTCTTATTTTTCCAGAAAAAGAAAAAGAAAAGTAAATAGAACAAATTTGACAAATATTAAGAACGAATATAGATAATCACAAATTTGCGTGTGGTAACAAACGCCAAATAAGGTTATAAATATTGCAATCAGCCTAAAACAAACACCCCAGGTTAATAGAAAAAGTATTCAAAATTCAGAACAAACCACAAGTTTGAGCTGATAAAACTAAGACACCAAACAAGGTCTGTAACAAGATAATCATTCAAATAAAATAATAAAAGATCAAATCATTTTCATATCGGGAAGCAAGATTTCCTAGGCCATATCATCCTCCACGTCTATATCATCATCCGGTCTCATTAAAAATTTAAAATTTAAAATTTAAAATTGATTTGAATTTTTTATTCTGATCTAGTCAATGAAACAATTAAAACGGGTGTTTTCTTGTTCTGAGATCCTCTTTTTGTTTTAAATCATTGGATTAAGACAGGATCCATGGACGAAACGAGAAAGATAGATTTCTAATCTTAACTAAATCTTCAAATTTTGATTTGTAGAAAAGAAATGAAAACAAAATAGCATAACTAATAAATGATAACTTTAGTTTACTAGGGTTATCAAGCTATAATAATCTCTTCACTAGTATCGTCACCATCACCCATCCCCTTTGGTTCTCCCAAAGCACTACTACCCGAAGAGTAGACTTGATCATTTGGATTGCTACTTGATCCATGAGCACTTCTTGATAGATTGCCACCCTCTACCGTAATGGATGCATCAGTTGCTTTATCCACATCATGTGCAACAATATCTGAATCATCACTAGAGATCCACTCAGTAATCCATTTAGAGTCATCAAGTACTAGTGGATTGAAATCTTTTCCTAGTTCACTACTCTTTTGAGACCGTGACATAATCTTCTGATTGTATTGAATGTACACCAAATCATTCAATCGTTGGCGCTCCACTTATTTATCTTCTTAGTGTGAATCTAAATAAAACAAATAAATGGTCATTAGTATATAGCTACTAGTGACTATTTATATATATTATTTATTAAAAATTACTTACAGATTCAAAAATGTTCCAATTGCGTTCACAACCGGTAGAGGAACAACAGAGTCCAAGAATTCTCTTAGCAAAGATTGTAAGTTCAACAGCAGGGGGCCAAATGCATTCCACCAGTCAACTAGAATAAATAAGAACATATGCTTGCGTCATGGAATGAAAATACAGATGCACGTATACTATTTATGTTATAGTACTGGAGTATTACATTTCATTACATAATTTAAAACTGAAATTACTTACTAGGATTTCTTGTTTGTAGGTTTCTAATCGCCATTTGTTTCCCGAAGTTCTTTCTACAAGAATCATAATCGTCTGCTTGATTACTTATCTTGTTTAACAAATTAATATCTGGAACCATTTTTACAAGCACATCATTGAAGTGAGCCCTTAACAACATAGCAAAATCAAGCTTTCTTTCATTTCGAAGTACTTTGCCGAATTGAGAAACAATGCTGCCCCATACAATTTTTGCTCTATTTGACATTCCCATTGACTCTCAATAATGTTGATCATTTTACCGTAGAGTACTTTTTTGTTGACAAAAGCATTTTTTATCGTTTGCTTTGCAAGTTCCATTGCTGCGAAAACTTCAGGCATGGCAGGGTTTTCACATTCCGCAACAGCCTTCAACACAATTAGCAACGGGTTTGCTACTCTGGGACAATCAACAACACCATCCCAAAATTTAGAAGCACACCATCACATACTTGCTTTCCCGCCTTGGTAGCTGACAGTTTTGAGGTTTCCCAATTCTCACTTATGAACAAACGCATCAACGCAGATTTATGCTTATAAAAACTATTTAGCGTGAGGAAAGATGTAAGAGATCTGGCACCTCCTGCTCTCAGAAGGTCCATTCCATCTATGTACTCCCTTAATGCTTCAAGAAGATGATCTTGCTTGTGAACGAAGCTAGTAATGTTTCTAACCTTTGTGATTGTGGACCTAAAAGGCTCCAACTTTCCTATGCCTTCTAGCATAAGATCTAGACTGGTGTCCAAAATAAAGTAGGTTTTTTCTCCATTAAAATATGACAAGCTAACTTACAGTTCGAAGCATTATCCGCGACTACTTGAACAACATTTTCATGCCCAATCTCCTCAATCTTCTCATCAAGTATCTCCGCCAACATCTTTGCATCACTGGAGACATCAACAGATCCCATGAAGTCCCTTCAATACTATTAACAAGGAAGTTGATCAAGTGCCTTCCCCTTCCATCTGCCCATTCATCTAACCTAAGCGTGCAACCATTTTTCTTCCAAGCGGTTGCATGTTTCTCTTTCAACTTCCCTATTTCTGTCTTTGCTTTTTGGAATAAAGAATTGATCGGCTGGAGGTATTAAACCCGGCCCATATTATCCAACGGATTCGCTCATCACCTCAAACCTCCTTGCATTTGCAGCGGTAAATGGTACATCGCATTCATAGAAAAAGTTGGCAATGTGCATGTGAACTCTTTCCTTCTCTTCTGTTTGGTCCACAATATCCTCTGGGGTCTTCCTTGTTCCTTTTAACTGCGAATTTGGTCGCCAATTGGAAAATTTGAAAGCAGCATTCTTCTACTTCTTCTTAGAAGCTGTCCCCAGAACTTGGAACTGGAACTGAACGGAAACAGATGCAGCGTTCGAAGATTCAATTGGAGCACCAGACGACTCCGTTTTCAGTACATCATAATAATCATATAACTCATCAAACGGGCTTCTACTCTTCTCACTAGTAAAAGCCTCGTGCATATTCCTCATAGTTGCTGTAATAGCTTTTGGTTAGTAATCTACTCAGAATCTAAGATAACAAGTAAAACGCAAACTTCAAAGAAGAAAAGGTTTTAACTTTTAAGTAAATTGCATATCTTTATGTAAAACAAAGAACATAGAAAAAGTTAGTACTCCGTATTTAACACCCACTAAGCCACTGAGCCAGTTGGAAGGAAAAGCAGAGAAACGAGAGAAAAGGAAGGAAAACTCACCGGCGAGTCAAAGCAGCAGCGGCGACGTGGTGGGATCGCGACGGCGGCGGGCGACTTACGAACTTCCCCTCTCGAGTGTATTCTCCCGTTCTGGTTCTTAGGGATTTAAGTACCGATCGATCCCCTTTTTTGTTTTGATATTTGTTGTCGGGTCGTGTGACAAATAGATGGGTCGCATAATTGGATAGGCGACGACCGGAGAAGAAGGCGAGCATGTAGTCGCCATAAGAGAAGACTTGATCGGAAAGCGGATGACTTGGCGATAAAATCCACCATTTTTCTGACTTTTTTGCGCCTAAATATTGGTACGGAGTCCCATTTATCAATCTTTATGGCAAAACAGAAGATTTTATGACTGGCTGTCTGGCATTGATAAACCCCAGTGTAATGTTGGGATGAATGATACAAGATTCAAGATGTTAAACCCGGGATATATTCAACTCCAAAAGAAGTTAAATCCAGGGAATACTGTACTCAACTAAATAAATATATTTGATAGCTTTTTAGTTAAACACCGGGGTATTAATTTTTTTGATATATATGTGAATTAAAATTAAAGATATATTTTATTTTGGTTATAGTATCTTTGTGAAAATTTAAAATTTAATTTATATACAAAGGTATAAATTTTAAATTTCGTTTTTATGATTACTTAAAAAAGAAAAATGACTATTTAGTCACTAAATTCATAACTCATTTTCATTTCAGATACTTAATTGAATTTTTTTATATTAGTTACTGAACTAAAAACATATTTTATTTCAATTACGGTATCATAAATAATTTTTCAATCGAGTTGATTTATGCCCAAATTTTTATAATTTCATATGAATTACTAACCTATATCTCAATTCTTCAAACAAATAATATGAATGTGCTAATTTAGATCCTAGTTGTGGAATCATGTGATATAAATGCTTAATTTTTAAATGATTTAGTAGGTTTATAGGGGTGATATTGTATGACAATTTATCAAATTAAGCTTCAACTATTTGTTGAGTTATCAAAAAATTTACGTGATACAAAAAACATACGTGAAGTCATCATTTCAAGTGATAATTAAGAAATTTAGTAGAAATCGATGCGATTAAAAAATATTTTTTTAGTTCAGTAACTGAAATAATTTTTTTTCTAGTTGAATAACCAAATTATTCCTTGTTAACTTTGTCATCAATAAAATTTAAATATAATGAAACTTATCTTTAATTTTTAATGGAGGCAGTAATTCATGAAAAAATTTGACTAAAGTTTAGACATTCACAATACTATTTGTTAGGATTATTAGGTTTCCTTCCATTCCAACGAAGAGGGGTTTCAGGTTCTTATTTTATCCCATAATATAAGTTTTCACATTTTTTAATAGTAGAATTAGCGTATTTATTTTGAAATTATCAGCGAAATTAAATAATTGTTACATGCATTAGAAAAAGTTAAAAAATATGATTTCAAATTTTATGGAAGATTTATTTTGGGAATATAATGTAAATTTTACATATAATTTTATTATTCGGCAAAACTCAAAGACCCCATATTTAACGGGATGAAGGAAGTTTAATTTTTCTGGCACAATAAAAGTTTCGTGTGAAGAGAATAACACTAGTTCGTTCATTAAAAAAGAAAAATAGCTAACAACGACATTCAAACTCTAATATACAAAATTTAACAATTAAACTAACTTTACGTGATAAGAATACTAAATATAAATTTTAAACCTAGGAATAAGTCTAAAAGCTTATTACACATATTATCACTTAGGAGTTGGGAGTAGTATTCTATTACTTTTCCCCTCTTATATTTATAGTTATGGTTGATTAATGACTTAAGCAATTCTAATACTGGACTTGGCTCAATTTGATAATTGATCGCTTAAAGTCAAATTAAGTTATTAATTAATTTGAGTTTAAACACTTCTTATTATTCGTTATGTTTATTGAGATGAGTCAAATCGAGTAAAGTATTAAAACTATTCAATTTAATATTTAAAATACATGGACTCAAATCAACTTGGTACTCAATACAATTTTTGACATTTGATAATTATATTTGTTAGAACTCATTACAGACTCAATTGAAATAACCACAAAATATTAGAAAAATTAGTTAATTATTTGATACATGTTCGATAAAAATACGATACTAGACTATATCCAAATTTATTTGTCTTCAAAATTGTAAGAAATTATATATTTTTAAGTGACAGTACAAAATATATAATATGTACAATTCTAGAATAATAAGAGGGGTATATATATATCTTTAATTACTAATCCTTCTCTTCTTTCTTACTAATTTTTGTTTGGTGGTCGCAATAATATTGCGTCAGAGCTGGGGTATTTGTTGGAAAAGTGAGGTAAACAATTTTGTATTTTGAAAAGCGTTAAACTCATTATCATATTCCTAACTTTTTTTTTTTGTCACAACCATATTCCAAGTTCGAAACTTTTTTGTCAATATTCGAAGCCTTTCAAATTTTTTTTTTTTTAAATCTTTGTCAACTCTACATGATATATGGAAGCGATTGCATGTCATAATCAAGATTTGGGTAATTGTTTGAGTTTAATTTTGCGGATATTATGGTACTACAACCATTAAAAAATAAAAATGCAAAGAAATTATAGCAGGAGACGTTGGCATCTACTCATCTCCCGATAAGAAGGAATCCCATTCTCTTGGTACGTCGTTGGATAATATCAAAAACGCATTGCACAAAATCTGTAATATACGTCAAAAAAGAATTTCGCTCTTGTCGTCACAAGATCTTTGTTTACACACATTTTCCTCGAATACTAATATTATTATTACTATTCGCAAATAGTTGTACACAAAGACATAAAATAAAATACAAAAATTTGATTAATACATTTTTTTGGGTTTAGTCATTCCTATTAACATGTTACTATTTCAATTCCAAAATTAAAGATTTAGGTCAAACGATGATATATTAAACTTCAAAATTAATATAATCTACAGATATTTTGATCAAATATTTTCAACATGAATTACAAGATATATTATAATAATTGTATTAACGAAAATCAACTAATTTAAAATCATTATAATTTGACTTGGAGATATCTATTATATTAGAACGAATAATACGATAGTAAACTAATTTTGTGAAATTTTATTTGTATATACGTGGACGCGCTTAATAAAATCTTAAAATTCCCACATGAATGCATGGAGCGGGCTTTCGCTTGTGGTTCAGATATTTGCTTTTGATATTGACAAGTTAATATTTATATAATTCATATTGAAATGTTTATGTTTCAAACTCATAAAAATATTTTATATAAAGTTCCTTCGATCTCAAAAGAATATCTGAATTTATTTTTAATTAATTTAAGTGTAATTTAGTACATATTATATATATTATTTAATTTACAAGTATAGAATAAAATATAATATATCAAGATTACTACTGTAAAAATATTAAATATTTTTAGAATATTTAATATGTACAAATAAAAATGTATACATTAATAATAATTAAGGCACTCTTTCGTGATGAAAATAATATTTAAGTTTATAAAGTAAAAAGTATTATTTAAGTTTGTAATTTTTATACTCTAAAGTTATTATAAACTTCAAATCTTCAAATGAATGAATCAAGGAAAAGTATCTTCACAGTTTTATTTTTCAGGATAAATAATCTTTATGTACCTTTTTATTTTTGGTTAGCAACTTATTGTCAATCTGTGTCCAACCAATTAGATAATTTTAGTAGACAATAATAAAGTACAATAACTGTTTTAAAAATATTTTATAATGAGGAAACCGGGATTTGAACTCTCATATGAGCCTTTACAAATGAGACAAATATTCAAGCTCCCACTTCCCTTTAGAAATATTTTATATATTCTAAAATTAAAAAAACCATTTAGCCTCGTGCAAAATAAATTTGTGAAATTTTAGAATTTAAATTTAACGAGGAAAAGACTTTTAAAGTAACAGATAAAAATTACCCTTAAATACAAATGTCCATAATTTCATTTACGGCGGCTATACGCCTTTCCCCCCAACGATATCTTTCGCATTTTGTAAAAAGAAAATCTCCGTCTACATTTTCTTCTTCTTCTTCTCCCGCATCCTCAAATTGGGATCTAGGTTCAATTCGTTTCATATATCATCGTTCTAATGGTCGAGCTGCAATCTCAATTTTTTTTTAATTCCAATGTTTCTCAATTTTTCTAGGTATTAATCTTATAATCCTTTACTAATTTGTTGTTTTATAGTATTTTGTTCTGCTGATTTTGTATTTGATTCATATATGTATATATAAGTTTATGTTGTATATGCTTTGTTTACTTTGATTTTCAGGGATTTATCTGTAGGACATCCCTAGCAATTGATTATCGCTGTTTCCTATATGCATGACCTTTCTGAAGTGTTTTAATCTGTGTTTATTTTATAGATGACATACAGAACCACGTAATTTATTGGTGTTTGTATGGAAATATATCTATGTCGAATTTATTTTTCTGCAGAATGATGTGTTGAATAACTTGATGCAAATTTTGGTTAAAATATATTTCCAATAATATATGTATAATTGATGGGCATATTCAATAGTGAATTCAGTAATGAATTAGTGGAGTTTTGGATTCCGCTATATATTTCTTTGAATAAGAAGAGTTTTCACTTCTTATATGTGTTATGTATGGGGGTGGATCCAATAATTTTCCCCTGGCAGGGTAATAATTTAAGGATAAAAAAATTACAGATCTCTGTGGGTTGTTTCTGTTGATAGTGTGTGGGACATGAATTGCGTTTATGGATGACATAGGAATTTTTGCAGGATGATGAATTATGTATATTGAATTTCAGACTCACCTGACTTTTAGAAGTTGGTCCATAAAATTCTTTCAAAATTGAAAAATGCAAATCAAAACTCGCCTTCTTTAGAAGTGAGGGGTTTGGTAGAAGGAGAAGTCTGATGGTTTAGGAACATCTCCAATTCATAGATGAAAATGATAAAAAAGAAGACTGAGAAAAGAGTTAAGAAACAATGATGTTAATTTAAATAAATAACATTTAAGTATCTGCGCAGTATTAGCACTGTCAAGACTTTTATTCATATTATACAGACCAAAACCCAGTCAAGGCAATTGCCTGGGCTGGGGGGCTGAATATTCCCCTGGGTATGTATGGTGTTTAAATGCCAATATGCCTTTGTTTTGGCTTGTTAAGCACTCCTTGTTTCTTGCCTTACTGTGTTTTCTTTTATTAAAATATTAAATTGCGCTGATACTCCTATTCCCTCATCCTAAAATATATTTTGACAAGGAGTGAGTGCTGTTCGGCAGCCCAAACATGAAACAACATAGTTTTGAGTAATAGGGTGGTAAAAGTTACATAGTTTCTGTTAATGTAATTCCCACTTCCCAGGTGACAGGTCTATTGCCAGAACCAACTAGCTGTACGTGGCAATCATGAAGCTTGCCTATGATTGTTAAATTACAGCATAGGCTAATAGTGTCAGTTTCTATTATATAACTTGCGTATCCTTCCTTGCCATTTGGACTGAAATGGCATTACACTTGTGCTATGACTATCTCCTGCAAAGATCTTGTCTCAGAATGGCAATTTATTTCTGCTCAACTTGATAGCGATCCAAATCAAATTTTGTTTGCTGACTTTCATGTAGCGGCCAGCCATTTTTTAAATCACTCGTCAGATTAAGTGGATAGCGTATTCATGTGTGAACAGGGTTTCTGTAACTTGCTCTAATTCATTAAAAAAAGTTGCAAGCACGACCATAAAAAATTATTTTAAAAAGTTTATACTCTTTTTATTTTAAAATTAAAAATATATTTTAATTTTTTTTATTTAAATGACTGCATGGTAAACTTTAAGAGTAATATGTAAAAGTTTTGTTACGAACCTTAAAATTATAATAATTATATCAATTACAATAAATTAAATTGATATTAATTTAAAATTTAATAAATCTTGATTCAAAAAATAAAAACACACACACACATATATATATATATATATATTTTTGGAATGTTATGTTACATATTTTTACTTATAAATAGAAACTTAAAATTATTTATGTATTGTATACGAATTTTGCTTTTATAGGTAAATATTGTGGCTGAATCCTAAATCAGTTCAACCCGGTTGCGAACTTGCAGAAGCAGAAAAACCTTGTCGTTTCTCAAAACCCTAGTTTCAGTTTCGAAGGCCTTAGCTCCAAACATGGGGAAAACTAGCTCTAGGTAAAATTCACACAGATATATATATATATATATATATATATATATATATATATATATTTATATGTATACACACATTCGCAATTGTACTCTCAGGATTCAGCTTTTAAACTTGTTTATGTTTTGAATTTGTTTTCAGAACGGAGAAATCAACTCGAGCTGATAAAAAATTTGAAAAGAAACTCCAGTTCTACTCCAGTAAGCTCTTATACACACATACGCTTATAATTTATCTGTTGAAATGGCTGTCGTACAATTTTATGCACAGTTAATCAACTAGACCTGATATTCCCTATTGATTGTTTTTTTCTCCTTTTGAATTATGTTTGATGCTACCCATTCCCAAAAAAAAAAGAAAAGAAGGAATCATTTTCTGTACCCAAAAAAAAAGTAGAAATCATAAATGGAATTAATTTTTAAATAGTATTATAACTACTTTTGTGAAACGTTGGAAACAACATTGAAAATAATTGCTATTTGGGAACTAATATTAGAATTTGTATCATATCTAACTTTGGAGGCCTTAGAGCAGAGGGAGTACTTGCATACAACTCTAGAAATTCATCGTGTGTTTATTTTTTTTACTTTGCTTGTTGCAGAGGTTAGAGATACAGTTGCTTCCTTAGCTGCCCAGAAATCGATTGGCAAGGTAGGATTTTATTGGGACTCTTGAAGGTGTTTATATTTAACATTTATAGTCAATTAGCTTCCAAGCTATTGTCCAAGAAATTATTTGGATTTATGGGGAAATTTTTTTTGATTGTAGTCTATTGTTTAAAGTTTGTTATGATGAAATGACATTTAACTTTTATTGTTATTTATTTTGATTTCTGCAGAAGGTTACTGCCATTCTTTTTAATTTTATTTATGTTTCACTCATTCAATATTGAAATAATTATTTTACTGTATGTACTGATTTCAATTGAGTAAATTATACAGTGCAACTAGCAAGCACTCAAATGAAAAATAGGCTGCTTAAAACCTTGCGCAAAAGGAAAACAACGTACTTATAGAAGAGAAAAATAATATTGAAAGTTGATATAGAATTTGCATACAAGGTTTAGAAGTTGAGCTACAGTTTTCAATTGTTATTCAGTTGTTTATGTTGCATTTCAGGGTTTGTTAGATCTAGAATGAATGTAAATTAGAAAGTCGTATGAAATAGGCTTTTGCATTGTACGTCCTGAACCATGATATTTTGTGATTGCTTTTGTCTTGGTTCTTTTGCCATTTGATTTTCTTTGTAACTTGAATGATGTGCTGTGTGTTTCTTGTTCACAAAAAAAGGATATACATGCAAATATGTCTATTTGATTTGTTGAACATACGTAGCATCAATTAAAGTGCTGCAATGTTTTAGAGGGACTATCTATGAGCACTTGTTTGTAAGCTAGTCTAGATGATTTTGTGCTAATGAAATAAATCTTATTATGCCAGAACAAAAAACTTAGAAGCCGACAAAGGAAGTTAAAAGCTTATGATCTCTCCTCTCTTTCGGAGTTCCTTCCTGATCTGAAGAAGGGCACGAATCTACCAACTCCTGCTACTGAATTTAAGCTAAATAGTAAATCCAGGCAAAGCTTAGTGTAAGTGCTTCGCTCAATGATTTTCATTCCTTTCTGTTAGTCCTTATAGATAGTCACTTTTCCATTTCAAATGCAATAATATTTTTTACCTTTCTTTTTGTCAGATTGAAGGAAGGAAATCAATTGAAAACAGTTCTTAACCATCCTGCTTTCAAGTCAGATCCATTAGGAGCCATTCATCAACATCTACAAAACACACAGCCTCCTACAGAAGAAAAACCAGTTAAAAAGCACAGGAAAAGTGGAAAAAAGAGGGTGAAGGGGAAAAAGTCCAAAGCTTCAATTACACCCCAATCGATGGAGATCTGATTTAAGATTACTCAAAAGCTGCTGCAGAGTGCAGAGCTTTACCTTCTCGCATTCGATCCTCAACCCTTTCCCAATTTTGACTGTCTATTGTCTTAAAGGATGTGGAATATTGTAAATGGCAGTAAATGTTTCCCCATTCGACTTCTGATGAGTTTGTATTTTATGAAATGATGCGATTCTCTTTCTCCATCGAGTATTGCTTCGCTTACTGTCATCCTAATTACTTTTCTCAATGACTTGCGGATGACTTTCCTTTCTTTGCCATGAATTTGTTATTTTAACAATTGATATATATTTGGTTGATTAAGTTGAGTTTTCTTTCCCTCGAGTGATGATATTTCATTTGTACGTACTTTTAATAATTATTTACAGGCTTCTATTACATGTAAAGTACTCTGATACTCCAAGTTAAAACATGAGTAGGCTTATGTTTGTGCATTTCTGTGTCTGTTTATTGATAGTGGATTGTATATACCAAAATCTGGAAATGCTAAAATTTGAAGATCTGTTCATGAGGTTTTCTCAAGTTGCTGTAAATATTAAATACCATTGCATTTGCACATTAATGTGCAGTGACAACTCGTATAAATTTTGAAACACATTAGATAAGTAGGAAGTAAATAATTCTTGAACTTAAGTCTATGTTTCTTGCTTTTTAATCTTCCTCATTTTCTGTGATTGTTTATCCATTCCCACGATTTCTGGAAAATGGGTTATCAACCTAGACCATTCAAAAAAACGATTTTGATCAATGAAATCCTCATCAAGGGGGCACAAATTTGCCATTACATGAATAATATCAGCAGTACATGTACACTTTCAAGCGTAAATACGTGTTGTCAATATAAGAAAGTTACATTGATATTGACAAATGAAGTACATCTCCAAAATATTCTGTTGTAATAACACTGAGAAGCAGCATCTGAAATCCTCACTTCTCAGAGGCAGACTGGAAGATAAAAATGGCTGTCAAAACGCCAACAAGTGTTGTTACAGCCAAGGCCACTGTCGGCAAGGGGGAAGTGAGCCCAAAATTCTGCAAAGATAAAATGGAGTGCAATTAAAATAATGCAAGGATTCACTTTAATTTAGCATGTCGAGCTCAACAAAGATACATGGACTCCGATATAGTCGGACACATATAGCTAGGTATTTTCTCAATTTTACAATTTTTCACAAAAATGAAGTTTTTGCACCTGTACTCTTGTCCGAGTATTGAGCACACACTCTCCAGGGATAAAGCATAGCGTCCATGTAACGTACTCAATGGAAACTCAATGCAACAAAATAGAGCTAATATAAGGTAAAATAGCCAATTATGTTGTTCTATTGATGGGGCATGTACATATGCTCATACGTACCTCGAGAAGTCCTTTGCCTGTTGCTACTTCGACACTGATAGCCACTGCAAAGCCAACCATAGCTAGGCGTCCAAGCCATACATCCAAGCCATTACTGTCCTTCGTACCTTGCTCACATCTTATGGAAATAGTTCTTGATTTCTGCGATATTGTCCTTTGATGAGAAGTTCCTTGTATCACTGAGAACAAATAAAAACATCAGCTGTCATTCTGCTAAGTTCCTAGTATTTTCTGTGAAGTATATATTATCGCTAATACAATTTAAAATTGGTTCCTTCACGTGAAATTTTAATTGATGAAATAATAGAATGTTCTGAATATTGTATCTACAGTATAACTACAACGTCTACAGCTAAATCTAAATTCATTAGCCCTCCTTCTATAAGAAACCAACAGATTTCACATAAGGAACCTGCAGTGAAGGAACTAATAATATGTAAATTTAAATATCACAATATAAGCTGACTTGGATAATTCAAGCAAATTTCAAGTCTAAAGAAGTAATACAAATGAGTATAGATTAAAACCCCCTCATCCAACAAAATTAGTATTAAATTCTATCCAGACCTAACACAGTAACCAACAAAGAGGTACAGATTTTAATTATTATATAGTGCATTTTAAAATCTTAATTTTAGGATTTACTTTTACAAATATACAACTCCATTTCTACGAAAAGAATTACATTCTTTAAAATGAAATTTGTTCCACAAAAGGAGTTATATTTCTATAAGTTTTTTATTACCATAATATGATTTTTGAAGCTCTAGACAAGTGTGGTGAGGAGGCTGAATGGTTACGTCATTTCGTGGAAGATATTCCAAACTGGGATAGACCTGTGCCGCCTATCAACATACACTGCGACAGTCAGTCTGCTATTGGCAGAGCGCAGAGTACTATATATAATGGTAAATCAAGACATATTCGTCGTCGACATAATACCATTCGACAATTAATCTCAACTGGAGTTATCTCAATTGACTACGTTAAGTCAAAAGAGAATATTGCGGATCCATTAACCAAAGCATTGAATAAAGCAGCAGTTGAGAGATTGACTAAAGGAATAGGTGTTAAGCCTATGAAATGTTAAAAGTTTTACGACGGAAAACCCAACCTAGTTGACTGGAAATCCCAAGATCTAGGTTCAAAGGGACAACCTAATCGTGTGATTTAGTATGATCACTGTGGGGGTAACCTCAAATCATTCTTGTCAAGAAACAGTGATAAAAACGGTAAGGTTAATACCATGTGTTTTAATGATTACTAAGAGAGTATCGTGTTTACTCTGAATTTAGGCAGTCACCTATGTGAGAGAGAAGTGGGGCCGCTTCAAAGGAGAACTTGAAGGCATAGTTCCTTAGCAACTCTTGCATAACCAAGGGGGTTTCATGGCCACAATGAACCAAATCATAAGAACAGAACATCACAGAGATGGTTCCTGTGTACTGCATGTGAGTCTTTTTACTCTAATAGATGGACAGTTCAAAGACATCGTGTCTACTGGACAGCTGGTAAAACAAGCATACTTTACAAGAAGGAAGTTCAAAGGATAACACTTACTTTCTCTATGCAGGGATCAGTTGATGAACACTTTATCGTTAAACCTAGACAATATCTCATTCATATGGGGGATTGTTGGAAGTTAATGAGAATTTGAATGGGAATTGATATCTCATTAATTTGGGAAGTTTTTCACTTGGAATAAAAGATGTAAAAATGAGTTATATAAAGGGATTTTTGTCCCACATTGGAAGTTGGAAGGACTAGTGCTTACCATTTATATGGGAAGGCAAATAGACTAGTCAAAGTAATTGGCTACACTATGCTCCATTTATCACGCCTGCGCAGGGGGTGTGAATCCAAGGATTTCCGAAATCCAATTTGGCTTGACTCATGCACAGGTGCGACCTGTGGACACGAATGCCAGACCGTAATTGGGGGGCCTAATCAACCCAACTTTGAAGATCACCGCAATGATAAGGCAGTTCAACAAACAAGAGGTATATAAATAAATTGATATATGAATTGATTAAATATTGGCAAAAATAGATTATTGACACTTAGCAACAGTATAATATCAATTGCAATGGGCAATAAATTGTGACAATCTCCAGCATCACTTAACAATACATGGCGTCGAGAGTGGAATTTAGCATTAAGCAGAAAAGCAGCAAGCATTGTATGTCACTCATATAGCATGTGTTGCAAGAAGTCCGTAAAAGTAAAACAAAATATAAAATTTGTTAAGTTGTATATTACTTGTGCAATTCACCCCTATTGCCCCATTTCTATTCTCAGCACCTCTTGCAGCCGTCGAGCATTAGCTTAACCCAATGGCACTCAGACCTTGACTCAAATGATATTCAATCTCAACTACTACCATAACAAATTAAGCGGAGAGAGGCCTAGGCAGTCTTATTATTTATCTTTGTATTATTATATGTATTTGTATATGCTACATGATCATAAAGTAGAATCATGTTACACAATCATATGGTAGAATTGCATAAAAAACCATCAGTAAAAACAATAGTAATATAAAGGAGAATATATTCAATTCAAGCACAAGTAGTTTCAAAATCTTCGTAGAATCGACGGGGAATATTATTAATACTGCATATTCAAGGTCTAAGAGCCAGCCTAATAAACATATATCAGGACTTCATAGCGCTTACACAGGAATCCAACAGGCCTAGTTGTGTAAACATTTACACCACTAAAACATCATTTAGTTATTGGGAGAACCAAATTAGATTTACTCTTTAGGATTCAGTAAGCAATTCTCTATATCAAAAGGCATGAGCACTACACCCATCACTACCATTGACAGCCACTTCTTTCCGATCTCTCACTCGCACTTTTCCAATTCAGCTGGATAAAGTTCTCTGTGTGCGCATCTAGAGGGAAGACAATTGCAAAGCCACTCAATTGTCAAGAAAAATTAGTGTAATAGCCAAAATGACAAGGATTAGCCAAAATTAGTGTAAAGGACCAGAAACTCTTTTAACCCTCTAAACTAGAAATTAATACTTACAATTAGAATATACTAGTTTTGGCATATATAACATGTTGCAAGCTGCTTCTGTATAAATGTAAATGCTTGAGATTGGTGGAACTAAGACAACCATGATCCCTAGCTACTGTAGTTCTATACATGTTTGCATGTGGAGTGAGTGTGAGTACACTACTAAAAGATTGTTAGCACTTAGAGAGGGCCACTGTGCGCAATGATTAATAAAAGCATACAACTAATAAAATCACTCCTAATCAAAATTGAAGCATCTTCGAGATATATGTACAGATAAACTGGACGAGTTTCATTTCTATTGAAACCTATGTACTTTTTGAATCCTGTAGAAAGCAATTTGTACCTGGGCTCCAATCCACCTTCAACAAAACTGTGATTATGATGATAAATGATTCGGCAATTTGAAATAGGACAACTAGGAAGATACAGCAGGGAGAAGCCACAAAAAACAAGTATGGTAAAATTTAACTACTAACCTGTTGGGTTATAGGATCAATTCCAAAGACTTTGGTTGGACAGCTATCAACAAAACTTTGTTCGTCTTGAAGTGATAAACTCTCCATCATCTCTTCATTGATATGAATGGCAGGTTCATACATGAATGTAACAGTTGCAGCAGGTGACCACTTGGCATGATCTTTGCCGATTCCTTTTCGGGCAATGGCTCTTAGCTTTAGTTCTTGTCCATGGCGTAGCTTCACAATGATTATTCCCCTGACAAAGCACAAAAAACAGTACTTTGTTAAGTATTATCACACTAATTCTGAGAAGAATAAAGAATTGTGTTCAAAGAAATCAGAGTAATAACTATAAGCAGGAACCAAACCAAAATCTCAATTCTAGAGATGTGCATGTAAGTATCTAAAAAGACTACAGCAGAACTTTGTAAACAACATAACAACTACACAGTTAAGATTAAAAGGGCAGCTACAGTTTATCTGGGGTAAATATCAGCTATTACTTTCTTGTGTTCAACTAACAGAAATGTCTAAAACTCCAAAATTGACAGAAAATTCAATTGCCCTCTCCTGCGGTTTGGAGAAGAAGTTTTTTCTGTTAGATGTTTCAGGTATCTCGAGGATAAGTGAATAGCGACTTAATCAGGGTCGAGGGAAACTAGAGATAATATTATCCCTATTGAGACAAGTTAAACATCCCAGTTATTACCAGCTACCAAGAATTATTACATAATATAGTGTTTAAAAAGATTACGTTTCTTATCACCACCCTTTTACTCGCCCAAAATGTATCGCATGTCCACAATATTTCATTTTCCCCAACTTACTCAGCAATCTCAATGAATCAAGGATCAAAAGTTCACACATTCAGAAAATTATATATACCAGTCATTCTAAGCACATAACATAGTACTCAAAACAAAAAACTGGCTTCTGTGTCTTCTTTTTTCAATTTCCCTTGCATTTTCCAAACTCAAAACAAAAAATTCAAAGAACTGCAAATGTCCCCATTGGTTCATTTCCCAACTTTCTCAGAAACCTAAAGCAATCAACTCACATGTAAGAATCCACCATAGTGGATGCATGTTAAAAATAAGCTGTTACCTAAATATTTCAATTGAGTCAAACAACAAAAAAAATTGCAGAAACAGATACCACAAGGATTAAAGAGATAGAGGAAAATACTTTTGGTCGGGATTTTCGAGGCCAGAGGAATCAGAGAAATCCACAGGCACAACGGTATGGTCAGAACTGTACAGATCCTTGCTAGTAACATCTAGGGTTTGATCCCCTAGACACTTGGCTCGCAAATGGAACTCAACGGAGCAGAACTCGCATTGACCGTCACCGTCACAAGCGTCGCAGTCACGGGAGAATCGCATGCTCATGGCTCGGTCGCTGGTGAGTGGAATGAGACCGAGTCGGTGGGAAATGAACTCGTCGTTGAGGACGGTGGAGTTCACTTCGATTTCGACCAAATCGATGGCGACGGTGGGAACCTCGGCGATCATAACTCGACGGAGAGCATTGGCGATGCTGGCGTCGGTGTTCCGAAGCTCGAATTTGGCATAATCATCTTTGAGTTCTCTGATCGTCACCGTCGGAAATCGCTGGTACAACGCTCCTTCCATTTTTCCGGTGAAGTTCTGGAGATTTGTCGTTAAACCCTATTGAGAGAGTTTGGGCTTTTGGTTTGTTCCTTCACGGTGTTGTGCTGGAGGGCGTGGTGTAGGTCCCACTTTTTTACGCGAAATTACGTTTAAGGGCAAGTAGGAGTAAAGATTGCCCACATGAGAAAATAAATAATTTCCAAATATCAAATATAGGAAGCTCCAAATACCACCACAATTTTATCATTTTGGCCGTTGACAAAATTAAATTTCAAGATTTTGTAACTTGTTTATGAGACTTATGTTTTCACTCTTGAAGATGCCTCATTAATGAACAGAAATTAAATGTGCCGATATTAACAACAATAACGCTTTTAATTCAAATTAGTTAGATTAATGATAATTTTTAAGTTTGATTTTTTGACGTGACTGTTTTTTTTTTTTAATTTAACAAAATAAACCGCGAACAATTTTTTATCTTTCTATTTCAAAGAAAGAGGTGTGATGGGAGAACCATCGGTTGGAACACCCATCAAGTTTGAAAAATTCCTTTTTTGAGCTGCCTATAATTCTGTTACTTTCATTTATTGATTTTCTCATAAGGTGATCAGTAAGTCTAGCTTGATCGACGAACTCATACAAAATAAATAAATAATATCAAACATAAATAAGTTTGTTTGGTTAAAGACAAATAAATATACTCAAGTGGATGATACAAATAGATTATAATAAATTAAGAACAAGTACATGCAAATTATACAAGAAGAATGCACTCAAATCCCAAGTTGATTTTCTGGGGAGAGAGTTTTTAAAGTCTTATTTTAGACAGGACAAGGCATCTCAGCAATGGTCCCAAGCTTATTACTTAGTAAACTTAATGCAATGTTCATAGTTCTACATGCATTACAATTTACACATATACTCATCTTTTGCAAACAACTCCTTTCCCATCAATTCCACTGCTGCAGCTTAAGCTAGGCAGTTCCAAACTCAGTGATGAAGCTGAAGAACTTTCAAGATCTTGATCGCGCCTAAAGATCGAAACAGAACAGTCTGTGGAGAAGAGACTTGATGTTGCAAACTCCTTTTCTCCTCCGATCACTGGCATTGGTGCTCCCATTTTTACCCTGCTCACATAGTCATTTCTATAGGTTTGTCCCAAAACTCCAGTAACTTCATCACTCAATGACAAGAATTTGACGCCAAGATCAAGATGAGCAAAGGTGTCATCTTGGGTAATGCCATAGTTATGTACTCGAGATTCTTGTTCAGTGATGGGAACAACTTTGGCTGTGATCTTGAAGATACCCTCAACTTCAATAATGACATTGTTGGTATTAGTTATTCTTGTTATGGATGTCCTTGGTGCAGTTTGTGATTCCCACGTGGCACCTTCGGTTTCTGGGATTTGTATGGATTCTTCATCAAAGGCAAGGGAGAGATGGTTGATGGTGTCATCCCATGTGGCTGTTTTTCGTGCAGCTATGAGAAGTTTGTGGTTGTCGAAGAGGATGCCTATGGATTGAACCCAAGTGAAGTCCCTCTTCATGTTTTTGTTTCTTTTTCCAATGAAATGAGCATTGACATGTAGGTTGGGATCAGAGACAAGGCAGAAATCTTGATCCTTTTTGCCATGGAAGTAGAAGGTGATGCCATCGCCTCCTATGAATCGAGGATCTTGGCAAACTGCTCCTGGCATATCACATTCTGCATTTTTTATCAAAAGTAAGAAAATTAGAGATGATGACAGGATAGAACAAGAGTTCAGTAATAATCATGTTGAGCTATTTAGTACATGGTAGTTCTATATAGTGCCTGCAGAAGTGCTATTATGAGGAGTTGAACTGCATCACAACTTGTAGACAATTCTGGTGCTACTTTCGCAGACAACTTATATTTATCCCTTGCTAATTAACAAATAATCGAGTTTGGTTTTGAAATGAACTTAAAATATTTGTGTTAGGAGCTTGATCAACTTACTGCATACTGGTTTGCAAGTGACACAATCAACTTCACATCCACCAGGACAAGAGCTGGGACTAATTTAGGCTATATGCTGTTTTTTCAGGTGAGACTGAATGAACTAATGGAATCTAAAGGTGGGAAGAAGAAGTCTAGCAGTAGTAAAGTATTTTATGAAGCTCCCCTGGGTTACAGCATTGAAGACGTTCGACCAAACGGAGGGATCAAGAAATTCAAATCAGCTGCATACTCCAACGTATGTTTTTTACCAGTTTTTATTCATTTCTTAGTTTATTTGATGTCCTTAAGAGCTATTCTTAATTTCTAACAAACTACCTTGGCTATATATGTTTCAGTGTGCATGGAAACCATCCTGAGACGCTCCAGGTTTCTTATTGACCACGATACGTGGCCCATAACTAGTGGTTCAGTTTTTCTCATTTATTTCAGTCTTAATATTTTCTAGTTTCCCCTTCCTTGTATTCTCTGATCGCGACAGCAGTTACTTTGAGGCAAGATGACCATCCAGCAGTCAGCAATCGGATTTGAAGGTCTCGAAAAACGGCTTGAAATATCATTTTCTGACCCTGGCATCTTTGCTGATCCTTGTGGCAATGGTCTCCGATCGTTGTCAAAAGACCAACTGAATGAAATTCTAACTCCACCTGAATGTAGCATTGTTGCTTCTCTGTCAAATGAACTTGTGGATTCTTATGTACTTTCAGAATCTAGTCTTTTGGTGTACCCTTACAAGGTTATCATGAAAACTTGTGGGACTACAAAGTTGCTTCTTGCGATCTCTCCCATACTGAAGTTAGCCAATGCGCTTTCTCTCTCTATAAGATCTGTGAAGTATACCCGCGGAAGCTTCATATTTCCTGGAGCTCAGACATTTCCACATCGTAGTTTCTCTGAAGAAGTAGCTGTTCTTGACAGCTACTTTGGCAAGCTTGGTTCAGGAAGCATGGCATACGTGATGGGTAGTGCTGACAAAGTACAGAAATGGCATGTCTACTCAGCTACTGCTGAAACTTCAAAGAACTCAGACTCAGTTTACACTCTTGAGATGTGCATGACTGGTTTGGATAGGAAGATGGCATCAGTCTTCTACAAGACTCAGTCAAGCAGTGCGGCAATAATGACAAAGGAGTCTTCTATTAGGAGGACTCTTCCAGATTCCGAGATATGCGACTTCGCGTTTGATCCCTGTGGTTACTCCATGAATGCTGTTGAAGGGGGAGCAATTTCAACCATTCATGTTACACCAGAAGATGGATTCAGCTATGCTAGTTTTGAGACAATGGGCTATGACATCAAAACAATTAATTCAAACCACTTGCTTGAGAGGGTGTTGGCTTGCTTTCAACCAAGGGAGTTTTCTGTAGCTATACACACCGACAACATGGGGAAGGTCCCTGCTTTTGATATTGATCTGGAAGTTCGTGGATATGGATGTGAAGAAAGGACTTTTGAAGTGCTTGGCAAGGGAGGATCAATCATTTACAACAGTTTTACAAAGGCTGATAGCTGTGGGTCTCCGAGGTCAATTCTGCAATGCTGTTGGAGTGAGAACGAGGATGGGGAAGTGGCGGAGAAGGTCTAATTTGGATATTGCAATATTTCTGCTTTTAGTTTAGTTTGCTTGCTTAAATAAAAACAGAAGGAACACTTGTTATTGCTCCTCTAGCCAATTACTAGAAGTCCGACTTCTATGTTATGGATGTCTCTTATTTCTTAGTTTCCATTGTGCGAGTTTGGATATGCTCTTAATTATGTTCAATAAAATTACTGTTAAAGTTACGACTGCATCTTGGCGATGCAGGTATATGATCAGGTGTTGCGTCGTCACTTGTTAGCGTGTATTACTCTTAGTAGCAGAAATAATTTGAACATAAATAAATAGCACGTAAACATAGGTTTTGTTTATTTCAACTTAAATTTTAGAAATTTTAGATTTCTTTTAAAATTTAATTTGAAATAAACATGGATATAATCGATTGAGCAGCGGTGTCTCATGCGAGCCAAAAATGAATCAATCTATGGTGGATTGGTATGCCATCATTGTGTATCTATTGGTGAATTGTAGAACTGAAGTTGAAGTCAAGTAATTGCAAGTTCGGCATTGACCAGCCTTTTCTATTTCCCTTCTTTTCTTTGCTTTCATGTTTTTTTGGGCTGCTCGACTACTGTGTTTTCCAGCACATTGAAGAATGTGTTTTATGTCATTTGTCGATGTGCGCACAACTAGTACCTTTGGGCTGTCTAGCTTTGTTTGCTCATAGAGCAAGGAGAATTCCAGAGAGAAAAGAAAAAGGATTATGCTGCCAAACTTGACTATGGAAGGAGACAAGTATGCAAGATCTGGGAAACTGTTGGCAAATTGGGTCTGTTTTGGGACTGAAAAATGGTATATAAGTCGAAATATTTGTGAGGAAATCGCGTTTCAACTTTTGTTTGGATGTGGTATAACTTCAGTTCTCTATGGGCCTAATAACAATGAAATTTGCCACTAATTTTTATGTCTCTTTCGACATAAAATATTTATAAAAAATGTAGTAAGATATTTTGCAAGTTTTGCCCAAATAAGTAGTGAAGATTAAAAAAAAAAAAGCACAACTTTTATGGTGCTCGGTCCTTTCTGAAAGAATATATAATTTGATTTTGGATTCAAAGGACGGATGCATCTATTCGATTTTAAAATGATACAAATGATTATTTAATTTGGAAATTCAGTAGATGTCTCTTAATTAGATAGAATACTTTATCTGTTTTTGGAAGAGTGTATTGTGATATAAATAAATAAATAAATAAATAAATAAATATATATATATATATATATATATATATAGTCAATTTATTTATTCATTTATTTTTGTTACAATGTGATGCTAAGAAGCCAACAAAGAAAAAAAAAATACAACCTACACAATTTGAGGACGAAATAGCCCTGTATAATCGTCATAGAGCAACTATTTAATCTCTGACAGTTGCATAAGACTAGTAGGACTAGTTAATCTTTTCAAGTTTATTGATTGCGGTAATCTTTTTATCAAATTAAGTTATGGTATTCAATTTTTTTTGAATTTTATTATAAAAATCAGTTTATTGTTCATAAAATATTCAGCATAAACAATTATATTCACCTCAATTTTTCTTTCATTAACTTATAAATTTTACAAACAAAAATAACTAAAATCTCCCTGATTTGATTTTTTTTCCTTCAAATTTATTACTCTATCTGAGATAGACTCACCGAACATGAAAACAAAGGTTTAAAAAAGGAAAGAAAAACGAAAAAGTAAAGAACGAAACTACAGAACCACCAAACGGGTCGGGCAGATCAGGCACCCCTCCGAAAAAATAAAAAATAAAAAAAGCCGCTACATTTGCAAATTCAATTTTGGGTCAATTTTCTCCGGAAATTTCCCAAAAATTGTTATTGTCAATTGACCAAACGTCCTCAAATGGGGTTTTGGCTGTAGGTCTTCAGCTTCAAGAACACTGGCCATCTGTCACAAGCTTAAGATAGTTCTTTAATCTGTTCTTCTTGATGGCCAGTGACAGCCAGTTGGTCAAAATAGTGAATGCTATTGTATTGAAGGGACACTGGGACAATCTCCTAAAGCCCAAGATTGGTTCTTGTGTTAGCTCAACAACCATCAATCAGGTACTTCTGCATATTTCATCGTATGGCTCTTCTGTTTCTTGGTCATTCTTTAAGTGGGTCGAATCAGTACCCAATTACAAGCACTCGTTACAATCTTCTTGGACTATGATTCACATTCTCACTAAGAAAAAATACTTCAAAGATGCTCAGAATTTACTTGATAAAATTGCTGTTAAAGATTTTTTATCATCTCCAAGTGTTTTGAATGCAATTGTGAGTACCCATGATGATATAGATGTGAATTCGCATGTTTTGAGCTGGTTGGTGATATTTTATGCAAATTCAAAGATGACCCAGGACGCAATTCAAGTGTTTGAGCATATGAGGACCAAGGGGTTTAAGCCTCGATTGCATGCTTGTACTGTGCTTCTAAATTCACTGGTTAAGGATAGGTTGACTGATATGGCATGGAAACTTTATAAGAAAATGGTGAAACTTGGGGTGATTCCAAATATACATATATATAATGTCTTAATTCATGCTTGTTGTAAATCCGGGGATGTGGAGAAGGCAGAACAGTTGTTGAGTGAAATGGAGTTTAAGGGTATTTTTCCTGATATTTTTACTTATAATACATTGATTTCATTATATGGGAAGAAGGGTATGCATTATGAAGCCTTGTGCATTCAGAACAGAATGGAAAGTGGAGGAGTGTGCCCAGATATTGTAACTTATAATTCCATAATATATGGTTATTGTAGAGAAGGCAGAATGAGAGAAGCTTTCAGGCTCTTTGAGGAAATGAAAGGATGTAGTCCGAACCATGTAACATACACTAGTCTGATTGATGGATATTGTAGAGTAAATGATCTTGATGAAGCTTTACGTTTGCGTGATGCTATGGAGGCGCAAGGGCTATACTCTGGAGTTGAAACTTATAATTCTGTTCTTCGCAAATTGTGTGAACAAGGGAGGATAAAAGATGCAAATAAACTATTGAATGAGATGAGTGAGAAGAAAATTGTACCTGATAACATTACCTGTAACACTTTAATTAATGCTTATAGTAAGATTGGAGACATGAGGTCTGCGATGAAAGTAAAAAATAAGATGTTGGAAGCAGGACTGAAACCTGATCCTTTCACTTACAAGGCACTGATCCATGGTTTCTGCAGAAAACTTGAGATGGACAGTGCCAAACAGCTGTTGTTTTCTATGCTGGATGCAGGATTTTCTCCAAGTTACTGCACATATTCATGGATCGTCGATGGCTATTGCAACAAAGGTAATGAAGAGGCAGTCATAAATTTGCCAGAGGATTTTCTGCAAAGGGGTCTTTGTACTGGCATCTCTTTGTACAGGGCACTTATACGAAGATTCTGTAAGAGAGAAAAGGTTGACTGTGCCCAGAGATTATTTAGTGTTATGCAAGGAAGGGGAGTAGTGGGAGATAGTGTAGTCTTCACCAGTCTGGCATATGCTTATTTAAAAGCAGGGGACAGAATTGCTGCTTTAGAGTTATTAGAGGAGATGTACAAGAGGAGGTTGATGATAACTCTCAAGGTATACAAAAGTTTCAATGCTTCTTATGATGGTGACAGAAACATATTGGATATCTTCTGGGAACATGTGATCAGGAGAGGCCTTATATCTAAGACTCTTTCCAAGGATATCAAGCAATCGAGAGAACGAACTTGAAGATATGCTGGAAAACCTATCCAAATTTAAAAGCCTAACTTGCAAACAGCTACAAGTGATCTATTATATGCTATCATTTCTGCTGATAGTTACATCCTTAAATGATCTATGTTAACAAAGATCCATTAGAAATAACCTAGGGTAACTAGTTCTCCTCTGTCGACAAGTGGGAGCACTTGGGAAAACAAACTCCATGCATCCTTACTTATTAGACATGACAAAAGACAAATTACAGCTGCGAGAACACTAACTCAGATATTGGTGCATGGATTCATCTCAACTATATTCTGTGGCATGGTGATTTCTACTGTTCTATTCTCATAATGCTGGTACGTCCTGAAGATATCTTGCTTTTTCTGTAGTACTTGATTTGGACTTGAGTTAAGTTTCTGAATTAGCATGTGAGGTCTTGAATTCGTAACGGATCAATATTCTAATGTTGTGTTTGGATTGCTTGCATGAAAAAGATAGAGAGTGAATCTGGTGAAGCATAATAGTGAAAGGAGATCTGATTAAAATAAAATAATGTAGCGGAGCATGGTGGAATGAATCATTCCTATTATGAACGGTCCTCTTATGTTGGTCATTACATGAAGGAGGAAGGGGATGATCCTTTCCTTTCTTTCCCATTGCATTTCTGTCCTATCCCTTGTGCTTTTAAATATAGCATATAGATTACTACAGTATAACTACATTGTAGGATTAAGTTATTTAAATGATATTATGAAATTATAGCTAGGCAATTTTATTACTACGATAATGAATTTTGTCGAGGACTTGGCACTGCGCGTGCATCTATTTTTCTATAAAACTTTTATTACACTGTGTTAAAATACTTACTTGTCTTTGCCTCTTTTCTCTCTTCCAATTATTTAAATTACTATTAATATTGTTAAAAATACTCTTGGTATAACTTGCACAGAGAGGAATTGGACAAGTGTGTGTCTTTAGCATCGATATATATAACCTTTTATTTGTTTACTGTATTATGAGGACATAACACATTAACTTAGTCAAGTAATGCCACTAATTAAGGATATAACTACCTTTGAATTGATCAATGAATTTCTTAGGGATGTAACTACCTTTGAACTGATCAATGAAAGAACACAACTTATGTACACATGTCAGACATTAGATTGGTCTAAAATACTATATATAAACATTAATGAAACCTTTGCCATCTCCAACAAAATTTCATAACTGTTAATTTTGTCTTTGTTAAAAACAATTTTTCTCTAAATTTTCCTTTGTGTTGCTCCAGAGATAATTTCAGATATCTATCGTTCTCATGAATCCACAATCACAACAAAACCCCGGCTTCAAAGCTGGAGAGGCTAAAGCCAAAACTGAGGTTTTCTCTTAATTAATTAATTAATCTCTGTGTATATAATTGTACATATAGTCTTTTATTAGGAGGCACACAATGCATATAGCTATTTTTTCACTTACATACATATATGGGAAATTGAAAATGTTGCTACATGTGTTAGACGTTGATGTAGGTTTAGTGTTTTAACAACATATACTAGCTTTTAAACTTGTGAATAGAAGGGGTAAATATTTTTAAATATTTATAATTTAATAATCATGCTACAATTAGCAAATTTTGACGGTTCGTTGTCTTTACAGGGGTATTCCCCATTCTAATAGTCCACTATATTTTTTATTTTAAACTCTTTTTATTTTTTGTTATCCTACTTTTTTATCATCGATTTTTTCCTTCTTTAATGTGTGTGTATATCTTTTAAGACCGTACTAGTTTTGTTATATGTGTCAAACACGATTTCTATTTTTTATAGTTGTGTATTTGTACAAACTAATTATAAAAGTTAAACTAATTTTTATATTTTTAATTATTGTAAATAGTAATAATGTTTGATTGATCGATTTAGTTAATTTATTTTTTCAATTTTTTATAAGTAAATTTTAAATTATTTGAATGTATGTTTAATAAGTTTTTTTTTACATGATTTCTCATAATTATATGTTTTAGTACATATTTTAATAAAATTTTATTTTAATAAAAAGTTAAGAATTTAAAACTTTACATAAATTGGTTTATGCATGGGAATTGTTGTTGAATACAAATTAAATTTTAGTTGGATCACTTTTTAATTGGATAAGTGATAAGTGATTTTAGTTTGATTTTTTCTAACTCGTTCAAGATTAGTTTTATTGGATGTTAACCGAGTTGGAACGATTTAGATGTTTATTTAAGAGATTTTAAATAAGATTTTTGATTTTTTATATACAAAGCAAGATATAAATTACCTTCGCATAGTAAACCGTGTGACGGAAGGAGGTTATTAATTTGATATAAATTACCTTGGGCTACCTAGAGTAGTAAATCGTGTGGCTGAAGGAGGTTGTTAATGTTTACAACTAATGCGCTTTTTATGCTTTATGAATACAAGTAAAATTTCTTTGTAATTTTATTTGAAGATTTTCTGGAATAGAAGAAAGTCGTAGATAAAGAATTATTACTGCTGATGTGGTGTTAATTCTTTTCATTTCAGGAGAAAAGCAGCCAGTTAATAGACAAGGCCGCGGATAAAATGTCGCAGGTTCGATATTTATTTTTTTCCTATTTTTTTATTTTATTTTTTATATTCAAATTTAATTACTAAAATGACAAGATTCATTATAACAATTACCATAAGGTGTTAAATTTATTTTGTGCATGTAGGGCGGTCAACAAATAAAGGAGTCGGCACAGAATGCAGCTGATTATGTTAAGGATGCAACTGGGATGAATAAATCAAGTTGATCTGCTAGACAATGATTGCCCTGCATCCTTGCAATCAAATTTTAATTAGTTCATAAATATTTATATAACACATTAATTTTGGTGGGATTTGATGATTAATTAGTTTTTTTTTCTTTTTTCCCTATGGTTGATGTTAGAACAATCAAGAGAGTTTCGTTGTTGGAGTCCTCAACTTTGTTCCAATAAAATATTGAAGTATGAATAAAACGCAATGAAAATGAAATGGAATTATGTCATCTTTCTAAAATTAAATCTGTTTTTTGTGTACCTTTTTTTTTTGTTGTATTACAGGATAGTAGAATACTCCATTTATGGTGTCAAATTAATCTTATAGCCTCTACCTTGATATTGTTATTTTTTATATTTTTTTTGACAGCCGGGGAGTTTCTTGACTTTTCTTCAACTAAAATATAGTATTCGAAACTACCATGAGAATTAAAAAGCGCAGTAATATTGTATATTTAAGCATATAAATACAAAATACTTTGACCGTACAATAGCTTTCTGAAACAAAAATTACAACATTAGACTTTTTTCATGTTAATAATACTATTAGGTTTGATTTAAAGTTGATATAACCATCGCATCTCAGATGTCTTTAGAATGCGTGAGCTTCAGATATACTCTACCTGATCCCAAATTAAATCAATTGCCTTTTGACCTTTTAATTAAATTTGTTTTTTTTTTTTTTTTTTTTAGTTTTCCCCAAAACTTACTTTTTGAACCTGAGACTTTTTAGGTAAGAAAGTCATAACTAATCCTCCTTCCAGTTTTTATTGTATGTTATTTTTTTCAGAGGACTAAGAAAATGATTAAAATGTTAGAAAATTATAAATTTTATCACTAATATTTTAAATTTACCCTTAGTTCATTTCTCTAATGTAGTATTTATTACGGATAACATTGGAAAAAAAGATTTTGAATTTATCTTAAAATGTGAGAACAACATTTGAAACTTTTTTACCTAAAAACTAAAACATATATTAAAAAATGCTAAACAATTTTAAAACTTTGAAACATGTAAGTTTAGCTAATTTAGTACGTGTTACGATTAATTCTCACCTTGTTATGATTAATCTCAATCAAATTATTCGGCGCACACTTAAAAAATTATATGACTAAAATTTATAATTTCATAAATATAATATGAGACCAAAAGTTCATTAATTAATTAATTTATTTTCCAATACAAATACTTATTTATCCTCTTTGGTCTCAAGGCTATGCTTAGAAAATGACATATCATCGATATCTCTCTCTCTATATATATTATGCAAAATTTATATGGACCAAAATTGTTGTCAATATATATTTGTTGTAGTGTTGGTAGTGCAATTCGAATATATATGCAGCTTTACAAAAAAATGGAATATAATGGGAGGAGATGGAGGTGAGGAGGGTGTGAACGTTCTTCTGATGGTTAATTGAAGGACCGATGAAGGAGACATGTCAATGAGCAAAATGCAATGACTATGACAATACTACCATGCATGCGACAAAACTCAGTGAGAGACTGTACATTAAGTATTACATTGAATTTTCTTTTTCTTTAAAATTATATGAATAAGAGAAATCCTATTATCGTACAAAAATGAAATTGTCCCATGTATGGTCTTTATTTAAAGATAATTCCTAGAAATGATTTTGAATTTCTAACAAATGCTTTGATTCATGCACATATATTTAACGTACTGATAAATTATAATTTTAAAATGAGTTGTAGTTTATTTCTAATTCAATTTATACATGCGGTTGGGTGATGAATCTCCTACAAAAACTAAGTTGTCCCATTTATGGTCTTTATTTAAAGATAATTTTTTTCAAATGATTTCTACATAAAATTTGGTGACATGGGAGCTGAATGTGAAAATCTTAGTTGGAGGCGGGCGTGAAGTGTCCCGGGAAGTAGCAAACAAACAATAGAAAAGTCATTGGCGATAAATAAACTCATAAATCTAAATGGCATATCAATGGCAATCAAGTTGTCATGATTACTATATACCCATCTCACCCCCCCCCCCCCCGCGCCCCAACAAACACACACACACATTCCTCGTTGAAGAATGAATTTGGTTTTTCATTTTGTTATTTCATGATTTTATTTCTTGGGAGGGGTCCAAAATTAACATAGGGCCACTGTACTCTCTCAGGCCTTATCTCTTCAATAATAACAACATATGAAACAATAATTTGAATTCATCTGGACTATTGGTTAATATTGTTTGTGCTTGCTGAGATAGGAATTAGCACGCTTTGTGCTGGATGTGGAACTGCTTGTATTTGATTTTAACAGATGTCAATATATAATGATGGTAACAGTAATAATCGTAATAATACCATCAATAGTAACCACAACAATAACAATATATAACAAAAATATCAAATTGTGTTTTTCTCCGTCTAATATTGACTAGCTTTTATTTATTTATGTATTGACACCCTCTATTAATGTATATATTGATGAGAGTTCAATTCCTACGGACAGCAAATTCACGTAAAAGACTTAAAATATAGGATTACCCCATGATGTTGATTTTGCACTTATAATAAATTAAGATTTCACAAGAAAATAACCATAATATTGATAATAATAATAATAATAATGGTAATAATTATATGCAACGATCGTGAAAATTGAAGTAACCGCGTTGAGTTATGAGTATACATAATCATCATCATCTGATTCAGACAAGGAAGAAATTAAGTATAATTACATATGCATAAAACAAAACTGGGTCCACGCCATTTCAAAAATTTAAGATGGGTTCCGAGTTATGATTGGGTGTTAAGCAACAAATTAAATGTCTTACAATTAAAGCAATTGAACAACAAATTAAATGCCATTAACCTGTAAAAACTAATACCTCCTTGTCATCTAATTATAATATTCTTGTCTTGTTTAAATCTAATATTGGTACTAAATTTTTGACACCGTGTGACATAATTATTTGGTTTAAGTTCATAATGTCTTATTCTCACATTTTGCAAATATTAGAAAAAAACATTTTTTTTCACATATAATTTTGAGGGTGGTAATTAAGTAGCGTATTTACGATATTTACTATATAGACTTTTTTTATTGCATCGTCATTGATAAAAATGAAGATATTCGGAAAAATATTATTATATTCGTTCCAAAATTAAATATATATTTCTCTTTTAATGTACTATTATTTTTGAAATATTAAGATTTCGTTTGTAACAATAATTTGTTATAATTTGCA
This sequence comes from Centella asiatica, assembly GCA_014636745.2. Lineage (NCBI taxonomy): Eukaryota > Viridiplantae > Streptophyta > Magnoliopsida > Apiales > Apiaceae > Centella > Centella asiatica. The sequence goes on along the minus strand of CM025784.1, from coordinate 42,822,823 downwards.
TTTACAAGTATTCATTGTGTACTCCATTATATTTCACTTCAAATATATTAAAATTAAGAAAATTCACTTCAATATTGAAATATAAGATCTCACAAGCTTATTTTTGTGAACTGAAATGTATATTTAATTTTAAAATATAGTAAGTATAATTTTAAACAATTTGGTTGTTTTTAGTGGAAAGGATGGATATATATACACATTCGTGTGTACTTCACTTATTCATTTATATGCCATGTAACTCGTATCATGATTTCTTCTACTTATTACTTTTTAAAAATGTAAATATGAACTAATTAGCAAAGTTATAGTTTCGATCTACCAACGTCTCAAACAACTAATACAAAACCTTTTTTTTTTTTTGAAATTTCATTCACTAAATAAATAGAATTAGAAGTAAAGTAAGATGATGAATCCTCACAGAGCATAATAAATCAGATTATAATAAATACAAAAAATAAGAACAGAAAAATATAGAATTATCATATATCATCAAATTTAAAAATAGAGAAACATCTAAAAGACAAATATGTTTTGATCAACCATAGAGAATAATTGGTGAAATGCTACATGTACAACTGCTCCTTCAAACATCTAAATCAAGAAAATCTCAAATTTCCAATAAGATAACCAAGTTTAGAACTGAGTCCTTATTAATCATCACACATTAATATGATTTCGCAATAATAAATAAATTTAAATTTAAAGAAAATGATCTTAAATAAAAAAAACAAAATTCAAATGATAATTTTATTTGAAATAATTAAATAAAAACAATAAGATCTAAGGAAGAGTTTTTTCCGCCTAATACAAAACCTCAATACAACAATAGAGTAGTAATAATAACAAATCAATATCACTAATCATGAGGCGAACCAAAATAAGAAATTTCCAGTACAAGGTTATTTCTTTCAAGGAAACTTCCACAGCAAGACTATAGATATATTTATACATGAATACATGAAGTATATACGTAACAGTTCACAGAATATAGTAAATCACTAAAAAGAGGTATTAAATATTTAAAGTTTAATAGGTCGTGCATGCCCAAATTTATGTATCAATCCTTGTGATTATATATATTCCCACCATCCTTTTATTTTTTCTAGAAAGCTAAATAGTATGCTTTTACGCCAAAAGTTGTAGAAACGGACATACAGTGCAGCCAAAAGGTTAGATACTTAAATCTTATCTCAAATTTTATATATATATATATATATATATATATATATATATTATAGTTTTGGAATTAATTTTATATTCGACTGCATATATTGATGGTAATGATTTTTTTTTTCTGGGTTGTGGTGATCTGATGAATAATGGGACAATTATACCCAGCTGTACTCAAAATATGAGGGGCTACTTGCTGGACAGTTTTGTCATTTACCAAATTAAAGTATCTTTGCTATTTTCTTCTGTTTGGTCAATTTTTCGTTTATTTGGTCATTGTATGTTTTGGCATCGAAGTTGCTTGCTATTACCAATCCCATTCTCATGACTAGGATGTTTAGAGCAGTTACACTACTTGCCCTACTTCAAATATACTATAATAAACTACAGAATCAGATGTATTCGATAACCTATTTATGAAAAAAATTATATATATATTTTTCAAATTATAATGTTTTTTACTGAGACATCTTAAATTCAGAAGTATGAAAGCCATAGTATATGTGTCAGTATAATGCATCAATCCAATTCTATACTACAGCAAATTAAATTATTTGAAGAATTAAGGGTTCATGGGGTTGATGTTAATTTATAATCAGCTCCAATGTTCTTGATACAAGGGCTATAAATAAAGGCAAGTTTATATGGCTTTTTCTGATTTTTCTTAGTTTTTAACTTGAGTAAAATGTATTGCACTACATGTATTTTGACCCGATTTGTATTGTATATACAGAAATTTAAAATAATCACATGTGATTCACAAATTCTAAAATAATCATATGAATTACTAAAATTTAAAGAGTACATGCTATTATTTAAAGATTTTTTTAATAACAACTGATACAATAAATTAAGTCAAATCATATGTAATGGAATGTAGCCTTTTCATATATGACTCTTAGATCAGGAATATCATGAGCAGGTACAGTACTATCAAAAAAAATATCATCAGCCTCAAATTAGCATTGGTGCCATACATTGCATAATACAGTACTAGTCATTTTTATTTTTTTCAAAATGACCTAATAAGAAGTTGTTGTGCACAAAAGGGATAGGAATATAGCAGCTTTTGCTTTTAAAAGGTTTACTCTTTCGATTAGATGTTGGGAATGACTGTCTGCACAAGGCAGGAAGAAGCGTGTGAAGATGTTGGGGCGGATGATGGTTTGTGGGATCAATAAAGCACATTCCAACTCTCACCTAAAGTTTCAAGTGTTATTACCTTTTTATAAAATATATAATTAAAAAAATACTACTGGTACATAAAAGAGTAATATAAACAGCCAAGAAAATTTTGTCATTTGTTGTCATCACAGTCATTATCTAGGCACTTACTATTGTTATGGCAAGGGTAAACAAACCCCATCAATCATCATCTTTCTCTCTCTCAACCTTGAGATTCTCTCATTCTTACTGTTTTTTTTTGTTACATTAAAGTTATAATGTGGGACTCTCTATTACATGGCCAAACTCTGGGAATGTTAAGATTTTTCATTGTCCCTTCTATCTCAAGACCATCCCCCATTTCTCTCTGCTTTCTCAATACTCAACTAACATAAGACTATTAAAATCTTTAACCATCTTCAAAGCTAAACATAATCTTATAAAAACCCAACAAATTATATTCATACATGTAGCAATAATGACAGATCCAAAGTTAGGATATATCATTTATTAAACATAAACATTTATTATTTTACTTTGATGCCTTCTTGATTGATGAAACTAATTTTAGATTTAAAGCTTGATATTCTTTTATAAAAAAAAATTCTCAGCTTGAGTGACTTACATTCTTTTTTAATGTTTAAATTAAATCTATTTTGGCTTTTGGGGTACTATGATTTGGTCTAGTTCAAGGCAATAATGTAATGTTCCTTACTTTGCAATGCTTGACCCTAGTTATAAAGCATGCTGCTTCTCTTTTTTACTATACAAAGTACTGAGTACCCTTTTCTTTTTTCCTGTTCTTTCTCTATTTTCTATTTATTTTCTGGTGAGGCCAGAAACCCAATATGATTGATGTATGTAATGAAAAGCTAGAAGTGTGTTGTGATGTAGTGGTTATTACATTGAGCAAATGAAAAACCATACAAGGCATTCTTTTTAAACTAGATTCATCATTCACAATTAGCAGGATTTAGCATCTGGAGTATCTCTGAATCATTAGCCAGTACAGAAATGAGAAGACAGATGGAAGCTGTGTTCTTGTTTCTAATACTCTTGTGGCTTCCCAATGCTGCAAATAGTATGCTTTCTCCTAAAGGTGTAAACTTCGAAGGTAAAGATGCTAACTTTTCATGGCTAAATTTTGTTTAATCTCCAGGAATGGAGTTTTATGATTGAGAGTGTTTGTTATATATATAGTTCAAGCTTTGATGGGCATAAAAGCTTATCTGGAAGATCCTCATGGTGTTCTTGATAATTGGGATGGTGATGCTGTTGATCCCTGTAGCTGGACAATGGTCACTTGTTCTGCTGAAAGTCTTGTCATTGGCCTGTAAGTCCATCTCTGTGGCGGGGGTTTGGGGTGGTGGGGGGGAGAACGGTTGGATGCGAAATCAATTTTCTTGAAGTAACATTTGGCATCAGATTGTGTAAAATATTTTGTTTATTTGTTTGTTTGTTTATTTGTTCTCAGGGGAACTCCTAGCCAGAAGTTATCTGGAACTCTAGCTCCAAGCATTGGCAACTTAAGCAATCTCCAGATTGTGTAACTATTTGTCTCTTTCTCGCTGTAATTATAGATTCAAGTAGAGGTTATTGAAATTCTTCTTTTGTATATGATAAATTTGAGTTAATGATTTTGGTGGATGATTGAAACTTTTGCAGACTCTTGCAGAACAACAACATAACAGGACCAATCCCAGTAGAGATGGGAAGGCTCTTGAAGCTGCATACACTTGATCTTTCTGATAATAGTTTTAATGGTGAAATTCCACATTCTCTAGGCCACTTGAAAAGCCTACAGTATTTGTAAGCATTGAGTACACTGAACTATTACGTTTTGTTTGGTAACTCAATCTCAATTCTTAAAGCTTGAATTTAAATAATTCTCAATATCCTGTAATCCGAAAGGCAATGATTCATGCACTCCAAATTTCAACTGCGGCACTCCATGGCTCATTTCTTGTTCTGCCCTATTATTCATCCCATTTTCTCAGAACATCTCACTGTTTCTCAATTTTCTCTATATATCCCATTTTCGCGAAGTCTCTAATGGTACCAGTAACCCATTAAAAATTTTGATCTTGAGATTTCCCACAAGTCACTACTGCGGATACCGACTTTACAAAAGTGGATACACCGAGAAAATCAAAAATAGTGGGACGTTTCGAGAAAATGAAATAAACAGTAGGGCAAAACAAGAACTCAGCCGGCACTCCATCCTCTCAAATAGTGTTATTTTGGAGGGTTGCTGTCGAAATTTGGATTGTGAAGTTCAGAATTATGTGGTTCACAAGAATTTCTGTTCTAATCAGTTTTCAACTGCTTCAGGAGGCTCAACAATAACACTCTATCTGGAGAAATTCCGGAGTCACTTGCCAATATGACCCAACTTACCTTTGTGTAAATTTCTCAAACCCCCTTTCTTTCGGTGTACATGTTGCTCTTTTTGAGGTAAAAGGTGTATTATATTAACATGAGCATTATTGTAACTTATTTGGTTTTCTTTATCTCAGAGACTTGTCTTTCAATAATTTGAGTGCTCCTGTTCCCAGATTTCCTTCTAAGGAATTCAAGTAAGCAGACTAATTACATGACATTTTTTTTCTTCAGTTTAGAAAAATCTATTTTAATTTTTTTTTCTCTTTTAAGAAGTTAGACAAAAACAGGCTTCTGGGGTTGATCCCTCTGATCATTATGCTCTTGTGTCATTGCAGCATTGTGGGGAATCCACTTATATGCGCAACTGGGGTAGAGCCTGAATGCAATGGAACGACTCTTATTCCCATGTCTATGTCACTTAATAATACAAAATGTATGGTATTTAAGACATTCATCTCTTGTATTTGATAATATTCTTCAATGAAAATCCTTCCACGTAGTTAAATTTATGGGGTTTAATTTTTAATTACTTTCAGATTGGTTCCCTCAAGTTCTTGACATTATAATGATATCCTCATCTTATATGTCTCTATGCTTCTGAAGCTGGTCTACATTCAGGAAGGCCAAAAAGTCACAAACTTGCTATTGCCATTGGCTCAACCATTGCATGCATTTCTTTGTTCATCTTTGGATTTGGGCTGGTTTTATGGTGCAGGCAAAGGCATGATCAGCAGACCTTCTTTGATGTCAAAGGTTCGTAAAATTGAAAAACTCAAATGACTGAAGCATTAAATTGATTCCGCAAGTGCTTATTCATTACTATTATATCATCTACTTATGTATCTCTTTAATAACTCAGATCGAAATCATGAGGAAATTATTCTTGGAAATTTAAAGAGGTTCCAGTTCAGGGAACTACAGATGGCAACCAACAGTTTCAGCAGTAAAAACATTTTGGGGAAAGGGGGATTTGGACATGTATACAAAGGTCATCTTCAAGATGGTACTGCTGTGGCTGTAAAGAGGCTTAATGATGGTAGTACCCTTGGCGGTGAGAGGCAATTTCAAACAGAAGTTGAGATGATCAGCCTAGCAGTTCATCGGAATCTCCTTAGACTCGATGGTTTTTGTATGACTTCGACAGAAAAACTTCTAGTTTACCCATATATGTCTAATGGAAGTGTTGCTTCGCGCCTCAAAGGTAAAGATTGCATATTCCTGTTTTGGTCGATAAAATTTGTACACTTTTAAGATGCTGAATTGGGTGGCTGAATTTGTATTATGTGTTGATTAACAGCAAAACCTGTCCTAGATTGGGCCCTCAGAAAAAGGATTGCTTTGGGAGCTGCAAGGGGATTATTGTACCTCCATGAGCAATGTGATCCAAAGATAATTCACAGGGATGTGAAGGCAGCTAATATATTGCTTGATGAGTATTATGAGGCAGTTGTAGGAGATTTCGGATTGGCAAAGCTTCTGGATCACCAGGATTCTCATGTATCAACAGCAGTAAGAGGCACGGTGGGGCATATAGCCCCGGAATATCTATCAACAGGCCAGTCATCTGAGAAAACAGATGTTTTCGGATTTGGTATCCTTCTGCTTGAATTGATTACAGGCCACAGAGCGTTGGAGTTTGGCAAGGCAGCTAAACAGAAAGGTGCCATACTAGATTGGGTAAGCACATACTTCATCTGTCAAATCCCACCATCCACCCCCACCCCCCAACCCAACCCAATAAACAATGAAAAAGTTCAAAGAAAACTACATGGTTTGAAATGTGATCTTGAAATATGAATGCAGGTGAAAAGAATTCATCAGGAGAAGAAGCTTGATAGTATAGTTGACAAGGACTTGAAAAACAACTACGATAGGATTGAGCTGGAGGAGATAGTTCAAGTGGCTCTATTGTGCACCCAATACCTACCAGGCCACAGACCAAAGATGTCTGAAGTGGTTCGGATGCTTGAAGGCGACGGAGTTGCAGAGAGATGGGAAGCTTCTCAGAGAGTTGATTCAACCAAGTACAGAACACAAGAACTCTCCTTGTCCGAGCGATACTCCGACCTCACTGATGACTCCTCATTGCTTGTTCAGGCCATTGAACTTTCTGGCCCAAGATAATTCAATTTATATATTCTTTTGAAATCTCGTATACCTGACAAATGAGTAACTAAAAAGATTATTTAGGTAATGGATAACTATTTAACGTGTAAAATTGTTATCCTTAAACTTATTGAACAACTCATTTAGTAGGTATATTTGTTACTACTGAAATTATACTAGTTTTAAATTAGAAATGTGTTTATACTAGTTATAAAGGTCCAAAATGCCGATTGTATTCCATGTATCTAATGGTTTTAGACTTTATAAGGAGTTTGAGGTTAATACATACCTGTACAGATTCTTTTTTTTTTTTTTTTTTTTTTTGAGGAATCAAAGATATCTAGGTACCTGCTTGTTTTACTTTAAAATTATGTGATTGTAGATTCTGATAATGTAATTTATACTGTCAGAATTTAAAATCTCATAATTTTAAATCGAACAAACAAAGTTTAAATCTAGAGTTTCATCTTTACTCATGTTACAGAAGGATGACCCATGAGAAGTCCTAAACTATGTTAAATATTTATAACGATCTGTATGTAATTTGTAATGTTAACTATTGCACGAATAAAAATTACTAAAATTTATATGGAGTAACATTTTTAATTTTACTAATTCACCGATATGCTAAAATTTACAATAAATTTTTGGAGCAAGTCTTCTTGGAAATAGAGGGAATAAAAAGTATGATGATGTCCATGCTCGCAATAAATGAAATCACATCCATGATGACGTGTGAGGTGTCTATTAGACAACATTAACAAACTTGGTGAAGATGTCGGTGAATATAAAGTAAATTTTTTTATCTTTGCCAATTCTCAATTTTATTTTAAAAATGACCATTTATGTTGTGATTAAAATTAAAGAAAATGACTCATATAAAAGAATTACATTATATAATTTATGGTCATTTACTCATTTTTGAAATAAAGTTAGGGATTAATAAAAATGTAAAGATTTACTCGTGAATATAATCCACAAAGTAGTAATGCATTCTTAATTTAGATTTTAGAAAATCCATATAAAATCCAAGAGAAATGCACTTTATAATCATTGTGCCGCGTGCCAATTCCAGGCGATCGAACTCCCAAGCCGTACCTTCGATCTTGACAAGTTGCAAGTAAACACCGGCGGAACACTCTGGGATCTGGTTGACGTTGTCCCCTCTCAAATTTTCAAAAATTATATTATTATCTTTAAATTTTTATAAAATTTTTACATGTATCTTATATTATATTTTATATTTTGTCTCCTTTAATTTTTTTTTCCACTTCAATTTATTATCCTGATTTCGCCTTGGAAGTATGCAGTCTTCTCCACCAGCAGTTGACTATATATACCCTAACAACAATATCTATATCTTCACATATCTTCACATACCCTAACAACAATATGTAAATTGTTAAGTACTCGTATGATTTGGTTATTTGTTATTGGGGTCAAGTACATTAAAAGTCTAATACATATTTTATGCACTAATATCTAGAGATACTGTACCTTTAGAAACCAACTGATTTTACAAACTACTATCATTATTTGATTATAATTATATTAAATATGAAAAAATAAAATTTTAAGTAATAGTATAATTAAAATAAATGTTAATAATCAGTTATAATAAATTTCATGTATTTTTATGATTATTAATTTAATTATAATGATTTAAAATATGTAAATCCGATAATTATGATTAATTTAATTATAATTGTTTAACTAAAAGAGTTTAAAATCTCAATTGATAGACCCGTTCCCTCACAATCAACTCAATCGTGAAAAAATCGTTATAAATTGAAAATATTATTTCTTCCGTTCCAAAATTTAAGATACATTTCTTTTTTAATGTAGTATAATTTATAAATTTTAATATTTTATATTTGATTTGAATTTATAAAACACCAAAGCATTTTCCATATATTCTATAATATTTTACTTCAAACATTTTAAAAGTAAAAAATTTCACCCCAATTTTGTATTATAAAATTTAATAAATTTATTTTGTGTAAACTAAAATGTTTTTAAAACAAAAAGAGTACTTATCAATAGGCCCATAGAGACTCCGAGAGACCGACGGATACATGGATTGGATATGGTTCAAAACCAAGTACAGCCCAAAAGGCACAACTGAAGAGCCCAACAAAATAACGTACATTTATAAAGAACTAGTTAATTTGTTATAAACTTCTGTTTTAATCTAGCAATGCTACTCTGTCCATCCATGGTTTATCATTTCACTCATTTTCTATTTGCATGTTCGGAAATGTTTGGAATTGGCTTTCTTAAAAGTAATAGGAAAAAAACCTAATGTTAATGAGCTTTGCAATTGGGGCAGTATTATCAAAGCAATTAGTTTCAATATTGGGAATATGGAGTGTTATTTGACATGCGAGTGAGTGCGCGTATTAATAGAAGAAGTATTCACAAAATATGTTTACGTAATACACATCGGCTAGCCTAACATTATTATGTCAAATATAGATATCTCAAATAACTTGTAATTATGGTATTTTTTGGGAGGGAAAAAGATAATGTGTTAGTTGCTAGGAAGATGACTCGACCTAGCAGTTTAATCTTGACTTTTGAATGTCAATTTAACGGGGGGAAATTATGAGATTCTATTTCACATAATTTATTACTAGGATTTGAGAATATTGTGACAGACTATTTTGGACGGACACATAATTCATTACAAAAAATTATCTTTAAGTTTATCGTTGATGGCCTCCGACGACGGCTAATGAGTTATCAAAGAAAAAACTCAATTTGTTTTTATTATCATTTTTGTGTTTTTTTATGATAGCGTTAAAATTTTTAGTGCTATTATATACTACAAATATCATGAAAATTAATTTTTCTAAGGAAAGTTGCAATGCACGTACCGTTACAATTTTACCATATTCTAGTAGTGATTGTGTTTGTAGAATATCATTTTTTTTATGTAGAATATTGCTTCTCTTTTAACTTATTCTTAAGCTCAAATCTCTCCTATAAGATACTCTATCATTTCTAAAATTACAGATATATTTATCTTTAATGTAGTATCATTTGTAAATATTAAGATTTCATTTGTGGTATGAATTTATAAATATATCAAAGTATAAAAGTTTGTATTTAAGAGTATTTTTCATATAATTTATGATATTTTACTTCAAGATTTTTAAAATTAATTAAAAAATCACTCCAATTTTAAATTATAAAATTTTGTAAACCTATTTTGTGTAAATTGAAATATATCTCTAATTTTAGAAGAAGAAAGTAATATATTTTGCATTTTATATAAATCTGAATATTTGCAAATATCTTAATTACAGTCAGATGAAATACATCAGACAAAACTATGTTTCCAAAATACACAAGTGTTCTCAAGGATCAAAGTGCACGTTCTAGAGTGAGAAGAGTATATATCAAAATTACATCAATAAAAAAAATTATATGGAAACACATACAATTTTATACAATTTATTTGCATCTTAAACACATACCTCATGTACCCAATATATATAAATGTAGTTTAGTTGGGAAAGATGTGAATTAGTGCACCATAAGTTTTAGAAATTTATTAAACACACTACTTCTCCAATAGGAAAGAACAAATGCAATCACCCTCACCCACTCCCATTTAACTAATTACAATTCTTCTCATAATAATTATTATTTTAATCGTCCTCGTCAGATTCCACCCTAACTAACTTTGTTTCACATTCTTACCACCACGAGTTACGTGTTAGGAGGAGTTACATTACAATTACAAATTTCCCTTGAATATTATATTTAAATTTTAAAGGAAATTAAATGTCCAAATTTTCTTTTAAGGAAATTTATTTTATGGAATTTTGATTGGTACTTTCTCTATTTCAAAATAAGATATACAACTTAATTTCACTGGTAAAATTACTGCACGCTAAATTTTAAATTGAAGTGCATTTACTTTTCTGTAGTTCTTTTTTCTTCTTTTTTCAAATGCTGCTTAACGTTGGTGCAATTATTGCTTTTAGTATAGCATAACATTGAAAAAGAGTAATATAATTTATTACATTCTAAAACTTCACTAGTCGCATTAACTTAGAGTTTTAATATGTTATTGCATTATCTATATCATTAAGCGTTTGGGTTTACAAAAATTATCGAAAATTTGTGTTACATAAAGGAAAAAAACGAGAAAAGAAGTTGCCGCATGATGGAAAGAGAAAACACGTTGTGAACAAAAAAAAAATTACCACATGATGGAATTGAAAAAACCAAAATAGAAAAAGGTCACCATAAGTATTTTTTAGATTCATTAAAAACTTTCAAATCATCTACTTATTTAGAATTTATAAATTTTATCCATTCCAAAAATATAATATGCGAATAATTTGCGCACACATCAGGTGTGCCTCGTAAACTAATTAAAAAAGTACATTTTTTATTCAAAAAAAGATGGAGTAACAAACTAACAATTAATTGATCGATTGATTCCTTATTTGTCATGTTGTTAAACATAAAAAGGTACTCGTTTCGAGTGGCAAGTAAGCTTAAACCTGAAACAACATCTCGAGTTTGAGGATTCTTAAATACTTGATTAACTTCACCACTTAAAAAAAACGTCCATTTTTAGTATAAGTGGGATCCAAAATATATTCTTTTAAATTTTCAATTCATATGATCGATTCAATGCTATTTATATTGCTTTCTTATGAAGTGGATAATATTTAAGCATTTAATTTTGTTTTCATGAACCTCTTGCTACGAAATTACAATTTTAATTTTGAAATCGCCTAGCTTAATTTCTATTGTATTCCTATAATAAAATCTCCGTTATCTACATAAATAAAAAAATTTATATATTGATAAGTGATTCAGATATAACATGACTTCTAGATAAATCTATTGTTTACGAGATCTGCAAACATGAGAAATCCATGATTTGCATAAGGTCCTCGAGGATTCGAACAAATCTATGGCACCACATAGCTAGAGAAATTAGAAAAGTAAGTTGTAATAATTATGGACCATTGTGTTTCCTTCTCTGTTTCTCAATATGTACTGGTTTCAAGTTTCAAATACTTCTTCTATTAACAATGTGAAATTGCAACTGAAAAAACTACTGCAGTAAAAAGTTATAGTATGGTGGAGATATTGTCTGTTAAATATTGACAGCATGTTTTTTATTTTGGCAGGGAATCTGAACAATGTTGATAAGTTTTTAATGTGCCATACATAATATTCTCACGGAACTCAATTATTTTTAAGTAAAGACCATTTTAAAGAAGTACTAGAAGTATTATTACTAGGGAAATACGGAGTATTTGTTTGTAGTTACTTTCTGAAAATTTAAAAATTAGAATTATGCATTTTAACCTTAAAAAGTTCATTTGTTTTGTACAAACTTTGTAATTGGTATTATACGTTAATTTTTATCAAATTATGAACCTTTATATAGAATTTCACACAGTTGCTATGATCAAGTTCTTAAAGCAATTGATGATTTTGATTTATCTGATATTGATTTGTCGTTACATACCATTTATGACAATAACATATATGCAGATTGACATAAAAGAAGATTGTCAATTATCCCTTTTCCACTATACCGTCTAAAATGTGAATACATTTGTGATAGATTAGGACTAGAAAGAAAAAACTATAATAAAACAGACTCTTCAAACAAGTTTTATATCAAACTAGGTTGATATAGAGTTCAAATTCGCTGTAACATTTGTTTTTCTAATTGCATTTTATCACATTTGAAACTTTTCGTTGTTTTAATTATATGAAGTTATATATGTTCTTTATAATTTTAAATGAATACAAATAAATAATAAATTTGAGATTAATCAAGAGAATATAGCTGAGACATAAATTATAAGATTAAAATGAAGAGGGGTTCCTGGGGTGGTGGTGGGTTGGGGGGTGAGTGGGGTTGGGGTGAAGACAACGGAGAAAAGGAGAAGATACTTGAGCTGAAAGGTTACTTTTATTGGGCCCGTAGTTGTAAACGTAAAAGCCCATTATGGGACAATGACAATTTCACACTCATTCCCACATACTCTTTCTGGTGTTTCTCTTCTTTAATCGAGTTCAGCTGTTTTAGTTGATAATTTACTTTTTAAATAGTTATATACCGTAATTTAAATTAAAAGGCCAGACAAGTTAAAAGTGTTAAACAGTAACCCCAAAAAAAAAAAAAAAAAAAACGAACCAGCAGAATCAGTTTTCTAGTTGCTTCATTTCAGAAATCGTGGTAAAAGAAATTTTGTAAATTCCCTTGTATAATTTCATAAAGTCATAAAATTTGATATTGCAGATAAGTTCCTGGAAAAGAAAAGTGAAAAAAGGACTAGTAGTCATTAGTCTGCTTCATATTTTTATTCACCATTCACCATTTTTTTCTGTCTCTCTTCTTATCCATTCATTATCTCTCCTAATCACATATTCGATCTATTTTCCGTTTACACGAAGAGAATTGATATTTTTACATAACAATTGCTCATTTTTTTTAAAAAAACAAAAAAAACAATACTTTCTTTGTAGTCCATCTGAAAAATGTACTCCGTACATTTTACATTTTTTTTTTGGCTTTTGCACTACACTTTTACAAAAACAATATGCGCAAAATACATAATAAATGGTAACTAAAAGTTACTCACTCCATTTTTTATTAGTTGTTTTTTTAACTCAAATTACACAAATCAAGGTTAATGATTAATAAACATAATAGCATTAAATTTTTTTTTTATGTTATTCCATGATTGCTCCTATTTAATGTGTATGACAAAAAGAGATATTTATATTTTCTTAAATAAATAAAAAATAATAATTTTTTTTGTGTGTTTGTCTTGAAATGTGAGAAAAACAAGTAAAAAATAAAAAGAACCGATCTCTAAAAGAAACAATTAAATAAAATAGGAGGGAGTATCACCTTCTTCTTTGGTCCATGAAAAAAAGCTGCCAATATCACCATTTAAATCCTTGTAATAAATTTTCATCCAAAATGAAAAAAATACAGGCGAAGTCCCTTTTTCTTGATTTAAGATTATACATTTATTATCTAGATATTGAAGAATACACTAGATTTCCTTCTCGAAGTTACTATTCTCAAAACTTATTTCAATATGGTCACTTAACCGAAATTTGATGGGATTAGCCCACAGAATTTGTTTACTGTATCAAAAAAAAAAGTAAAAAATAAAAAAATGCAAAGGGCAAAAATGGTAACAAAAAATTATAAGTCACAGTTGTCAAATACTTGGAGGATAAGTGAAGAAACAGTAAAGAACAAGAATCCACCTTTTAAGCACTACGAAGTAGGGATAATCTCGTAATATCACTTTTTTGACGTAATATTCCAATTTATATATCTGCCCTATAAATACAAAATTAGTCCACCTCATTTCATTGCACTTGGAAAAAATAGAGTGAAAAAACAGAGGAGAGTCGCCGCAAATTGCACAACATAGAATATGAGGTCACCAATCCCAACACACAGCCTCGCGCCCAGCGGCGGCCCAACCGGCAGCACCGCCGCGTCTGACGGCGGAATTCACAATTGGCATTCTCCGTTGCCGTACCTCTTTGGCGGCTTAGGATTGATGCTAGGGCTTATTGCAGTGGCTTTGATAATCTTAGCTTGCTCTTTTAAGAATTCTGTTTCTTCTTCGTCTGATCCAAGTTCATCGTCGTCAGCAAATAATGAAGCGGAGGAGAAGCCGGCGAAGCTAGAATTCGGCGGATTGCAGCCGGAAATGGAGCCGAAGATAGTGGTTATAATGGCCGGAGATGAGAATCCCAGTTACTTAGCCATGCCTGTCTCCACTATTCACAATAGCCAAGGTGTTGTCTAATTTTGTAATTCTCTTTTTTTTTTCTTTTTTTTTTTCGTTCTGTAATTTTGAGTTTTCTTTTTAATAGTTTTTCAGGGTTCAACAGAATTAATTAGGTTAGGTTTATAGGTATTTGTTCAACAATCCGGCAGTGGGCAGCGTGTAAATTTTAAGAGAGCTTAGTAATGATTTTATTTCGACATTCACTTTTATATCTGTAATCCTATATATATATATATATATCATTCTAAATTTGATATGTACGCGATTAATGTTTCTATTTTATGAGCGAAACGAAATTAGATTCCTTGAACTTTAAAAGTATTATTTTTAGGCCAATAATTATTTTTTTCTGATTTTCTTTTGTGGCCATATATAGAGCTTGGATCCATTTGTACGTACTATATGTGTCAATTGTTTCCATTCAAATACCGATTCATTATTTCACATCTGCCTAAATGATAACCGGTTCGGATGAACAAATTAACGAAGCGAATGGCTAATAATGTTTAAGTTTATCACATTAACCTTGTGCTCGGTTAGGTAAACTGAAATAATATAATGAGAACGAGATCAATGTATTGAAAGAAAAGAAAATAGTTGTTAAGGACATGAAGATGAAGATGTGCATAAATTAACATACGTGACTAAATCTCATAGAGATCGGGGAATTTAAGGAGCTTATTATTGGAAAATAAATGGTTAATTTGAATTAAAAAAATAAAATAAATTAAGCAGTTGATAACTTGCCATGTGTTTATCTAATATTAATTTGTTTGTGCAAAATTGGTGTATTTCACGGTTTACAAAGGAAGAATAAAGTCATTCCGTTTCAAAAAAAAAAAAAAAAGAGTTACATTTAGAAAAAAAGTTTTGTTCCGAAAAAGATTACATTTGAAATTTGTCTTTATTATTTTGTTACAAAATTTAAAAACCAATTACAAATTTATAGATCTCGTTATAACTTAAAGATTTATAACAAAATTTATAAAAATTTCATGATTTGTAGATAAAAATTTTGATAAAAAAAATGCAAACTTAATATTTATAAAAAATATAAATATAACTTTTTTTATATAACGAAGTGAGTAAGAGAAATCTCGAGAAAATGATGGATCGTACATAAAAATAAACAAATATAAAACAAAGCATATATGATAATTTCAATCTCATCCTCCTATTGAATTTGTCTAAATTGTATGAATATCAATTACAATCTATTCCAAATTTCCAACTATCCAAACTTATGTTTGCCTGTTGAGCGAGAATAATTGTACTACTCGTATATATGATCTCATTTTTTCCTGTTTCGCTGTTGCGTGTTGAGCATACCGAGTAAATGGGGCTCACTTTCATCTCTTTAAGGTTGGATTTTTTATTAGTTTTTTCTTGTTTGGTTTGGCTGTGATTTATTAACGAGAGAGTGAAAACGAAGGTAAAAGACACGTATTTTCCTATTAATTTACCAAGGCTATGCTTGTAACAAATTCTAAAGTTCAAAAACTGAAATTTAGAAAGGAGCATATTTTATTATATGGAATGAATTAAAAAGTAGAGAAATTTCGGAGTTTAATTGAGTCCTTTAATTTTTGAGAAACATGCATGAGGTCATGAGAAATGAGAAATATAAGTGGATAGAGCCGAGAGGTATAACACGTCGAGGACTTGGCGTAGAAGCATAGTCAATTTCGGTGATGACTACAAGTGGAATTACCAAGAATAGGAAAGAGAATGCTGCTGCTGCTGTTGTTGTTCATTTATTATATAATAATTGGAGAAACTTAACTATTTAACACCTAAACGTCAAATAAGTTGACGAATAGGTCTTCCTCTACTAACTCGCTCCATCAACTCTAAGCTTTTAAATTCATATTAATTTATTTAACCAATTTTCTTGAAAAACAAGACCATTTGTGCTCCATTAATACAATTATGATTTGGGAATAACACTCCTTCGGTTCACAACAAGTGTATCATTTAATTTTTTTTATACGTAAATTAATAAATTTTATATGTTAAATTATTAAAATTTTTAAATTAAATATAATATTTAACATATAAAAAAATTATTTAAATTTATGTAAAAAAACTCAAACTACAATTATTATATATTAAACAAAGTTTTTTTAAATGGATTTACGGACGCGGCGTCTCGAATGTGAATGTAGTATTAAGGCTGAGATCATGAGAAATGGCCGGGCGGGACTAGTTTGTTTGAAAGTGGGAGCCAGCTGATACAATTTCTTTTCCAAAAAATTTAATTTTCTCCCCCGTCGCCCACGGCCTCTCCCACTCCCACCACGCCGCAGGCCCCATCCACACCTACCTTACCCAACAAAATCCAGAAAAAAAGGTGATGCTGTTGCTTGAAATTTATTCACACATTTTTCCAATTGCCGAAGAATACTCCACTAACCAGATGAAAATTAGGAAAATCTATACCTATACCTATATATGAAAGAAGCAAGTGACGTAATGTATTGATACGTATGTACCTAAATTTTAAAAATTAAAAAACATGACAAAATCTCAAATTCTAAAATAATTTCATAATAGAATTTCAAAAGAATTCTAATGTGATAATATAATGTATAATATATTAACTTTGACTTGTAATAGTTTCAACTAACTAATTTATCCAAAAAAATTATATATGATATAATAAGATACACATATTTATAATCAAATGATATTCTTCTATGATATTTATATTCAATTTTAATAATTTAATTTTAAATTTTAATTAATTAAAAAAGATACAAACATATGTTAATATCTTCAATTCTAAATTATATTATCTATATCCTAAAAAAATCAGCAAAAATTAATTTTTAAAAGTACAAGTTTAAAATAAAAATAAAATTACTTAATAATACAACTCATACAAGGATTTCTGAGTTAGTTAATCAATTACTCAATAAAAGGAAAACTTATATAACTGTAAATTGTTTTATAACCAACGCAGACCTGTATTTAAAATTACAAATCACCCCCTTCCTCAGTGGTTCTTGAATTGTCGGTCAAATTCTTGAACCATAGATCAGTAATGTAAACGAAGGCATGTAAGTTTATAGTTTTTTTTTAATCAACAAAAATTAAAATTATATTAAAAACTCACCACTATTACAAGATGAATTTGTGAAAAGAATTGGAACTTACCAAAACATCAAAACATCTACCACAGAAGTAAGACCACAAACACCAAAACTAGAACAAATAATAGTTTAATTATTAGGGGTTGCAGAATATACGTAATATCATTGATAAAAACATTCGCATAATTTAATTTAATATAAAAAAATGTAAATAAATATACATAAGTGATTGTCGATAAAAATAATTATTTATTCTTCGTTTCTCTAAATATTATTATTGTTTAATATTTTTGGAATTAAGTGGGTTGGTGGATGCGATGGCTTGGCTACTCTAGCTAGTTTCAGAAAAATTAAACTGCTAGTCTATTTCTATTAAGTACCGAGTACTAAGTACGTAATTGGGGAAAAAGGCCGTCGTCGGTCTTTGCACATATATTCATATATAGAAATATAATGTGTGCTGAAAACACAGAGTGACATGTAATATATATATATATATATATATATATATATATATATATATATGTCCAAAATTATGGCATTATAATATTATATATGCATTTCTTTCATAAGCCGACCCCTCTAACAATAAGTGAATTTCCAACTTATTTCAGTGGGAGACAAACACCGCTGACTAGAATCTTCTTTTTTGATAATCAACTTTTTAAAAAATTACCAAGTATGAGAGAATTCACTACAAATTAAAATGAAACTCAGTACACAAGGCATTACATTGATTTGTTCTACCACCACAAATAATATGATAATTTTCTCTTCCTTTTCTTTGAAATGAAGCAATAATTTTTTCCATTTCCAAGTTAGTGAAACTTCTTATTCTAGTTTTACTTAGTACATGCATATATATGGGGGATCTTCAGTTCAGATTATGATTTGAGAATATTAAATTAATTTAATTACAGAGTTGTATTAATAATAATATTTAAGCAGTTAAGTATCTCTTTTAGTACTAATTAAAACAAAACACAAAAGATTTGCCAAAATTTTAAACATAAAATTTAACAAATAAACAGAATAAAATTATATATATATTATTAATTTTAAAGCTAATTTACCAAACAATAAACTGAAGATCTCTCAGACAAATTAAGACACAGAGAAGACAAAATTAATTTGTTGGAAATAGATTTAGATATCGAGAGCATAAGCTAGAATCCTGTTACATACTTAAATCGATGATTATTGCTACATCGAATCATTAATTTGAATATAACAACATGCATGTGATTGATATGAGCAAATATAAAAGTGATTAGCATGAACTTCATCAGCAGAAATGAGACAAGTTGAAGTGGTGAGCAAGCATAATATAATTAATCAATTGGATTTTGACCCAACTTTTTATTAATAGACAACTTGAAGTGTGCGTATATCAAAGACATTAATTTCTAATGGAATAATTATGCTTCAAATAGGTAAATTTTTTTTGCCTTTTTATTATTTTTGCAAAAGGCGAAAATAACACACTATGAACCTAAGGGGCTAATTTGATGAGCAAAAGAACTGCATATTTGAAATGAATTTTTGTTTTGTCGCTCAAATATTTTTTCTTTTTTATTCTAAATATACAT
This sequence comes from Centella asiatica, assembly GCA_014636745.2. Lineage (NCBI taxonomy): Eukaryota > Viridiplantae > Streptophyta > Magnoliopsida > Apiales > Apiaceae > Centella > Centella asiatica. The sequence continues at coordinate 42,803,518 of CM025784.1, read as the reverse complement.
TGGGCGAATATAAAAAATGCTTTTGGATAATCGGTACGAAAAATAGACTAAAAAAAAAAGAAGAAAAACTAAAGCACGCACCCAAATACATATTAATAAGTGTTTGTACGGCACGCAAGTACGCAGCCAGCCAACCATGCTTAGAGCATATCCGCGTACTCCAAGTGTATATTCTTTAGAATCTTGGAAATAAAATTAAGATTCAATTGAGATTAAGAAAACTACATAGTTGGATCAAGCAATATTTTAAGGCTATAAAATAATTGAAGGAATTAATAAAGTCCATCACTCCATCAGTGAGAAGAAATGGTGATCTCATCTGTACGTTTGATGGGGAAGATGAAACTTCAATATCATCCATTAGATATATAGCGGGCGCTCACTTAATTAGCAATGATAATTTAACAATTTTCTCAAAAGTCATCGAGTATTTCTTCTCGCACTAAATCTCAATCTGGTGCATAAATTTATTTATAATATCTCTTATTTTGTATGATAATTACAACTTCAAATATTATTGCAGCTGAAAACTTAAAATTCTCAAGAATCTCTTCTTATACATTTAAAATGTTGCTCCTATACTTTTAAGTAACTGAATTCATAACAACATTTTCCCTACTTCATATAGACATCATCCGTGCAAACAATATAGCGTGAAAACGAAAAATGTTGCATGAAACTACAAAATTTTACTATCTTTAGCGTAAACGTACTATTATGCGTAACTTATATATTAGTTCACTCAAAATTTTAACATTTGATTTTGGAGGAACAAAAAATTAGGAGCAACAAAAGGGTGATATGTACAACATACAACATGTTTTAGATTAATACACTTAGAATATACATGTTTTAGTCTAAAATGCTTAGCATGTAATACATGCTAAGGATGACATACGTAATTTTATGTAAAATATAGTACGTACATGCTAGGCATTTTAGATAATTTTAAGGTTTTATAATATTAATTTTCGTCTATTCTATTTTTATTAAATTAAATAACACATCTTATATATAAAATAAAATTAAACCTAATAATTAAGTGTAAAAAGTGAGAACTTTATTATTTTATTTTTTTTGGCCGGAAGGAGTATTAGACAGGCATAACATCACCGGTGTGAAAACGTAGTAGTACTAATTTTCAAAAAGCAGTCTTGTATGGGAGAAAAAAGAACTCTAGCTCTAGACGGAGACAGGCCACTCACTCATTTGCTCGCTCAATCTACTTGGCTCATATTTGTTTAGGCCGGGAAAAAAAAACATGGAAATTTTGAGTCACCATATATTATATTATTGAAAAAGAAGAAACCTAGAGGCATAATTAAAAACAATGTAATATTTAAAAATGAGATTAATGGTCTTTGTGATGAAGATCGAACATTTGTACACTCCAATATCACTCCAGTAATTCAATAATTATCAAATTATTAAATAAGTACATCTTAAACTTGATAATGACGACATTCTCCACAGGATCATACTCAGATTCAACATACATCTCGATGCATATTCACCTAAAATGGTTTTGCAAATGTACGTGAACTATGTGGTTGGGAAAATAATTTTAGTTTATGCCAACACGTGATCGATAAAACTTAAACCAAATTATTTTCTCCTTTTTTCATATATTTGATACAATTATGTTTTGAATTAGGTGACTAATTTATTTTATCTTTTGAGACTACAACTAGTTAAATTTACATGAATACAAATGTATTCAATTTTAATTGATATTATTATTATTATTAAAAAAAAAATCATTATTATCACACACACACACACACACTAAATCCATAAGTTCGAACTAACTTTGCATTTATCAATCGCATGTAAATTTCAGATATTAAAATTTTAAAACGAATAATTAAGCTTTCACGCTTTATTGATCTTTGTTATTTTTAGGGTTGCATCTTTTTCTTTATTGATGAGATAGCTGGGATAATTTATCTTCCCTTCAACTTTAATTTGTCGTTGAAAGATATACTTTAATTAGGCATCAATCGATCGCATTCTCTATTTATTCAGAAATAGAGATGTAAATGAGTCGAGTTGAGGTAAACTTGATCCGAACTTAATCAAACATATTTATAAATAAGTTGAGTCAAACATATTTATAGATAAGGCATCTAAATATTACTCGTGATAATTTTTCATTATGCCCACATTTATTTTATTGTCTATTAAAGTAAAGTGGTTGTCATTTTGGTTTCTGATCGTAAAACTTTGCCAAGTCAATTGACATATTTTTCCAGCACAATTAGAATGTAAGTCAATGTATGGATTGATAGATAGTCTGCGAGTTGATCATTATAAGTAAGAAATGTTTAGAAATTATCTGTGGGTCTATATTATTAGTTTAGTGCGTATTTAGAAACATGCTCAACAAGGCATTTATATACAATTAAAAGGTTGTTTTGTAGGGATTTATTTTTATTATTTCAAATAACGACATTAACAAAGTGTTTTAAAATAGTTATAGTTTTTTAGTTAATTATAAATTCTAATTTAAACATGACAACCTTAATGATCGACTCCTCTTAAAGTTTGGCGCGAGTTTGCTTCCTATTTAAATATTATTCTATTTACAATTTATTTAATTATCCCTATCTTCATTAGGTAAAGGAAAATTGTTTTTTTATTTCTTTTTTATGTTTTCTATTCTATTACAAATAGCATCCATTCTACGAAAGGGAGGGGATAACTTAGCTTAATTTTCTTCAATAATCTCTATTTACAAAACTTGTGATTTTAGCTCCAAATCCCAATAAGGAAAAATATTTTTACCACTAGTGGCTAGACTATCACCTTAGTTTAGGCAAAGGAAAATTGTTTGATAAACATAACATGGCACAATTAATATTGACCTTCAATAACATGGTACTAAAATGTAATTGTACTAGACTAGCTTCCACTTATTTTTATAAGTCCTGTTATCGCTATTTCACAAATTCGTGCTCTAGCCATTTAGCATAGTGTAGTTTATAAATCCGGAAAAGGCTAAATCAAATCAATCTAAGATTGGACAAAAACACATAATTCTTCATTCATATTTAAACTCCATTAAGAAAATCTAGCTCACCTACCACTAAAAACAATTAAAGAAGGAAGAAAATATTCCACCCCACGTACGTTTAAAATGGGTAAATGATCATTTTATTAAAAAAAAAAAGTTTAAGTACTTGAACTTCTTTATTTTTCAATAAAAGTGATCATTCATCTAGTTCAAGTCTTGCTAACTACAATTATTATGAGTGTGCGCTTAAATGTTTAAATTTTAAATAATAACCTCATTCATAACGGAAAAAAAAACAAACTATAATTGACTTAGATGTAATTAAAATAAAATAATATCAATCCACGTTATCAATAATGCAAAATTACCAAAAGAGCATAACATGTAGCAAACACCAAAATTGTGAAGTACGTACTATTGTTAGTCGTAAAGGTTTTGGTAATTGTGATCATTCAAATCTTTAATTAGCAGGTGGAGACGAGTAAGCCAAGGGCCCAAGGTTTGATAAATGATAAGCTCCAGTAGTCCAGTTTTTCTCTCCACAATATTTTAATTAATCTTTCCCCCTTTTTACCTTCGTAATTTATTGCTGCTTTAGGAGGTAGTACAAAGAACAAAAGAGTATCGCAATAACAACTACGTTCAATTACACATGAGAAAATTATGCGATTTACGAATAAGTGAATAACTAACCAGTCTAGTCTCATGTAAAGTATTTCACGTGTTTCAAAATTAAATGTATATTTTTGATTTAATGTAATATTATATGTAAATATTAAGATTTCATTTTACACTATGAATTTTAGAAATATCCAAGTTTAAAATTTTATTTTTAAGAATATTCTTTGTAAAATTTATATTTTATTACAAAATTTAAAAAATAAAAAATTTCATTCAAATTTTGAATTATATAATTTCATGAGGAAGGGAGAGTCTGTCATAAGTATATACAGTATTGGTTAGAAGTTACGAAGCGAAGTTCCCAACCTTGGAAAAGGCCCAACGGACTTTCTCCGTTGCAATCCACTAATTTGTTAGCCAACTCCCTGCTTTTTAACAAGAGTCTGTTAACGGTAACCATACTTTTAAAATCGGATCGGATATCGAATCGTCTAAGCTATTAGTTCAACAGTTTAGTAATTCAACCGATTGAATCAAATTTTTACTATTATATATATGAAACTAATTTTATATACTTAAATTTTAATTTACTCTATTAAAATAAAATTATAACTATATTTTAAATATATAAATGAGCCTAATAACTAATATTTTTTTAATCATTTAATATGCAAAATTAATTAGTACAATAATTAATAAAATAAGATAAAATAATTTAGACTATTACCATTCGTTTATACTAAAATTTTTATGTTTTAAACCTTAATTCTTATTTATAATGAATATAAAGTGGTGTTAATAAGTGAATTAAATATTTAGTTTTGTTATAAATTAAAAAATATGAATTAAAAAATCATTTTTATCATTAAAAAAATTCAGTCCCATTTTTTGAAAAATCCGTCCAGTTTGTCGATTTTTGAAAAAACCGCATGATTTATCCAGTTCATTCTGATATTTTTATTTATTCGGTGTTTTTCATGAATCGAGCTAGTTCAAGCACCAATTCCTAGTTCAATCGGCCGGTCCGATCCAATTTTAAAAACTATGATGGAAACTCTAAGTTTTTTTTTTTTTTTTTGGTTATACAGGAGATTACTGTCTATAAACTTATTTTTTAAAGGAAGTAATCGATGACCGATAAGACCAACAACCCGACTGATAACTCTAGTTTTAAGTTTAATTTTCAGTAGTTCTAGATAATTTATAAATATGATTGTAATTGTTTTAAAAAAATCTATGATTTGTCTTGATCTAAAATTGCAATAGTCTCCTCTAGTCCCAAACTCTTTTTTACCTGAAGAATTTTTGTGTACTGCCATTATCATCTCATCTACTTTTGAGAAAAAGGTGTCATATCGTTTTCATTTCATTGTACGTACTGAGCATTTTCCATGGAAAAAAAAAACTATATAGATCATCCCAATCTAACGTACCTTTTGTATAAAAGATTGAATGTTAATTGTTTCTTCTTATTTGGTGTGCAATATCAAAGTATAATTTTGGAGCAAAGAGAGCAGTGATTTGATTTATATCCTATTCCTTCCGTTTTAAAATAGATTATATATAACTATTTATGTCAATGAAGGCATAACTTTTGCCAAAAAGTAAAAAATAAAAAAATCAAGGCATACCAAGTTTTATAAAACTTTAAAGATGATAATTGAAACTTTAAAAAATCGGGAGGCGTGATTGTCACCTCCTATTCCTGAATCGATTTCATTTGTTTTGAGAAATTTCATTTTCTTATTTTATTTATAATTTAATTTTCTTGGATGAATGAAATATCAAAAAACACACATGGGAGTGTGGGGATGTATACTTACTATTTAATCTAAAAAGTCAAATTTATCATTCACTTTACAATAGAAAAAGTCTAAATTATTCAATGTTTTTTCTTTTAATAATTCTAGAGATACCAACAAATTATAAAAAAAAAAAGTACACAAACATATGTCATAACTTAAATGTGTACTCTTTAGAGTTCACCAATTGACAATAAAATTTAATCATATTAATTTGTGCACAAATTTTTATATACAAATTGATATTCTAACACCATTATTTTTCTTTTTAAATCAAGTAACCTTGTCAATTAAATTAGGAAAACAGAAAACACTTGGGGGCTCGGAGCCGCATCACGTCATATCAAGTGGGTCCAAAGTCTTTGCCACCCATCCAAATTAGAAAATTGAAGGGAGTAATATTTCTTTCAAGGCAAAGATTCTTATTTAAATATCTGTCTTTCTTAGAGCACTGTTTCTATAATCCATATATACAAATTAATGTGTATTATGCCCATTATAACATTTGATTCTAAAGAAATCATTTACCTATTGCTATAGGTTCACAACAAATGTGTACAAATCTCTTCCACTATACTAATAATTGCAGGTACGTGTCATGTATATATAATATTTGGGGAACTGGCTAAAATTAAAAATTACTACGTTACATCATAAAATTTTATCCAGACTTCATAAAATTGTTCCAAGCGTATTGATTATTAATTATAAGGCTAAAAGAAATCGATTCACATTTCCCGCTATTAAAAATGTGAAAAGTCTTATAAATTAGTTTTGTTACAATTTCTATGGATTTAATAGTTGACAAACGGGGAAGCAATATTATTATTGTAACTTGTATATAATAGTGTAGAGTCGCACTTATCAAGTAATGAATTCCCAAAAAGTCTCGTACTGCTAAAGTGCATAGTTTCTTTTTGAAGTTTGGAGCACCAACAGAACCAGAGGTACATTATGCACATAATGTATCTAGATTAAACAGTAACTAGTATTATTTTAAAAAGGAAAAAAGTGGAATCTGTTGAGCATAATGAAGATGCTCATAGTTTACTTAAACCCCGGCCAGTGGCATATTTGTATTTTCAAGAAGTGAGGTCAAGTTCAAAATTTTCCTTATAAATATGGTTATTATGGCTTATGTTCTTCCTTGCGATATTGAACTCTGAGATTAAATAAATAAATATATATATATATATATATATAGAGAGAGAGAGAGAGAGAGAGAGAGATACATATATAAATATAAATATAAATATGAGGCAGCAGGCTATAAATAACAATAATAGTAGTTCAATTTATGAGCATTGGAAATGGAATTCTCCACTTCCGTACCTGTTTGGTGGTTTAGCTTTAATGTTGGGATTGATCCTGGTGGCATTGATCATTTTAATATGCTCAAATAACCGCCGGCGGGATCAGAAGCAACCGGAGAAGCCCACCAACGGCGGCGATATGGCTGATGCCGCCTCATCCGTGGTGGTGATCATGGCCGGAGATGACAACCCCACGTACCTGGCGACGCCTGTGTCAGTTCTTTTCATTGAGAAAGTCTAGCGGATTATTGTGCACGAGGCGATTTCTTGAACAACAGCCAAAGAAAATTAAGTTATTGATCAGTTTGAATCGGAAGAAATATGCATGAACTCTCTTTTTGTGTATCTTTTCATTGGCCTTTTGTTTTCTTATTAGTTTTAAAGCAATTTTGTAATTTGAAGTAGATTATAAGTGATAACTTAATTTAAGGGATTGAAATATTATTCTACATCCCTTTTGGCTTTTGTAATGCGGTGTGTTTGGATTTTTTTTTTGGGGGTTACAAATGTGTTTGGATTTTAAGCTTATGCAATCAATATATATATATATATATATATATATATATATATATATATCAGAGTAAAAACATTAATTTCCGTTAAAATTTACATTTAGTAACATTTTAAAAGAAAAACTTAAAAAAAATTAATCATTAAAGCAATCTTGCATCCCTCTTCTTTTCAGTTCCATCTCTTGTCCTCTTTAAATGTAGAGATTAAATTTTTCATGATTTTATACGTACAACAAACTATCAAGAAAAATAAATTTTTGTCACAAGAAAACTTTTACAAAGAAAATTGGTCGATGACTACATGAAGAAAAATAGTAATAAATTTGATCTCAAATTCTCTTCGATTTCTGAGATTTTTATGAGTTTATTTGTGTGTATAAATATGAAGTCACAAATTAAGTTTGAGTATGTGACCTTTAAGTACCGACTCCTGGCTAAGGCTAAGAGATAAACGATTATTATGGCTCCGAGATGAACCCGCTAGTAAAGTAGTAACGCATAATTAACTGGGAATTACTAACCCCACTTTCTAAATGTTCCAACGAAAATGATAATGATTTTACTTTTAGTGGTAATAAAGGAATAGTGTAATTGTAGTATTCCTAACTAAAATATACACAAGATGGACTTTTAAAAAGTGAGGAATTTCAAAAGTGTATATGGATATTTAATGGAATTAATTGAGTTGGGTGATATAATATTGTGCTCAATCTGTGTTAATACATCTCAAAATTTTCATACAGCTTCACATTTTAAATTTATACTCGATTCATGATCCCTCGCATGATTGAATAACTAAGAAATTTAGTCTCGACTTAATTCAAATTAAAATTTTCTTTTTAATAATTTTCTGTTAGTTTGAGTACATTTTGTATTAACTAAACCCAATTTAAATATTTGACAGACTCAGTTAAATTGGACCTGAAATTTAAAAGTTGATAGAGTGAAAGAGGTATTAAAAAAAAAAAAACACTAAATAGATGGACAAGATAAAAGTCACTCACTGTGTTATCTAGATAAACTTAGATGAAGGAAATTCAAATAATTCATTAAGCGAAATGTCTTATAAAGATTTAATATATTGCGACACAATCATACGATTCATATCACATCTCAATGGAACATTCATATTTTTATGTTTTAACAATTTTCTTTATATTTAGAGAAGTTTATTAGCTCAAAGACTCAAACCTTGAATTCTACTGAGTGCATTTTCCTAATTTTTTAAGTAAGATCAGTTTTTTTTACACAAACTCCTAATTTCTGTTAATCGATTCTACGATTTTTCTTTCGGTCGTACCCGAAGTGAAAGCATGATCGATAAGCTGCGGTTTTTTGTTTTTGTTTTTGTTTTTTGTTTTTTGCTTTTTTGTGTTTTCTTTCTAAAAAGGAGGTTGGGCACTGTGAGTAATGGCAATGGAAAGACATTCACATTTTGTGGAAAAACAACATTATTGGGTGCGCATATCTTGTTTCGGATATTCGGTTTCAACTGCCTTAATTTTACTTTACTAATTGTATTTATTACAATTGCGGAAAGCCAAACTTTAGAAGATCTAGTCAGTGGCTAGAATTTCAGTTTCCATTTTTTAATACGGAGTACTCCTTTAGCTACACAGAAAATTATATAAAAATTGCCAAACAAATCCAAGAGCACTGAAACTTTACATGTAGAAATCAAATGTGGAAGATCAACTTTAATTTTGTTACCCAGTCAATTCAAATGCATATTGAAATGATGCTTAAAATCAGGAATGAGAGAAAAAAAAACTATTCAAAAGTAATAAGTAATACATATAAAAGTCATATTAAAAATGAAAGAAATGAGATCGGAAACTGTAAGACATTTATGTGATGCATTACTCATAATTACATCACTCATTATTATTCCGAATATTCAACACTCATAAAATTTATAGAAAATTCAATGAAGAAGAAATTGCCTTAATTCATGTTTCAATTCGGTGTAGAACAAGACACAACTTTAGTGAAAAAAATCAAGTAGTATTTGATTATCTCTTCTTCCTCTCTCTTAATTACCCTAATTCTTTTGCTGCAAAAATGATATTCAATTTTTCAATCTTATTTCTTAATAGGAGAAAATAAGTTTTATATAGGGTGATGAGCAATGCGATGTTAATTTTAAATTTGATTCATAGTAATACCGCTCATCAATGTATTTTAGCGTTATAATGTCTTTAAATTGACTAATATATTGTGTTATAACCATGCTATGCTTTGTATCTGAAGTACCAATAAATTGTACACGATAAACACACAAAATTTTTAAAAAACTGTCAAAAACTACAAAAGCTTAAAGTGTACGGTCGTACACTACTGCACGATACACTAATGCGCCGACGCACACGCTCATAAACCGTAAAGAACAAGTTTTTGGTAAACACAAATATTCTTATCTCTAAATCATGGGCCAGAGATTTACCCTTGAGATCACTACCTAGCTACTTGTTTGGTTTGAATATATTAGAAATCAAAGTATTCTTTCCGTTCCAAAATTAGGGATACGTTTTAATTTTTTTGTTTAAACAACGACATGCTAGATTTCAAAATTTATGTAATTTATAAAAATTTTGGATGCAAATTATATTGTGATGAAATATTTTTGTTATAAACTTTAAGAATATAATAGTTGTATCAATTATAATCATCTTAATTGATAGTAATTTAGAATTTAATTTTTCGTCGTTTGACTCAAAAAGTTAAAATGTATCTCTAATTTTGGAACGGATGATGGTATTTTATTATTCTTTCTTATAAGGGTTTAATTCTACTTGAATGCTTGGAGCTTAGTTTTTATTGTAATTATCAAAGAAGTTGGTTGATATATGTAATACAGATGTAGGCATTAAAAGAATTAGTAATTTGATTGGAGTTTTCATACGATGGCTTGTGTGTGATTTAGTTAGTTGATTTCGTTATTTTTCCGACTTTTGCGCCTCCATTTTCAAAAAAGAAAAAAAAAACATTAACTCTTCTATTAAATTAACTTTCACAACTATTATTTTGACTTCTATAAATTTTTCTTAATTTTTTGGAATAAAGCTAAACAAAGATAAAACTTTGAAAGGATATATATTAACAACAATAAGTTAAGCTCCTAAATATGAATTAAGTAGAGAGTTCATTTCAATTACTCGCTATGCGCTGGCCCTAGGCCGAGAGATAATTCATTTAATTACTCGCTATGCGCTGGCCCTAGTTCGAGTTCTAGCTTTTATCGTTGTAAGTACCGGATAATATGGTAAGCGCCTAAGCTTGCAGGCTCTCACTACTGTAAAGTAGTGCTAGTTCAAGTTTCTATGTGGTAATTTACCATGTCTCTGCTAATTTTGATAATATCTTATATTTCGATTTGCAATCGTAATTTTGTCAAATAGTTTATCCGTTCCAAAATTACATTTATTTTCTTAATGTAAATCTTAAATTTTATAATTTTATTTGTGATATAAATTTGTAAAAATATAAAAGTATAGAAATGTGTATTTAAGGTTACTTATCATTATGTGATACTTCACTTCAAAATATAAAAATTTACTTGAATTTTGAATCATACAATTTTACAAATTTTTTATATATAAGCTAATATATATGTATATATATATATGTGTGTGTGTTTGTGCGCGCGCATATCTATGTGCGTGTATTTTTTGTTACCAAAAAAGTACATCTTAAAACACACAAAAATATACACCTACAACAACTATAATCAATTAATAATTAGCAAAATTTGAACCTTAAATCTGTCTTTTCAAAAGAGATGATTATATATCTATCTTCTATATATGTCAAGTCAACTAAAATATATAATTAATTTTGAATCGAGTAGGTTACAAGTCCCTACGTTCTATTCCATATTCTTCGCAGGAAAAGAAAGTCTCAACCTATGTAGCTCGATTAGATACAAAAAAGGTGACTGGCAATGGGCCATTTTGTGGCAGCATCATCTCAGCTGCCCGTTAAATAGTTCTAAAACAAATTCTTTCCTTTATTCAACTTTTTCTTGAATTCAAACGATATCATCCTCTTGTTGCGCTTTTTTGTTTATTTAAGGAAGAAATAGTGATTGGCATTAAAGTAATAAACGAAAGGACGCGGCCACTGGAAAATGCTAAGAGCTGTTAATTATGACATTGACGTTGAAAGAAAGAAGAATACTATAATGAAAATTTTAAAGAGTAAAATGGGTGTTAAAAATACCCGTATCCTTGTAATCTCTATTTTAGAGAGTAAAATGTTATAACTCTAAAAATTAATTTTACACCAGAATTTTTAAAATAAAAAATTTATTAAGAGATTTGAACATTAAACCTCTATATCAAAAAATTTACTATTCATGTAATCGGTATAATAAGGATACTAATATAATTCTAAAAAAAAATTCTAAAATATATAATTTAATTTGTAAATTAGAAAATATATTAAGAGATAATGACACAAGGTACTATGGTGGGAGACATTTGAGTTCATTACTATTCTCCCCTTAAAATAATTCTCGTGTAAACTTGTACTACGCATATTCCATATCAAAATAGTCCGTCCATTAGGACCTATAATAGTTCCTTTGACACTTTTTTAGGTCTTTAAATTTTGCCTATGCACCTATAAAGATGTTTTTTTTTTATCATGCTATTATTATCCGTAAATTAAACCTGTATCTAAATAGGTCATTAATAATAATGAATAATTATTTGATAAATTAGACTGTTATCACTAAATTTATCTTGTAACTTATTTAACACACAAGTAACAAAATTGGTTAAGGATGACAATTGTGCGATTCAATGTCGGATATAACATGATTTAGTTACAAAATATTTTGCACTAAAATCGTATCGAACCGATATCAGTTCAAGATATTCTTGAACCAACATAAGATATTCTTGAGCCAAAATTGCTCGATCGGTGCATTGGTTTAATCTGTATGTACCAAATCTCATTAAGAAAATATATATTTAAAAAATATTTTCTATAAAATGATATTTAAATATATTATAATAAACAAATTTTGTTGATAGTAAAATCAATATAAAATAAACTAAGAATTTATAAAATACAAAATTAAAGTTAACATAACAAAAAATTATTATTTAATAAAATCTATTATATAAATTAAAGTATTGATTCAATACGATTTAGTGCACCAATAGTTTGTTAGTAAAAATCAAAACTACACCGAACCGTTACCAATTTAAGAATCTTTGAATTAAAACCACATCGATTACATCACCATTTAATTAAAAACCAACCGTTCAAAGCAGTTTAACCGATTCAAGTTTAGTTACAGTTTAATTCTTTATCTCTAATCTCGAATGAACTGATATATCTGTAAATTGTTAAGAGATTAGATTAACGGATTGATATTCATGAGTATGCAATTCATGTGATATATTGAAAAGAAAGACTATTCACGACAGTAGAATAATGAAGATCGTACAAGATTATTCTTGAGCCAATTGTCATGAAAAATAAAAAGGGAAGTAGATAAGATTAAAACAGTAAAACAAGTATTCTATTTGTCCGAAGTATAACAAACGACAAGTGAAACGTCATATATGCTGAATGGAGCAACTTACTTTATTTCCTCGTTGTTTTCTATTACTCCGTAATTATTTTGCTGTTTTTTTCTTTTTTTTGTTTGCTAAATTATACTTGGTAATTGTTTCATAGTTTGTGTATGATTTTAGGATTACAGCTCTCCCAAAGGAAAATTGATAAGACAGAATATGTTAACATAACAAAGAATGCGACACTTGATAGAACAAGTACATATACACTTAAACAAGTCTTATAGGACTCTTATTTTTACGGAAAACTGAAAAAATACTGTCTTTCGAAAATGAAAAAACATAAGCACAAAAAGTTTGACGTTATTTCAAGATTTCAGAACTTTACTCCGTATGGCAAAGCAAGGCATCTTAATAACTCCATAAACTTGTTGAAAGTAGATTTAGTTTAGGAAAACAATTAAAAAGGCTGAATACCAAATTATGCCCCCCTACCCCCACCCCCAAAAGAAAAGAAAAGAAAAAGGAAGGCACAATTTAACTTTAAATCCCCTTTAACCAATTAATCAAAAAGAATAAACTCAATAACCATCAAGTCCTCTGTACATTTCTAGGCTTGAAACAGAAAGTGAGCCTATGACAAGATCAACTAAATGTAGAAAGCAAGGAGTAAAGAGGCTACTCCAATATGGGTTGTACACTCTGTCCAGTTTGTGGGATGGGCTTCTGTTCTCTGTGTATACAGTGTATAGATAACGAGACTCGTTCAATGAATATCTGACAGCTCTACAAAGAAAGGAAAAAAGAAGGGCTTAATTGGCTTTTAATTAGTTTTAGGACATGAGGTTCACAGATCCAGCTCAAAGAATGGGCTCAACTGTGTAGAAGTTGCTAGCTAGATTAGCTACCCCCTTTTTTTATATATATATATTTTCTTCTGTTTTCAAATGACCATGGATGATAAGGACAGAAAATAATGGTTGTATCAAACTTGAACTCTATGATCAAATGAACCACCCCATTTATTTATTTAAATTCAGATTCCTATTCAATTCCCTTACTGGCTGTTTGAATGAGATGGGCTTCTTGCCTTCTCCCTTAACAAGAAAGTTCTTTTTTTTTCCTTACATTTTGGTCCATAATATAACCTGTATTCTGATCATAGAGTCAGAAATCAGATATGGCATACATATAAATAAAACATGTGTACATATAAGGATGCATCCTAGTTGTTGCAACTGCAACATTTTTTTATGTACTATTTTTAATTTGACAAGTACTGAGCTAGGCTCAAATATGAGGCATTATTAGTTTTGGACAGCTCATACAGCACCTTTACATAATAAACAATCTTGGTAGGTTAACCTCTTTCTGTGTTTGTGCGCGCGCGCTTGTGTCACTATATTAGTCTGAATTCATCTCTTTTAGTTTTTTGCGAAATGGATTCTCCGGGACACAATTCAAATTTAGAAGGATGCGGAAGCTGTGAATCTGGTTGGACAATGTATATGGCTTCTTCCATACATTATCATGAAAATGGTGAAAGCTATGGCAATGTTGAAGATTTTGGTGCTTATGAATTTAAGTGTGGCGATGGAAATGTTAGCGATGATTCACTGGCTTCGGATGCATCATCTGGTCCAAGTCATCAAGACCAAATTGGAGAGGATGCAGAAGGTGGGGTTGATGCAGCTAAAATTGATGATAAAAACAATTCATGCAAGAAATCGGTTAAGAGCATAGAGAAAGATAGAGGTCAAGAGAGCATCATCAAAGTGAAGGATGAAGATTTGGCCAAAGAATATGCCCACACAGTTGCTCAAAAGGAAGAAGGTGAAAGAAATCAATAAGATTTAACAAGTATTGTGTAGATTACTTCAAGATTTCAGTGCCAAGATTTATTTGTATTTCTGGCACAAGCTAGACAGAACAGATTACTCAGGTTGTTTGTAGATTTTTTCTACAATAAAGCAGTTGAATCATATACATAGGGAAGTGCTAATGTCCAATTGTTTCCCCTCCATTTTATGCCATAAAATTGCCTCAAGTTCGTAGTGACAGAAAATCTTCAATTCTTGTCATGTCCATGGCTGAATGATACAAATGATGTTTTTACAAGAAACACACAGCCTAACATCGAAACTCAATTCAGTTTGTTGCAGCACCAGAAAAGGAAATATGGGTTACTATTTATACATATAACAATAATTAGAATCAAAATATTGCATATAAAACCAATACAAAAAGACAATTAAGATGTTAAAGAAGTTGTAGCATCCGCATCGAAAATTAGTGAAAAAGTGAATGGTCTTGTAAGTCTATAAGTCTCCATGATTACTATTATTGGTATCTGCATTATCATGATTTTTAGATCAAACTTGTGGCGGACCAATTGAACGATTTGCTTGCTAGATTTGAATTAGAAAGTCTCCTACAAAATAAGCATTTTTTGGCATATATAGAAAGTGTAGAATCTGACTTGGCCATTGGCTTCACCGCTCATCTACTGCTTTTTTTGAAAAACGAAAAAATAAAAACCTAGTAACCAATTTTTAAGCAGTGGTCTAAAAAATTAGAGGGGCAAAAAGAACCTAATGATCTACATGATGTTATGAGTTAAACCATAAAATAGGGAGAGCTTTTATTATATTAATCATTGGACTAGTACATAATATTTATAGAACAATCATAGACAAAGATAACTATGATCACTAACAATTTTAACCACTTAATAACAATAGATAACTAATCACTTATCTAATAATAATAAAGGATAATTATTGATATAAGAAATATATTCCCAAAATTACGCGTTTGTTACGGGCCAACTGGACTAAAAAATTAGAGGGGTAATTCTTGTTCGGGTTGGAAAATTTCGAAGGATATTACCATTATCGTTTTCATACAGGGGGGGTTAGATTAGAACTAATCGTTTGCCTGTTACATTATTATGGTTACGGTTTTACTTATAAGTAACTATCTATAATCATTTATTTTAACTTATAATTTTACTTATAAGCAAGCAAATATTAAGTAGGTCCCAAACACTAGCTTTGCCAAATTATTCTTCAAAATATTAAATTTCACCATGAACAAATTTCTGTTACTGTTTCCTTCCCCGTCGCTTTGTATCAAATTTATTCTAATTTTTCTCTTTAATTCACCCCTCGCTCAATATTTTTTTTATAACAGTGAACGTTTATTGAGAAATTACAGCATTATAATTCCCATTACTTGTATCACATATTTCTAACACTAATAAGGTTAGGTAGCTTATGGATATGATAATATGTTGTGGAAAATTCTTATGTAGGATGCACCAAGTATAACTTTAAGATAATTTGTGTAAAGTGGTAGAATGTAGCATTTGGCAGATGAGTTTGGCAAGGTTGGGCCTTCAGATTTGTTAATGTGTGACTAGGGGATTAACATACTGATTTTAGATCTGGAACACAGTGGGAACATATTATATTCCTCAAACTAGAAATCTGGGTTACAGTCTTCTAATTGTACCTGAATGGCGGTGTTTAATGTGGCTGTTCTGTTCTGTTCTGTTTGTTTCTTGGAGTATTAAGTCATTGCTCTGAATATCAGAATCAGGTGACATATTAGTTTGCAGCTTGTCTGGTGATCACTCATAACTTAAGTTACTGATAAGAACGTTTAGCAGAAACCCTTATTCACTTCTATATTTTTTTTCCCCATCTACAGTCTTTGCATGATAAATGTGAGCGAAAACATGGTTTATACGTAAAGTATAGAAGATCCCAATGAATAATTTTGACACATTGTTGTAGCAAATGGATTGGAATTGGTTTTACATTGGTTTTACCTTAAATTTAGTATTCACATTGATACTATGAAATGAATAGATACATCATGAGTTATATTAAAGATACTATAAAGAGTAAAGAGGTGATAGGACATGCCACATCTAAATATGCAGTTTTATAGTATAACTCGTAGGAAAATGAACTCCAACGGTTCTTTCTTAATCACATGTAAGGAAGGTTACACATGTATGTTGAAGATATTATTTTAGGATATGTTTTATGCAGCATAAGGTTTGTAGAGCATTTAGACAATAAGAGGGGCATGGGTACGTTACGGTGCCGACATTTTGATCAACTGTTTCAACATAATAAGCTTTGATGCATATGTATGTATATAATACTAAAATGTATTACCTACATATACACAGTGCACCTCTTCCTTATAAGCATGCACAATGCACATTATATTTATAAAAATGGTCTGACATCAAGTATATCAGCTACAATTCATCTGGTAAAGTCCATTGGACCATTAATGTGTATGTGTAGTGATAAAAGTAGGGAGTAGGTCGCGTTCAAAGTTCAAATTTCATGGCTGAAATTGTGTGCAGAAATGAACACTATGTCAATAACTTGTTCACCTCCCTTTCTATCAAGGGAGAGGGATTAGTGGCCAACTTGTTGGCTTTTGCTTGAGAAAATAAATTTGAATAAAGTGACTTACTATCTCTGAACCAAACCAAATGCTCGACCAGATTCTCAGAATCTAGTTGTTGGGAATTTCAGATCTTGGTTGCCCATGGTTTTTGCTGCTTATGGCATTTTTTTTATTCATAAGCCAGCTTAAGCACCCACCAAGCTTTTTAACTTCTTATTCTTCTCTTCCTGACATACAACAGCCACTTATATGTCTGTCTTCCTGATCTTCATCCACAGAATTAGTGCATTCCATGATAAGAATGCACTCTCTCCATTCCTAAAATTAAGGATGGCAATTCTTTTTTTGGTGATACATATAGCATGGAATGTGGACATACAAAAATTACTTATATATATCATATGTTTGTACATATATTTTTGTAGATTAAACTTTAAAACATATTTAATATTGGCTTATATCTCTCTAAATTCATTTCTGGTTGCTTTGTTGTGGACGACGAAACTCAGAAGACTTTCTAATATAGTAGTGCCGTTTTGAAATAGGGTAGCAATCGCCATGTTCCATACGTCACTTAAAATTGTCTCTGCCAAGCTGAGGACCAGCAATTCTGAGAGAAACAGAGAACTTCTCTCACTTATATATCATGTGATAGTCCACTAGACGCAAATATACTTAAATATCATGCGAGTGTTCCGCACGCTTTCGCATACGGATATATATGTATCATGTATGTATTTACGTATTTATAGACACACATGCACGCGCGGTAAACATTTATTAGTATTTTAAAGTATAATTTGTTTTAATACTTGATCTTTTACTGTTCAATATATTTTTAGCATGTATCAGAACCCGCGCTATATAGCACTAAAAATGTTATTTCATCATTGAAGGACTGAAGCATTACATAATGTTGATATTACACTGATAATTTAGACCTGTATACAAATGATTTCCCTGATTCACTCCCTTGTCAGAAAGTGGGATTGATCTGAATGTGCTTTGGTTCACTCTGATGGTCTGTTACTTTTCAAATGAAGAGGTTAGGCCCAAGCGTGTTGAAGGACTTTATTTCAAATACCTACAAGTAGAAACACCTGTAGGCTAAGATTATGATAACATAAACTAAAGAGTCTAAGACTGATTGAGAAACTCAAAAGATGTTACTATTTCATGAACTCCTGATTGACTTAGTAGGCAAAGGAAAACAACAAATAAGAGTGTTCTCAGTCAGATGGAAGTTGGTTGTGAGATAGACTGCTGCAAGTGACATCCTTTAGGTCTCTCAAATTATGGTAAGGACTATTAAGTTGCAAATTGGTGATCATTTGACGAAATTCTGATGTCTCTTCTTTAATCTTGACATTCTCTTCAAGGACCTGTTCATAGCGCTCAGAAACATCATTTAGTTTGTCTATGAGTTGGCGGTTCTCATTTCTGAGCCAAACTACCTGCGACCAAAGCTCATCCAGGTGCTTTTGTTTCCGCAAACGTGATCTGCGTGCAGACTCTCTGTTAGAAATCATTCTCCGCTGCTTCCTCTCGTTTATGAGACTTAGTTGCTGCTCATCTGCTTCATCAGAAGTGGAGTTGCTGCTGAAATATGTTGACTGTGGGTTGAATTCCTGAACTTGACGATTTATCTGAAGATGATATAATGGGTCAGACAGTCTGCTAAACTCAAATGTGGGTGTATTGTTCTGGGGGAAACCAAAATGAGCAGGAGGATATGAAGTTGGATTTGGTGGAGTTAGATAATGAAGTGCAGACACCTCACTGGACTGCATGGTTGTCAAGAGAAGGTATTATGTTTGGACAAGTTAGTAATGCGAGGCAGAGGAAAACTAGAGGAAGTATTTTATAGGATGGAAAAAGTAAAATGGTCCCACTTATATAAAATTTCAACTAACATCAATAATACTCTCTACTCCGTCTCAAATTAAGTCGCTTAACTCACTCTTTTTACCTAATTTTAGGTGTAATTTAATATATGTTAACTATTTTATTTTATTTAATAAAAGTAATGAAATAAAACTTTAATATCATAAAAAAATTAAATTTATTTTAAATATCTAACAACTAATAAATTTAATATAAAAATGCATACCGCTAAAATAGCTAAGTCACTCGTAATAAGGAAGATGAGATATTGCAATACGATGCCAGTATCTACTTATTGCATCCCACATCCACACATATTTAAACATTACACGAAAAACTATATATGTGTTCCTTATGTCCTTTATGGTAATTTAATGGTTACATGCCACATGCTTGCAATGAGGAATTCTTATTAACATGATACATACATGGGACATATACGCCACAGACATGCACACTCTTGCACACGCATGAGGAGAATGAGTGGTGTACTGGTTTATTTTTGAGATAAACTAGTGGCTTTCAGTGGGGAGTTCAAATTGGGATGTATAATTCCTTAAAAGTGAGACCTTTTCTTTATCCATTTTTTTTTATTGCTGAGGGGCACACAGGGGGTTGGGGGTGGTGTTGGTGCTGGGTGGGGTCGTGTGTGGGGGATTGGACAGCAGACAAGAAATTTATACAAGGAAATGAGTTTGAAGCCGATATTTTTTGTTTCCAACATTACCCTGTGACGTGAAGGAATAGGAAGAAATAAACTGAAGGGTGACTCACCAATACCACTTTGGACGAGACCCCGTTTAATTAACTGTGGTATACTTAATCTCACTATATAATATTACAGTTATTAGAAATTAAAATTCTTGGGACACTTTTAGGCACCTATCAGTACTACATCATGGTAGAGGGAGGAGTTTCTTGGTGATTATGACAATAAAATATGCATAAACCTTTGAACTTCCCCTGTGATTTGTAAAATTGAAAGTGGTAAGGTTGGAAGTCCATATAATAATCACTTCATAAGGATGAGATTCAATTTAATGAAAGAGATTTCTTTTTTTCTTTCTAGGTTGACGTGGTGTTACCATGCAAAGAATGAAATGATGGAATTATATGCATAGAATATGTATGTAGGTATGCATCTTAGGTATGCATGTATAGTGTAATGTATGTATATGATGGTGGGAGTGAAGGGGGGAGATATGAATGTACTTTATAATGCAGTCTCCACTAATGAAAAGAAGATTGTGATGCAGCTAGAACCAGAACTCTATGGATGCAATTGGTCTCTCCTTTCTTCATGTTTGGTCGAGTGGACTGGATGGTCAATTATAACATTGGACAGATATTGACTCCTCTTTCTTTTCTTGTCTGCAAATTGTGTTGTTCCTGTGTTCTCTTTGTTTTGTTTCTTTCCCCTAAACTGTAAAGTACTCTAGCTGCAAATAAGGTGTTTGTGAGAGTATAGAGGTGGCTAATATGGTCGAACACGTAGATTTGTTATTTTCTTTGTCACATGTGTTTGTTTGGATAAATTACGTTTAAATCACTATTTCTTGTCCTTTTTTCTTTTATTTTTTCTTGCCCAAGTTGATGTCAATTGTGTTGCCCAAATACAGAAATCTTGCTAAAAATTTCTCGGTTAATGACAGTTTTTTCTAAATGGCATTTTTTGAGCATTGTCTAATTATCATTAGATATATTGAAAATCATCCAGTTATCATGCCATTTCTTCCGGTTTATTGGTAGGTAAGCTATGTTCTGATTGGCTACTTGAGTCTGTATCATGCAGCTGATATGTCAAATATATGGATTTAGTAAACTTAATTATTAAGCTTTCTACAGGGCACTGTAGCATGGATCAGTCTCAACTAGGTAAGACTCGTGGTTGAGTTATCTAATCTTATCTTCTAATTCTAGCCAAGTTCCAAGGTCTGTTTCTTGAGATACTTAATTTGCTATTTTGTTTCAGTGGGAAAGAACTTTATCTATCATGTTTATTAAGGAACTTAATTTGTACTTTTTGGAAGGAGACCATTTTTCAAATTTGTAGGCGCTAGGCAATGCAAAACTTTTTTAAAGATGATTAGAAGATCTTAAGGTAGTGGATCTACAGTTTCTACTTTTGATAAGGTAATGATCTACTTATTTTTATAAGAAATATGAGTGGCTTTGAGATTTATGCATGTAATAGGTTTTGAACAACTTTAGATATATGTGAAGTTTCGTTTCTTTCTCTGTTTATTTTATTTTGTTTGAAACCCCTTTCTTTGCATCTTAGTTAATCTTGAAGAAGACCTTTAGCTTAATAGTTTAGTAAAGCTTGAGAACATGAAAGACCATTTCAAGTTGCCTAAAAGGATGTCAAGTTTGCAACATAACCTACTTTTATATTTGATTTTAGCTTTATCTCAATTCTCAACCTATTGTGGCTCTCTATTTATCAATATTGTAAAAGATGTTAGGCGAATTTAGGCAATAGAATAGGTGTCTAGCACCTAATTGAGGATTATTCAGTGTTAGATGGAATTAATATGAGTTAAGAGGAGATTAGTTGGATATAGGCATTAGGCGATAAAAGGTCGGCCTAATACTTAAACGGTGGATTAATCGGACTAAGTGAGGATTTTCGTTTGAAGGAAGAAGCATTATATGGTCAGAACTAAGAATTTAAATGCCTAAACATCTATGTAGTTAGCTCCTTCTGAATTTTGGGAGTACATAAAGCATTACTCTGTATATGTTATATAATAGCCATGTACATTGTCTACTGTGTACCACAATGTTTTAAGCAAATGAGATATGGCTGCAAGGAAGTAACAAGCGTGGTGCTACAAGACTAAAGTAAATCTAAAAATGATTAAATTTCATTACAGACCTGACCTTAGCCCCTCGATGGCCATTTATAGCATTCAATTCATCATATCAGCTTATCTTATCTGTCTCTTACTGTCCTAATGAACATATCTCCTAAATGTTGCCAATATGGACCTTGCTATTCTGGCCTACATTAACTTTATGCTGGAATAGTCTATCTTACATATGTTCATCTTTTGTGTTGCACATTTTTTTTATTTTCCTGTGAAACGAAATTTCGAATTTATCAATGCCCTGATCTGATCTCGGAGCTCATGCAATGGTGGAGATGTTTTTAGGCTATTTCAACCTACAAAATTTGTAGGCTGAAATATCATTGTCCTTTATACCCTTGTTGTATTCAACTCACTCATAAGAGACCAATATAAAGTCAGGGATGATCTGGGCAAGACAAACTACTGGCCGGGATTCTTTGTAGATAAGGGAACTGCGCTTTAACCAGCGTAATGGGCCACACACACGAGTGGTAACTGATTTAACATTCTGTCCCATTTTTGTATTAAACATTGTATACCCCATGAGCCACAGAGCTACCCTGTTCCACCCTACCCAACTTTAGGTTGAATTAGCTTACAACTGCACATATTCATATTTGTGCAACACAGGTCATATGTCTGTGTTCCTGTGTTGCACATTTTTTGTTTTTTAAATTTTAAGTGTGCAGATTCCAAGACATAAATATGTAGGAAACAATATAGGGTAAGCCTAAGTTACCAAAGGCAAGGTGGGCCGGGCCGGGAACAGTATATACCTTTTCTTGAGTGGAATCGGGTCAGCGTAGTGCCCGGTCTACCACCAGTTCACCTCTACTACCCCACCCATCATCTCAAACAAAGTTCCTAGACTCTGTCTAATGGAGTAATGAGGAGAAGCCTTTTCCTCAGGTGCTTAAATTATGATGATGGGGCTCTCAATTTTGTGTTACTGTCATTCGTACCAACATGCAACCCATTGGTGTACCCCACTGAAGAAACCTAATTTTTTTTCTCTTCTGTGGTTATGAGGAGGCTACTTAATTTTCTTCACATCACTGATGATGTGTTCAACCCCAGTAGGCTTTACTTTGGTTTCAACCTCTTTTTTTTACGGTTGGTTAACATATTCCTCCAAGTCCTAGTTTGTACTCTTTCTACTGATCTAACAGAATTGAAGAAGCCTCTAATGCATTGCCCCTTTAAAGTTTCTTTCAGTTACCTATACAACGCGCAGTTTCACTAACATGATAACATCATTAAACCGAGGAAAACATCAACCTCTGTACTCTCATGATTACTATCCTTTGAACTTAGAACCCATGAATTTATTCTTCACTGATGATTTTCCTCCTAGTTGGCATGGCTTTTCGGCCATGGGTGTCTTGCAAGTTGCTTTACTTTGGAAACTTGTATCGAACAAGTTGAAGCTTATTGGATATACTTGTGGCAATTGAATTATACGACATGATACATTCTGTGGTTAAAATGGCATCCCTTGTTTCTTTCTCTAAATTTTTTTATTATGTATACTCTAAAGGATTGGTTCATAGAGGATAAGCTCGTGTACGTCGACAACCAACCCTTCTGTCACCTTTTTTTCCCACTTTTTCCCGTACAACAAACTGTGTAACATCTGGTTACACCAGTTCCAGTTGTTTATGTTAATGGTAATCTTATTATATACTCTAATGATATTGCTACTTTTGTGTGTAACCTGTTTACAATGATTCACTACTTGTGGTTAGTGCATTAAAAAGTTATAAACTAAAACTGTTGGAAACAATTTATATGGGGCTTACGTACTTGTAATATGGTCTTGATCCACTACTTCGTGGATAATAAAGGCATTGGATTATACAAATCAAATGGGAAACTCTTTCTATGTCGATTTGTCGTTACTGAACATCATCTTGGTCCGCCTAATGGTTGTTTAATCTTTGATTATGCAGATACGGCTACGATTTGTCTTGGTTAATGATATCTTCTTACAATAATATGGATTAGTGGTGAATCAGGAGTTGTATTATCTGGTACCAGATTTTGAAAAGACATCCTGCTGAAGATATGTAACGGATGTTTGTACATCGAAAACCGTGTAACGGAACATGATTGTTTAGGCTCAGATGATGATTCTAAATGATGGACCTAGAAGTTGATAAGAGCAGTACTTTCGAAGTAGAGAGGGGTGATATGCACCCTTCTCTGCAGACACTGTAATCCCTCGGTGCTTTTTCATTTGGCAGGTTTTCTTGTTTGCACTCTCTCCTTTCAACTGTTTCTTTGTCATTGTCTTTCTAATCAATTACTACCGTAATACTACCCTCAATGAGGTGAAATGCTTTAATCTCGGCTTTCGATAACCAAAAGTAAGATGGTTTTTATTATCTTTGAAATTCCGCACTATATTTGATGTTTTATATTGTGTTTCATTTTTTTTAAAGTTGTCATATCTATCTGTTTTAGTTATTTTTGTAGAAAAAATTGAAAACCAACATGTGTCAAGCATAAAGGAAAATGGGACATAAAAATAAGAATAAATATTTATATTCCAATTTCGTTTTGAAAATGACTATAAATTGTATGATATAACTAAAAGAACTGGTATAACCTACATAAAAGAATCGCATTATACTATTTATAGTTATTTTCGAAATGAAATTGGAATATAATACGATGCTAAGATTTGCTCTAAAATTATAACACCATGGAACAGAGAATTTAAACTGTTCCAAAGCATATTGCCGAATATATTTATCTCGGGGTATACATAAATTTCCACTAATAGTCTAATTCGTATTGGCAAATCCTGAAAAAGAAATCTTGACGTGTAAACCATTTAAGGGTACTGCATCCATTTTAAAGTTTTAATATGTTTATACATGTCTGTTTTTTTGTCTTTTGTTTTAGTTAGTTTTTTTTTTCTCTCTACGTATTTCTATTGCAGTAAATTTTTGTCCACAAATTAAATCATAATTTAATTAAAATTTGATAAAATGGACAAATAAAACAACACATCTCTCTCTTCTTTTCAATTAGTACATTTATATTAAAATATTTTCAAAAGATAATAATAAATAACACAATAACTCCACTAATGAAATAATGTCGGTCACTGGTATGTACAAAGTGAAAAACTTTGTATGTACAAAGTTTTTAAATTTATACAAAAAAACAAATTGTCATGATTATATTAGTCTCATAATTTGAATCAATTTCAAGATTTTATATGATCAAAGTCTTCGTCTAGCCCAAATATATATATATATATATATATATATATATATATATATATATATATATCATTTACATTTAAAAATAAGTCAACTTGATTTAAAAAGTTAAAATGGTTTTTAATTTAGAATAGATGCAAGGTTTGAAGAGGAAAGGGATCGGGTATGTTGCTTGATTGTTCTTTGTTCTTTGTGGGCAATGAATTTCCATATTGAAAAGTGAAAACCACACTTCTTATCAAGTGAGCCTAACTTTACAATTAAATTTTAAGCATAATTCAAAATTCAACTGTATATTATAAGAAGGAAAAAAGGTTTAATGGTATCGTCCAATAAAACTTGGGTATGTTATCGGCAGACCTCTTAAGGTCATAAACTCATAATAGTAGTAACAGAACAATGATTATACAGTATAATGACTTTTATAATGATATTTGAAAATTTGAACATGAACTTGACTAAGGGCACTAATCATAAATTAAGGGGGAAAAATCTTTATTAGATTAGTACAAATCATAAATTCTGTATCGACCACTATGTTATTTAAACAGATATACTCAAAGATAATGAGCTGCCCACAAGCAGGCAGTATTCTCCTATTTTGCTTAAATATACTGTTCGTGTGACCTAAGTAAAGGAAAAAGAAAAAAAAAAAAAAACACGATTGTTCAGAAAGTTTGCCAACAATTTAAAAGCTAAAAGTGTGGTAATACGTACTATTTGCATTTGCAATTAAACTAACAGGAAAGTATATAAAAGCTATCAAAATTCTCTTATGCCAACGATCTGGAAAGAGAGTAAATAACGAATTTTAACACTGAGTTAAAATTCTTCACGGTCTAGTTTGGATGTGCGTGCATAGTTCAGGTAATTTTAATTTTTCAAATAATATTAAGAGAATTATAATTTTTAAATTTTGTTTATTCCTAATACTTTTATATATGTAAATATATGCATAAACTAATATTTTTTTTAACTATTAACATGTTTAAAAACAAAACTAAGTAATAGTATTAAATTGATTGAGTCAATAATTGACTCAACAAAATGGACTATTCAATTAATATATATTAATAAACTGTGTAATAAAAAAAATCTTCATAGTGGGTGGGATTGGGGGGGGGGGGGGGGGGGGGGGGGTGGGGGTGGAGGGGGTTATGGGAGTCTGTTTTCGGCCTACCCATCTTATGCCAAGAAAATGGGGCCCAGAGAATCTGAAGGGAGGCAGTTCACAGCCCATTCTTGTGGACCGAATCTATGACCCACCACTCAAAATGAAGGGCATGAATCACAGGCCACCCACAACTCGCCTGCTTTCTTCGGTTTACGCGTTCATATTAGCTGCATCTTTGTAATGTCACTTTAGCTGCTACAAAGTAATGGTTCATATAATACGCAAGAGCCAAATGAAAAAAAATGTAACTATTTTGTAGGGACTACGTAGCAATATACGGTACAACTATTGTGTTTCCCTTAATATAATTGTCAAAACTGATAAAGCACGATTTGTGGATTCCATCTGTGTCAGATATCAATTGATTTGGTTTGATAAATGATAAGCTCCAGTATATTTAATTTAATTATATATATATATCTTACTAGAAAATATAAACGCACCACCAGTTCACAAGTAAAAACCAAAATTACATCAGATCAATATCTATTTATAAAACTTTAAACCAAAATTGCACTAGTATAAGCTACCGGTTCGATTTAAAATCAATCGATTCGAAGCTGTGTGATCAATTTCGGTGCGGTTACCTTTATATTGTTATTCCTATTTGTGAGAATGAGTATATTGTACCAATTACAGTTCCAATTTTTTAGAATAACTGCTTGAATATAGAGCGGGACGAGTTTTCTGTTCGTATTATATTGGTTTCCCTTTTGGTTCATGATAATTATTAAAAGAATAAATTTATTTACACGCTAAATTTACATTAATTCTCACGAATGATGATAAAAAATTTTATTCAATTAATACGGCCTCTTTCAAAATTAAGATTTTAAATCAGCACAAATAAAATGACATAATACAACCGTTCATAAAAATAAGTATAAATTTGGTTGTGTGCGTAGATATGTCGTTAGTAAAAGTAGTCGATCAAATGTGCACATATATATAAATATTTATCTCTTCAATATTTGACGAAATATGATATATTACTTTAATTTCCTTTCTATTAATAATTTAAAAAATTAATAACATAACTCATTTAAAATATATTTTCAATTTCAAACTTTTCTTACTAAAACTTTTCTTACATAAATCATTTAAAATTAAAATAGAGTTCTATTCTCGAATATATGGAGACTCAAACGTAATTTGGAAGGTTAATTCTAAAAGTAAATTTGTGATTCTCCATATTAATTAAATCAATTTGTTTAAAGGTAGTTCGATCCAATTCGTTTATTTAAATAAAAACAATTTTCATATTTACAAATTTCGGTTATGTCATTTCTCTCATCTCTAACACCGACTCAGATATATCATACTTTTCTGTATTATGTTTTGGGGATCATTTTAGGACCCTACTCATAAATTCTCATGTTTGCATACAAAAGATTCCTCATCTTCTAATCCCAACTTTTGTGGGGGGTTTTGTTCTCTGTTTTCTGGGCTTATAATAAGACTACTAGTATTTCTTGAAAACTTCAATTTTAAAAGTCTGTTTAATAATTTAAAATTCTCAAATTTTGATTTATATATAGTATTTGACTGAACATGACTATTTAAACAAGTTGATTGCAAATATTATTTTCCACTGGTGAAGTGTATTTATTTGACTCGACGTGACTATTTAAATGAGTTCATCGCCATAAAATTTTACATTTATCAACTAAAATTTATTTGACTCACTTAGATCCATCAATAGACAAGTTTAACACAATTTAACTCTTTTAGGACCTTAATGAGGTCCAGTATCTTCTAAAAATGATTTCATTTAAAAAGTCAATAGTATAGAATGCAAATTAACTTATAATATGCACAACAAAAATATTTAGTTTAATTGTAGCAATTTTTGTTAAGAAAAGGCGGAGAATTCGATGATAAAATGAATTTAATTATTGAAAGTCAATTCAATTTATATATATTTAATGAATTACCAAATCTATCTAAAATAAACTTGCAAATGATAATTTTGCATATATAAAAATAATGAAAGGCAGAATCGATAGACGTGCAAGTTCCTTGAACAATTGTAGTATTACATTAAGGTAGACCACATCAATTCTTTTATTTAAAATTTACTTTAGAAAAAAGTCAGAGTCAATCTTATATTTTGAGAGTAAATAGCGTAGAAGAGTGCTTGAACTGCAATTTTATTAGCACAAATAAATAAATGAAATGAAATGAAATTACTCATTCTTCAGTCTTCTTCATCTCACAAAGACGAGGAGGGAATGATAAAGACGTTAATACTGTTTTCCGCGTAAATGACTTTTTTATCCAAAAAATACTAATAATAATCGCCTTCCAGTCAATTCGTAATCCAAACAGTCATAGTCTTACAAAAGTTTCAAAATATTTGCGTCAAGCTCTGTTATATTGCTGCTCCATCTTATATATATATATATATATACACACTCCGTAAATTCTGACGCAGGTAAATAATCTTCAACTTTAATTTGTTCTTGCAAGGTTTATGATTTCTGGGTATTGATTAGTTTATGCTTACATATATCAGGTAAAAATCATGTTAATTGTTTCCTTGTATGTATGTGTTGTTGCGTTGTTGGATATTGGAATTTCCTTCTCTCTTTTTTTCGCATTTCTATGTTAGTTTTAAACTGGGTTAATTGATTCATGGTTTCCCTTTTCATGCTTCCTATAGTTTCGATACATTTAGGACATTTTAAGAGTATGTAAGGTAGTTTTACTTGTCCGTTTCCACCTTTGATTCTTTTTAAGGCCTCGTGTTGGTGGAGTGTCAATAATTTACACATCACAACAAATTTAAACAGCTCCTTGCTAAATGATGCCGTTCGTGTCAGTTATGCTGCCCACCTGATGCCCGTCTTTCCTATCGTTTTTTTCCCTCTAAGATTGAACTTGGACGGACTTCTTTTCCCATCTGCAAGGCCTTCTGCGTCATGAGCACCGGGGCAACTCAAGCCAACCGCCCTACCTTACTACAACAACGTAGGGGCAGAAGGAAGAAGGTTGTGATGGTGGCCTCATTATCCACACCTCCGGTTGAATGAATGGAGGACCGGACAACCCGGGTTTTCACTAGCGTTGGCGGATTCTGGAGTGCCTGTCAAGGACGCTAGCACATACCCCAGGGTAATCATCACCACCTGCACCTCACAAATAGGCACAGTGAAATGTGTAACCCGTCTGATGTTCCATTAAATTACATTTGTTCTTGTATTCCATAGTCTAACAGAAGGTTTCGGATAATATGAGGTTCACATTGATCAGCATTGGGCTCGTTGGTCTCATTTTCTTGGGTGCAAATTTCATACCTAGCATGTGGGATGCTTTCCAGTTTACTGGAGCAACTGCTGCAGTATGTATAGGATTCATCCTTCCTGCTGCCATTACTCTGGGTTAAACCATCTTTTCAATTACTCAGATTAACTGGAATATATTAGCTGTTAAATTTTCATTTTGTATTAGAACTTGGTAATTGGAAAAAAAAAAAAAGATAGGAAAAAGAAAAGGCCACTCATTTTCTTTGCAGGAGATATCGAGGTTTATTATTAGAAGTAAAAAAGGATAAATAATGATATTATCTACAAGATTTATGCATGTGTTCACAATTTTTTAATTGTTTTTCTTTTTTAAGGAAAGAAACAAGGATATCAAACTCAAGCTACAACAAACTGTTTTATTGGCCAGAGTCTAGAAATACACAATATTTCACGAAATGTTTACACGGTGTAGTCCTTTCGGCGAATGTATAAATGTCTCTTGCTCTAGATACTACAATTTTTGTCTTTTCCGGAAAAATATCATGTACTAAAATTTTTAGATGTACTTTTATTAACAAACTCAATCATCTTGACATTCAATATAAGTTATTATTGATTTCCTTCAATGTTTCAGGGATCGTCATGGAACAGCAACAAAGTAAGACAAGATCTTATCCATCGTCATGATTGTCCTTTGCAGTCTTCTCAAACCTGGGGGCCATATACAGTGATGCTTATGCTTTCTTCAAGAAAAATGATTCCCCCAAGTAAATGATCAATATCCTGTGTTTCCTACTTCAAGAGCTGTAAGCAGGTTCATCTGCATCGAGTAAACCGCAGTTTACAGGGAGATAGGGTATAAACGGATATAAACACCGCAGTTTACAGGGAGATAGGGTGTAAACGGATATAAACAGATGTAAATATGTCTATATCCGTAATCGTTTCATTTTAAAGCGGATACAAATACAAACAATATTATCAAATAAAATTGAATACTAATATGGATATCAGATATTTCAAATATATTTTAACTTGAATGTCTAAGCAATTTGTAATGTTTGATTAACAAAATTAATAATTACCTTTTCATTTTCTTACTTGTTTGGCTTCTCTGTAATGATTTGTCGGTTGGAGGCCGATTATTTAACATCGTCACAACCGGATCTGATAACCTAAATTTGAACGGTAAACAAGGTTCATTTCTTTCTTGTAGCTACATGGTTAAAGTAGAGGCCAAGAAATCTGAAAATCAGAACATTTTGAAGCATCAATTTCTAGCGTGATAAGCGTTGTAGGTCCTAGCTGTTCAGTTTATTCATGTATCATGCTTCAGGTTGAATATCACAAGACTACAAGAAGCCTAGGTAATTTTTACTATATTGTAAGAATTCATCAAGTTTCCACAAATGGCATTGAGTTGTTTCGCGTGAGCCTCACGGTACTCACCAGAATATAGTAATACAAATTGCTCCTGTGGTCAAGTAGATAATAGTAACGGTGTAGAATGAGATTATGCACGTTAAATGCTGCTCTTTCTTTACGATATGTTTGTTCCAAAAAAAATATTGTTGGTGTGCGCGAGAGGCAATTACAGATAGACCACTCTAAGTGAGACAGATTCTCTGCACAGATTATAATGAATTTATCAAATGATAATGATACATATGTTGTTAAAGAATCGATTGTTGTATCGCATATGCAACAACTCCTGCTACTACATAGAGTGACACTACAACTATTTTGCAGTGAGAACGTAAAGGGCAATTCCTATTCTGGACAAACATCATCTTTGAATGGATCAAACACAACTTGAGGGCCGGAAGTTCCTAAAACACTGCTAGCAAAAGACGCCCTATATAATTTACACCAAGCCAACTGGCAATTCTTCAAAAAACTAGCGACTATCGGTGGCAGCATGACGAATAAGGATGATACATTCTAAAGCAATCACAACGCAAATATATACAAAATCTCACATTACCTCCTTCGGTCAAATTAAAAAAATTAATAAGTGCCAGCTTACGGGTTCCCAATGCTGGACACAAAAGGAACCAGCCTTCTGTAATCTCTCCTCCTCCCAAGCGCACAGTTGTCTAGCACACGGCCAAGGATCAGTCGTGTATTTTGCAAAGCTAAATCTCTTGGTGAAATCCCTGACTCAGTTGCTTGCACAGTTGTTGGCGTAGAACCCATCCCAAATCCTATTCCCATTGCATATTGTAAGGGACCACTCCGAGCCTTAAACGAGGTCTGAGGAGCAAGCAACTTCTCGTCTGGCCCAACAAGTCCGTTCTCAATTAACGCAGGATCTAGTGGATGGGACCCTGGCAAAGAACTGCAGCTTTGCAAGAGGGCTTCCAACACACTAAGTGCTTCCCAACATAAGGTACTTTCCACTAGCTGAGACACAATTGCATACATATGAGGGCTCTGAGCAGCATCCATGGGAGTGTGTTGAAGCAATGCTTTGAGCATAAGAAGTATCACACGTTGATATTCAACTGGTCCTCTCTCAAGAAGGCGTAGAAGGTGCCCAAACGCTAATGCTGAGTGTCTTGGGAACCATTCATTGGATAGAAGTGGGGATACACAAGCAAGTAAATTATCTATGCTCTTAATCTCACCACCAGAGTAGGCCATGAAAACAGTGGCTAGTTCATCCATTGACCTTGCGCGACACCAAACTGCAATATTGGTTGCAACAGAACAAGCTTTCTGATACTGTTGTTGCAACGGTGAAGCAGGTCCGACCACTGCTTCTTGGTTTAGCTGCAAGCACAGCCAAGGAAGCAGACCTGTGATGTGCATCAACAGTCGTGTTTCTGCATCTCCGAATATTGAATCGCAAGAGTGAACTGTTATCCGAGAGAGAACCTCTATAGAAACACCATGACTTACAGTGGACATGAGTCCTTTCAGAACAAGTGGCTGCACTCCTTCAAAGGTTGGAACCTTCCCACTAGATGATGGCAGTTCAAACGCGTTCCTTGAATCCATCCTTTGAAAATCGCTGTTATCAGAAACACTAGTATCAAGCTCATCTCGTGGCATGCTAGATAGTAGCACATTTTCTGTTGTTCTGTCACGAAAGGATAGACGATCAATGACAAGAGAAAATAGCTCCAGCACCTGGCAGTAGACATGAACAAAATCTGTGTGCATCATGGCTACACACCCCCAGAAAAGCTGAGGGTAAAGGATCACTTTTTCAGGTTCCATATTCTCCACCATCACTTGTAATGTCAATAGAATCTCCATAATGAAGCCTAGAACTCCCGGAACTGGATTTCCCAAACATCGATGAATACAGCGGAGGAGCGATACTGATGCATCACTGGTAACATGAGGCCTCAATGCACGATAAATCTGGTGCGAGCGGCATGCAAGGTGTCTTGAAGTACACTCCATAGCCCATTTGAGTGCCTCTGCGCCCCAAGTCTCTCGAAGGTCTCCTTGGAAGAAGATAGCATCCACCATGCTTTGAACAAGGGCAGACAAGAGTGCTGCACTCGGAAGCTCAGTCCTCACAACTGTGGGGTCCTCGTTCTCCCACATCATACTCCCTCGCTTTGATTGTACATACTTGATCAGACTCACCACCTGCTGCTTGTTCTCCCCATCAATATTTTCAACCTCATATAACTCCAGATGACGGCCAGCAAGGGAATAGAGCAAATTAACAAGCAGATGCTGGCAGTGCTCCAGCACAATATCTTCAGAGCTATCCATTGAGACAAATGTGACATGAAAGAGCAGAGGCAGGTGCTCCCGGAAATCCTCATCATTTTCATATGCAATTTCTGCAAGTAGAATTAATGCTATGTCTGCATGAGTTAGCGAATGTTGTTGATGCCCTTGTAAGGCTGATTGAAGTTCTTTAGCACTAATACCATGCAGACCAAACCCAGAATGTAACCCATCTTCCCCAGAATTTGGAGTATCAATGATGTAGTCCCCACTGTCTCGAGAAACATGCCGGCTCCGCACACTCCCTGTCGAACTTCGGACTCCCATTAATGGCCCTGACATGTTAACCAGGGAAGGAAGTAGTTGCCCTGATCGGCCTGCAGTAACAGGAACAATGCTCAACTCAGGAGGCATTGGACTCAAAGGACCTGAAGCACTTCGGCCTCCTACACCCGCTGTTCTCCAGCTCAAGCTGCCGCTGGTATTCCTCAGTGGACCATCCAGAGATCCCCGAACAAGCAAGGGTGACATGTGAGGCTGGCTGTCTACAACAGATACAATTTGAGTTACCGCAGGTCCCTGAGAGAACTCTAACACATAATTTCCACCAGGTTCACCCTTGCTCACGCTTGGTCTGAGTGGTTCCACACTGTCTTCTAACATTCGTTGAGCTAACTGATAAACCAAGTGATCAATTGTGCGCTGTGGACATATTCGAGCTAGATATAAGCTCACTCGTTTAGCAACAGAGAAGTATGTAGCAAATGCACCACTTATTTCTGCGGATGCATTTGAATCACAGTCTTCAATTCCTTTGGTGATTAAAAAATCAAGAACCGGACTGATGTTCCTGGGCTTGCTGGCAATTGTGCTCCAAAGCTTCTCAATCTCATCAGGAAACTGGTCACCATGCCGCCATGTGACATAATATAGGCTTTTCAATAATCTTTCACTCCAACCCGAGTCTTTGAGTTTCCAAAAATTGAGGTTCTCAATCCAAGGAGCCATGCACGTCAGAACCTGGTGCTGTGCAATTATATCAACAGCATCAAGTTGTCTTTGCATGATCTCCTCACAAAGAAGTTGGCTCAGGTCAGGATGATCTTTTGCGAGCTTGCATGAGAGTTTATATTGGAACTGCTGATAGGAGTCAGGAAGGTTTCCGACAACAGCAGCTCGATAACCTCCTGAACCCTCTATACCATCCCCTGCCCATTCACGGTCAGAGAGTGTCTCAAGCATCTGAAGGGCATCATCACGGATTTGTCTAGATGGATCCACCACCTTGTATAGGATCAGGCTCAGTAGTCTCTGAATTTCACATTTTGTTATCTCTTGACGCATATAGACTTCAGCCAGCACACTAAAGTATCCATCAGCTATAGCAGCGTCTGAGTAGTAGCACTGAAAAGATATGGAATTATTACTCTTTGTAATAATGGACTAAAACCAGTAGATTATGAGAAATATAATGACTATAAACAATATGACAAATAATTAGTATGAATTAATAAGCCATAATTCCTATATCCCAATGGCCGGTGCAGTTACCTATGAACTTCTTTGATGATTACTCACTTACAAAGGCTTTTATTATGCGGTATACGTATATCCGGTAATGCAGAAATGTTCAGAAATGACAGGGATAAAGAAAAATCAGCTCATCCAAATAGAAAGTATGCTGTTGTGCAGGTATGATGTCACATCAGATAAGGCAAGAGAAATATTACCTGATCAATGCATGCAGGGAACAGGTCCAAATTTGTAAGTAGAAGATTCTTCAAAGCCATTTTTGCAAGGGCTACACGCAGATGTCCACCCCTATGCCTATCACGTCCAGTTGTTCCACGCCCGCCTTCTCCTGTGTATTTGGAGTAGGATGGTGTTCTTGGATCAGCCGGTGAATAACCAAATGGAGCCCTAGATGCAGGCTCAATGAACAGACTGTTAATCCACGAGATTACCCGGCCACTCATTTTTCTTGCATTGTCGTCAAAGCAAGGCCCATATAATAGTGAAGCCATAGCATTCATCGAGGCCCACTGAATCGCCTCAACTTGTTCACTCACTTCTTTGTCAAATGAAAGTTTATCTACAGAATCTTTTGAACGAGTATGCTGAGTAGACTTGTAACGTTCAACTTCACGTCGGTAATCACTAACACCATCTTGACTCCATGTATTACCTGTGTCATCACACCAGGAGAGAAGAAGATCAAATAATCTCTTTCTAGTCCTAAGATCAAATTTTTCTGATTTTGACTCCACAAATTCAGGGGCCAGTGATCTGAGAACAGATGCAAGAGCATAACGCAGAGGTTGGGTTTCTTGGAAGTTTTCAAGAGGTGCTGTTAAGATCTGTCTAGTTGTTTCTTCAATGAACTTCAGATAATGGAGACGAAAAACTGGTTTCCGACCTAGCATCCCTGGCCAGACATTCTCTGCTACAGCACGATATATATTTGCAATGTGGATACGGAGTTCTTCACGGCGAGACTTTTGGCTCTGCATCAATAGAAGTGATATTGATCCATGTTTCTATTTGAGTGACTCAAAATGTTTAATTATTTATATTTGAGAAATTACATCAAACTTAAGCAAGAACCAAGGCAAATTACACATACACAATAGTGGTAAACTGATATGACATCTATCTAGTACCTACTATCCATCCTACTGCCTAGAGTAGACATTCACTATATGCTTAAGCGACTAAACTTTATGCAAGAATCCAATAATTTAGTCTACCAACTCACACCCAATAGTAACCATGTAAGAGCTAGCAATGCAATTTGTCATTTGTTAGGTTCATTTCTTCCTGCTTGCACAATGTTCCTCTATCATGTTAGTGAAGTTGCAATCTGTTAATCTTTGCCTTCGTGTATTAATGCCATAACTTGCTCCTGTAAGTTTGAGCTTGGGCAGAGAGCAAGTGTTAAAGTATGAGTACATTGTTAGAATGTTAGGCCAATTCCATAACAATTGGGAATCTAGTAATTTCACAGAGTTCTAAGCAGAAAACTACCACCTAATGACTCAACACATTTAGGAACTATCAAAAATATGATTGAAATAAATTATAAGGGTGTGCAATAATTGTTGGGCATCTTTATTCTAATCAGTTTCAACATATTCAGCTAATCAGCTGCACTCACAGCAAGTTTTTTACGTACTATTTTTTATTTTTTGTAAGTGAAGCTTTTATGAGTTATGATTTCTGACATATCATTTCTTCAAATAAGCATACTTAGGGAAAATATAGAGGCTGGCTGCATCATATGAAGAAAGAAAGTTGTATATCATGTATAAAA
The DNA here is from genome assembly GCA_014636745.2 of Centella asiatica. Lineage (NCBI taxonomy): Eukaryota > Viridiplantae > Streptophyta > Magnoliopsida > Apiales > Apiaceae > Centella > Centella asiatica. The sequence goes on along the minus strand of CM025784.1, from coordinate 42,766,916 downwards.
TTATTGTACCTTCCACTTTGGTTTTCCCTCAGTTTCCAAAGAAACTTCATCAATAAAAGATGCAAGCTCGCTGAACATTATTTCACACACTGCCAGATGTGAGTGGCCAAGAGCCATCGTGGCAGCATGCTGAGAAGAAGCAAAAAGGACCAACTTTAAAATTTGAGTTTTGATTTAAAATAGATCAAAATAACAGAAAATAGAATGTTATACTCCATACAATTTATAGTTCACCCTCCAAAATATAAGATCATATTGACTGTTGGTAGTAAATTTGATCAATTTTTCATATTCATACATGGTTTATGATCATTTATTCAATTGGAATCTAACAAAATTTATTGCTTTAGCCATCAAATGAAGCACGTCAATGTTGAATTTTAAAATGACTTCATTGACCATCAAACATCAACATATTATTATTTGAGCTCAGGAAATACTTGAATATATACTTGGAAGAAAACAGATCTTCAAGAAAATATCCTAGATTCCTAGATGCTCAGATGATACTTAGGGAGAATTAACATCATTTTGACCACTACATGACCAATAGTCAACTAAATTAGAAGACATGATTTGCAATATGTTAAATAAAAGCTACAAAACTTAACAAGGTAATATGTTTGCCAATTCTAGCACTTAAACTCCGACATTATAGATTATCACATTGATTTGCACATATATTACAAAATAAATAGCGATATATAGTCAAATTGCAATTGACAGATTACAGCCTAAAAGATTAGTGTGAGCAAATACTTACTATATGTGCTTCGGAACCAGATTTTAGTGATGGAAAGATAAGATGAAAAAGTTCCCTTGTCGCTGCCAACCCACCACCTTCCCTAATATCTGGTGGACACGAACAAGCAAACATTGCATACATAAGCCACTGATCTAGTCTGTTGTCTGCATCCTGCGACTGATGAGCCTTTCCACCCAACTCAACAGGTGTGATATGAGCAAGGCGTTGAATAACCTCTAACCTGCATATAAAGATGAAACAAAGATCAAACAAAAGGAACTTACAATTATCGATCAAATTACAGTACATTGAGCGAATAGTTTAATCGCTATTCGCTCAGTCACAGAACTAGAGTAAGTTACACAAAGAATGTAAAACGGAAACATTTAGACAATAGTTTAGAAAAATTTTGTGCAACGATACTTAATTTTCAATGTAATAGCATTCAGCAAGAATTGATTACTTAGCCTCTTGAACAGAGCTTGGGCAGAGCTCAGCAGCGTATTTGACAAGCTCACTAAGACATCGAGCCCATCGATTTTTATCAGGGCTTTCAAAGAGAATAGACTGAAGGGTCACATCTGGAGGTATAGATTCAGATTCACGTCTTAAATCAAATGGACGACCAGAATCCCAGTAACAACTCTGAACAATATCATCCTGTCAAGTTGGTAAGTTCTGAGTTTAAGGAATGCTTTAGATGGGTATAAGAATCTAATAATTTTATAAATAAAATAAGAAGTACTAATTTTGTGCAATATAGCACCATAATTGACGATAATGAAGAAAAGGGCAAGCAAAGTATGTATAAACGCACCCCATTCTCTTCCAACACATCAATTATGAAAATAGGTTCGGCTTCATTTTTCAGGTGATCTGAGCGATCCTGAATTGAAAGTTCTCGAATATCATTTCTCAGAGCCCGAACACAGCGAAGTAACTCCAATGCTGTGTGCCTAATCTGACTGTCTACTGAACCAAGAAAAATAAGACCAACTGCATCTATCTCTGAGGATCGAAATTCAATTGCTTCTCCAGATTGATAAAAAGAAGATTTCTTAAATCCCTCATTCCTTTGCACACGCCTTCCAATTTTATCATCATGCTGTACTTTATCATCAGATAGACACGCTCTCCAGAAACGCATGAGTTCCAACAAGCGCCCCAATGATGTTTGAATAAGAAGAGGAAACTCATCCGGAAGACGTAAAATAAAGTTGGCCATCCCTCTCATAACTGCAAAGCGGCGATGAGGAAGAAACCTCACTATACGGTTCAGTACTTGTACTGCTTCTTCGCGCACACCAGGATCAATACTTATACCATGTTGAGGTATTATTTCAGATATCTTATCACTGCGGCCAACTTCTTCAATCAGATAAGGAATGCACTTCAGAACTGATCGGAACAGATAGCCTTGAGACTTCTCTTTTGTTACTGCATCTGGAGAAACACAATTCCGCAGTTGCCATTTCAGCAATTAAGGCATACAATAGAAACCGTTCAATCCGAAAACCTATATAAAGAATATAGTATCTTTTCGGAATGGTGAACTAAAGCTGGTATTTGAGAAGCAGGATAAATAGAGGTCCAGGCCAATGTACTGGACTTATTAATATTTATGCATAAAGAACTAGAAATAATTCTTTACAATTTCAGTATTTTAGAAACAAGTATGGGTTGTATGAAATTAAAATTCTTCTCCACTACCTTCTACTAGAATACTTTTACATCTTTTTAACGGAAAGGAAAAAGTTTCTGTCAATAAGTGCTAACTTGCCAACACCTCAACCAAAAATGGAGAAGGCTAAACAGATTTCAAGACTCTGACCATCACCTAGTTATAAGAAGATGGAATCATAAACTAGATACTAGTGAGTGAGAGAAGTATGTTGAATTGCTTCTCATGGCAATATATTGGACAAGGGTTGTAAACCAGAAAAATGAAAGATAGTAACAGCCTTGAACTAACTTCCATTGAATAGATACAAAAAAGACATAAGACAAAGAGAATTAAGAATCAAGTTAAGCCAAACATCTTGCAGAGAATCAGAAGAAAAAGATAATTCCTGACTAAACAGATAACAAATCCAGAACCAGAACATTTTAATTTTTTCAAACATTACCTATGGTAGTCCTTGAAGAAGTTAGAAGGGCCTGACTGTAGGTTCGATGACAAGACCTCAAAATAGCCTCAATTGCAGCCTTCACTTTCGGAATGTAGTGGCCGATGTTATGAACTGCAAACTCAACAGAAGTTAAAAATATGTAATTGTTATAAGAGGAAAGGAAGAAAAAGAAAAGGTAGTTAAAGTTGCATGATAATTAGCTTCCAAAGTGTACCACTAATTACCATGAAGAATTTCTAGACCAACATGTTGGCTTGTAGGCGACATAGCAATGGCAAGCAGAGCACGAAGACCAATAACCTTTGCTTCACTTGGACTATCTTGCTTGAGTAATTCCAGTATCATGTGGTTCATAGCAAAATCAAGGTTATGTTCTGCAATAGTTACACAGAACTCTACAAGTTTATCATGTTGGACATCTTGTGTCAGCATCCCTTTCCTTAGAATTGTTAGGAGTTGTGCAGTAACACTGTCTAGGTAGTCCCACACCCGATTTGGGGGCTGCGAATCCCCATGAACACTCAAGTAGAACCTCATAACACGATGAAGACAATCCAATGCCATAAACCGTTGGTTCTTGTCCTGCATGTTACAACATGTGATAAGCTAGAAGCCTAGAATCGGTTGTGTGAAAAGGACACATCTGCAATAGTTAATATGGCTAGACAAACATGCAAGCCAGAAAAAAGACATGTTCCAAGCAACTGGCAGTTGCCTGGGATACCAAACAGGAACTTACTCGAAGATGCTTGTATAGTTGTTCCATGTGAAGACCAAAGTTAGTAAGGAAAACATTGGGATCGCCAAGACAGAGAAGAAGAGTCACCAATGGATAACCAACCTGATGCCAACTAAGTAGTTAGACCTAGGGAAACCCCGGAATATAAAGTAATAACTTAATAGGCAAGAAACAAAACATTGTTAGGCCAAGGAAAATCCCAAAGAAAACTAGCTTTAATTACTATTTCAAAATGTTAACATACACTATGTAGTTTGCATCATGACAGTTTATCAAGGTGACATAGGTTGATCCCCTAATATATGAAACACAAGTTTTAGTGTGGATGATCGTATTTCATCACCTCCACAGGCACAAATGTAATGATCCAATTAGTCATAAGTAGAATTAGAATTTCAAGCAATAGAATATCATTTCAAAAGAAAAATAGCTATACTTGATATTAAATGATAATTCATCCATAACCACCAAAAATACCTTAGACCTCCTAGAAACATTATCAACAGTTTACTGAAAATTGAGAAATACGCAGACATTCGTATTACATATAGAGTAACAGTAATCATGATAATCTATACTTCTGGTACAACAAATCAGGTTAAGCCTCTAGCAATTGAAAAGTTGAAGCATCTCATAACTTTAAAAGAAAGGGAGGAAATAAATTGCTGCTAAAATAACCAATATACATCAAAATTCTTCACTTCTCCGTTTAGAGTGGCCAAAGGAGAATTAAAAGAACTTGTAACAGACACATAGATTTTCTTACAGCAATGTGTTTGCTCTGTTTGTCCATCCAATGCATGAGATGCACTCTTATTCTCGCAACCGCTTCATACCAAAGGGTAAGAGCAGGTTCAACACCTGAAGGAGGCCATTGGCCTTTTCCACCATCTGCAAGAGGTGCTAGGATGTTTGAAAGCATATTACACAGAGCGTGGTGGAGTTCACTTTTGCGTTTATGGGGAGCACGATTAAGAGGGTTAGCTTTCGCCACAAAGGAGGCTGATGCATTCAAGCCACCCTCAGTCTTGACCTGGAAGTCACTTTGCTGTTATATACATTCTCATATTGTTACTATATCATGAGAAATTGTTAAGACTTTTACATACCCCAAGCTTCAAGTAACGCATCCCGTTAATGATACTAAGAGTTTCACTACGAGCACCACTTGTATCAATTCTACGAGTATTGAGCTCCATGAAAAAGCGCTCAGTCACAGAACTAAACCTATTTAGGGAAAAGATAATCATGTTTTAGTATACTGATCATATATGCAACTAATGAGAAGGAATTGAGGAACATGAGTATTACCCAAACCTCTAACACGTGCCTAACTAAGTTGAGAAATTAAAGGATAAGCAACTCATTCACTTTCCATGACATATAATATAGTAGCATAAGATTTAACGATTACAGGAACAAGCATTTTCATTTATTTTCCATGATAAGAAAGTTTTGTGGAATTCGGTAAGGGTAACCTCAGATAACCGCACATGTTACATGCATCAAACCTGATCAGAAAAGGTTCAAGTGGAACCAAGTAAGCAAAACAAACAGGCCTAATCACTTCTTTCCCTCTTTCTTCCAATTCTGTGATTTATTTTAGTTACTTCATAATATGAATGTCGGTATTACCATACATGTGCGCAGGAACATGTAATGGATCAGAATAAACAGATTTATCCCAAATGGCTGCCAAAAGAATACATTTTAATATTTTATTTGTCATAGTCGTATAAATGGTGAGTAGTGAGGTTCTTACCGGATCCGCGATAGGGCACCCAGGAGCTGCGCTACTAGGTCAAGAAGGAGACTACGCAAATCAACCAGTGAGGGATAATCAATCTGACTAACAACCCTGCAGAAAGAATATTAAGTTCCATATCAAGAAAAGAGTACTATACTAAGAGGATTAAGCAAAACACAACAGACAATAGGTTCAACATCTATAAGATCTTCATCAAAAAGCACAAATAAGTACATCAATTAAAACTTCATTCTGATTTGCTGCTTCTCTTCTTCACAAAATTAAGATGTAGCCACGCCAACTTCTGGGTAACCATTCACAATCTTATACATGACACATAAATGTTAACAAAGTTTTTGAATATGTTTACACTAAAGTACGACTTTCAAATTTTAAACAGCCGTATTAAATGAGAATAATCCTATTCCTGAGATAGTGAGACTTTATTGGAAAGAAATAAGATTTTCCTCGTGGGTAGTGGAACAAGCAAAGAAGCAACCATAAGATTATTTCCGCAATACCCTACCACTTACACAAGCATCCTAGTGTGACAAACCCATCAAACTTGATACAGCCTCCCCCATATCCTATTTAAATTTTATTTTGTGAAAAAGAAGAAAAGAGAAAATAACTTATGAAGGAAAGATGCTAGAAAATTATATTCCTGAAAAATTAGAGCATGACTTCAACATAGGTAATTAGGTATATAAATTTACAAAAAATTCTACCAAGCATGTATAGCCATACCGGTCAGCATTAATCAGCCAGTCAAAGACAAAATTTTCAAGTCCATTCCACAGCTTCTCTGCAGCAAGCACAATTACATTCTTTTGAGTAGGAAATAATTAAAGATATGTGTAACTAAACTACAGCATATAAACCTGTAAGCCCCTCTTGCGGGCAACACTCCACAAAGCGGATACATGCTGAGCAGAAGATGCACTCCACAGCAAGCTGTCCATGTAAAAACGTCAATAATTGAACTACTACAGTTTGAGCATAATTTGGTGCTACGAGATCAAAAATACGATTAAGACTTAGAATCCTGTTCCAGATAGAGCAAAAGAAAACCCAAAAAGAAATATATGCATTACACATATATAGCACAGCATTTTAGTATTTTACATGCTATAGACTCTAGCGGTTATACTGACTATACAATAAACATGTCATATATGATATAGAGTTCCTGGTACATTTGTATTTGTCGTACATAGCTTTTTATCTTCTTTATATGCATTAGAAAATACAAAAGACTAAGAACAGAAACAGCTATCACAAATATAAAAAAAAATTAAAAAAAAAAACTATTGAAGAACATCATATTTGAGCATCTATCCGTTGAATATAATAGTTATGGTTGCATGAACACAAAATAGCGAAATGAGTTTTATAACGATACGAGATAGTTTACTTCATTATCATGGTTTACTTGTGAGATATATCCCGTTGCAAAAATAGCTCATAAACATTTGACATCACATCTTTTACCACTATGCATATGATGTACTACAATTCATGAACTATCATGGTCCACATACAACAAACTTTCCAAATTTAAAACGCACATATAAATGAAGTTGTGCATTACATACATGTATAATTTTATCACATTTTAAAGACTAATAACATACACGGTGACTGCCTCTGGAAATAAAATATTGATTTTCACTATAAACAGGGGAAATAATTGACTTTACTAACAGGAATAAATCAGAAAATAACTGTTGGCGTCTACGAACCTTTCTTTGGAAAGTAGATGCATCATTCGCCCCTTTTGGTGATTCACTGCAAATCACCAGATGTCCATAAAAAATTTAAATATTTGTGTTAAGTCATTCCAAAAAAACAAGTACACCACATTGCCTTTTCTATAACTACTCAATAGAGGCAATGAAAATGAAATCTTGCCATCTAAAAGGATCTTGTTTAAAATTGTCATAAAGTCACTAGCTAATATAACTAAGATATAAAATTGCAGGGAAAATGTCGTAAATACATATATAAAATATTTCTTCAGGTTATTACAACTCTATTATACGGTAATCTCCTCAATTTTATAAGCAATATATTCAGCATTTTCATCATGACGCACCTTTCTCTCCATCGAAGAAGAGCTTCAAGAAGTGGCACAGGAGTATGTCGTGCAACCATGGCCAATGAATCTAAAACTTGTTCATATGCAGGATCTGATGGCCGAAGGTACTGTCCATCCTGTAATTGGACGAAAGAAGATCAGGTGTACATATGTATATTATTTATTTAGAAAAAAAAAAGATTTTTAATAAGTGTAGCAAAATACTCCATATTTTTCTCCCTCCGTTTTAAAAAAAAGAGCAACATTTGAGAATAAGATTTGTTCCCAAAAAAACAAAACATTTGCATAACTTTTTCTTTATAATGCTATATTTTTGTCATTACAATCTTCTTATCTTATAGTTAATTGAACATTCATAACAAATTTCATGAGAAAAACTTATTATGTGTACATGTAATTGTCGGTCAAACATGCAATATTAATATTTGCCAAAAGTCCAAATGTTGCTCTTTTTTGGAACCGATGAAGTATTACATGGGTAGTTGATATTTAACAAGGAATTATAAACTTAATATTGATTACACTGAAATGTTCTTTGGCAACCCTAACCCCAAGCTGTAGAACTTTAACTGAAAGAGCATTTTGAATTCCACGTAATTGAATTTAGCTTAAACATGGTGTCAATGACAACAATCTTTGGTATTAAAGCTACAATTGGCAACTTAATTCTAATCCTTCGAATAAAAAATGTGAGTACCAAATTGCAACTAAAACTCAGTTATGTTTAACTGAACATCTTCTTTTAGTTCAAATTCCAAAGCTTGGAATTAACTTTGCCCAATAGTGGCAGAACACACCAACCCGTTTCAGAAACACCCAAAACCCAGAAAACAAAAATAAATGCAAAAATCGAAATGACAGAGGTGGCGAGAATTTTAACCTGCGCTTGAGCTGTTTCGATACGACGCCTAGCGAGTGGAAGGAACCGTTGCAATAGAGCATCAACGATCAGCTTTGCGGCACTCCCAGCCTTCATTTCTCCGACCAAATCTGGGACTTAATACCAACTCAAATTCAAATTCACATGCTTGGCATCAAAATCGATCGATCAAATTATCTCGAAAATATATGAAATCAATTATAGTTTGGGTCCGTTTCATCAACCCACTGCTAGAGTTTTTAATGAATTTCTACCGTTGTGATTTCAGACAGTTGTACCATTTTCCTTTCCAAACTTGCGTGCGTTTGTTTGTAATTTTCCTTTTTAATAATTTTTTTCGTCGTCTTTTGCTGTTTTCTTCAGGTCTTGAGTCACTGCTGACCCGAAAGATCCGAACGCGGGTCGACAGCCCGTACATAACCTTAATTCAAGGGCATTGTTCAGGACACGGATTTTCTAAACCATATATTTGTCTCTATTTTTCAGAATTATTTTATAAAATAATTCCTATTTTTAACCAACAAAATTGAACTATGATTATCTGTTTCAAGTAAACACAATTCATCATCAATTTTTAAAATATAAGTACGATATTTATGATACGGGGTATATAATATATAATGTGCAATATAAATTATATTATATATATATTTATATATATAATATCATACTTATATTATAATATATATTCTCATGAATCATTTGTTCATAATATGATTTTAAATCAATCAAACATATATTTAAAAAAACGAATATGAGTACATAAACAGTTTCAAATATATCAATTAACTTCACATTCAAAATGGTTCCAAATTTACTTTGAAATGCCAATCTTCTTAGGTAAAGCGTAGCATTATATTCGAAAGTGGTAATATTAAGTGGAGATGACTCTAATGAATAAAGAGAACTTATTTTATTCAAATAGTTAGATCATGTATTGCACCAATAAATTTCTAATCATTATATTATAATTATTTCATTGATTACCGTATTAGTGACCAATTGTGATAAAACATAGTGTTTTTTGTGATTGTTGATTTAATTATAATAATTTTAATTGTGTAAATTAATTAATAATTGATTTTATTGTACTTAGTTTGATAGTAATTATTTAACTAGTAGTTTTTTAAATTAGTTTAACTATGTGATGTGAATTAATATATAGATATAAAAATTGATATAGGTACAGATATAGATAGATAAATACACAAGCAGAAGATAAATAAATAAATAGATATATAGATAGAAACTGGTGACCATAGATAGATAAATTTAATTCGTTCATAATGTATCTTATCTCTACTCTGTAGTTATCAATTTAAGCATAACATTGTGGAAAATATGAAACACTAGAAAGGGAAAAGAAAAAAAAAGGTATTCCAGGAGAGTTAATTTAATTAGTTAAGATTTAGGCGTTTCTAACCGTTTTTCTTATAATAATTGTGATATTGTTATTTGATATTGCTTGTTTATCAATGAAATTCCCCTTAATTCTCACCTAAAATCCGATTTGATCTTTCATTTCGCGGTTTAAAAGAAATGCTCTTATCATTCGAATTAACTCACAGTCTTTTTTCTTAGATAATTTTTATTTATAAATTTTAATATATATTCTTTTTAAGACTCTCTTTAAGAGTACTTGCAGAAGCGTACGTAAAAAAAGGATAAATAGCTAAATTATAGATATATTTTCAGATTTTATCCAAAAAAAAAACACAATATGCGTTAGAGTATTGAAAAGTACCTATTTTTGAGAAAATTGTAGATCTGTACAATAATCTGGCGCATGAATGAAGAATATGTAAATAATACTCCGTATAATCGAATAAAATCAAAAAAATAAAAATAAAAAACACTCTCCTCTCCCTCCCGCCTTTCTCAATTTCCTATCTCGCACGAAATATTTCTACGTAACCCTGTTCAAGGCCTCGGTCTCTTGCAATCCCAATTTCCTTTTTAACTCTTGTCAATAGATACATAATTATTTGAGAATTTTGATTTTGTATCCCCGGATCATTAGTAATTGATTGAGTTATTGGATTAATGTGTTGAGTTAAGATGAGTCACCTAAGGTCATAGACCAACTGACTCTTCGTTTAGCATGCATGATTGTTAGTGGTACCAAAATAACCTTCAAACGAAAACATCACCCAAAAAAAAAAAAAAACAAAACAAAGAAAAATGCGTGAAACAAATAAGAAATGTATCAAAACAAATAAGTAATAAAACAAACGTGTCATAAATTTTTAAAGAAATAAGTACAAAAATATTTATTAAAAAGAACGTTTCTTGTACGTATAACATAATCATCAAGAACACCTTGTTTAAACTATTTTGAAGCAAATAATCACATGAAAAAACACATATGATTATATAATATTTGCCAACATTAAAAAACAATGACTTATGCCATGAAACTACGAAAATACGAACATATCACAGGAAAAAATTACGACAATGTATTTTACAACAAAAAAGAAATGTAGTTTTAATATCGCGTGACTTATGTTAAACACATGTCGTTGCCCGACTTATCTATTAAAAATATGTTTTAATATTTGAATTTAAATATAGTCATCGCAATATTTGATACGTTTAGTTTTTAAATACTATTGCCTGTATCTGTGATTTTTTTTTATTGTAAATAGTTTAACTAATTTTATTATTAATAATATTTATATTTCTAAACCTAACATATAAATAATAATAGAAGAATAAATATCTATAGAAGCATAAATAATATAAAACAATTAGGAGATATAGAATAATAATAGTAATATAGTTATTAAAAATAAAAAGACTATAAATTATTAAAATATATATTTAAAAATATAAAATAAAAAACTTATTAAGAGACTCTAAAAATTTTCAACCTTAAATCTTAGTAACAAAAGTTGAGAATGACCCCAATATCTGTATGAGAAAAAAAAAAAAAAAAATATATATATATATAGCATAGTTGGCAAACTAATGAACCATAGATCCCAATATTCTGGTTTATGTGTTCTGATCAGCGGTAAATCTGTAACGTTTTTTTTATTTATTAATTCCTCCGTCTCATTTTACTTAAGTTTTAATTTTTTTGATCAACTTTATTAATTTATAAACAAATGTATAATAAATTTTAACTTCAAAACAAGTTGTTCTTGATAGTTATATGATATAATTTTTTATTATATTAATCTTGTAATTATATCATATTTCTTTGCATATAAAAAGCCAAATAAAAATCTTATCCAAAAACTAAATTAAGTATACTTTATCACCGTTCCAATTTAATTTAACATTCAATAAAATTGGTCCTAAACAAGTTAACCAAACTAAAATCGCTTATCACTTAACCAACTAAAAACTTATCTGATTAAAATTTAATTTGTAATTAATTACAATTCTTATATAATAAACCAATTTATGTAGAGAGTTTTAAAATTTTAACTTATTATTGTAATAAAATTTTATTCAAATATGTACTAAAATATATAATTATGAGAAATCATGTAAAAAACTTATTAAATATACATTCAAATAATCTAAAAAATACTTATGAAAAACTAAATAAAAAGATTAACTAAATCGACAAATCAAACATTATTACTATTTACAATAATTAAAAATATATAAATTAGTTTAACTTTTATAATTAATATATACAAATATATAACTATAAAAAATAGAATCTATGTTTGATATAGATAACAAAATTAGTTTAAATATAAGAGTAATTTATTAATCAATATCTAATTAATTTATTAAAAAAATTTAAATTTGTCGAATAAAATAAGATGAATGGAATAATTAATTATTACTGCGTACTCTGTAGACCGTAATATCGACTCCGCATGTTGCAGGATAATAACCAGTTTTCACACAGTAGAATCGCATCATCATCCAAATGAAACAACATATCTGACTCTTTATCCTTCGCTGAACGAGGCGATATTTTATCCACCGAAGGTGATCTGTCAAATCAGCAATTCTATATACGTCTCACGCTAAATATTCTGTTTTCATCTCTTCAGATCTTCCCCTGTTCCTTTTTTTTTGTTGTTGTGGGGTAAGTATTTTCAGTTCAATTTTCACAAGAAAGCTGTGTGTTAATTCAGTAGTCACCACAAGTGGGGTTTAGCTCAATGGATTAGTCAACTCTTTCTTGCATATGCATATCATGGATGTCCCCTTCATTATTATACATAAAGACAGATAGTTTGGCAGATACATGATTAGGGTATGAAATAATTTCACTCTGCCTATAACTGTGTTTGCTCATTTCTGAATTTTGTGTTCATAATTCATTCCTCCTTTTTGAAAACCCATGATAATGATTTCAGTTTTTCTTTCACAATTATACTAAACCAAGATGAATTTATACCCAGATTAGATTTTCCATTCATTGATATTGGAAGGGAGACCAAACCCATTTCGACTATCAGCAAAAAAGAAGACAAATTTTTAACCTTTTTGGTTTTCTGTAACAAAGGATTCAAGTCTTCTTTTTTAAGATTGATCCTTCAAATATGGGTTTTGGATCAGAAAAGGGTGATCAAAGGGTTGATGAAAGTGCACCTTTACTGTCAAGATATGGAGAAAGTGACAAGATTGGGATGGAGAAATCTAAGGGAGCTTCCTTTGCTGGCTCAGTGTTCAATCTGTCATGTTCTGTTGTGGGTGCTGGGATTATGAGTTTGCCTTCAACCTTTAAATTGTTGGGTATTATTCCTGGGATGACACTTGTCATTATTGCTGCATTCTTGACTGAGGCTTCTATCGAGATGATGCTTCGATTTAGTAAGCCGGGGTCGGCGTTTTCGTATGGCGATGTTATGGGGGACGCCTTTGGAACACCTGGAAGGGTTTTACTTCAGCTTTGTATTGTCATCAACAATATCGGCGCAATTATCATTTACTTGATCATAATCGGTGTAACTCCAATGCCCCCTTTCTTATATTAAGATTTTGCATAACAATTATTTAAGTTTGATCTATTGTCTTGCATTGTTGATATAGTTTGCTTCTTTTAGTGCCATAATGTGAAGTTGTGTAGCATATATATTGAATTTCTTCAGCCTTAATATTGTAGAGGATGTGGTTTCTGGTTCAACTTCAAATGGGATTCACCATGCTGGCATTTTGGAAGCATTGTTTGGTGAGCATTGGTGGACTGGGCGTGCCTTTGTGCTTCTTTTCCTAACGGCTGTTGTTTTTATCCCTTTAATTTGCTATAAACGAATTGGTTAGTATCTTCAACTGGAGCGGAATGATTGCTTTCTTAGTTTCTGATATATATTTCTTTCTAAATACATAAATTTTCTAAATTGATCGACTAGATAGTCAACACATCTATATACTAGTTAATTTAGAGACTATAATGTTATGTGGTTGCAGATTCATTTAGATTTTCATCGGCCATATCATTTACTCTGGCGATTGTATTCATTGTTGTTTTAATTGGGATGGCAATGTACAAGCTGATAAAGGGAAGCACAGAGATACCGAAATGGTACCCTGACATTGATAATACATCTTCCTTCTTAAAACTCTTCACTGCAGTCCCAATCCTTGTTTGTGCATATCTGTGTCACTTCAATGGTATGCAAATTGATCCAGCTCCTTGTACATTGAGGACATCTTTCTTGCTATATTCAGCGAAAAATTAGTATTCCAGTGTTTCTGTACTGTTTATTCATAATTCCTCCGTTTTGATATAAATGATCAGTTTACAATCCCATTCTGAAATTTCTCTAATTGCAGTTCATACAATTGAAGAAGAGCTTGGAGAATCTTCTTCGATACAATATGTGGTTCAAACCTCACTTTCTTTATGTGCAATGGTGTATATAGCAACAGGCTTATTTGGGTTCCTTCTGTTTGGTGATTCCACTCTTGCTGATGTGCTTTCGAATTTTGATGCCAACCTTGATTTTCCTTATGGCTCTTATCTCAATGAGGTCGTTCACATAAGTTATGCCATCCACATCATACTTAACTTTCCTGTCATATTTCATCCATTGCGACTCAACTTGGGTGGCCTCCTTTTCCCCTCAGATAGGTCGTTTGTCTCACACAACTTGAGGTTCTCATTAGTAAGCATGGGGCTTCTTGTTGTATCCCTCTTAGGAGCAATATACATACCTAGCATCTGGACAGCATTCGAGTTCACTGGAGCGACAGTCGGAGTTATGCTTCTCTTTATATTTCCTGCTGCCATCACTCTCAGGCAAGTTTATTATTATTTGGAGTATATAGGAAGCTACAAACTTCAAATAATCCACTGTAACTAAAAGCAAAAGAAAGGGCTGAAATATGTTTTTAAATTTTTTTTCTGTGAACAGCGTATGCCTTCAGCAGGGATTGTTACACGAAGTACTTCAATGTGCTGTTCTTCGACCCCAATAACAACATGGATCTGATATGTGAAACTTTGAATTTAACAAGATTAAAATTCTTATCTAATCATTTCGCTCTGTTTAAGTCAACTTGAATATAATTCAAACCCTAAGATGTTGGTATATTTATTTAAGATATTCTCTATTTGTTTTACTAGTGCTTCTGATATCTGATGTATGCATGCCCTTGAGAGATTTTGAGCCATGAATTGACAATCAATCCCCCATATATATTTTTTCAGGGACCGTCATTCGATAGCAACAAGAAAAGACAAGTTTTTGTCCATTGCCTTGATAATTCTTGCACTGTTCACAAATGCAGTGGCCATATACAGCAATGCATACTCTTTGCTGCACAGTCAGTCCAACTTCTGATCACAAGGTAGAGGAGAGGCTTGCTCAAATGTGGAAATTGAGGGCAATGTTCTCTGGTGTGGTGTTGGGATGTATGTCATCCAAAAATGACATAATTTTCTCAGCCTTCTCTACTCAATTGTTGTTGGTATCCTCAGACATCTGTAATATTAGGTTTAAAACATAGATATGTAATACTATCAGATTCTCCCTTCTGACAGTTGGTCATGTAATTTATTTACCCTTTTTTTTTCCAAACAATGCCTGAGAACCGAGAAATTTATGCAAGCAAGTGCTCCCTCTTTGCAACTTCCTTTTCCCACCCGAAAATATATGCAGGACTTTGACTAGTTGCTTCAAGCAACATGATTGCAACATATAAGTTGCAATTATATCACTGAATTATGATTCAAATTATTACAAGTATGAGTACAATATAAATGTAAATGAACAATTAAATTATGAGAATGGAAATTGTTAATATGAGCTTGAGTCTTGTCGGTGAAATTTTTTTTTTTTGATTAATTTAAATATTATCTTAATGTTGCGTTTGGATCGAGAGAATGGAATGAGAGGAGGGAATAGTTTAAAAATTAGAAAAAATTTAATGAAAAATAGTGGTGGAAAAAGTAGTGAGGAGAAATAGGAGGAGAATGACAATGAAAAAAAAAGAATGAATCATTTTCCTCCTTACTCATAAAATAAAATTATATACGAAATTACTCATGAAATGAAATTATATACGAAAAAAATGATTTATTTCACTATTATCTCCCATAAAAATTATAATATTTTGTGATTTCCTATATTAATTACACATAGATTAAATTTATTTTTTCTCTCATTTTATTCTCTTAATCTAAATGCAAAATAAGTTTTTCAAAAAGCATGTGATATGTCTTGACTAGATCTATGGCCAGTTTCCCTCATTTTGAATTTTATGTAACTAAAAAAAAAATAGATATTATAGTATAGACTGTACATACAATTAAGAGACCGAGTCCATGTGTAATTTTAACTCAAAAATTATACTAAATGTCTTACAAGTCTAGCAATTGACATATTTTTTCATTGCTCTGCTATGCACAGATGTGGAACACCGGAGCGACTGGATACAAATACGAAATTTGTAGAACAGTAGTAACCCAAAAAAGAAAATCTAAAGCAAAAGGAAAGGAATATTAAGGAAGAGAGAATTTGTACGCTTACGCTCGTTATATACTTACATTGACTATTTAGAGATTGATAGAAAATCTTGTGGTATGGAATGCTCAACGTTGGATGTCGGATTGGGTCGGCTTGATTGGATGAAGCGAGTGCCATTAATAATATGAGAAATTTGCACAGAAACATCGGGAATTGTCCCCAAAACTCTTCCAATATGAGAGCGAGTGCAGGTAGAAATAGAAAACCCTAATGAATTAAGTAAAATTTATAAGATATATATATATATATATATATATATATATATATATATATATTATTGTGATTGGTGTGACATGGACAACGGTAATTACTGGTTGATCGAGGGATCGGTGGGTGGAACGAGGCAAGAGTTCAAGGGGACGGTTCGGGCTCTGTCTGGATCGAGCAGAGGAAGCCGACATGCCAACCCCTATCATCTAGCAAAATGAAAAAAATATTAAGAAGATAAGTTTGTATGCTTATGCTTGTTATATTAACTATTTAGTGAACGATTATAGTTCATTTATTTTGGTTCAAAATTTAAAAATTTTAAATTTTAATATTGTAATTTGCATTATAAAATTTAAAATATTTAAAATTTTGATTAAAATAACTGAGACATATATTAATTATTAATCCATTAATTGTGCCTATATTAAATGTTAATCCGTTAAATGTAATCTTATTTAGATCTTAACCATTACTACCCCTCCATTTTTTAATACATATTATTTAAAGGGGTTTTTCACAAATTAAGAAAATAATTAAAATGTTAAGTTATAAATTTTATCATTAATAATTTAAAATTATTTTTAATTCATTATGATGATATTTATTAAGAGTAATATTGGAGAAAATTATTTTAAATTTATTTTGAACCGTAAGAATAACATATAAAACAAAATTTACCTAAAAACTAAAACATGTATTAAGAAACGTAAGTAATAGTATTAACCGCTAAAAAAGAACTAAAATTATTTTAAGTCAAAATTAGTGACTATAAAAGGTAGTGTTTTTTACAGTACAGATTTTTATCGGAATTTTCCATTTCTTAGCGGTTAGGCAGTGTGTGAATGGTGAAGACAGATCCAGTGGCGAAGAAATCCATGGCGGGGACGGAGGAGAAGGAGGAGGAGCGAGACGAACTCGCCGACTCAATAAACGATCTCTTTACCAGTGTCTCCACCATGATCAAAGGCGAGCTTCAGGTTCTCTCTCTCTCTCTGTCTCACTTTCATTCACTTCATCTTTCTCCCGTGTGTTTTACGAACTTTTCATACTCGGTATATATTTGATTTGAAAGAATGGTTCAATTGGGTAAATTTTATATATGTATATTTGTTTCTTTGAACGTCAATTATTGTTAAACGTTGTGGTTAGTAAAACCTAACACAGTTAGATAAATGCTCGTGAAGACCAAACCAAAATCTCAGAGATTTGCAATCGAGATTTTATAATGATTTAGAATACTCTAGTTTGTAAATTACTACTACATATTTCAATTTTTAAGGTATAATTGCATATCCTAATAATTTTGATAATTAATGATAATCTCTATTAAAAAGTGGTAAAAAGAAATATTAGCCCAATATGCAAACGAGCTAAAATCTATCAACTGCTAGCAACCATGCTCCCTTGTTAGTCATGCTCTTAATTTTATGTGCAGAAGTATAGGAATGGCGGAGCTGATTTGATTAGTTGGGTTGTTGTCATCTTTTCTTTACCTTTTTTATAGGCGAGGCACCCCTTCTTTATCACTAGTGCAGCAAGCATTAAAATTGTTATGTTTAATCCAAGAAAAGCTTTCCTGTTTAACTGTTCCGCCATCTAACTTTCCTACCTCTCGAACTCCACTCCCTCCATGAATGCTTTTGATCTGACCTTGCTTCTGAACAGAAAGAGAATAGAGGCCATAGGTCCAGAAACATTATGAAAATGTAAAATTGCTGCTTAGACGTATTCCGCTCGTATAAAAACACTGAACCGATTATATTTTTAGAGCAACCAAGTAAATTTACTCAATTTTATACTAAAAGAAATGATGGGCAGTAACTGCTGTTAGAGTGAGCATGTTCATGCCTTACGCGGTTGCAATAATAGCT
Source organism: Centella asiatica (assembly GCA_014636745.2). Lineage (NCBI taxonomy): Eukaryota > Viridiplantae > Streptophyta > Magnoliopsida > Apiales > Apiaceae > Centella > Centella asiatica. Next base: position 42,748,554 of record CM025784.1, on the reverse strand, counting down.
ACGTAGGCTTCGATGTCATGAAGCAATAAATGGAGATGCCACCAGTAGATTGTCAAGACTTTTGTTACCTTAGGGTTGCAGTACTACCATGACAATGGATGTTTGAGACTCCACCAGGATAAATAGAATACATCGTTACCAGAATCAACAAGCATCCATAGCCGCTAGCATGAGGAAAGAGAAGGTGTAGCTATAAATTCATAGGTCATGTCAGCAAGAAGAATAAAGAAGCCCAAAATTAAGCCATGAGATATTCGGATAGAAGTATGCAGTTGCTTTTAAGGAGCTTAGTTATAAGATAAGAATAGGACTGCTCCTGAATTCTTAATAGTATAGTAGCTAACTATTATGTGGGGAGATTTCAAGAAAGTCTTGCAAAGTGAATGAAAGGATTATAGATCTGGTTCAAAAATACTATTAGTATTTTGCTATTTGTTTATCGCTTGCTTTTGCCAAAATATTGTTGCCATGTAGATTTCTTTATTTGATTTGTTCCCATGATGTGGTGATTATTCCAAATTATCTACTAATGCATATATTTGAATATTGACATTTGCTTGCATCTTTTAGGGTACAAATAATCTACTTGAACTCATAGAAAAGATGAACCTCAGAGTTGCAGAAGAGTATAATGGTTTCGGTGATGTGGCATCTGGGTTAAGGATTTTTGTAGAGCAGCTAAAATCAAAAAGTGGCAGCTTTGATGAGTATGTTCAGCAAATTGATGCAATAGAGCGGCAAGTGACTGAATTTGAAGCTGTAATTTCGATGCTTGATAAATATGTTTCTTTGTTGGAATCAAAAGTGCAATCTGTTTACCAGATTCCACCTCCATAATCGATTTATATAGTTGTACTCTTGTCTAAAGCTGATAGTATCGTTTCTTTTCCATTGATGTGGCATTATATTTGTCTGCATTCAGTTCACTAGTGGATTTCTGAGTGTTGCACACCGACGGGCTTTTATATTTTGGGTTGCCTATGGTGAGATATTTTTTTTTTAATTTACTGGTTAGTTGGGAGAATTTTTATTTTTTAATAAAATACCTAACTGCGGTGTGCACCCTTTCTTTATCACTACTAGTTCAACAAGCATGAAAAATATTGTTATACGTAATCCAAGAGAAGCTTTCTTGTTTAACTATTATAAAATATAAGGTGCATTGTGGAAATTTGAATGCTATGGGTAACGGAGAGGAGCCAAGTTCCTCACACGCGCCTCACAAAAATTACGTCATAAACAAGATAAGTCTTTATTAATGGCTGTATTTTTATTCGATTTTGAAATTGCAAAATCACAAACAACTGCAAATTCCTTGCGTACAATGCAAATACTACATAAAACTAAACAGCTACAACCCACACAACACATCAAAGGGAAGGACCCTGTGCAAAATTTCAGGTACGCTATCTGATACCTCAATTACACTGCATATATTATTAGAAACAAGTGACATTGTTTACAAGGGTTTAAGGTAAAATGAAGTAAGCGACTTCACACGTAGTCCAAACACTTAAAAATGCACAAACAAACGCTGTGTCGATCCTGGTTACGGTGTTATGTCTAAACTTAAGCAGATGTCCTTGACCACATGAATATCGCCTATCCCGGAACCTGAACCCTGAACCTGAACCCTGAACCTGAACTAACCCAGGCATCTCCACCAAAACGTATGACTGATTCCAGCATCTGAGGTGCCATTCTCTACTTCCAACTTGATAAACAGATTTTCATTCACTTTGTTCAAATATGCGCCCTGAACAGATGATATGTTCTAGCATGTTGTTCCTCTGAATCCAAAAGATAAAACCATGAACTAGATGAATATCTAGCATTATGTAATCTACTGCAGTAATCTTTAAATTTACAAATCAGACGCATTGACATGCAGAGTTAGTTGTACAAAAAACGTAAAGAAGCCCTTGCTGAGTTTAAGAACCCAAGAGGACCCACTCACTATTTTTCAACATCTGTTGCTTGGACAGCTCCAAAACTACTATATCTGGAAGAAGATTTTTTAAAATAAATAAATAATTCAGATGTCCCCAGCTGAGACACATTTGATGGTCATCTTAGAAATCCTATTCCACTAGAAATTGTTCAGAAAACCATTAAATTATGACTTTCAAATACATATTTGAATAGAAGGGAAAGTTCTATGATAAAACAAATTATTGCTGCACATTATTCAATCATCATCAGTAGTGCTCAACGCTTTTCAGTTGCAAGATGGGCAATTTAAAAGTTGTAGAATATGAGTGATGAATTTCAGGAGATAAGGAGAGACATGAATTTTATTAGTTTTTCCAAGTAACTGAGACACATGGTAACTATGAAACTTCAAGGGAAAAATAAAATTTCCTGATAACCCAATTGACCAATCTAAGAAATACAAAACCAGATGAAATCTGACCTTTCACAATTCCTGGATCCCTGTTGCTCCTGCAGGCCTGAAACAATTGATATTGCACAATACAGCTGACCTCATGATATCTCCAAAGCTGCCATCATTCAATTTAACAATCAAGATCCAGTATATAATTCATATATGACAAGCCTCATTGGGCAACCAAAGTGCAAAATGAAGAGGAAAGAAACATGAACTGAAGAAGAACTTTTTGATATTTAATCATATTCTAACCGGTCAATGCTGTTCCTTGCTTTCTCTTGCTGGTCTGAGTTGTTATTTGCTTTAACAACATTATCCACACTCTTTCTTGATTTTTCTCTCCTCTCAAAACTCCCTTTTGATTTCTCTTTGCAGTCTATGCTCAGCCTTGGGTTTTCTCTCTTGTCTGTACTTGACCTGTACGGCTCTCTATGATCCGCACTTGGTCTAGACACCTCTCTATGATCTGTACTCGGCCTTGTCATCTCTCTATGATCCATACTTGGCCTAGACACCTCTCTATGATCTGTACTTGGTCTGGGTTTGTCTCTACAGTCTGTACTGTTTCGCGGATTCTCTTTATGATCTGCATATGGTCCGGACCTATTTCTTAAACGCATTGACTTATCGACAGCTGTGATAAATTTCTTCAGATGCCTGATGTACTCCGGATAGAGCTCAAGGTCACAATGATTCCCTCCTTTTATCCATAACGGTTCGTACTTCTCTTTACAGAGATTCCAAAGCTCCTTCCCATGGGAATGATCCACAACGTCATCTGCAGTACCCTACAACTACCAACAGCTAAAAAGGACATCCCAGAACAAAAAAGAGGAAAATTCTTATAATGAAGTCAACATCGTAAAGCATTAAATTTCTGCTTCCGAGAGAGACAAGGAAATCAAGTTACCCACTGGAGCAATCATCAGTATTTCTGATATTATCTAATGAGCTACAGCCACAACATCTTTTAACAAATGAAATTTCTTGTAATACCTAACAAGCAACGATGTCAAGGAACTAAAATCACTTCTGAAGTCTTTAGTGCAAGTTACAAAGACAAATTTTAATTCTTGATGACAAATACTGGCTGAAGGGAATCTAGGAAAGCTTATTGTCTCCACTCTACAATCCTTGGGTCCGTACCATACAACTATGATACGCATAATACAGTTCTCACTTGTATATATGCAGCATTCACCATTACACACACACAGTACAACTTAGATATCTTCTATTGTTTTAATTTTTTAATCATATTAATCTTCAACTAAAATATTTTTAGTTTATGATTTTAATTAAATAAAAGAAAATGTCTAATATGTGCTAAGGTCTACCTAAAAATACGTGCAAAGAAGGGAATTATTCATTCTTTTTGGATGGAGAGAGTAATTATTGTTAAACCCCAGTCCTTTACTTCAGGAATAAAATCAAGTTTATGAGATACCTGTTAAGATCTAAGCCCAGCAGGATAAAAATGGTCATAACACTAGGAAGATGTGATAAACAGCTTCAGTTATATTAGTTTCAGTTGAATAAATCTATCGCCAGCTAGAAAGAAAATCAAAAAGTCCAGAATAATAAGTTGTTCAATATCACTATATCAGTAGAAACACTAGATTTTCATAGAAGATTAAGCAGAGAATGAGTGTACGAAAAAACTGAGAATATCAATTTAACATGACTAAATTACTAATTTTTTGCAATATCAATTAATAATGGTGACAAAATTTAAGAGATACTGCCCAAACATAGAATGCTAATTATACTAGGTGCATAAACCATTAAGTCATCAAAGTATAATATGTTAGTATGGCATGACGGACTACTCCAACACAATAAATTAATACTCACATGAATTATCAAAACTGGACACTGAACCAGCGGTATTTTATCGATATTCTGCATCACAGAAAAAATAAATTCACTAATCAATAAAGCAATAAGGCTGCGTTTGGATTGAAAGAATGGAATGGAATGAAGGGGGGATAGATAAAAAATTAGAAGGAATTTAGTAAAAAGTAGTATTGGAAAAAGTGATGGGAGGAATGAAAAAGAGAATCATAATAAAGAAAAATGACTGGATCATTCCTCCTTCTCATTTCATTCCCTCAATCCAATATGCAGCCTAAGTTCCATAAGATTAACATTCCAAAAAAACATAAATATGGAGTGAAAAAACATAGGAAAGAGAATAATGGTTATAACAAGAAATTAACCTTATATATGTCAAACCAGTATGTGCGCTTTACTGGATACATGACTCGAAGTCCAGAGAGGATTGGACTATGAAGAACCACTGCCCTCAACCTGGATTTTCTGGATGCTAAATCTAAAGTTGGTCCACTTCCTACAGATTGCCCATATAAAACAATATCTTGTTCTTTTACCCCGTAAGTCTGTTGTAAGCATCCATATGCAGCTTCTATGTCTGCATAAGTGTTTTGTTCACTTGGCTATGCAAAACAAACCAGTACATAATTTAGCTAGCTCAATCTTATAACTTCTTTTAATTAATCTATAGTCAAATCTTTTACCTTGCCCGTGGACCGTCCATACCCTGAATAGTCATATCTGCAACGAACAAGAATCCCAGAAACATCAAAATTTCTAATCAGATAGTCTTTTCTAATTTGAATGGATTCAAAAGAAAATATTTTTATGATTTTACTGTAGATTAACAAAGTTTAGAACTTAAACTACAAGTGCTAGAAATGACGCCTTCCGGTCAAGTTTGAGACAAACTCTCCAAATTGTAGAACCACAGAACATGTTTAACACAGGTAATGAAACAGGATCTCGTTAATTTCAAGGTATAGTATTCAAAAACACCTGAAATTCAAAATTTCAAAATGACTTATAATATGGACTTAAAAATGATTTACAATTACACAGTTGATAAACGGTAAAAACATACTCTGAATAACAATCGCAATAAATGTCACCATCCAAAAAGCTTTGAAATCAAATTTATACAATGCACAATAAAAGAACATGCTATTTTTGGGTAGTCAATGTTAACCTATGAATTCAGCTACAGAGTTGGAGCTCATTTATTTGATTTACTCAATTCAAAAACACCCGAAATTCAAAAATCAAATGACCCATTAAATTTATCTCAGAATCTGATCCATCACAAAAGGGCATAGATTAATTTCACAAAAAGACTGACCCCATTAAGTTGACTCGGAGATGAAGACTGAGTTCACAGAACAACTCGTACATCTGACCCAGATCAGCAGCGTTGCCGTGCGAGTACAGCACCGTTATCGAAGCCATCGGATTCTTCACGTAAACCGCCACAATCTCCGTCCCTCTTTTAGTCTTGAGCTTCAATACGTCCACATTTTCCCTCTCCGCCACCTCTGTGACCCTCAATTTCCCAGTTGATTCGTCTGACACTACCTTGTACGACGGGGGATTCGGCGGAAAGAAAGCAAACTTCGCCGCCATCGACGACGTCACCACCCCCATCTCCGATCAAAAATCCCACTCTCACTTCTACTTATGGGCTAAAGGAGTTGCTTTATACTTATAATTATTAGTATGATTCGGCAGGGAACGATTTAACCGATGGACTATACGGTTCACCAGAAAAACATGTGTGTGTGTTTTGTGTGTGCATCTGGAGCCGGAAGTGTTTATTTTGAAAGGTGGGGGAATAGAGAGAGAGGAGGGATTTCCGGCGTAAAATGGTCAGGCGGCACGTGCGATGGTCAAGTTTTTCTTGCCTTTTAATACTACACACATTTGATTATTCTTTTTGTCTTTTTCCTTTAATTTGAGTAATAAGGTTTTCTTTCCCCCCGGCTAATTTAAGATACTCAATTTGTTGATTAATAATTTTACAATCATATTATCAACTTTGACGCTACAAAAAATTATTTTTACAAGTATATTTTATGCATTTTAAGGCGACAATTTTATATGTATATCCAATGAATATTTTCAATTAGAATATATTTTGATTTGAAAATTAACTAAATTGGTGTCTTTTTCCCTTAAGATGTTACACGTGTAATAGTAGAAATATGTATATTTGACCTATATTTTGTGATAACATATTCCATCGAAATATTAACAATTTAAATTAAAAATAAAATAAATTTTTGCACACAAAAATGCATAAAAATGTTGAAAATTGATATACTCATTTTAAAGTTCAACAATTCTTTGAAATTATATGTAATATCTTACAGCGAAATTCATGAAAATTATAAAGTTTACAAGTTACAATTATGAGTACTATACATTATTATAGTTTTTGGAATAAGTCTATGGACGATTTATATTTGATATATATTTATTCATATAGGTTGATATATTTTGCTTTTTTTCTTCTCATCTAATCTAAATTACTGATTTTAATTACTAAAAATTTACTACTAATTATGTTATCAATATCACAATCATTTATTTTTTCACATAATTAAGTTTTTTTTGAAGATAATCAGGAATTTTTTAAAAAAAGTTTTTTCTAAACGTCTTTTTTTTCTTTTTTTGATTGCACAAAGAGCTAAATAACCCCAAAACAAATACAACTAACAAAGGCAAAATGTAGAATTCACCATTAAATTTTCATGAGAGATAAGCAATCGAAAAGGACCGACTTTAACATCAACAATTTTTCTAAATTTGTACATTTATTTTCTCCAAATAATAAATGCTACACTCGTAGTGTCCATTGCAGAGGTGAAATCCGAGAGGGTGACGGGCCACATAAACAAAAGTGACAAATTAATTCAATGTACGTTGTCTCAATGAGATCAACAAATATATAGTACATCTATAATTATATCATACTCCTTCCCTTTAGAGAAAAAGTAAACATTTTATATATATTTTTTATTATAATAGAATATGTTTTAAAATTTTGTCATTATAATTTTTTAATCGTATCTTTAATTAAATATTTATAACAAATTTTATATAAAAAAACTCATTATTTATACATGTAATATATAATATTAATATTTATCAAATTTTCAAATAAAATTATATAATATTTAATTTATATAACAAAAATCTTTCTAATGGATTGAGAAAGAAGAAGTGAATTATTAAGGAGTATTGGTTTAAGCTGCTATTTGTGGTGTGTGTTGTGGGGGGATGTTGGTGGGATTGGAGTGGGACCGTGGCGTGGGGACGGCTGCTGCCAACCCTGGGGCGGCCCGGGTGGTGGGTGGGGGCGAGGGGGGAGGGCGGAGAGAGGTGCTGCTGCCACCCTTGCCCCAGCTATCCATTCTCTATCCGTCCATGGCATGCCTCACAAACTGATTGAAATAAATTCGTGAATAAATCTTTATATTTTTATAATATTTCAATTTCATCCTAAAAATTACTATAAATAATGTAAAATATTTTTTTAATGTAAATCATCGTATCATGTTATTTATACCGATGAAATTAAAATTTAATAGGATAACAATATTTAGTCTCAATTCACATAAATGAAATAAAGTTTTTTAAAAGTACCCAGTAGCCACTTAGGCAAGGACAACTTTACAGGTATTGGAAAAGCAATTTTATTGTTGTGATAGTTGGCTGCCACGTCTGGATTGAGTGGACCACATTGTGTTCGCGATCCCGGTTATACCCCTACGAGTGTCAATGATGTGGAGGGCAGCGCTGGTATGTAGGGGCAGTCTCATGCATATCTATATATATTTTTTTATTCGATACTAATTTTGTTATTTATGTCAAACATATGTTATACTTTTTATATTCGTATATTTATATAAACTATTATAAAAGTTAAATTAATTTATATATATATTTAATTATTATACATAGTAATAATGTTTGATTTATCAATTTAGTTGATTTTTTGTTAATTTTTTATAAGTTTTTATTAGATTATTTGAATGTATAATTAATAAGTTTTTTTACATAATTTCTCATAATTATATATTTTAGTACATATTTTAATAAAATTTTATTATTATAAAAAGTTAAGAATTTAAAACTCTACATAAATTATTTTATTACATAAGAATTGAAATTGATTACAAATTAAAATTTAATTTGATAAATGATTTTATGTTGACTTTTCATAATTTGTTCATTATCGATTTTATAAAATGTTGAATCAAGTTGAAATTGTGATATAATTAATTTAGACATCTATTTAAGAGGTTTTGGATAAGATATTTGTTTGATGTTTTATATACAAAGAAAGATATATATATATATATATATATATATATATATATGTCTGTATATATATTTGTTTTAAATTTTAAAAATTAAAAATCTTAAATAATTAACGAATGTTGATAGTTAAGATTCAATGAGCATTTTTTACTAAATTAAGAGGTAGAATCTTATCGATAGTCTTTTATAGTCCAAAATTTTCTGTTAGAAGTAGTATTAAATAGATTGTGGGCAATAAATTATTTTGCTTGATTTTTATTGATTAGTTTATGATTATGAGTAGTTTCGAAACAACAGAAGAATAGACATAAGTTTGAGATTCTTGCAAACCATTTAATACTGAGTTAGATTATTAGTTTATGCAATGTCGAGAAATCGAATTGGGGTAGCCATTTGGAGAATAAAGAATAAAAGGAGTTAGATTATTAATTTATGCAATGTCGACGAATCGAGTTGGGGTAACAGTTTGGAGAATAAAGAATAAAAGGTATGCTAACATACAAAAAAAAAAGAAGAAAAAAGAGTAGAGATATATGTATAAATTTGAGATACAATTATATATTATATTTTTTAAAAATTATACTTCATCCATTTCAGAAAAAGTGTATTTAAACTTTTGATAACTATTAATTTTGCATCTTTGACCAATAATTAAATGTATAAATAATAAGTTTTTCTCATGAAATTTGTTATAACGAGATTTATAAGTTTGTAATTGAAAGTTTTTGAATTTATAATAAAATAACAAAATAAAAAACAATCAAATATAATTATTTTTTAAAATAAATTTTTTTTTTAATATAACTTATTTTTTTTGGAACGGAGAGAGCGACCGTTTAAGCAAACCATTTGAAAGGGTCCCTTGATATATACCAATTACGTTTCAAACATATATACCAATTTTGTAAATTTGATAACGACCAAACACTGATTTCCAATCACAGGAAGGAAAACTTATTTATCGAATAATGTTTCTTAGGGTGTTGATAACGTTTTTGTGGTCAATTTCTTTTCAAATAAACTCTAAATATAAATTATTGCTCGCTGGTTAGGCCACTCAATTGTCTCTCAAGTCATAATCTTGTGTTAAAAATATGAGATATCACCACCTCATTCTTGTGTTATATAGACTGTATTTTTCATCGTGTAATAATAGATCTCAACTCTCATTTATATCGATAAATATATATATATTAATTGTGGTAAACATAGAAATGATCAAACTCGAAGTGCTAAAATTAATTATTAGTTTTACAACAATCTACACATATTTCTTTTTACAAAAATATATGAGAAACTCATCACAAGATCTCCAAATTTTTCACGTAACTCTCAAAAAAAAAAAAAGATACCAAGAGATGAACGTATGATGTGTTTCATACATTAAAAATTATGTAAAATATATTTTATTATGAAGAATATAATATTGTACCTAATACCAAATAGAATGTCTACAAAATAAAAAATATTTGCTTCTGAATTCACGAGTAGAACAATACACAATATTTTTCCAACTTCAATATAATTACAAATGAAATAAATTATTCATAATTATCCAGCTATACCAAAACCATTACTTAAAATTTTTAAATATATCCCCGTCCAAACACGGGGATGTTCACATGTAATTGAGTTTCGACGATACTACTTACATTAAATGTGTGAAATATAAAATTATATATTTGACAACAAACCGTATGTCCGTATACTCTTGTATTATATTGCTTTCGATTGTATTGATATATTTTAATGTATTATATTTAATTATTTATTACTTATTGCTATAGTGGCAGTCCACGTATTACAAACTATGACTACAAGAAAGCGATAGCTAAGTTTCCCTTTTCATCTCATTAACTTTCATGGACCATTCTCATACCTAATCTTATTCTTCTTTTTTGAAAATTGACATCTTGGCAATTTTTACAACTACAAGATCCCAAACTTGCATTTTTTTCAAATGTACCTTTTAGTGTACTCTTTTTCTGCAATATTATTGTCTTCTTTTGCATTGTCTTGGAGTTTTGAGTTAAAGTAACTATGTATGACCTTTTATTGTTTGTTTTTTTCTGCCATGCCGTAGAATTATAGATTACTTTAAGTATTGCAAGAAAATGTCGAAGCTTGATGTATGTGAATAATAATTACATTAATCTAAATACTTTGCATTGATGTTCATTAAGATATCATGTGCTTGGCTTAGGTGTAGAATTAATATATTTTGAGCATGAAGTTGAGGAATTATTAATACACCCTCTATTCCAAAAGTGATGTTTTAAGTACAAAAAAATTTGTCAAAAAAAAAGGAAAGAAAAAAGTCTTGAGTTCATTAATAAAGTATAAGTTGACTATTTTAACCTTACAGGTGTATATATTTTCTTATTGAGAAAAACAATAAATACAATTATGATATTTAAAAATTATTTGCACACTATAAAAATAAGAGGTATATTGATAACTTTACTTCTTCAAAATGTCTCTACAAATTATATTTAAGTCATCTTTTTAAGACGAAAATTGATGCGAATGTTGTGGATGCTAGTGTCATTAAAATAAGTCATAATTATTAAAAAAAAATTAATAGATACAAAAAAAAACAAGGCTTTTTATATTCCTCTAAAAGAAGTATGCTAATATTATAAGAGCGGTATTAACCAAAAGCGATATTGTCACGATAGAAATATTGCTGATAAATAAAAGTGTCATTAAATATTAAACACACACACACACACACACACTATATATATATATATATATATATATATATATATATATATATATATATATATATATAATATAACAATGTCATCACAAGCATCATTATGTTAACTGTAATATTTTTGCTCGACAGGAGACATTTTGATATTTCAATTTTCTTTTTCAGTTACATAAAAAATTTAAGTTGACGAAAAATTCCAGGACGACAAGGTATTTTAGTTACTTGAATTTGATTCTTCTTAAAAATTGTAATTGAGAAATACAGGTTCTTTTCGTAATGGACTGTGACTCAATTTGGTGGAGGTAAATTGAGGACCAAGAGCCCATTAAACCAAATAAGGATATGATCCACTAATCCATCAAGCAGATTGTCATTAAAACCAAACCCAAGGGCTTGATGAGGAAACAGTTGCCAAATTTCGGTTACGCAAATCTTTAATTATATTTGAAAATTAATAATTTATTAATATTTTTCCCGTTCCAAAAAATAGTATGATACGATCTGTATATGTAATTTTCAGTCAAACACGTAAAATTAATATATATTGAATTGTGAAATGGAGAGAGTAATGATGTTGATTATGATGTTGTTCTTTTTAATATATTTGAAAAATGATTTAATAAGGTACGTTCAGTTCGTAGGATTGAATGATAATTAAGTAGTTTTAGTGAAAATCAAAGAGTTAATGGGATGTTTTTGACAATTAAATCTTTATTAGCACGGCGGAAAGGAGTCGTACTATAAAGTTGGTGGCGTGCATCATGTGAGAGTTCTGTAAAGCGTTTCATGTTTTCATTAATTTGAAAAGTAACAACTAATTTGAGAATAACCACACACATTAAATATGTATATACTGTATACGTGTTAGAACTTATCCAAAATATGTAAATATTGTTTGAAGATGCTTCACAAAAGTATTATGAAAAAGATATTACACCATATTTGAAAGACGTTAATCCAAGGAAGAGATAAATTAATTAGAATTCTGCTGGTTTTATGTTACATTTTCAGTTCTTCCTTAAAATTTTAGATTATTTACTAAAGTAATTGAAGTTGGACATGAGATGAAAGATTTGGATTCTAATAAATTACACCCCAAGTCCTTAATTTTCTTTTCACACTCATTTCTTCTTTATTTTCTTGTGTATGTTCAAATCTCTACGTCACAATTAATACAGTGATAAAATTCACATTACAAGCTAGCGTTAAAAGTTTTAATTAAATTTAATGATTATTTATTTAAAAGTTAAACGATCCATTATTCTAATAATTAAATTCCGTTAAAATTTTCACTTAACTCAGATAAATTTATGTAGCTTACTTAAAATTGATTGATACATGTTATATAAGAATTTACGGTGATACTGTGGGTACGATATTTATTTTATATTATTTTATTATTATGATATTTATTTTAAATTATATTTTTTATTATAAAAAGAGATTACCGCTTAAAACATACGGATTTACGATTAAGTCTCATACATTTGTAACTATGGTTAGGGGTGAGCATTCGGTCGGTTCGGTTCAAAACCGAACCGAAAATGACAAACCAAATAGACCGAATTCATTTTGAAAATCGAACCGAATCGACCAATTTTTTGGATAAAACTGAATTGACCGACCGAAATAATTTCGGTTTGGTTTGGTTTGGTCGGTTCGGTCGGTTTACTATAAAAAAAAAAGTCTTTGATTTTTTTTGGTATAGAGGGCATTGTTGATGTTGTCGATTTTGATACAAGTAAATTGCATGTTGCGCTTATTTGAATAAGGTTGTAATAGTCTTTGATTTTATGTATGTAATCTTATAGATTTACCTTGAGAGCTATTCAAGTTTGGAGAAATTATGTAATCATAGGTTATGGTGCATGTTTTGTGTGAAGAAAGAGGACGAACATAATTAATGGAAATTCAGAAGTTAGAACAACATTGTGGAGACTTGTATAAAATGAGCAAATATAAACTTACAACATAAAGTTAAGAAAAAACCAGAAGAAGAAAAAAACATGGTGCTGAATTCTCCAGCTCTATATCACAATAGATATTACGCATGATACATGAGCAACAATAACATGAGAACTTGAAAAATAGTGTTGGAAGTTAATGAGAATTTGAATGAGAATTGTTTTTCATTTGGAATGGAAGATGCAAAGATGAGTTAAGTAAAGGGAACTTTGTCCCACATTGGAAGTTGGAAGGAGTAATGCTCACCATTTATATGGGAAGGCAAATAGACTAGTTAAAGTAATTGGCTACACTATTCTCCATTTATCACGCCCGCGCAGGGGGTGCGAATCCAAGAATTTTCGAAATTCAATTTGGCTTGACTCATGCACAGGTGCGACCTGTGCACACGAATGTTGAACCGTAACTGTGTATCAGGCCCAACCTTTTACTGTGTATCAGGGGTACGAATGCTGGACCGTAATTGGAGGGCCTGATCAACCCAACCTTTTACTGTGCATCAGGGGTTCTTTTGTTCGGGAAAAACTCAGGTGCATCAGGGGTTGCGAGAAAGCCCGTCAGGGGATGCCCCGCAAATGGAGGGGGCGTAATTTAATTAAATCATTTCGAATATATTAATTTTCCCTAAATATTTTCTAACAAGCAGGATACCAAAAACTGAAATAAAGAATTTTAAACCCTAACAATTGCAACAAAACCAGCATTATAAGTACATCCATTCAACAATCTAAAACTGTCAAGTTAGATGAAATATTATGAAAAACAGGGGCCAACGATATGATTTCTGCCCCAAAGAACAGGGAACAATGTTATGAAAAACAGGGGCCAATGTAGCATCAGGCTTTCCTGCTTCTACTTTCTCAGTCTCTGTAGCATCAGGCCTTCATCATCTTCCGTTGCAGAGGCCAGACAGAACACAATATCACTAGTTATCACAATATTCATTACAAGCGTCATAAATAAAACATCCACAAAAACTCTCAAATCATAATAAACAAAAAACAATAAAATGTGTTACCTTACCATAATAAATCCTCAGAAATCAAGATTTGCAGATCCCAAATGAAAGCTTGCCAACTCTGAAAATAATAATAGAAAAACTTATATTAAATATATACACATACATAATTATAATTAGAAAAACTACAAATATAAGCAACAAAAAATACCTCCTTCAAGTTTTTCAACATCCTCGATATTTTCCTCAATAGATATAGGCTCATTTGAGGATCTAAGCCAATCTTGAGTGCAAATTAATCCTTCAACCACTTTTGGAGTCAAAGAACTCCTAAAAGGATCAAGCACCCTCCCCCCTGTGCTAAAAGCTGATTCAGAAGCAACAGTAGAAACCGGAATGGCTAACACATCACTAGCCATCGAAGAAAGAATTGGGAACCTCACAATATATTTCTTCCACCATTTCAGGACATCAAAACTAACTTCATCTTCTTCCTCATCTTCTGTAATGTACCTCTCAATATCCGTTTTTCTTGAAACTTGTTGAGTTGAAGTGAACTTTTTCATCTTCCAATTTTTTGTCACAGTGTTAATCCTAAGTTCGTCTTTCAAGGCTCCATTTCTTTTTGTAAAAGTTGAGGATTCACTAGAATCACCACTATCACCCATCAACTGTTTTGTATTCTTGAAATAGAGAAAATATTGCATCTTTGACAATATTTGCCACACTCATTCCCTTATCATCGCCATACATTTCACAAAGTGCATACTCAACAAAGCTATATTTTTTTCTAGGATCAAGAATGGTTGCCATAAAAATCAACTTGTTCATTTTAAACGGATCACCCCAATACTTTTCAAATTTATTTTTCATTCTCAATCCCATTTCATACAACTCATTATCACCATTCACTATCCAATCATTCAACTTAATAAAAATTTGACTAATTTCTTCAAAAAGTTGATTACTAGTAACATAGGAAGAACCAGAAATTTGAAGAGTAAGATGGTAAAAATCTTCCAACAAATTAGCATAACGTCTAACAATAGCTCAATCATCACTATTTGGCCTCCCATCAATGAATTTCATTTCTCTCTCTATATTGTCATTCACATCAAAAATAACTTCCCCATTTTGACCTAATTTGTCTACCCATTTATGTGATTCAAGATCTAATTTAAAATATGGGTCAATAGTATGAAATCTTTCAAATGCTCTCTCAAATTTTTCCGCCACAGACAACATTAAATATGTTGAGTTCCATCTAGTAGGTACATCCAAACACAATAAACTTTTACACTCAATTTTCTCTGACTCACAACAATCTTTAAATTTCACCAATCTAGCGGGAAATTATCTAACATATCTTACCGCTTGTCTAATCTTAGTAACACTTTCATTGACATCTTTCAACCCCTCAACAACAATCAAATTCAATATGTGTGCAACACATCTAATGTGAACATATTGTGCATTAGCAACAGTAGAATCCCATTTATATACAAATTCTTTTCTTAAAATGAGTCATAGCAACATCATTAGAGCTAGCATTGTCAACAGTAATAGTAAACACTTTCTCAATTCCCCAATTTTTTAAACAATTCTCTAAGGCTAAACAAATTCCTTCTCCTTTATGTGAAGTGATTGGACAAAAATTAATGATTTTCTTTTGCAATCTCCAATCATTATCAATAAAGTGTGTAGTCAAACACATGTAGTTTATTCTTTGAATTGAAGTCCATGTATCCGTTGTCAAGCAAACTCTTTCACAACCATTTGTCAAAAAAACTTTCAATTTCTCAAATTCACAATTATATAAATCAAAGCAATCACGGGAAACCGTCCAATGAGAAGGAATTCTAAACCTAGGACAACAAACCGACATAAAATAACGAAATCCTTCATGCTCAACCATTTTAAATGGCAATTCATCAAGAACAATCATCTTAGCTAATGCCTTTCTACAAAGATCTTAATCAAATCTCCAAGTACCAATACTAGCCTCTTTGGTGTTATTTAAACTCGGTTGAATACTAATTTGTGTTTGACGTGTTTCTAAAGCATGAGGGTGAAAAAAACACTTATTCATATGACTTATAAGTGCCGATGTGCCATTCTTCCTAGGATCATAATGAAACTCCCGTTCACAATAATTACATTTAACTTTAATTTCACCGGTCTCATTAGTAAATTTTGTGAAGTGATCCCAAACTGCTGACCTCGGTCTCATTGCTTTCCTTTTCTTTGAAGTGTTCGAATTTTGAGTGATATCTATGATGCCCGAATTTAAATCATGTTGGTTCCCTTGGGTACCCGGCGACGCCGGCGTATCTGGTGAAGGAATCTACAAACAAGTGAACCACCACCATAATTTAACAACCAAACAACAATCTGAAATTGATTTCAAAACAAATCAAAATCAAACTAAAATTAAAAATTGGAAATTAAACTACAATAAAAACTTACAATAATGTTATCTTCATTGTTATTGTCATCCACATTTATCGATGACATCTTAGTTGTCAAACCACGCAAAGTAAATCAACAGAGAATACGGAGAATCAGACTCTGTAAATCAGACTAAGGAAACTGCAATGGATTGTAAATCAGAATTAGGAAACTGCAATGGATTTAGAGGATAAACTCCAATACGGAGAATCTGCTTTACAAATTCAGGAGGCTTTAACAGAGGTTGGTGCCAAGAAAATCAATTCAAAAATCAATTCAAACATAAATTGCAATAATTACCTTACGCTCGAGACTGGAGAAGCCGAGAGAACGTGAATGGACTGGAGATTGAATTTGATAAGACGAATGGTGAGTGATTGAGTGGAGAAGGCGAGAAGGTGAGTGGAGATCGGAGAAGACGAGAAGATGAGTGGAGAAGATGAAAGAGTGAAGATCGAAGAAGCGGTGGAGTCGGGAAGAGAAAAGAAGACTGGAGTCGGGAAGAGAAGAGAACAATGACGACTGAATGCTGAAAAATAAAGACTGAAGTCGGGAAAAGAAGAAAATTTAGGGTTAACAAAATAGGAGAAGACTGGACTGAAGTACTTACTACTTAGTACTGAACTATGGTCTGTGAACTGAACACTGAAGTGAAGTCACGGTTTGGTGTTTTAGTATTTACAAATTTTGGTCGGTTTGATTTTTGTTCGATCATTTCGGTCAGTTCGGTTTAAAACCGAAATAACCGAAACTATAAATTACCTAAACCGAACCGAACTGATCAAATAGTCACGGTTCAATTCAATTTTGCGATCGATTCGATTGTCGGTTCGTTTTTGCTCACCCCTAAATATGGTAGATACAATTCAATCCTTAATATTTTTATTTAAAAAAAAAAAGTGGTCATGTAGTCACTTGAACACATATCAATCATATTTGCTTTAGGGTAGTAGGGGAGGGACGGTTGTTACTCGTATTGAAATGATAGAAGTTGAGGTTCCGTACACAAGGAGGACAACGCTTAAACAGCTACTACTAGGGGCTGTGTCAGTACATGAGAATGCGAACTCATCACAAATCGATCCTCCTGATTTGGAAATCACTGAAAGCTTTGGTAACATTATTTAGTTGTAAGCATGGATATATCCATTTGATTAGAATTTCAAACTCATTGGAGTGTTTGTTTATTTGACTTAGTTTGATTTATTTAAAATTCAACCTGATTCAATAGTTGTTAAATGATTTAAGTATGAATATAATTTTTTGTTTATTTAATAATTTAAGTTTGATTCGACTCGATTAATTTATAGTTTGACTCGTGTTTAGTTTAATTTGATCATTTAAGCGAGTCAATTTTAAAAATAATATCTATTCGTTATATAATACATATTTTATTCAACTCGACTCATTTAATAAATAAATTCGATTTAACTCAATTCGAGATCAACTCAACTCAACTTGTTTATTGTCCTAAATTTGATGAACCCATTGAGGGAGGAACCATTTGGGTTTACACTGTGGTAAAATTGATTCTACCAAAATGCTCAAATTAAATACACAAACAGACCACATTGGAAACGGTAGCCTCACGCTTAGTAGTCAGTTTTACCCACGCCCTTTAAAAAATTACTGTACTACTGTAACATCTCTTTTACGGAATTATTTAAAGCTTATTACCCTGGTCCGTCGGTCACTTTCACCAGAATTGCACTAAAAAGAAAGAAGTAATATGCACATTATGGGATGTTACTCCTTACTTGAGCAAAAAAAAAAAAAAAACAAACAAAACAAAACAAAGATGTTGATCCTTACTATAAATGGTAAGGGTCAAAAATAAAAATAAAAATAGTGAAATAAACGGTTGGAATATATATGTATATGATAGAACTGAACAATCTATTCATAAAAACTATACACTCCCTCCATCTCGTAACAAATAGTTTAGTTTGAGTTTTATGATCAAATTGATCGCGTATCAACTTGAACGTTGTTTACTATGAAAAAAAATGTGGATATTATCATATATTTTTTAGTTATAAATAAAATTATTATTTAAAACTCACACATTATTAATAAGTGAAACTCACGTGTTCATTTATACATCTATAATTATAACCAACCCAACTTAATTTTTCAACGCCTTTATTTTTTAAAAGAGACGATGGTAAGTTATCTTGGACACAAATACAAATGTAGTTCGTATTTACTTAATTTTTACGATGAATTTTTTATTTTTTTGTTGCTAAATGGTAGTAAAGTCGAGTATCCGTACGCAAGGAGGACAAGTGTAAAACAGCTACTACTAGAGCTAGGCTGTGTCAGTACATGAAAATGCGAACTCATCACTCTCGATCCTCCCAGTTTGGAAATCACGAAAAAGCTTTAGCAATCTGCTTTATCCCTTTCATAATATTTGTAACTTAAAAATTTGTGTTAATTAATTTGATTATTTTTTAATTTTAAAATTACACACATATATTTATAATTATAAAATTATAAAAATAGGAAACTATTGTACAGTATATGAACTTTTTAATGATTATAATTTTTTCATATATATATATCTATATATATATATTTATATAATAATAAAAAAATATAATTAAATATAAGTTAACTTTGATCCAAGGAATTTCTTAACTGACAGTTAATTGCAAACGGAGGGAGTAAATTACTAATTTTAGTTGTAAGCATCGATCCCTTTGATGAACCCACGAGGGGTTAGGGACCATTAATTGGGTTTTACATTATTAATAAATTGATTCTACCAAGATGCTCAAATTAAAGACACACACAAACAGACCGCATCAGAAATGGTATATCCATCATTAATAATTTTTTCATTCATTTTTATATGTCTTTTTAAAAATAAAAATATATTATGTCATTTTTAAGTTTTAATAAAATATTAATTACTTAATTTTTTATATTACCCTTACATTCAATATTAATTTCCTTAACTTTCACTGTTTCTAATAAATTTTCAACTTTTTTAGTCAATAAGACATAAAATTAATATATTTCTTAATAAATGTGTTTTTTTCTTTCTATAATATAAAAGAGAACAAGGGGAGTATATTATAATTATCCTTATTTCATTTGCATCAAAAAAAAATTCATTTCCTTGAAACATAAACAGGATAGTAGAGAAAAAAAAAATCTTATTACTTTAAAATATAAGAAAAGCTAGTAAGAAAAATAAAAAAGAAGAGTCAAGCTCTACAAGGCCACTAAAAAACTGGAGGTTGTAGCATCTAACATGAAAAATGTTACGAAAACTAATAACTTGCACAAATAAATTAATATACACAAATATATTTAGTAAATTATTAATTATTAAAATTATTAATTGTAGATTTATAATGATTCACCAATCGTTTATAGAATCTAAGCACATCAATTTGTACATATTTATATAAATTAGTATTTTTCGCACAGTAATATCTCTTTTACAGTTTTATGAAATTATTTAACGCTTATTACCGATGTCCGTCGGTGACTTCCCTCATACTTGACATGACTTTGTTCCTTTCACCAGTATCAACATATGTATTGCACTAAAAAAGAGAGTATGCATATAAACACGTTAAGGGGAAAAAATAAATAAACGTAATTAAACCGAAAGAGAGAAAAAATAAAATTTCATGTACACCTAAACACGTTAATCGAAAAGAAAATATACTAATGTTGGAGATACGTATTTTACATTATATTGTTAAGTTTAGCAGTTCCATTTGAAATTTTAGATTCAAAGTCGTAAAAATGTTTTCAGTTTTAATAAAAATATCGAAAATATATGATTGTGAAGTCAACAAATTTGCATTGTATATAGTTCTGTATATGTATCTGATGAACTAAACAATTAACTATTCATATAAAGTACTATATACTCTCCTAACAAATAAATTAGCTTGAGTTTCATGATTAAATTGATCAATTACTACCAAAAATGAGAAACTTGGAAATATTTGTTTCGATTTAAAAATATGAATGGTGAAGCTTGTAGGCTTGTAGCTAGCTAGGTATGTACTGATCCTATTTATATATGCTCCATAGTATTCTGTACGTATGCTATGAAAATATGAAATAACTTAATAATAAACACCAACTTAAAAAACGAGAACAACTTATTTAATATGAGATGTAGAATTAGGAAATTCATGATCAGACGATGGTAGTACTGTAATAATCACTAATCAGTTACTTGATCACATCCTTCGTCAATCTGGTTGTTATTCTGCCCTCTAAGTAGCTCATCGATCGATTTAATTTCACCTAATTTATATATATATATATGGATCAATTCGGATGATTCAACGTTAAAGATCAAACTTATAAAAAAAAAATAAATCCATTCCGCCAATAAAACTAGTCGAAGGCAAAAAAAAAAAAATTGAATTTTTTTCCCCTTCTGCTAATCTCACAGGCAAAAGGGGCCAATTTTTTTTTTTTTTGTCTTCTGCTAGTTTTACTGGTGGAAGAGATTTTTTTTTTTAAGTTTGATTTCCAACGTTGAATTATCCGATCGACGATTATAAATATATTAATTACGAAAAACTCCACAACTAATGTTAACTATGAATCAATTTCTATATATATATATATATATATATATATATATATATATTCTAAATTCATCTAACGTTTTTTACTATATTAAATCAGGCAAATGGGAAAGTTCACTGTAAATCTCGACAGGGATACCACCGGAGGTTAAGTTAAACCGACATAGCCACGTGTCCTAAATATCCAATAGAGTGTTGAGAAATAAAGAATGGTTTTTAGTAAATCAATGCAATGAATCACTTGGCCATGTTCCTCAAGCTCTTTATTTCATGCTCATAGTCATGCTTCTTTGGGAAGTATGCTTTCTGTGCTAACTCACTACCAACTCTGTCCTTTTAACCATTTATTATATAAGATCCAAAAATACTCTATCACAGCTCGAATTCGGGGTAAATATAATTCCACTAGCGTAATATTCGAAAAACGTACATTACTACTGCTGCATTTGCAATTAATTAATTAATTAATTAAATCACTTTTTTTACTTAAAACCATCTGTAAACCGACAATAAACTAGTTACTGATCGATCTTCTTGTTAGACTTTATACGTTGTCATGTAATTCACCAAGTTTAAATGTGGGTTAAAAGTATAATTCCTATTCGGGGTTGCACATTCAAAAATTATATACTTCTAATTTTATAGAAAAGTAGAGATACATTTTAACTTTTTAAAAATAAAATAATGATATTTTGAATTTTAAAATTAATGTAAGGTACGAAAGTTCTAATTAAAATTAGGTTTCAATTAAGATTTTTATCTTAAACTATAAGATTATAATAATTATATTAACTAATATCAATTAAATTGCTATTAACTTAAAGTTTATTTTGTTCAAGAAATTAAAATATATATTTAATTTTAGAACAGAAAATAGCATTACAGATAAACATCATTAAAAGTGATTTTTGTCGCTAAACGTAACTTTTGAACGTCATTTTGACTCCTTTCTTATTCAAAATTAATATCGAGAATTTATTTAATTTGGTATTTATACATTAACGACTTATCACTGGTTCACTTCTAACTATAAAAATTAATAGACAAATGTAGTAATCGATGGCATTCACTTCCTCACAATCAGGTAATCAACCAATGAGCATTTTGTAAACTCATATAAACTAAAAAAGTGTATAACTAATAACACTGTTCAATTGTGATACTCTTTCAGGTTCAATATATTAGACATTTCAAGGAAATTTTCGGATATCAATATATCATGGAGTACATTGTGAAGTTATAATTATCTTGATTTATTCGTCTAAACAATGTCAACTAATATATGAGATTTTAACAAAATTTTAAAACGACTAATATAATAAATCAGATGAAGATTTTCTAAAATTACCGTCAATAGAAATTTCAAAATTAGACCTGTTCCAATCGAGGTGAAATAGTTTGAAAATTCTCAACACAAGTATCCATTGGGATTTCTGAAATTATATTATTAACTAATTGGTGCTTTCTCAGATTCCTAAAAGCTAGATAGCTGTATTTTGGCCATGGTCAATCTCTCTTTGTTGAAAATTAACTCGCAAGAACAGACAGTAGTTTCTAAGAAAAGCTGTGTGAAAGGCAGGCCTAAGAAATCAAATCCCACATTGAAATGCTAAAAAATCGTTTCATTTGTTTGATTTTCTTATTAATATACTGAAAGATTCGTTTTCATTTTACAGTTAGTTTGAATAAAGGTCATAGCTACCTACTGGTAAAAATGGTATCCGAAGGGAAGGGATGTTTCTACTACTTGATCAAGCTGCGCTGCGAATCTCTGACTCTGACCCTTTTCCAATAGTTGACCATCTTATTTGTCATGCATGCTAAATTCTTGCAATTTCCATATCTTAATCTTGTAAATAAACATTCTCAATTTTCTTGGGAATTTTTTTAATGGTTTCTAATCAAAGTTGTAAAATTGATATAATCCAAAAATCTAATCAAAATTACAAAGCTGATATACTTCGAAAATAATTGAAGATAAAGTTTACACATGATATTAATCGACTATTTTATTTTTTAAAAATTATATGTATGACTCACATGAGTGTATTACGGGAGATGACGAATTTTTTTAATTGCGCATGTTTTAAAAAATTTGTATACCAAATACAATGTCAAAAAAAAATAGAAAATCAAATGCGTAAAATTGATATAATTCTGGACCGTAAAAGAGATTTTCCCTTTATTTTAAAACTAATTCTTCTCTGTTCAAACGAATTTGTTGTGAATTTGTTAGTTGGTTTATGAAGTTAAAAAATTAGCATGAAGAACACGTACCGAACATTTTGATTGACACTTTAAAATATCATAAACGATCTCAATTACTGTTTTGACATTTTGAATGCAAGAAACATATTATTTATTTACTTTCTAAGCTTAACCATCAATATATATACTAAGCCCAACAAATTACAAATTCAAACTTTTAGAATTAGTGCAACCGTTATATGTCCTTCATAATCTTTTTCAAATTGGCCATAGGAACGTTTTAAATGACAAAAAGAATATTCAAGGAAACATAACTTATATTAACATCCGATACTCCAATTTTATTTTATTCAATTTCCCACTGTAGTAGTTAACTATTTGAGTGTCCCTAGGTTCTGCACGTAGCAGGGAGCTGTACATATATTAATTTTAACTAATCCAAGTGTTGTAAATTAAACCCTACTTGAGTTTAAACTCTATATAAACCAAACATTGGTCATTCTATGTTTCTTCTCTTTTCGCTCTTTAACAACAAAACAATATACACCTAGCTACTTGAATCAATCAAGCATATTTAAAGATCTCAAAAAAAAAAAAAAAAAAGTAAAAAAAGAAGAATGGCTTTCTTAAGGGTAGCAGTATTGATATTGAGTCTTCTCTTGGTTTTTCATGCTCCGAAATGCTCTTCTGCACATTCTAATCAAGGTTTGTGTATAATTATAAATCTCTGTTTTAGTTCTTGAAATATTTTAAGTAAAACCCATTATTCAAAGGAGTTCAAATTTTAATTTTTGTTTCAGGAAGGAAGCTGAAAGGAGATATGGTCATGGAGAATAAAGAAAATGTTGAGCATGTCAAAATGGTATGAAGGTCTTATTTTTTGATTATTTTCCTTCCTATTAAATTATGGTAGTTGACATTTCCGGATTAAAAATTTGTATCAATGAGAAAATTTAAGCGGGGTCACTGATTTTCTTTCTTTTTAATTTTTTTTTTTTGTTATGATATTATCGACCACCTAAATTTTTTGTTTTGTGAAATATCTAAGTGAAAAAAATATATTTGTGGACAGGGAGTTACTCAAGAATCCTCTGCTGTGGTTGCTGACAAATTACAAGGTATTGGAGGAAGGAAAATGGGGAACAAAATGAAAGAAAACTTGTGGGGAGAATCTACAAAAAAGAAAACAGGTGCAACATATTTTGCGAGTACTACTGATGAGATTGAGGGAAAGGAGGATAGGAATGTGAAACCATGTTTGCTTATTGATCATAAAAGTAAGGTTGCACTCAACAACTTAAGGGTGGTGGCTGCTTCTTCTTCTTCTACAATAACTTTCAGTGCTGATTATTCTCATGTTCCAAAACACCATCCTCCAATAAATAACTGATCACCACTCCTTTAAAAGGCAATATATCTACCCCCTTTTAGATCCCCTTTTAGCTAGATTTAATATGTTAGTTGTATAATATGTCTAAGTTTGTTACGTCCTTCTGTGACAGTCTTCTTTTTGCTCTACTCTATTCTTTCTTTAATTAACAAGTGACTTATATTTAATTTTTCTTATTCAAGAAACTAAACTTCAAGGAACACAATGTGACAGCCCCATAGTAAATGGATTAGAGGATGGAGTAGATAATGAAAAAGTCCATCTCATTTCAGTTCTGTAATTTACCGTAACATTAGCACTCACATAGTAAGTGCTAGACTACTGAAAAGACTCGTTGAAAAAATATTTATGTTAATTATATAAGCTACATAATCTTTGAAGTTCTTCAGTCTCTTAAGGGAATTATATTGTTCAGTAGGACTCATTCCATCAATTAATTTCAGTTCATCCAAATATATATATGGATTGCATAGTGAAGACAATATTTGGTTTTTTTTGTTGTTGCAGAAGATGTTGATAATGCTTCAAAGGAGTCTCTTGGAGGACATCGGTATCAACTCAATAAACAGGTTTTAACATTTTTCTCTTTATTTATATCTCTCCCCTCCCCATCTTATTAGTATACCATTGTTTTCTACATAAATATCATGATATATATAAAGCTTGAAATTAACAGATATTAATGTTTTTTTTAATATAAAAAGAAAAATCTTTGCACTTAACAACACCATTTACTTCATAGCTTAATTAAAACTAATATGGAATATATAACAATATCATTAATTATTTAGCTAATTAAGTTTAGCAGTGTTTATAGTATGGATGAACTAATTCTTTGAAAACAACTAATTAACAGGATGTTGTAAAAGTTTCAAAGGCAACAGCAGCAAATTTTTCAGAGAAAAAATTATCAACAACAGAAAATATGGAGGCAGAGGAACATGAGTTTATGATGAACTTAATGCACAAGGATTACAAAGGAATGGGCAAGCCTGGCCGCAAGCCTCCCATCAACAATCACCAGCCTAATAACTGATCCATCCATCACCAAACCCGTAATTAATTACGCATTTACCCTTTACTTATATATGCATGCAGTATAATACATATATATATACTTACAATTAGTTAGGTTTAGGCTCACAATTTTGCCCCCAATCACTACCAGTGAAGTCATCACCTAACAATACTAGCTAACACTATGTTTTTTTTACATATATACAGTAGCAACCAGAAGTTCCTTGTTTATTTTTTTTGTTGTTTACTTTTTATAAATTTTGTACCTGATGAGGTAGACAATGTATTAGCATATATAGGTAACTCCTTTTGTTTTGCTCAGTTGAATGATTGATAAATCTAAGTTCGCCAAGTTCTGAAACAAACTTTTGGATTCTTGTAAATTATATTACAAGAATAATTGTGATTTGATAGATAAGTATGTTTGTGGACGTCGGAGCAAGGTGATGTCAAAGGAACGCACAACGATGTTCCATTCATCCATGTTTTGCAGCATGGATTGCTTGAATCTGTTAAACCTACAACGTACAAAACAATAAAACATACTACGGAGTAATTAATATTTTTTGAAACCATTTATTAGTTCAACTTAGTATCATTTATTTTATAATGAGTTTTGCTCCGTATCGTAACATATACCGCCATAGAAAATCTTTACTATTAAATTCATTTTGAAATTCACAACGCTCGAATTTAATAATAAAAATCAAATATTATGATATTTATTGTGCTGTGTATTACGGTACCAAACAATTATCGATAAGTGTCCTTGAAAACAGCATCACATGTATATATATGGAAGGATTGAGGATGGCATCGTATTCAACGCTTCGATGAGTTTGTTGCGATGTGTAACGTAACTTTTTTCCAAAGTTAATACTCCATAGTTCATTTTTCTGTCATTCATTTCCTAAAAATTCTTTTTCATGTTTAATTAGTTTTCTACTTTTTATTTCTACAATTACTACATCTGATTTTTAAATTCACTTTTTTTGGTCAACAATTACAAAAACTTGATTTTAGAAAAGCAAATACTACATCTGTTCTATATAAGATTTTAATTTGAAAAAACTGTTCCACAAATTATATAAGAGTCTACATTTCATTAGTCATAACATAACAAAAAAGCATATCAATATTATATTATTACCATGATACCAAATTTAAGTTATTAAGGACAACATAAAACAAAAATATCTTTTAATTATATTTAATAAAATAAGAAATTTGATTTATTTTTTCTGTTTTTTTGGGGGCGGGTGCGGGTGCGTAAGAACCGGTAAGCAATATATATGCCTCTCAAACCGCTACTAAATGTTGGATGATGTTGGGAATAAAACCTTGACAAATACCAAACCGCAAGCAAAGAGATAATTCAATAACAGAAAAGAACACAAAGATTTACCCTGGTTCACCCAAATTCGGGCTACGTCCAGCCTGTCTGAATATTATTACTATTGATCCAAGTTTTCCACAAGATACAATTATGGTGGAATATCTCACACTCCGCTAATCTACCTTGCAAACTTTCAATAGTTATATAATATTCTCATCCCCTTGTAAGAGACCCTCAAAAAGAACTAAATATTATAATTTAGTTTTGATCTACCCATAAACACAATAAACCATTGTATTTATAGACCCCAACATAATGTTAGAAACCCAAAAGGAATTGTAAAAAATAACCAAATCCAAAACCCAATTGGAAACCTATTCTGATTAGGAATAGAAATAAAACACATCCCAATAGGAAATAAAAAAAACCTATTCCTAATTGGAAATAGATAATGTTGAAGTATGATCCAACTCCAACATTCTCCTACTTGGTGAATACTTCACACACAATGCAGCAGCTCCTATACCCTGAGTCTTTAACCCAACTTCAGAAGTACACCACTGAAACTTCTCCAAAGTAACCGGCTTTGTCAAGAAGTCCGCACAATTTGCCACTGTGTCAACCTTCTCCAAGTGCACCACTTTGTCCTCCACCTTTTCTCGGATAAAGTGATATTGAATATCAATATGTTTCGTCCTGGAGTGATACGCTGGATTCTTTGCCAAATGTATAGCACTTTGGCTATCACATTTCACCACAACAGATTTTTCCTTAAATCCAAGCTCCTTGCATAGCTGACGAAGCCATATTGCTTCCTTCCCCGCATGAGTCAATGCCATGTATTCTGCTTCAGTAGATGATAAGGCAACCACACTTTGCCTTTTACTCATCCAACTAACCGGTCCACCAAACAAGTTGAATACATAACCACTTGTCGATCTTCGATAGTCTAAGTCACCACCCCAATTTGCATCAACTGACCCCGTCACACCAAAAGACAACTTATCTCCGTTACCCTCAAAACATAAAGCATAATCTGAGGTTCCACGAAGATACCTGAACACTCTTTTGACGGCAGTCCAATGCTCCTTGCCTGGATTAGACATATATCTGCTCAATACTCCCACTGAATGAGCAATATCTAGTCGAGTGCACACCATTGCATACATTAAGCTACCAACCGCTCTAGCATATGGAATGTGTGTCATCTGCTCCTTTTCCTCATCACTCTTAGGAGATAGCTCCGCAGACATTTTAACTCCAACTGATATAGGAGTCCCGACTGGTTTGCAATCAGACATGTTGAACTTCTTCAAAATTCCTTCAATATATTTTCTTTGTCCAAGCCACAGTTTCCGTTGTCCCCGATCTCTCCGTATATGTATGCCCAAGATGTAAGTAGCAACCCCAAGATACTTCATCTCAAACTGTTGCGCTAGCAATCCCTTAACAGTTTTGATCATCTTCTTGCTATTACCCACCAAGAGCATATCATCAACATACAAAGTCAGAATGACAAAATCCTCACCTGACCTCTTCACATATACACAATGATCGGCATGGCTTCGATTGAATCCGATCCGTTGAGCATAACTATCAAACTTTTGATACCACATCCGAAGTGACTGTTTTAGGCCATACAAGGATTTATCCAACTTGCAAACTAAATTCTCTTTTCCTTTGACCATAAACCCCTCCGGTTGTTTCATGTAGATCTCCTCCTCTAAATCCCCATGAAGAAATGCTGTCTTTACATCCATTTGCTCAACTTCAAGATCATAAGCAGCTGCCGCAGATAAAACAGTTCTAATAGATGATAAGATGATTAATACTGAATAGGTTATCGATACTGGATGGAGAAATAATTACATGAAAAAGTGTAAATGCAGGAAAAGCTGTAAAAAGGTTGAGATCTACTCCTCTATTCCCGGGAATGTGTTCGAAAAAGGAAATCGGAGAAGGTACATTTGTCTGTTTTTTATTTTTATAATTGATATAGTTTTTTAGTGTGTGGTTTAAAATTCAAAAGAATATGAGTCTACCAATTAAAATACGAAAAAAGATTATATAAAAGAAGGGTATACTTGACTTTTGAGTATAATTTTTAAGGTATTCTTACGACACATTTTTACCAGAAATAACGCTACTCAAAATTGCTGTTTCCAAAAGTAAAATAAAAAGAAAAACAAGAGTAGCAAGTCACGCACAACAATGCTTCCAGTCTTTGGTAGAATACCACAGGTCCCAGAAGCATAGTTGTACCCTGTTTGTACAAACTTTCGCCAAGGCCAACCTTGGTATGGTGGAGGATATGGTAGTCTAAGATACAGCAGTATACATTACCAAATTTCTAAAATTGTACAAAAAAACGCAAAAACAAATTAAGTTAGAAGTTTTAGTTCCCAATTGTTAGCAAAGAAAGTAAAAGTAAAGGACTTACTAATTCTCTACCAATTTCTTTTGCGACCAAAATCTTTTTCTTTGCTGGTACCTGCAATGGAATCGTTTGTGCTAGCTGTCGCACGTCGTTGTCGTCAATTGTTTGACTTACCTTAGGAATCCTGCCACTAGACGGTCATATTGCCAACCACAGCATAAATTGAATACCTAGGATTTTAAAATAGGATTTGGATATGATTCAATTGATAACAGTTACAAGGTTGTTTCTGTTTATGTGGATGGTCATGGTTATAATGGTCATGTTTCTGCAATGGTGCATTCCTCCTCCACCATTTCTAACTGCTGGAGATCAGTCGAGCTGGACCAGCAAATCTTCTGTATATTTCCCAGTTCCTGTACTAATATCAAAGGAATGTTATACTACACAACTGTCCATAATCTGGTTGCGTGTCTGGTAGCCTTTGATTTGAATAAAGAGGTCTTTAAGACATTAAATTATCCGTCAGAATGTAAAAAACGAAACTTCTTTAGTTTTTTTATTGCCGAAATCTTTGCCTTTGGTAGTATTACGCTAATACCCCTTTGTTTTGATAATTAATACTAGGAACGCTGTAGTTTTGATATCTGTTCTCTCTCTCTCTCTCTCTCTCTCTCTCTCTCTCTCTCTTATTTTGGATGCTGAAAGGGGCATAAACCCAGAAACGAAACTAGCAAGTACCGAACATATATAGAATTTATAACCTTTTCAGTTTGCCACTTGAGATGTTATATGCAGATCATTGATTATTTAAGTTTAGTGCCATAATTAACAGATTAATATTATCAGACAGAGCTCAAATCAATGTCGCCGATCATGATTATTTCTGTGCGTTTGTTATATATAAATGAATAAATAAACATGCACCATGAGTTAAATTTGTACAAGTTTCTTAATACATGTTGGAATGCAAAAGTTATTGTCGTCAATACAATGTTTTGCCAGGACAGAATATACGGCTTCAGTAAGATGAAAACCATCCCAGAAGTAGTGATTGTCGACGTTCTTGCATGGGGATAGTGCTGGAATGCATGCTGATGTTCCATTTGCCCATGTGATACAACATGGGTTACCCGAATCTGTTAAACCTATACGTGCGCAGCACACACATATATTAAAAAAATAAAAATTAATATAATTATATCGCAATTCGTAATTATAACGCTCTCTCCATTTCAAAATAATTAACATTTTAACTTTGTATGCAACAGATTAGTCCCTTGTAACACAGTGATTATCACAAGCATTATTGCGTACTTCTAGATTACAATACTACTCCCTCCGTTTCTTTTTGCACGTAAGTTTAGTTGAATTTGTTTTTATATTAAATATTTTTTTATTCATATTAATTCGTATTTAAAATATTCTTTATTATTTATTTTTTAAAACTAAATAAAATATTTAGCTAAACATATATGCAAAAAAATCAAACGCCACTTATTATGAAACATATGATATAAAATAAAAGGGAGCACAAATAGGCAAATATGGGCAGAGAATTGAGTTACCATATTTTGAAGGATTAACGATAGCATCATATCCAAGTGCATTGGCATGACCAAGAACAAAAGTTGAGCCTTTGAGAGTGGAAGTCAGATTTGTAAGCATAGTTCGAAGCTGGCCATTGAAAATATTTATAAGCTGATTGATATCTTCATCGCATTTTCCATTGTGTTTATACGTTTTTGTAATTGATGGAATGCAACCCATTGGCCCAAGTTCAAACATAACCACTTTTCTAGCTCCAAGTTTATACAATTTCTGCACACAGTAAAAAATACTAAAGTAATTACGATAATATATATTATGTGTTTTCTTTATCAATAAATTAAAGCTTATTTATTATCTTTTTGGGGACATAACTTCCCTTCATTTATCATTTAGTTTGGATTTAGTCACGTGGGCCATTGGCCTATACAATCATGTAACTTTAAGTTGTTTAGATTTTGACGTGTTATTTATCATATGAGATAATTGCAGAATTCTTGTTTGATCGAAATCACTCTTTTATGAAGCATTCTCCCGTCTATTTTTATTTGATCATTTTTAAATTTAAATAATTTTTATATATCTATTGATATATAATAGTATATATTATCAAAGTCAACTGTGAAGGGAGAGAGTATGAATAATTAAGTTGAACCTGAAATTGTAGAGAGAGGGCATCTATGAGAAGTTGAGCAAATGATTGAGGAGAGTAACGTCGGCTAGAATCAAAGATAAGGGGTTGAAGGTAATTGTTGATGTAGTCATTACTTCCAATTGACACTACAAATATGGATTTGGACAAGTACTTTGAAATCTCTGCTTGGCTTTTAAATTGGCTTGCCAAATCCAAATTTATTGTTGTTTCAAACAAGTTTACCTGATCCCCCAAATTCAAGCATTTGCCCTGCAAAATAATGCATGTACACCAATTACACAAGCATTAAAATGTATAAATAAGTGCTAATTATATGAGATTATTTTTCCCAAAAAAAAAAATTAGGTACACTGAAAATTAGTTTCTGGTTGACTCGAAATTTCCAAACGAAGAAAGTAATCAATTTAGCTTGTCACGTGTAACGTATTCCTTCTCGCTCCATGGCATCCAAATTCAATCTTACTAACGTGCAGCCATTGTGACAAAAAGAAAAGAAAAAGAGCAAAACCTTAAAAGTTTGAATTTTCATTTATTGAATACTATGTATTATTTTTTTTTACAAAGAATGTTGTTATTTAAAACTCATACACTCCGTACGTACCCATAACAACTTTGATCAACAAAACGCCTCCCACCAAAAATTCAACATACATAAATAATAATTAAAGTTTATTTAATGAGAGGGAGAGAGTATTTATTATGGAGTACTTGATACCTATGACTATTGTACAAATTTAGTCATAAAATAGGACCACAATAACCAGAACAAAATACCGGAGATAAATGCAGCAACTAATATTATATATATATATATATATATATAGGTTTTTAACAAATTTTAATATTGTAATTTTATAATTTTCCCATTCCACAAAATGAATTATATTTAGGTTTTTAATAAATTTTAATATTGTAAATTTATTTTAAAACTATATATTCAAATAATAAGAATTTTTTTAATGAAATTTATTATAAATATTTAATTAACGATAAAATAAGAATACTATAATAAATTTTTTACAATATATATAGTTATAATAAAAAAAAATATGCAAACTTTAATTTTTTTTTTTTTAGAAGAAATGTTAAACTCTGTTGATGGGACATATGAGTAATCTCATTAACTAAGCCTCATTCAATTCACCACCTAAAAAGCTGTACGGTAGGATAGATCGAATTATGAAAGATATTTAATGCAAGAAAAACGGAAAAGAACAAGACTTTAATGCAATTAATACTAATGCAAAAACAGGACAAGAGTGCAATTAATACCACTAACTTATTCTTAAAGAAACAAAAATAACACATGCAAAAAAAAGGAAAAAAGAATTTTAATAGTACTCCGTAGTAGTACTAATTAACTTACAATGTAGCTTCCAGTTTGTGGCAGAATACCACAAGTTGCAGATGCATAGTTGAACCCCGTTCGTATTGACGACCTCCATAAACAACTTATATACGGTGGAGAGTATGGTAATCCAAGATACTCGGCTACAAAAAAATAAACATATTTTCAAAATATTAATATGAAGAAATGTTATAACGCCAAAATAATTATTTCGTCTTAAAAACAAATTGTTTTATCGTATACTTTTCAAAAAAAAAAAATTTCTTATCATTGCAAATAAAATTTTCTATTTCTAATATAAGAAATTGATATTTTCATGAGTTATTATTATTTCTAAACGTGATTTCAGTTTTGTACGATCTTCGATACATAATTAAGATATAAAGAGTACGAGCAGAAATATCAAATAATACGAAATATGAAAGTGGTTCTTCTTCGTATTATGCATAATCGACTTTTCTATCACTAAAATTGTTTTAAAATTTTGTACTTCTTTTAAACAGAGCATATTTATGCATACAAACAAACCCACAAATTAATGAAAATTTGACATGTGAATAATTTTATTACTCTCTTTCTTCATTTATCAATGGAGTCCATCAATTTTCTGTCTTTATGCACTTTTATGATGTTGTTTGTGTACAAAAGTATAACGTTTAAGGAGGGTTATTAATTGTTAGTATCTTTTATAATTAATAATATTATAAAAATATCTAATTACCCTTTAAATACATTGAAAATTATTAACTAGAGGTGTTTTAGGAAATATAGTGAATATGTAGATATATCTCCAAAATAAAGAAAATCTATTGAGATTTTTATGAAAAAACTAATATGACAATTATAATGGGACGGGCTAGGGAGTAGCTTGTAGGAAATACAAAAGATCGAAAATATGCTATTCGAAGGTACAAACAAACCTACGAAATCGACGACGGTTCTGCCGTTGGTGAATCTTCCGGTAACTCCTCTAGGAAAGTTGACGCCGTACGGCATGTAATTAGACTTGGCTAGTGTTGGCAAAAGATTGTTGTTGCCGCTGTCGAATAACGAGTCTCCAAAAACGTACAGTGCTGGTGCAAGTGGAATGTTTGATGAACAATTTATTGCTAAAAAATGGTTGAACAAAATAGCAAAGAAGAAGAACAACAACAAGGGGAATGAGTTTTCTCTCATGTTCATCGGTTTTTTTCTTGTAAAAATTAAATCTTGTGAATGAATATAGAAAACAAGATAAAGTGCATGAAATGAAATGAAATGGGAGATAGATGATGTATGTATGTATATATAATTATTTATATATACGTGGGCAAGAATTTTGAGTGAATGGTGCGCAAGTACTGCGCACATGGACAAAGGACCTGGATTTTAGTTTATTGTCAAATCTATGTCCAGCTCGACATTAAAGTTCTCTAATTAACTGGGCAAAATGTCCATAACCGCTCAAGACTATAAAAAGAATAAAAAAGAAAGTGGGATCCGCTAAAATGGAGTCCTCTTTGGATTATTTTGTGTGTGTGTGTTGTCTTTCGTGCTGAAAGCCTCAAAATATACCGTATTTTTTAAATTTTATTTTAATAAGATATTGCCTGTGGTTACCCCAAAAAAAAATTATAAGGTATTGCGCGCCTGTAACTTTAAAGTGAAGTGGATCTACTTTAATTTAATGGACTATCATTTATCTTTTTTGTAAGTGTATTACTTTTTTGAAATTTTGTTATTGAATATAATCGAATTACAAATGGAGGAGGAGAAATGAATTCTCCTAGAATACATTAAATCCGATTATTAAATAAGCACATAAAAATTTAAATAAGAAGTCTTAATTATTACATACCATCCAATTTTGTAAATTACTAAAGCAAGCAAGTATTACATCTTTCATGAAAAAAATTGTTCGAATGTTTGATGATCTGTCACGGAAAAATTTATTGGTTATTAATTCTATTATCTCTATAACTTATATGGGAAAATAAAATATTAAAATTTAATTAATTTTGTTTTGAAAATATTTTATATCATTTTCGTATTGGACCTTTTCTTTTGTTATAATATTCGTATTGGATTTATTTGACAGTTACAATGAGCTAATACAAATATATACTTATCGGTGTACCTTCATTTTTTCTCTTAGCTGGAAATGTTTCTTTTCTAGCATTTCTATCCAATTATCTCACTCTCTCTCCTTAATACCTTGTACCTTGTTACTGAGTTTTTGCTTGGCCAGGGAAAAAAAGTCCTTATCTTTTTCTTATGGTTTAGTTTGTTAAAGTATTAAAAAGAATAGAATTAGATACAAAAAAGTGGTATTTTCTGTCCTCACTCTTCTTGTCAAAAGTGGCATGCATTACATAAAACACCCTTAAGTTATGAATACCATAAAATACAAGATTAATGATAAAACAGATGTGTACCATCTAATTTAAGTCCTTTCCTTTTATTAAACTCAGGAAAAACAAAAACAAAAAAAAAAACAAATGGAAATCTATACATTTGCTAATGTCTTCTTTTTGTTCATGAAAAAAATTCTCTGACCTTTTCTTTCCACTTAACAGGACAACCTAATGAATAATAAAGAAGAACTCTCAACACCCTTTTCTTTTCTTTTTTTCTTTTTTATCTCTCCCTTTCTTTTCTTTATTCATTTTTTGAACTCCCAGACAGGGTGTTTATATACATGTCAAGTTAAAATCTGGCTGACAGAACAGGAGATGATACATATTTGATGTGCCATACAACTGCTCACATTTCTTTCTCTCTTTGTATAATTATATAGCGGCCTAACAAGTTAACGAGTTATATGGGTGGTGAACCAGAAACAAAAAGATACGGTAGAAAAATTTGGAGGTATGGAGAACAATACTTTTATTCAGTTGCTTTCTCAGCTATGCTGCTCAATTTACTCAACTCCACTTGTTGGGACTGAATTCGGCTCACCACTCTCGAGAACTCATCGTCCGTCAACGATGTGGTGTCACCTTTAACGTCACGCCTCTGTTTAATTCTCAGTATTGCCTGTGAAACTTCTGCAATGGAGGGGCGCTTTCTGGGTAACTTGTGCAAGCATTTATGAGCAATGTGAGCCAAGCTTCGCGCTTCTTCGGGTTTACATTGCTCAACAATCCGTTTGTCCAGAATTTCATCCACACCATCTGAGCTCATAGCCGCCTGTGGAGCAAGAAAAAGATTCATAGAACATTTGCAGATACCATGGAGATAATGACGCTAACTTATATAGTTGAATTTACCAGATTGATGTACTCCATTAAGTTTTGCTGCGGATGTATAGCTGTGAGGAGTTCAAAGAGTACAATGCCAAAACTATAGATGTCACTCTTTGTTGTGAACTTGTTTGTGGATATGTAAGAAGGATCAATGTAGCCGTATGTGCCTTTGAGGCTTGAATTGCTGCGATCAAAACTCTCTTCCTTTGACAGCCCAAAATCAGCAACCTGTTTCGAAGGCAACAAGCATATCAAAACATTTAGCTCAAACAAAAAGATAAAAAAACAAAAGAAAACTGGTCAGAAACAGGTTGAAATCGAAAACAAATTATCATGCGTTATTATTACCTTTGCTCTAAATAATTGGTCTAGCAATATATTCTCAGACTTCAAATCACGATGTATGACAGCTGGCGTTGCCTATTCAAAGGGATTGACATTAAGATTAAATATACAATAATACATGGAATACGGTGTTTTAACTCTGCATACCCCATCATGAAGATACTCTATCCCATGTGAAATGTCGAGTGCAATTTGCAGCCTTTCTTCCCAGCTCAAAGTTCGTTTCTCCTCATCTAAATGTGTTCAACAACAAGACACAACACTTAGGTTTAAATTTAACACAACTATTTACCACCACTAAAATGAATATGGAGGACTACTGTAAAATCAGAAAAGAGGTTTAGGCAAGTGGAAGTAACAAAATTGATTGGCCTTCAAAAACAATTCAAAGCTCTGGCTTGTTTTTTTACCAATGAGCTCTAGCAGCCTAGCTACATTTTTACCCCTCTCATATACTCAAAGCAAGATGCTTGTAATATAAAGTCTAATCTAATTTTGTGCAGAAGCATAAAGTTGAGAATATCTTTGTGTGTTTATGGGTCTAATTTTGTAGGTTTGAGGTTAGATTCTATATCCCTCAGCCTCACATTCCATAATTATGCCCATGAAATAGGTAGCTCATAGTCTAGAGTACTAAGGAACAAACTATCAACAACCAATAAGAAAAGAAAGTACATTCCGCAACTTACTATATAGAAAGGTTGCAAGGCTTCCATTCCTCATGAACTCATAAATCAACATGTGTTCGCCTTTATCTACGCAATACCCGACCAAGTTCACCAAATTCCTGTGATGAAGCCTTCCAAGAAGAGATACCTGCAAAAGAATTTATACCAGTATCAGAAGTCCTGTAAATGGTACAGATTTGAAGACACCAAGTGCAAAGGGGAAAACACACAGTAAAAAAGGGGCAACTGGCACTTATGATCTGATTTTCAATAAATTAGGTTATATAATGCCTGAATGGGAGTTTGATTGCCTCAATTTCAGTAAACTTTTAGTTTTGCTACTTTATCTTTTCTCTCACTATCTTTTATTAGTTTTCCTTTTCTGAGAATTTATATGAAGTGTTTTATATTGCAAACAGCTACTACTAAATTTTGTGCTTGATGCCTTGACTATTAATTAACTCAATAATGATATTGATCCTAATTAAATGAAAATTATATTTTTTCAAGCTTGAGATCAGGATCTCCTGAATTTTGCTCTTTTAAGCTAAAATTGTAGCTTTGCCCCTTCATATAAGGAAGATTTGTGTTCTATAGAGCCTGAACACATGCATTACTCTCATTCTCCTTAGACTTGGATGCAATTTTAGGAAAGTAGTCCTTTATAGACATAAATGTGATCATCTCTGGACATTGTTGACCGTCTATATCTTCAGGAAACAATACTGGCGAAGCCAGAGAACTTTGAGAAAGCCTTAACTCAGAGAAACATAAAATTAAGGGGAACAACAGAGATTTATAGGAACATTCTGAAGTTATTAACTGCCAACAACATATATTAAATATATTTTCTAGTCCACAATAATCAACAACTTTTTGATGTTGAACTTTCAAAAATAAAACGGAAAAAATTTAGGAGGAGAAGACTACTGCACACACTATGGTGTACATTAAATCCTTCATACTTGCGTCGAAAAGTTTAAAAATCTGTACTAGACACGAGCATACCAAGATACTAAATATTCAGTTAAGAGGCAGCAAGACAATTTGACTCTCTACACAAGTAGTGTTTACCTCTGTTTGAAACTCTCTTTCTCCTTGTTTTGAATTTGAAGCAAGAACCTTAACAGCTAACACTTCCCCAGATGGCATTGTAGCTTTATATACTGGACCAAAAGCTCCTTGCCCCAAAATAGTTGTGAAATTCTGTGTAGCTTTATGGATATCCCTGAAGAAGTGAAGTTCTTATTTTAAAGAGAATCAATATAATGGCCTAAACATAACAGCATTTCGATTTAAGGTTTTTTGACCATTTGAGAGGGCCTAGGGAGTCTATTTCTATATATTCATCTAAGGATATATCTTTCATTACAATAGTTATATGGCAGGTAGGTCTTTTTATCGGAAAACTACGTCCTCGAGCTCGAGGTTTTAATTTTTTCATGGTAGTACATTCGCTGACTTCAGCTTTACTAATAACTAAATTTGATTGGTTGGAATCCATATTGTAACTAGCATTTGATGCTGCAACCTATTTTTTCTAGGACTAGCTTCATATTTTTCCAAGTTCAATTAGTAATTTTATTGTTTTAGTTTCTTAGACACATAGAAGAGTACCAATATGTAGTATTACATTCTGTTATCAGTAAACAATACTGTTCAGTAACCGCGTGCAGACTTAAAGTTGGCAAATATCCTGATTTTTGTTCTATCTTATTATGTAAAAGAATATAAAGATGGAGAGGAAAAATAACTTATGCTAGCTCTGAAGTGCAATAATACATACTTGTAAGCATATCTGGGTATACCACTTGGTGAAGGAACCCGATCTTTGCTATTATGATTCCACAAGGACAGCTGAGATTTTTTCGCAGGATGGTCTATAACCTTGATTGTAACAGAATTTGAGAGGGATGCGCTTGTGTCCAAGCTTGTATCCTGACCAGCCATGCGTATGGGAAGCGTTGACACGGACTGCTCGTGTGCACACTGCCGAAGATGAGCATGCTTTTTGAACCGTCTTATGCCAAAAAAGACAAGGATAGCAACTAAAATTCCAACAGCAATACCGACAGAAACACCAATAATGACCGAATCACTTTGAAAAACCATCGTTATAATGTTTTCCAAATTCAAGCAATGAGAACATCTTGGACCAAGGCTGCAAGTTCACAATAAAAAATAATACTAATCAATATTTACGTAAGCGGTCGAAGATAAATGATGAAGATGAAAACTCAAGCTAAAATATATCTTTTTGGTCCATGGTGAAACTCAAAGGCAGTCACTTCCTTTAGGTTATGCACCGAATAGACCACCTGTTGCACATAATATGCCATGAACTTACTGACTCAGCTAATTTGTTAAGAGTATTAAACGCATGAATTGTGTGATGAAAACACTTATCACCAATCCCCACTATAACTCGTATAAGCATTGTGGTTAACAGCTCAAGTTAGAAAATGGGTTCCAAATATCAACTAGGCCCCAGGCCAAGGGCAATGCTATGTGTTGGATAAGGACTACAGTAACCCACCTTAGTTTGGATACTCTTTTTTAATTATAGTAGTATTTCTTGGCCCAACTTTGTGTCATAATAAACTGAACTATATTTATTTGCTAGGTAATGAACCTCAATGACACAACTAAGAAAATTAAAACCTAAGAAGTAGGGATTCTTCTATAGGTAGTTGAATCCCCGAATTGTTCTTAGATTCTTGGATTCTTCTAAGAATTCTTGTGTAGTTAATTTTTTGTTTTGAATGATGAAATCATGCAAGTGTAACTAATTTTATATGTTGTACTAGTTAGTGTAATGTAATTTGAAAAGACTACTTGGGAAATTAATACAAAAGAGAGAATAATTTTGTTTTGTTTTTTTTTTTGTGTGCATAAGTCTATGTTCTAATATGTATAAATTTATACATGTGCTGACTCCACGAATCTCCATTTTGTGAGATTTTTCGAACTGCCAAATCTCCATATGACAAACCCAATCCTCGAACCTATATCCTTGCTTCCAAGGTTAAAAATCAGTTAAATTAAACTATGATCAAGGACAACTTATATGAGTGTCATGTACATTGTTTAGTGTCAAATGAACTCAGATGCTCTCATCACATCTTTCATTTTCTTCCCATATTCTTTTAGAAAAATATTATATGATTTTTTCTTACAAATTCATATTACTTCTGTTACAATTCGTAACAACACAAAATTTTGAATGTAACAAAATTTGTTACCTCTTCCGCTCCACAAAATTAGAAATACATTTCAATTCACACTAAAACAGGTTCCTACAATCCAAAATTGAACTG
Organism: Centella asiatica; assembly: GCA_014636745.2. Lineage (NCBI taxonomy): Eukaryota > Viridiplantae > Streptophyta > Magnoliopsida > Apiales > Apiaceae > Centella > Centella asiatica. The sequence continues at coordinate 42,707,924 of CM025784.1, read as the reverse complement.
AAATTTTTTACTTTAATAACTTTGAAATGAAATATCTAAAGTGCACGAAAATACTCTTAAATACAAAATTTTGCACTTTTATAGTTTTACAAATGCATATCATAAATAAAACCAGAGGATTTGTAAGAGTACTACTTTAAAGGAAAATTTTATCTCTAATTTTATACAAAGGAGTATAAGTTTTGTGATTTGTAGTTCTTTTCCATAAGATCACAAAAGATCTGCATCATCTAAAACGGAATGAATTTACAGAAATAAGAATTTTACAATGTTATTTTTGTCTTCAGAATGTCAAAATAATTTGACGACACCCGGTTCTCTAGAAATGCCAAATAGGATCAAAAGTATACGTTTTTAAGAGTAAAAACTGAGGAGTATATATCATACACCAGAAACATACATCTCATAGAGCAAATAATCAAAGTCAAAAAAGGCAGCAGTTTCAGCAAACAACAATCTCAGACAACCCAAAACACTATTAATGAAATTCGATCAATTATTGATCATCCCCAACTCAGGAAGAAAACTTAAATCCTAATCCCATGAAACTCCAAAGCACCCAAATCCTAAAAACAAGAACCAACCAACACATTAAACAAAAAATAACAGAACCCCAGAAAGAATAGAGAATCAAACAACTAAAAAACAAATTCAAAACTGGCAAAGACCCATCAAACATTACATAAAACTAGAACGAAATCGCGTACCTTTTCAACAGAAAACGAAAGCTCGTGCACAGACCCTGTAAAGAAGAAGACGACGACGACGACTTGAGACTTACAGCTGATACTGAACGGCAGACAGAGAGAAGGGGTTGTAGTCGTGTAGGCGTTTGTCGAAGAAAAGAAAAAGGCAAAAAGAGAAAAAAACACGGTTTTGGTTAAGAATTAAGCGGTGGGTAAAAAATAATTAAGTGCGAATTATTTATTTATTATATACTTACGGGGAAAGGACTCCATTGATCGAGCAGGTTTAATCATAGAAGAACTTTTCCGACATTAATTATATCCCGCCTTTTTCGCTTTATGCTTATGTTGTTGCATTTATCTTTAAATGTTTAATAAAGAGAAACCACTAAATCTCTCACTATTCCAACTATTTTTTGTGACATGAATTTATAAGAATATAAAAATTTATATTTAGAATAATTTTTGTATAACTCGTGATACACTTTGAGATTATTAACATAAAATTTTGTAAGACATCAAAATTAATTAATATAAAATAAAATAAAATGTATGAATAATTTTAAACTAGTGCTTTATTTAAGCTTCTCGACTATCATTCAATAAGATCGAAATTAGTAAAAAAAAAAAAATTTATTTTAATATTCGAGATCTATGAATAGTGTCAATTAAATGTATAACCTCAAGATCATATTAAACGGAGAATTTTACTACCAACTGTCGCCTTTGATATTAGCATAAACCTTGATTCGATCATCTATATGTCTTGTGCAAATTATTATTAGTTCTATTTTGAAGAAAAAGTTAAATTTCAATATATAACAATAGCATATTTAAAACTTTTATTGTGGGTTTCAATTTTGTATCTAGAATTATTTTCAGAGCTTGCAATTTTTTTTCTATAATTCAAAATTAATTATATAAATTTGAATTTTATATTCCATATTATCAAGATACAAATATTTTGGTAAGAGGAAGAAAATGTTACCGAGTATTTTGTAATACTTTTGACATACTGGGTGACGTTGCTATATAATTTCAGTCTGTGAGAAACGGAAAAAAAAAGAGGAAGTTGTTCTTCGGATTACCAAAGGAAATATATATGTGAGAGTGCTGTATATTGGCAATCAAATGATATAGCCCATTACATTTTTACATTTTTATTTTTTCTCTTTCCGCATTTCTGTTTTTCTCATGTCTCGTTCTCATTTTATTAGCAATAAATAGTGGTGCGTCATGCATTTCACAAAAATTTACACATGGAGTATAAGTTTTTTTTTTCTTTTTGTACATTTGATCATTATTTCTGGCGATTTGTGAGCATAACCTAGGGTTTTCACTTTTCATAAAATTTAAATAAATGGAAAATAAATGACAAGTGTATGATCAACTGAACCAGACAAATTATAAAGAATAAATCCAAGCAAAACATGCCTAAATAAATACTCCAAAATGGTTGAAAAATCAGCCAATTCTTTGGCATAGACTTAAAATTGGATGAAGAATAGTTATGTCCTAAACTCAACAGAAAAGACTCGGTCATAAGAAGTCGACGAATATGAATTGAATATTTGCTAACAAAAATATATTCATGGCACTGTACCACAAAAACTACATATTCATGGCATGGAGTTGAATGAAATATAATTGACAGACAAAAGGGCATATAAAAAATCTATTAAAGAATAATATAACTCATACCAGTCTCTATCTTTATAATTAATTTGAATGGCATTAAACTAATCGACATAAGTACCTTCTATATATTTCTAGTAAAACTACGGCGGCCAAGGAAAGGATGCTAACCAATATGATGTAATGTCAAATGAAAATATAAAATTATTGGTTTCATGATTCTACAAAATAGATTTTTTTTTTTTAAAAAAAATTAGGAAATACGAAACATTATATTTTCTTCCATCATCGTATTCATCTAGTAACGGGTTAGTTGTATTGTTATGACTTAATGAGGCAATTACCGTATTAGATCTTCTAGGTATTGTGTCTTTTAGACTTTTAGTAGTGCGAAATTACGAACTGTACGGTAGCTTTTATAAATTTAAATATTTATATAGAACTTTCGTTTTATTCTTTTCTTTAGTGATTTTTTTGTTTGGGAAATGATTTATTGACCGAAAATTGTAATCAATTATTCATCTCGTGCATTGCATTTCGGACTGTAATTCGGTAGAAGGACTCTTTTATTTTTATTTTTTTGACGGAAGAGATGTTACAGATTTCGGAATGCTGTTTACGAATTAGGCACCATGAAGCACTTATGAATTAAAAAAATTTAAATCTAACCTTTCGTGTGAAATATTTAAATTTTATCCGCTAAATTAACTTTACTGACTATCTCAATTAAATTACATGTATCAGAACTCTAAATGGTCAAATTTAAGAAAAAGTGTTAGTAAATTCCTACATTGAGTATATTTAATACAAGCAGTAACATTTAAAAATTCAAGTAATAGAGTGGTGCATTTTGTTACAAGTAAGATTGTAAGAACATTTTCTTTCCTTTCAAATTCAACTTAGTTTTGTTACCTTGTATGCTACTTTCATTATAGAACATGGAAATTTTGGATACTCCTTATGTTAGATCTGTTTTTTTAAAAAAAAAAATAAATAGAAGAAAAAAGTTTCTAAGTCGAATATTTCGATTAATTTTTTTTTTTTTTTTTTGTTGGAGAATCAACTAAACTATTCAGATAAACTTGTGATCATGATGATATAAAACATAACTTGGAGCAAGTTATGCATTGCACAAGCTACCAAATTAGGTTTTTCTTCATTTGAAAATTTTAAAAGTACGAAAATGGTTTAAAAGTCCATTAAAAGAGGATGGATGGGGTATAGAGTTTTCTTTTGTATATATAGGTAATTTGTTGGTGTATATATTATAATCTTTGCAATGAGTTACTGTAGTTTATCTTTTCTTTTAATTTTTGCTATTACTATTGCATTATACTTGGTTTATTTTAGTTTCAACTTTACATGATCTTCTTAAAGATTAATATTATGTTTCGTATTTTAGTTTGTTGTGGTCATTTTTCATAGTGGGCCTGTGTCGCGCGATGGGTGAGCCTGTCCATGGTACTTATGGATCTCTGTAATTTAAGTTGTGATATAGCTCATTGGTCCAAATCTTTTGGACACAAAATTTTGGGTGTACAGCGAGTTTTCAATAAAGTTCGCCTTTTTGTTGATAAAAAAAAAAAGTGCGAGAGATAGAGAGACAAATGCACCTTTTGCTTCAATCAGAAAATGTACTTAAAAGGCTAGGAACAGAACAGAGCTACTAATGTCATTCTGCTGACCCTCGTTTTGCTCTATATTTTCCAAATTTTCCATAATTATATATATGTGCATTCCAATATACGTGTACATATCCTTGGGTTGGTGGAAATTGAATGGAGTTATATGTGGATCTTTGTTCCGGTAAATGAAGTTCATGCCATAATGGCAGAGCCAAAAAAATTTCTATTTTCAGTTTCGTTTTGTTGTACAAAATGCATGTAGAGAATTCATGTTACCGTATCTTCCTAGCATTGATGAGAAGCCGAGGACTCCGGTTGTTGCATGAATTTATTCCCTCACTTGCGTCTTTTTTAATAAAAATAACAAATTTGCGAGAGTCAAATTTTTGAATCTCCATAACAGACAAAACTTCATTGAACGAGACTAGTTGCTTGCGTTAGAAAAATGAAACTCAAGAAGACGCATCGTGCAAATACTAAGAAGTTGCGCGCAATAAATTACTAATTGTGTTTAGTAGCTTTCTCACTTTGTTTCTTCAATGGGATGCAAATTTTTGTATATACAACTACCGATTAATATCGTATGCCATAAAATTGTCTATACAAAAGTGTTAAAAAACCAGTTCTTGTGGCATGCGTTTAATGATTCTAGAAACCCATGGGTGGAACATCTTCCAAATTTGTAGTTTGTAGTACTACAAATTCTGTACTACAAAAGCCCATGGTTTTATGTACAAAAGTGAACTAACTAGTTATAAAATTTCTCTATTAATTTACGAAATCCTAAAATTAGACATGATCAAACATTTTAATTATTTTATATCATTAGTTTTTACCTAGGTTACATTATCTCAATATTGTTGCGCCAAAATCAATTAAATTCCATATTGATTTCTATAATATTTTTGCAATTTTTATTAGAAACAATGTCAACTTTCATCTATAAATTTTGTAAAACCGTTTTAAGATTTCTTCAACTTCATTAATTTAGTACACTTTATCTATAAAGGACGCGTACAATATAAGCATTGTAAACTCTTATTTAAACTTAAAAGCTGAAAAAGATCAAACTTGGTTACTGAAATTTGGACTTTTACAAACTCGTGGCAATGACCATCATTTCCTGCGGAAGGCACGAGATTGATTCATTTCCACCATCCAAATCCAATAAATCAAAAGCCAATTCTCGCGGTAATTAGTTGCTGTTTTGGATCACGCAAAACCAAACCATTCTTGGATCTCTATAATAAATAAATTATTATCTCCGTACTAAAATACATGTTCACGTAGTGAAATTTAGTAAATATTACATATTTTATATAATTATAATTTTTATATAATATTAATCTTCGTTTAAAATATTTTTGGCTTTCAATTTTTAATTTTAAAAAATAAAATATTTAATAATATTAAATTTCATCTAAAAATATATGTAAAAAGTCAAACGTTATACATTTTAGAATTGAGGGATTACTTTACAAACTTTATATATATCCAGATTAAATTTTTTAACAATATTTATCTACAAAAACAATGAGTGATTTGTTTAATTAGGGATATATTTGATTTCATCGACGAGTTTCAACTTTTGAGAATTTAACTAATTGTATTTATTTATAAAACATCATAAACTACTTTAAAAGTAATAATGAATACAAACTTTCAAAATATATTGAATGTTGAAATTTCGTACTAATGTATGTACTCTGATCAGTTCTATAATTCGATATACATTAGTCACTAGAGCATGCCATGCGTGGGGAAGATAAAATAATATTACTTCCTGTTATTTATAGGGAGAGTAGTGGGAAGAAAGGAATATATGAAAAATCAGTGTCCATGTCATCATTGAATAAAAAAAAAAAAACATTATGCACAATGAAAATAGTTTGAACTAGGGTACAAGAAGTGAAACAGACTTCGCTATTACAATTAGTGTAACCCTTTGTGTTAACAAATCATTATTAAATTTAATTTATTTTTTTGACCCTCTTATATTGAATAGTATAACGCAGAATGTTGCATTACTCAATATAACAGGGACAAAAAACTAATTTAATAATAATTTGTTGCTGTTGATTTGTCTAAATTGCACGATTAGGATTTGTGTAACACAGACTATAATACCAAATATTACGGCATAATTGATTTTCAGAAGAAGTAATTTAAATTCTTTCACTTTTGGAATAAAATACAAATTCAACTCGACTTCTATAGCTTGGTTTTCTCAACAACCAAATGGGTGTAAAAATATGAGAAAGAAGTCGAATATCTGAAAACCGAAAAATCCATCAAACTTGTTTTCTTTTACTTTCAATGCTTTACATAGATATTGTAAAAGAAAAATGGATGGCTGTTGGCTATCATAGACTTAGTTGGACAATCATTTTTCAAATCATATCATTCCACAAGAATACATAAGTTTTTTTTTAATATTTATTTTAAGAATACATAAAATGTATCAAAAGAAAATAATAATAAGATGCCAGACGGCTGAGGGTGATATCAAGACAAAATCAATGATTTAAAGTGTGCAAGTGGTGGTTCCCAACTACTTTAGAATGATACTTCATTCATATAATGTGATCTTAGGCTGTACAACTTGGAATGTTGTATTCTGACAGCAATGTGCCGTCTTCTGCATGTAACATAACGTGTACGGACGGACAACTACTAAGCCATGAAATAACACATGGTACTGCCAAAAAAACAAAGCCTAGAATTGGCAATTTTATTGGAGATACCAGTTGAAGAAATTATGACAACATATGATATGATCAGTCATCAGTGCATGAAAGTCTTGACCATTCTGTAAAGCTGAATACATTGCTACTGAATTGATATTGCTCCGAAAAATTTCGGGTTCTTTTCTCTGTACATTAATCTAATTAAGTTGTAAAGCCAAAAACAAAATTAAGTCACATGTGCTTCGAAAGAACTCGTGGGGACATGCCCCGAGTGCTCACCTCAGCTCCAAACTCATCAGACGTAAGTGTGTGTAGTTACCACTTCCCGGAGCCTGAGCGCGGAGGACCAGAGTGCTCGCTGTAAGATATATATACACGAGGAGTGTATAACAGGAAGCCGCCTATCGACAAAGATCTCATGTAATTCTTAATGGTTCAACCAAGGGTTGCAAACACTCGTGTGGATTGGCAAAGAAATAGTCTTCTTCCTTCGGTCTGTCTGGGATCACTAGTCGTTCTCTTGCACTACCCATTCTATCTGCATGTGTTTCCTTCACTGTTGAAGCAAACTCGTCCCAGCTTAGTGACCCAGCATAGTGACGGTCTATCAAATCAACTAGAAGCTTTCTGTCCAATGAGATAGTCTTCTTGTATCCTAAATATCTGGAAATTTTGATATACGCGAATCTTAGAAATGATCAAATTCAAAGGCTATTACGCTTGATAGGGAAAACGAAAGAGTGTATCAAGCTTAAGATATAACTGTTAACATCCTAGATTTACAGCACTACATTTCCAATTTAAATTAAAGCAAAGCCATGGTGACATGTATTTTGATATGGCTTGAACAAACACATTTACCTCTTGATGAAACGTGAAAACAAGCAAAAAGGCACCAATGAGTATGACGAGATTTAATTAAAATGACCGGTTCAAAGAAATAAATCAAATGGTTTAGCAATATAGTACCTACGATGACCCTCAACAACTTTAGCCATGTTTCCATCATATGTAGGCACAAATATGTCACTCTCCAAGGAGACGAGATAATCTAGTGCAGCCATTTGGGAGGAGTGGTTCTGAAAGTACTTCAAATCTGAAGGATCCAGCAATTTCTCCTTTTTGACCTGTTCAAATAAACAAAGAAGGTTGTTAGAAAATTCCTGCAGATTCTTTATGGACAGAAAGAAAAGTTTTGCAGCTAAACATAGAACAGTCATGTCTGCTTCCAGAGTTCCTACTGACCAAATTTGGAAAGGCAGCTGCCAAGCTTGCTAGTCTCCGTCCTCCACCATAAATTTCTCCAGCAGCAATATAAATTTGAACATCATGATCAATACCCAAAGCTGTTAATATTAGAGCAGTTTCTTCAGGTGTCAAAGGACACAAACCTTCTTTCCTTTTAAGGTCCGAATCAATAATTTTTTCCTTCCACCAGGGGTAAGCATATCTAATGATTCACATTTTTCAACCATGTCAACAAGAGCATTATAAAGAGAAAAACTATCCAACTCTTTGGTCTCTTGAAAAACAAAAAGAAATATTACCTCATTCTTGTTAATTCATTGACCTCTTCACTGTTGCAGCCATGACTGCAGCCAGAGAAAGCCAACATATCCATCTCATACCTAAGATGGAGGACAACAAAAGGGCCATTTTCCCTCAAGATGCTGACAATCTTTCTACCTAGCTCCTCTATTTGGGACATGAATCTCAGAGCACTAAAATTAACTTTGCAGCGCAATTTCTGAATCTCTAGCGGTAACCCATTATTAGCAAGTCGAGCATCAGTTCTATTTAAATGCACGACTTTGTACTTTTGAAGTAGAGGAAGAATCTGTTCACAGACATTTAGATCAATACTTAACATAAGATTGTGCAAACGGTGGACACGAAAAAAGAGTGCGGTGTGCCACAATTAGCAATTTGCAATATCAAACCAACCTGGTTTTGGTAGTAGGAAATGTCAGACCAACTAATAGGCGGCAATGAGTAGAACAGTCCAAGCTCAACTCTTCTCTTGAGCCGTGGTGGCAGCTCTTTCAAAATCCGAACCTCATCCCTCAAAGATGTTATGAAATGATCAACATCAAATATGTCCTGAAACTCGCTGCCACATTATAGACAAAAGAAAATATGAAGCCATACAAAAAAAAAATAGCACTTAAGACTATATGTGTGTAGTTACTTCTATTGAGTGAGACAGAAGCTATTCAACTCACCTTGGATCTGCCCAAAATGAGGCTTTATCCAGTTCTGGAACAATAAGAGTGACATTCAGGTATCTTGCAATAGCAACCATGTCACATATCTGCACAATAGAGTCACATTAACGGAAGGTTGATATAAAAACGCAGTTGCAATATTCACAATAGTGTAAATCCCAATAAAACAAAAAACTCACTGCTCCTCTCATTTGATTGAGGCCTCCATTGCAAGAAACCATAAGATAACCATTGTTCTTGTAAACCCCTGAAAGCAAAAAACAATTAACATAGAAGTGCAAAGGAAATGGATACACAGCCCCACCAAGATTCCAGTATTCAAAGAATGCATAATTGTGAACTCTGAGTAATGTGAACAAACTTCCAACTTCTTTTGAAAATGAAATCCTTGCAATATTCAGAATTTTAGATCCTACCAATTCAAAAGTAAAATCAACAATCTAATTGAACAAGTAAACAAGTAATAAAGCATTTCACTCACTCTTAGGAGGATGAAAAACTTTGGGATGAATGTAAGACATCTTAGCCTCAGTTAACATATTTGGAGGAGGATTAAAACATGACGGCCAACTCTTCAACAACCTTGGACCCCAAATCTCACCCATTGTCAACAATCGAATAACAAAAGTCCAAAGCAACACTGTTGTCATTCCTCGGACAATCCACAACAACTTTCGAGCATGAGAAACCATCAAACTTTGTCTTTCCTCTTTAATTTCACCCACAAACTTCATACCAATCTTCCACTGTTTCTCCCTCTCTTCCCTGTTCTCATCTAATTCACACATTGTGATACCATCACCATAAACCTCTAAAATATTCAAAACCCGATGAATTTATGGCGGAATATATAGAACTATTTGTTTAATACAAATAGAAACTCCCCGGTACTTGCCTGATCCAAATAAATTAATCTGACAAATTTACAGACTTAAACAATTATATGCAAATCGGCGCGAAACCCAACAACAATAATGGCAACACAACCTTGAAATTGTAAATAAAATGCCAAGCGAACCTTTCAATCTCATGAACACCCACTTACAATGACAGTGTAGAAATGCTCCTAGGGATGATCGACAAATGAATTAATTACAGAATATGAAAGAAAATGACAGATTGGATGAACCCTTTTCAAGATTTAGTCTACGGAAGTGTTTCCCGACCAGATTCCGGCGAAATTTGCCGGCAAGGTGGCTGTGGATGGGGAGAGAGAGAGAGAGAGAGGGAGGAACTCGGAGGAGAGAGAAGGGTGAGGCCGTGTTTGTTAAAGTAGTAAAATTGGAAACGGATTTTTACTGCTCCGTAATTACGGCGTCGGTGCGCCTCATTCTTTATTTTTTACAGCGTGTATTCAACATTTCAACCAACCGTCGTACATGCATTGTGTATTTTATAACCTACTACTTTGTCCTTTTAAATTCATTTTCCACTGTCTTAGTGTATTTCGACATCTAAATTAGATTGATTTTTGATTAGTTTAAACTAATTTTAATAAACTTTTGCTAAAAAGACTTTTTTTTTAATAATACTGACATTTTATTAATGGTGCGGCATGATTTAAGATTGGATTTAGTATACATTGCTTTTTCTTTTTTTGAGTTAAAGTTTAAATATCAGTAGTTAAGCACCACTACGGGATTTCTGACTTATTAGTTGTACAGTCAATCTTAACATATCCACCAAGAGATATACAATGTAGCAACTGATTAGGTAACTAGTTCCATAAATAATACACTCACTCCTAATTAATTGGATTTGTTAGGATGTTATGATAAGGAAATATATGATACAAGATGAGCAGATAAAACACTTATAAATATTAGTTACTACTTGTACACAGTGTTGTAAAAGGTTCGATCTTGGAAAATATGGGCGAAAATTATGTAGTAGCTAAACAGTTATTATGTGGAGGTCTTAGATGACATATATATATTATAAAAAAATAATATTTCATTATAAATACTTTGATGTAATAAAAGAAAATCCATATCATTAAGAAAATTAAAAATAATATCATAAATACATGGATGTAACAAAAAAAACGTTTATTACGTTATTCAATTTCTATTAAGTTAACAAAAATATCTATTATAAATTTCAACTTAGTTATCTAATTTGAAAAAGATGGTATTTTATTGTTATTTCAAGTGATTACAAGAAAAAGGGAAAAAAAATTGATTGGCCGCCTAACTTGCATAACACCTGCCTAATTAGCCACCTAACCAATTCAACGCATAATTACAACGTATAATTGGGCGCCTAATAGAATTTTATGTGTATAAGATACATTGATTGCCTCGCTTGAACAGTTTTTTATAACGCTATTTGTACACATTAAAAAAAATGTATACTTATATTCACAAGTCTATCATATGATCATAATAAAGCATTTGTTTGTTTTATAAAAAAAGTTTATCGTTGAACACACCATTATATGCAATTTTGCATGTATCTTGTAAGTTGTAACCGTGTCATAATTCACCTTATTTACCATTATATCAATCTTTGGTCGTGTTAATTGTTGAATATATTGTTATTGTCTAATGTATGAAGAATTAACTAAGTAGTTAAGACTGGGACTTTGAAATTAATGGGGGCAAGCTAGACTTTTTCATCACCATTAATGTCTATAATATTGTAACAAAGGAAAAAAATAAATAAAAAGATGTACGGAGTATAATATTCTCTCCAAATTGGAAGGTGGATATTCTCCATTATACTTTATTGCTTCCGTAACTCTTCATTAAATTTGTAATTTTAATGGGCTACATACTTAGCAAAAAGAAGAAGGAAAAAAAAAACGGGTGACATTATACTTACAAGTGTAGTCCAGTGAAATATAATACAACACTTTATGTTATTGCCTAATTATTTAAATAGAAGTTTAAACAAATAAAATTTGAGGAAGAAAATCAATAAATATTAGTTCATTTCGTAAATTCAATGTGTGTTTCTATTAGTTTAAAATTTGAGTTTTTCTAATTGTCCTTTCTTATAGTAATCTCTAATTTGTGGCATATCCTAGATTTCAATTTAATCCAAAAAGAAGGAAAAACTGAAGGGGAAAAAAAAAAGAATGTCTAAAGATGAAAACTATGAATAACATTTTTTTTTTTTAGTAATTTAAAACATGAATACTTGATGACAATAAAACATGTGATGTATTAATAGTCACAAGATGATACATTAAAGGTCACAGTTGTCACCTCATTTTGTAAGGTGGGGAGGAACAGAAGGAATCTCCCATCTACCTAGCTAGGTGAAACTTAGTTTAGAAATATTTCAATTTCAACCCAATTTAACTTCTGAAACTTGGAATGAAAAAACAACTTCAGCTAAGTTTTACTTTACTTACCTACTCTCTCCCTTCCATTAAAAAAAATAACATTTAGTTTTTTATGACTATTTATATTTTTGATCAAAAATTAAATATATAAATCATAATTTTTTTTTATAAAATTTGTTATAAATTTTTAAATCATGATAAGATTTATAAGTTTGTAATTAAAATTTTTTAATTTATTGTAAAATAATAAAGAAAAATTTCAAATATAACTATTTTTTAAATATTTTTTTTTTCAAATATAACTTTTGTTTTGGAGCGGAAGCAGAGATATCTTATGGGAATGTTTCAAAGGTTGGGCGAATCATTATTTAGTGATTGCTTTTGGGTGTTACATGTACACTTATTAAGCCGTACATTTATATACTGTGTCATTTTAAGTTTGTATGTTGTAACATAAGTGATATGATGATATCAATATAATTTATATAAATATGTAACTGTAAATATAAGATAAACAAATTAAGTGCTAATACAGAATTTAATTTGTAATTCAAGTAACTAACATTATTTAGAATGTTTAATTGAATTCATCTCTGAATCAATAACTTATTTAAAAAACAATATAAATCTAAGATAACAATGTACAAGATAGATAAATAGAAATACATGATAGAAACATAAATTCTAAAGATGACATTTTATTCTAAATAAATTAGATATGGTATTAGCTAGAAAAATTTACCCTTCCATTGAGCCCTGTCTCCACTAGAGTTGGAGACAAGACACATCTCCACATATCACAAAAATTGGTAGTTTGTCATATTTATTAACACTAACTACTACACCAGGCGTGGTAAGAAATGATTACTTTATTAGTGGTTCGCACAAACACAATAGTTTTGCTCAAGATAATTTGACTCGCACCCAATCCATTATCCATTTTGAAAATTTAGGACACTTAATACTCTCTAGTCATATTATTTACATTTTTTTTCCAAGAATAATATATATTTTTATATGTGTTAAATATTTTATTTAATTTTAAAATATTAAATATTAAAAATATTTTAAATTAGAATTATTATTAATAAAATATTCAATATATATAAAAACACATCTAAAATTACATACTAAAAGGTCAAATGTCATGTAAATACCAACAAAATTAGTAGTTGCATTCCTAACTTTTCTCATTCTAGGAAAACTTTAATCCACAAAAGAGTTGGTACCCTGAAAGCTCAAGGGAAATATTATTAATTCCCTCATTAAGGTCATAACGCACGCACTTGCATGATATTGTAATTATATTATTATAATTAGAATATTTGTGATTTTTTAAGTGAAGATCGGGTGGTCAAAAGAATATTGGTTGAATGTTCACGATTACTTGTAACAGACAATTAAAATTTAGAAAAATCCTAAAATTAGTCATGATCAGCTATAAACTGTAGTATACATTAATTTTAGATTTTTCATTATAATCCGTTTTATATATCATTTTTCCACGTTATATATACTAATATTTCGGATACATAAAATGTATGCACAAAAATTATTTATTATTTATTTATAAATTAATTTTAAAATTTAATTAAACAAATACTACCTCAATAAATAGATAAATTAAAATTTATTTTTAAGTCATCTTTAAAATGATAGAAAAAATAGGGATTAAGAAATGAAATAGTTAAAAGAAGGAAATTATATTGAAAAAAATTAAAAGAGAGGCATTTGAGGAGAAAAAAGAGGATGATTATGTGAGTAAATTTTTTAACTGAAATAAATATGAATGATGATACGAAATAATCAAGGTAATTCCAAATGCTTAATATAATAGATAGTTAAGATATCGTGAGTTCCAAAAATGAAGTCAAATAAGATGGTTTCTATATTTCAATTCTCAAATAAAGCAAAGAGAGGTGGCATTTGACGGTTTCGATTAGTAAAAGTATTTTCTTATAGAACCCTTAATATTATGAATATTTATAAAAAATCAGTCCATATATATCTTTGTGTGTGCGCGTCAATTGGTAAAAAAAATAAAAAAATAGAAACGGTTGGCAATTGACAAATTCAAATATTTTTTTCTTTTATTGAATTTGACAAATCCAATTAGTAAGCGTATCCTCTTTTATAAAACTCTTAATATGTTAAATAAAAAAGTCCAACCCCAAAATAGAAATGTAGCTAATACGAGTGTATGACATCATCCTTGTCTGCTTTGGGTGGGCTTTTATTTTGGTAGACAGATCCAGCATTACTCTTACCAAGGCCCAGTATATTATTATCTCATTGGCCCACTAATGGCTTGTCCCATTTTCTTTGTCACAACTGAGGGGTTTAGACCTTAATCTTTGTCCCGTCGTGTCTCCAAATTCTAGGGTTTTACGTTTTTAATCTCTTTCTACTTCTTCTTCTTCTTCTCTTCTGTTGAGCGCACACGGAAGGACTGAAGTGAATTGAAGGATGAGGAAGCTAAAGTTTCATGAGAAGAAGCTTTTGAAGAAAGTGAATTTCTTGGAATGGAAGAGAGAAGGTGGTCACAGAGAAGCTCAAGTTATGCGGCGGTACCATCTCACTGCTAGAGATGATTACAAAAAGTATTACCCTTTCCCATCTTTCTCTTTCTATATATATCTATATAGTGTTATTGTTGTAGCTTAGTGATTCAAGTTAGTAATTTTTTTTAATCAATTTGTAAATATTTTGTTGTTTTTTAATTTGGTGGTAAAATTATAGGTACTCGAGTCTATGTAGAATGGTGCAGAAGCTGGTGAACATTTTGAAGCAGATGGACCAAAGAGACCCAGATCGTATTCAGATGACTGATGCTCTCCTGGAAAAACTGTGAGTTATAACTTATAATTAACTAATTTTTGCGGAACGATATCTGCTGTAGTTTATTAATTTTAATGTGACATTTTAGATTTTATTACTTGATTTTAGTTTTTGGCTTTTATTTCTGTAACGCTGCATTTTGGAATACATACCCATGCAATTGACATTGCTTACCTTAGGTCTTCTAACTAGTACCTTGTAACTAATAATTTAATGCAGATTTTGGAAACATCAGTGTTTATTAGCAATATCGAATGATCTTCAATCTTAAATTTAATCGGTAGAAGAAAGATGGTCATAATACATTGCCAAAATATGGAAATGATATATCTAACATGAGTAAATTGATGTGGTATTCTTCCGAGGCTTTTAAATTTTTTAGATTTTGGGTTTTCATATTCAGTTCTCTTCAATGAGGATATGGACAGGGCTCCAGTATTACTACAGCTTGATATATATTCTATAGACCCAGCATTAGAAAAAAATTTACCAGCACTTTTTTTGTGACCCTAACCATTGATGAAGCATTAGCTCATTGGCTTGTCTATAGGCGTGTACTTTTGGAATTAAAAGTCAGAGTCTGACCTGTGGGCATTACGAAGGTTAGGCACTTAAGTTTTGCACATGGTGAAGAATTCTTTTGCTTGCATCAGTTGATGCTTTTTCTATTTCGGATTCATAGATTGAAGGGGTTTTATATTGCATTAGTCTTTACTTTTGATATTTCATGTGGGTATTAAATCATTGAAGTTAATTTGTTTGGTGGGCTGCGTATTTCTTTCATATCTAATGAGGAAATTATGACGTTTTGTGCTCCCTAAGTTCATTCAATGTATAATTATTGTTTCCAGCGTTTTATTTTAATTAAAAAAATAAAATAAATTAAAGTTCTTGTTATGTTTTTTGAATTTCTCCCTCCCAATTCTGTGTTCTGATTAAGTTATAGTAGGTTTTTTAAAAACGAGTTGGAGTAATAGGTGTTATTGGGGGAGAGGCAATAAACTGAGGTTTATCAGGACCAATGCTACGAGCTCATAATATGTTTCTCATGTAATGTATTGATATTGCACCCCAAGTAGTTTGGGATAAAGGCGGCACTCGTGTGATGATGTAATATATTAACATGTAGTCTCTTTTATCATTGCAGGTATAACATGGGTGTGATACCCTCTAGGAAAGATTTGAACTTATGCAAGAACTTAACTGTTTCATCATTTTGCCGGTAAGATTATTGGCTGCATTTTCAGTTGAACATTTGGATTGCTAACTAGAAACCTATGACTATACATACATACATACATACATATACATATATATATATATATATATATATATATATATATATGTATGTATGTATGTGATGGCTTGATAATTTTTCAATGGTGATGAACAAACACTTCACTAACAGAAGGCAAATTTTGGGCAATTCTAATTTGTCAGTGAACATTTCAATTTGCTGTATAACATAACAGACAATTCCTTGATGCAACAATGTAGAGCACAAATATGTAATGAGGTTGTAATGAGTCCCACATTTACATGAAAAACATTTATTGGCAGGCGTAGACTGTCAACTGTTTTGGTGCGGCTGAAGTTTGCTGAACATTTGAAAGAAGCTGTTACATATATAGAACAGGGGCACATCCGAGTGGGGCCAGAAACAGTTACTGATCCAGCATTTCTTGTGACACGAAATATGGAAGACTTTGTCACATGGGTGGATACTTCCAAGATTAGGAGAAAGGTTCTGGAGTACAATGACAAGCTGGATGATTATGATGCAATGAACTGAGCTCCTCCAAAACAAATTGTATTGGTAGCCTAGAAAAAGTAACTTGATTAAATTACTTGTTGAAAGTGGTTTTATTAGATTTTCTTGAATATAAATGTTACATTTGTAGCGATGACATATTTCATTATTCTTTTCTAGTGGATGCACATTAATGTGGCCGTCGAAACATGTTAAAGCTCTGATGTCAGGAGCTATTATCAGATAGTCAAGCTAGTCCCATGAACTTCTCAATGTATATGATTGCCATTGCTTGCTGATGGTTCAGTAATTTTTGTTAGCTCTAGGGTTCTATGGAACATAAATTAGCTCGACAAACATCTTTTTAATTACCAAGTCTGGGTCCATGGATGGGCTGTTGAGGTGGTGTCGGCCATCTAGTTTGCCTGCCTTTTACAACACTCTATAGTCCATAGCTCTCTTCGAGACTGTTAAGAATCTGTTGATTAGAGCCCATAGCTCTTTTTGCTACTGTTTAAGAATCTGTTGAGATAGTTTCTAGCATATTCTATTCTCATACTCCACCTATGAGGTTCGACGCCCTGACATAAAGATCGAGGGCTCTCTCTCTCTAAATTCATGTGGTAAAATAGTTGCTATCACTATTTAAAGTCGGCTCAAAGCCTCTGCGACAATTAACCAACTTGCAATTCAATTTCGATCCTCCGACCTACAGAAGATGTTATCGAATAAAGACATCATAACTATCGGGTCGCAACTTCCGTGAGGTTACTTAATTTGATTATTTCCGATTTACGCCCTGCTTCACTTCCCTCCGGGTTAACGTTAGTAAAGGTGGGTTATTTAGTTTGATTTGATTTAGGCTCAAGAGTGCATGGATGGCAACAAATGTAGCAATGTTACATTCCCCGATACTTATGACCGTACATAGCACCGATATTTGTCTTTAGTGATAGATCTGTTTTACCAAATTTAGTTTGGAACTTATGTGGGCACTGGAGTGCACGGAAGGCAACCAAATACAAAGTCGTAATTTAAAATCTGGATAAACAACTCAGAATACAAATCATCATAAAAAGTGAAGTTTCTATTGTGGCGGGCCGGAAATTCAACACAGATCAGAGCTGATCATGGTTTGACTTTTGATTGACGAGTACATCAAATATTCAGAATCTCAAAATTTTGTTCAAAACGTAAGATTGAATCGTGGTAGTTTTGACTCTTGGTGAAATCAAAGCTATCAAGCTGTGCTAGCCAGGCTTATCCCTGTTAAGTTTGTGAATCCCATCACAGTTAAATTGATTTCCTGGCATCACAATACAAGTATGAACTAACACACACATAACACCAAAATGCATCTAGAAAAATTTTCATTGATTTGGAGCAGAATATTGCGTACAACAGACTTTGAAGACTCGGTGCAGTCTTCCACACACGTGGAATGAATACGTATGGTTCATCTACGTGACAAATGCATCACTGTATTACTTACAGATACCAAAGGCCATAAAAGTGATGCAGCAGAATATTACTTTATCCCTCCAGAGTTAAGTCATTCATTAAGTTCAGCTTTTTCCTGAATCAATGGCAGCATAGACGAAATCCTCACATCTTGAGAAACTACTAGACAGCACATCAGGCAAAACACCAATGACATCAAATGCCTCCTGTAAATCTGTAACATTAGTCATGTCGTCAAGCCAGGACAGTAAATCCTTTGAGAAGCCAACCATTTCTTTTACATTTAACAATCTTTCTTTCATCGCTACTTCCCAGCTTTCCAAGCTTCCACTCTCACCACCCCCTTCAACTTCCTTGTTGGAGTGCCCTTCTGCTCGGACCACAACAGAACCTGCTACTTTTTTGACCTTGAAAAAGTACTGCAGCTGCTCAATCAGGCCAGTGTAAACAAGCATTGGCTGAATAGTTGATAATAAATCACTAGTTTCATCTGTTTGTGTTGTGCTTCCACTACTACTTCCTGAATCTGATCTCACAGCACTCACCAGATTAGGCGAGGGGCGCTGAGAGGGACGACCATGAGTTCGCTGCATGTAAGCATGGTATATACCACGTTGCAAGAAAGCACGACGATGCTCCAACCATGACTCATATGATTCAGAGAGAAGTGAGCTAACCATCATAAATTGAACCGTTTCCTCGGTTCCAACAGAAGATTGTGGCCCAGAAAGAGGTGGAGATTTTGCATCCAATGTTGAAGATGCGAGATAAGCTGCAATGGACTTGGTCAAGGTACGTCGTTGGGAAGTGTCATGATCAAGGAGGTGCCACGCCATTTGAATCATGAAAGGAAGAAATTTAGAGTTGCTTTCTTTTCCCCCACCTCTACTGTCAGTACTAAATGAGGCTCCCATAGCAAACCGAGCAAGCATCTGCAAGAGATAATGCATGGGCATAAATAATTTGTATTCTGTCTCAAGGTAACATTTGGCTTTGCTAGCTCGACTCTTTGTTAATAGCATAAAGGCATGCTACCATGACAGGCAGAAGTTGAGTTACTGTTACATATATAACATAAGTTTGTAAAAATAGCGACATTTTTTATGCTACAATGATTAAGAACCAATGTGGCAGGTCAACTTTCTCTGAGATTTTAGTAATAACTACCACATACATTTTAACCCAAACAGCTACATTTGGGGCATAAATAACTTGTGGAACTGACTTTTACTACTTCCGAACTTTTGTAAATTGGCTTGATAAAGTGAGTGATAATCAATGTGGTTATATTGGATTATTGAGGAAAAGTTGCTAATTTTCACTCCTTCCACATCACACATATATGTGTGTGTCAATATATATATATATATCTTTTAGTTAACACAACACGTTCAAGTAACGATTATACTCTCTGTTCCACAAAGGGAGTTGCATTTCAATTTTTCTCAAGTAGAAATGTGGAATCCTAAACTTCAACTCTGAAGTGAATTTAATAGATTTGAATTCATCAAGAGATTAATATCATGTGAATCACATAAAGATTCCAATATAATGAAACCTATGTTATTTTAAAGTTCTATAATTCACATAAAACTTGATTCATTATTACTGGTCCAAGTATACTAATTGAGGTCATCTACGTTTATCACAACCACCTAAAAAGTCTAAACATGTAGGTGACAATTAATAATAGTATTAAACCTCATTCACTAACTTAAATCTCATCTATGTGAGATGCTGCACAAATGATAAATTAGGAAATAATTTACATATATAATTAAATTGTGCTTAATGTAAAGATATTATGCTTTAAATTGAACAAATTATAATATAAAAAGTAGGGTAAAATGCATCACATTTGATTCAATTTGTTTTGTATCATTCTGGTTTAAACAACCCCCACGCCCACGCACAACCCCAAACCAATATATAACCACATACCTATTGTTAATTTACTTATGTCGTTAGTCATCATATTTAGCGACACAGATTAGCAATGCATTTTAAAAGTAAAAATTGTACTGTTACATCAACATCGCAATTTTGTCTGCTGCTATTTCACTTCTCCAATATGTTGCTCTTCTTTTTCAATTTTTCAGTTCTATCTTGTAACACACTAAAATTATATTTCACGGGAATTGGAATGAAATAGATTAAAGAAAAAAAAATCAAAGATAAAGATGAAAGAGAAAGATAACAAAAAATAGAGGGACTTTGAAATAAAAATTAGGGCGGAGTGTTAAAATGAACAAATCTAAATGACAAAAAATGAGTATTTCAACGTTCATTATATTTTTTTTTTTGTCATCATTCTCTTCAATAATTTGAATTTTAGGATTTCACCACCTAGCACATACAAGCATAAATGCAACTCTCAACATTTGTAGAATTTTCATATGGGCCTCTTTGTATGGAAAAAGGAAAAATTATTCAGATGGCAGGCCTCATTCTCACCAACCCCGGGTAAGTAAAACAAAGCTGAACATTGCAAAGACATTTAGGTGCTAGTAGATTTATAACAAGAACAAAAGTGAAATGGCGGGCTTAGTAGATAAAAGAACATGAAGATAGTGTACCAGAACAATGTCGTATGTCAACAATCGAAGACGACTTCCATCAGCACGTCCGAGAGCATTCAGGTAATCCCAATACTGATCAATGTACCGTACATACTGGGATAATGGAACTGACGGACCTCTCAAAGGAAACAAATTATTACAAAGGGTTTCGTTATTCCTGAGGGCTGCCCCTTCCCATTCCTTTTTAGGATTCTTAAGAGCAGCATCTGCTCTCTTAGCCTCCTGATGGCACTGGAAATGTATTATATTGAAATGGCTTACGGTTGTATAAACATAGTCCCCACGAGTACTTCCTGAGGTCCCAACACCCAGATTCACTCGTTTACTGTAAGTATATACACCAAGCAAATCAGTAGGTCTCAAACTATAGCCCTCGCGGCAAACCATGCACGCCAATCCATCTTCCTCTTCCTCCATGTCTTCCAGACCTTCAAGGACTGGCTGAGCAACAACAATTCGCTCACCACCATCAGAAGCCAATTCCTGCCGCATACCAAGTCCCTGTGACCATAAAGTCGAAGGTAAGAAAGCAAGACCATTTGCATATTTAACGACTGTCTAAACTAAACAAAATTGCTTAGAAAGCTCATAACACATGTAGAGTTTATCAACATTGTATGTGTTGAGTGGAACGAGATGGGCGACTGAAGTTCTAACAAATGCTAAAGTGTCTCTGACGAAATAACTGCCTAAAACTTTAGGGAACATCACAACTAAAGGTTTCCACAACTACTTTCCTCCATAGACAGTAGAAATAAGTGGATGACTAAGTAATATAAACCTAATGTTCCAGATATCCAGGTATTTCAATATGCAAGGGGCTTCAAAAATTAGTACCTGAAGTAGCTCCTCTCTTCTCCTTAGAGCTCGTCGCCTCATTTCATCCCTGGTCGCATGCCGCAACCCAGACACTTTATCTGCAAGGAAACCATCACCTTTTCCTTCCTTATCTGAAAGAGTGTCCAATAAATTTTCAGCTTTTGCACCAATCTCATTTTCTCCAGCAACTCCTTCCAAGGCATGGAGCAGAGGTAAGATACCTCCTTCATCAATACAAATCTGAGTAGCCAGGTGCCCCATTGACAATCCCCGCAGCATAGATAATACAAGGGGTACAGATTGTAATTTTAAGCTTGATGCCCATTCTGCCCTAGATTTGAATCCAGCCTGTCCTGTAAATGCGAAACTTTCCCCCAAATGTCTAACTGCAACACCTGTAATCCCCTTCTCCAATATGATATCCTTCAACCTCTCCCCGCATGAACTTGTTTTCAGTGATTCCGAAACCCTGACAAAATTCTCAATGGCAAACCTCTTTTCGGCAGCTTGCTGAGAAATACTCTCATCCTTTGCATTATCTTGATGCTGCTTTACCAGCTGATCAAATTCACTCCAGTTTTGCAAGTAAGGATCAAAATACTGGACAAGTGCTTCCATTGCCGCAGGTTCACCATAGGTCAAGTAGGGCAAAATTCTTGCAACCATCTCATTGTTCCTCTGCTGTTTGCTAGATTTTTTAAGGCCTCGAGGATGGCACAACCTCTCCAAGAACATGAGAACTATTTTCTTGGCCTGCTCCCCAGCACCAGTTTCTTCACTAGAAACTGTAAGAGCATTCTGTGTAATATCAATATTATCGTTCTCATTAGCCTCCAAGGTCAAACTTTCCACAATCAATAGAATGCCTTCAGCTGGTTCCATGGCATCCATAGAGAAAGCGCGTCTTGCCGTCTCTAGGAGCAGACCCAAAGCTCCTAACCTCAACAAGGCCCTTCTGTTTTCTCTGATCTTGCAGCAGTGCATGAGGAGATTAAGCACCACGACCAACTGCTCTTGATTAGACTTAAGATCATCTCGCAGAAGCTGCAATACAGAAATAGTGTTAGATGTACATATTAAATGAAAATAATCATCCCAAAAATCACCAAAGGGAAAATATGTATGTATCAAGTGGAAAAAAAACAAGGCAAAATCAGAACAAGCATGTATGATACGTAAAATTGAATCACATCGGCCAATATGACAATAATAAAAGAAGGATTTCCCTATCCGATACATAAAATAACTCAAACTATTGAAGGACTTTAATGCTCTCTGCTTAATTTCCATGCAACAAATTTGATAAAAATAGAACATTTCAAATAATTAGAAGATCACACCACAGACCTGAATCATACTCAAGAGGATTTCTAACCCTCCGCATTCCCGAACTGCCCCAGCTATGGCAAACTCAACCTCAGGATCTTGAGACTCCTCCCTATCCTCATCTAATTCTTTGATCATGGGTTCAGTTGCTTCACCATCTAACCCCTGCCATATACAATGTTTACGAGGATGAAAACTGAATGTGTTGCAGCAAGTGAAGACGAAATAGTTTGTGGTAGTAATATAGAAATTTTGACTTATTTGGAAATATTAATTATATATAGTTATCCTTAGTGGAAGATACCTGAAGACGGTATGTTACAGTCATTGGAGGACAGTCTCTAGTCGATGTTATGGCACTAGATGACAAGGTAGCGCCTGGTACTGCATTCAGAGAACTATTGGACTTTCTCCATACTTGCTCATAAACTTGAGCAATGCTCAAATCAAGGGATATTATATTTCCAGCTACTAGTAACTCCATGCCATAGTCATCTTCAACAAGACCTAACAGATCCAACTGATTACAAATTTTGTTTTTAACATCACGCATCAAAGGACCAATCTCAGAACTCGAATAAGGATTTTTGGTCATTGATCCACGGATGAACTCTTCCTGGGTGTGTGCCTTGTTTAAAATCAAAAGATATACGGACTCCGGCTTTGACGGGCAGATCAGATTGCACAGCTGCTCTAAAATAAACTGCAAGGTAAATCATATTGTGAAAGGTGAGCAATTGGTTGTACCACATTTTTGCTTCTCTGCATGGATGCATATGAAGTTTAAGACATGCAGATAACACATTTGTAAATAATATATAGAACTGGAGGATGTAGTTAATAAGGGAAAAGAGCTATAGCTATTTCTGGAAAAGCAAGCTATAGAGCTGTAAATATGATTCCACAATCCTCTTGAAAAATTGAACTGTATGAATTGAAAGCGCATTAAAAAAAATAAAGGTGTATGTCGATTTTCTCACTTTGTTTGTGGTGTATAACATGGTCTATGTAACCATGTACAATCAGAACTTTTCAAAGGGTTAAATGCGTCAATTTGTATACAGATATAAAAATAATGTAAAAGAGCGCATAAAAATTCGAAAGAAAATCACAGATTTTATTGTTTTTGCATGTTCTTTCAATATGTGCAGTTAGATTTTTCAAAACAATGCGCATAAAGCAGTAAACACTACGCAGAAAGATACTGCTAGGAAAATGTTGTATCCATTTGGAATCATATTAGGAGGGTCCATATTAGTCCCGTTGGATTTATTGAAGCTTATGCTGAATGCTCTAGTCATATTAAGAAACTCTTCGTTTCTTATGGGGATAAGGATGAGACTTTAATTTCCCTGAAAGGCAAATGAACTGATGCGTATTATAGCAAAAGTTGCAAACGGTGCTAAGCAGATCCAGGTAATAAGGAGCACCTAGCACCTACAGGGGTTTAATCGGGGTTAGATGGAGTTAGGCATGGGGCATGGATTTTTATAACAGTGGTTATAGCGAAGAAAATAATAGTAGCAAGACTTCCATAAATTAGCACACATACCAAAGAAGTTCTTCCCCGTTTCTCCTGTCCATGGATTTGCAGGCCATTGATGCAGGCCTGGATGAACTGCTGCTTGTTTCCACTACTCTCCAGCAAAAGACTGTCTAAAAGATCCTTCAAAAGTCGATTACAGTCACTTATTAACTTTGTTTTCTGCACAATCAACCCCCTAATAACAATAAGGGCCTCAAGGACTTCAGAGAGCAATTGATCCCTCATGAACCTGGCACAAGGAGAAGAGAGTTACAATATGGATAACAGACTAGTTAACTATAAATTAAGACATTTTAGGCATGTATACCTCGATCTGATGTTTGGAACCTCCAAAAATTTTCCAAGAAGCTCTATGAGCTTGTGAAGGATAAATCCTTGTGAGATATCAATATGCAGGCTCCTCTCCAGGGATTCAATATTACCAACTTCTTGGGTAATCAACTTACATATTGTGGTCAGACAACCACGCACAGTTAAGAATAGACGAGCATCTTCTGAATCTACCATCCTGGACAGCAACTCAAAATACTCCGCAGCATTTTCTCCAGCCGAAAGAGTTGCAGGTAACAATGACATAAGTAAATTTAATAGCCGAAACCTCCTAGATGAACTTTGGGAACAAAGCAAACCGATAAGCATGCACATCTCAGACCTTATAGATTGAGAACAAGCACTCAATACAAGCTCTGTGACCCAGGAGCCCAGCTCAAATGTTGCTACCTCATTTTTACCTGTCTTGCAGGCATGGCGTTTCCATCTGAGAGCATATTTTAGTGACAGGTAATCATACCTCTGTGGCCTTGACCTCTGACCCCCTTTGACTATGTGGGAAACTTTATATTGTCGCCTCACAAAATCAAGGTACGATGCTCCTTTCTCCCATTCTGAATAGCTTAACAATTGAATATCTTGATTCTTTTGAGACCCATCCCGATTCTCCTCCAACTCCGGTAAAGATTTACCTCCGCTGACAATGTCACTCAACAATCCAGGTAAACTTGAACTGTTTTCATCCCTAATCTGTGAAATTGGGGTGGTCTTACTTAGGGCCTGCTCTTTGTCCACCGTATCAGGTTTTGGAGGAGTACATGCCTGAGATATAATCCTCAAACAAGGGAGTATGACATGCTCAGATATAGCAGGATGCTTGGCTCCTAACTTAATAGATGAAAATAACAACTGGAAAACGACCCTTAATCTCGACTCCCAGAATTCATCTGCTGCAGAACACAACTCTGAAAGTAACAACAGTTCTTCACGCGTAGCCAAGGCGATGTCCATAGACCGGTGATGTTCAAGACAGTACATTACTTTCTTCTGTATTAAGCTATTCAAACTATCCACCGCATTCATGTCGCCTTCAGAGAAGGCACAAAGAGCCGCTCTAGCCTGGACACGAGCAGATTTGGGACCTTGGTGAATATTATTTTCAAACAACTCAGATAGAATACCAGAAGCAACAAGTTGTTTTTTGGAGCTTGGGTGCTTTGATAGCACCTGTAATATCTCGAGACACTGAGTAACAAATACAGTTGCACAGCCGTAACAGCTGTTAGGTGACCTAGATACCACAAACCTTGAGGCAATTGTAGTGTCAGAATGCTTCTGATGCAAGTAATTCATCAAAACTCGACGAAGCCCTTGAAGAGTCTGCACACTTTTGCTTACCGAATCAAATGCTGCTTTGCACTTCTCACCATAAAGAACTCCAAGAAGAGCAATTTTACGGTTTACCTTACAAGAAGGTCCAGGCAAAGATACCATCATCTGCTGAACAGAATCCTTCTGCTGGGAGTCCATTTCATTCTCACCGACACTTGAGACAATCTTGAGTAAAGGTTTCTTAAAACCTAAAAGCTGCTGATATCTCCTGTGAGCATTTTCAGATTCTGATTCTATCGCAGCTAGTCCCCTTTTCATATCTTCATCGTTCTCCATGTTATCAAAGGTAAAACTTGGTTTTGCCATGAAGTTGAATTCAAAGCGGCCATATTTGCTATACCCACACTCATTGCATAAAAATGAATCCAGATTCTCATAATTAATGTTACGGCATTGCCTGCACTGATAGGCATTCTCATGACAATTACCACAAATTCCATGTCTATCGGTCACAGGACGACTGCAACGTGGGCACTGTAATGGTTCAAGGGACAGAGCTTGAAGATTTTCGTAGAAAGAATCCAGTTCAATCATGAAATTGCATGCTGTGATTGGAATTGGAAAGTCCACTTTTAGCTCAGTTTGATTGAAAGCAAGATGGCAGATCTTCGCACGCTTCCACAGGGCCCAGTTGTTCTTCAACTCTGACAAATCAGCCACAGGTCTATTGTTGTAGTAAAGGTTTAAAACCTTCACTGATTTTGACTTGCGTGCATCATGAACATTCATGGTCACACTTTGGATGGTGTAGCTACCGGTGCATTTCACTATAATGCGGTTGTCAGTAAATTTTGTTTCTGACTTGAGACTTTCTAACTTCATCCTACTGTAGGGTACTTCAGGAGAGCTGCAGGCAACACAAGGCTCGCTTTCAAGATAGTAACCATCAAACTCCACCAAGCCACTCAAGGTGTTATATATACGTGAATTAGGATGATTAGCTAAAAGCTCATTCTGCGAGTGCAGAGTATCGAAGATGCACTTGATCACATCAAAGGTCAGGCATCGGTCAATAATATCCATGCTCTGTTGCTTTGAACTACTATCAGGGAATTTCCCCAATAAGTAAGTCACAAGATCAGTATACTCCATTATATTTTGACCATACATTGGCAAGAATTTTATCTTCTGTAAAAGGACAGTTAATATCGTCTCCTTGAAGGACTGTCTTGCATGGAACCACACACCATAAAGTACGCACTTGGCCTCAGTACGTACGGAGCTTGAATTCCATTCCAGTAGAAAGCAATTGATAAATTGCCTCAAGAGCTCACCTTTATTATCAGTGAAGATATCCACCAGTGGCTCAACATCCATGTATGACTTTTCTGAACCAGATTCAGATCCATCTTCTCCTTTCTTCTTCTTCTTCAACTCCAGGGATTGAGACCCTGACTTGTTTGAACCTGTTCCTGTATCACCTCCTTCAGTTTTATTTAACGAGCGGCTGTCCTTTCCAGTATAAAATGCTAAATTCAGAAGCTTAAGAGTCTGAATCACACACTCCTCCCCAAAATAGAAAGCTCCATTCAGAAGGAAAGACAAAATATCCCCATGTTTCAGACTATACTTCTGCCAGTTCCTAGGCCTGGAGACAGCTACTTCAGCCATTGTAGATAAACACTTTACTATCTTGACACTTCTCTCATATGATACAGTGCTTTGAAATCCACCAGATTTGTTGATGTGCTTGTAAAGCTTTTTAACTTCACTGGAGAATTGCCAGGAATCCCGAACACTATAATATTGTGTCTTGCTACCACACAGATGAAGGAAAAGCCTCCTTGCGTACCTCCTCACAAAAGTTGTATGAGGATTATTTATGTAACTGCAGAGAACATCCTGATACCCATCCAGTTTCAAGTCCTTCCCAGAATTTATCTTGGATAACTTCTCTTTATCTAGTGCCTTGTCATGCTTCTCTGGTCGAACCAAACTATAAACCAGTCGAAAAGCATTCTCTAGTAACAGCCTATGGTAGTCGGCAAATATATCTGCTCGGTGTGTTTTGGCATATGAATCGGAAAAGAACGGAGAGAAATTGCCAGATGGTAGCTCCCTTCGGACAGTTAACAAAGCCCCGCATCCAGAACCAGTACCCAAACCATGTGATGTGTCAAGACTAACAGTGGGGGATTTAAAGACATGCACTAACTGCTGCAAAATATCCATTAAATAATTTACAAAACTCTGCTGCCTAAGAGAACCACACGCTCGAATTAGATGGGACAGGAATCCATTTTTCTCCTGATCAAACATGGTTGAAGGGGAAGTGATTGTGGCGGAAGGTGGAATCTGGATGGTACTTTTCTCATGTGTTTCTGTTCCTCCAGTTGATTTTGGTATAGAACCATCATTCCCAGGCTGGTGCCAGTTTCGAAGCATTAAAGTGAAGAACATGAATACAAGAATAGTCACCTCCCCAAAGGAAGACCGACTTTTGGGTGCAAAAGGTTTATTGATACATATCTCATTCATAAACCATTGTATTAATTTTTCCAAATCCAAGCTTTCTGGTTTCAACTCATCAACAAATGGTCCACCTACAGCAGAAGATAATCTGTAGAAGAGCTGCATAACAGGGATTGCTTGAACCCCTGAGGTGGTCTCCATCCACCCTTTCAGCTGCTCAAGGAGCTCAGAAAGAAGTAGTGAATTTACAGCCCTCTTTGAAGCAGAAATGGTAACAGCGTCAACCACTGAAGCTGAAAAATCTCCAGATACGTTGGGTTCCAAGACATGAATTGAAGGAGCAGAATTCTGTATGCTGACATCAGGAGCAGCGGGCAACATAGTTGAATCTGTCACATCATTTGTTGAAAAGTCAATTTCATTTCCTTCACCACCAAAAGTCTCGACTTCGATTGGAATTGCTGACATAGGATGATCTCTGGAATGGGGTGGAGGAAGCCGATCTGCATCAAGCACTTCATAACATGCCTCACATAAATCAAAATCAGGGCAGATATTGCAATGCCATCTACGCCTAAGTATAGGAACAGTAGAGCATCCATCACAGCAATATTGAACAGATGAAGTAATAGAGTCTTCTTCAACCATGACTTGTGTGGTTCCACCAGCTGCACTCTGATCAGAACGAACAGGAACAGGTGGCGCACCCTCCACAGCATCATCACTGTGCAACATTGTCTGTTTCGGAAATGGAACCTGGAGTAATCTAGAAGATATAGCCAAGCTGTAGGACAGAGTGAAAACAAAACAAATGTCAATGTGATATAGACAAAGGAAAGAGTATCTTATGAAAATATAAATACCTGCTAGAAGTCTGAACGGCTTCATTGGGTGAGAATAGAAGTTTCTTGAGTAGAGAAACAGCAGGAGCAACAGATTGTAACCCAGATCCATTTCCATGCAAAGCCAGACATTCAGCATAACAATAGATAAGTTCAACAGATGATATAACAATATTGTTCAGAGCCTGTGTTTCAGGTTGCTCAATATCCAGAATTCCCCACAGAACTTGCATAAGCCCGTCTACCACTTCTGAACCTGGAAACTCAAACAAGGTTACATGACAACAAAGTTCAGTCACAAAACGACTACGTCAAATAAGAAACATATAGGTCAGCCAGATGCCAACTAATGCAAGATCAATATGTCAGATGTCACAAAATAGAGATATTCCCTATTCCCATCTAAAACAAGGAAGTGTAACTGAAACTTAGATGAAAATTAACCGCTACTCTATACCATTTGTATCAAGGAAAGATGCCAAGTTAGACCGCCGATGCAGTGCAATCTTAGAAACGGCACGCATTTGTGCCGTGAACTCTTCAATAATCCATCCCGTTGTAGTCCCACCAACTCCCAGCCTTGATGAAAGCATCGCTGTTGACTTCACAACCCCACAAAGGCGCATGGTATCCTTAACCTAAGAAAGAAGGTCCATATCAGAAGGCATATTAGATGTAACATAAACTAAGGCATGCATACTAAATACACTCTAACTTGAATGTTTTTAGAAAAATTTACCTATAAACATAAAACATGATATTAGGACTTACTTGGTAATACATTTCCTTCTTGGGAGAAACTGCCTGAAGTACACGGCAAGCAGCAGCCTGCAACAAAGGTTCTCTGTCACTTTCAAATATGGTCTCCAATAAGTGCTTGCACCTCAGTTTGCTCAGCTCCTGCTTTACTTCCTCAGCTTGCATAGATTCCTGTGGTCGCCAACACAGAGAATATAATCTGGACAGAAGCTTGAGGCCGTCTGCGAGTACCTGCTCCTGAACAGATGTAGACTGAGCTGTACATGATTTTTTCCCAGATCCTGCAACCCAGGAGTTAAGGCCAAGAACACGAGCTTCCATGTCTAGTACAGCATCCATTTTCTCTTTCCAACCAAATTCATCCTTAGCCCTACCATAAACTTCAAGAGAATCGATTCTAGGCAATGAGGTTCTATTGAAGGTTGGTCCAACACAGAGTGCAAATTCTTCATCAGCAAGAAGTGATTCAGCGACTGTAAATGGAATGTCATACCAAGAACGCATGCCCTCATCTAATTTTATTACTCTCTGGAAGATCGTTATATCAGAAGGAATATGGTTAGCCGATGTGTTACCTACATGCACCCGAACCCCAACCATGACTATGTCAGGATTTGGGTTTGAAATATTTACCTGAGAGGGAAAAAAAATGGAATTCATTATCTATATGTTTAGACTTTAGCAGGCTACCAAAGGTGCGTATGAAACAACTACAAACAAGAGAACATATAACATGGATTACTGTAAGTTGTTTCTTAGGATGCATTCTTTGGCATGAGTTTTCCTTTTCTCTATGTGTTTCATTTTTTTAAGAGTAGAAATAAATTATTCTACCCTTCCTTGATGAGATACTCTTATTTGGTTATTCCCTTTGTTCCCTCCTTTACTGTAACCTCTCTTCTCTCATTCATACAACAGTACCATTAAGATAGTACCCATGTCCAGATATGAGAATTCAATTACACTGTTGACCATATTTTTTTTAACAAAATTTCATTTTTAAGGCCTCTTGGACATCTTATTCTTTTGATCATTCTTTTTGAAATTTAAAATACTCAACTGTCACTATACTTTTTTCGTAACATTGAAATAGATTATATTCGGAACTTGATATTATGGGGGATAATATGAAAATTTGGACCCATTTCTAAACATGACCTGGAAATACTTGCTAGAAATTCATGACACTCTAACTATAGGATTTCGATGGTAGCTGCAATTGCATCTGTGGTTTCGTAAGTCATATACTTGAAATTTTCAAATTTTAGTCACCAAAAACAAATGACATTCGTTAATGTTGTGTATATCTTGATGTCTATAAGAAGCATATTCTGTGGCAGATATACCTTGAATCCTGCTGGGCTCGTACTCTCAAGAAACCCATCCTCAGAAGCTAAACTTTGTTTAGCTCCTTCTGAATCACCATTTCTGATCGCTTCACCACTTAGTTTCACATCAGTTGTTATGCAGATTGCTTTCTCAAAAAAATCAAGTGGAAATTCTGGCTTTGAACTAGCATAAGCTTTATTGTTAAGAAGACCAGATCCCAATTTTTTAACTTTATCAGAAATTGCATTAGTACAAGTGTCCATACCAACTGGCATATGTGAGTATATCTGAAGGCTCCCATCATCGTGTAAAACAAGACAGTGAATTTTGTCTTTGGATAAAGGCTTGTATGCAGTTAGTCCAACCACCGGTGAGGTTGTTCCCACAGCTTGCCTCATGTTCTGTGCAAAGATATCATTCTCTTCAACAGAAACAGTAAGTGCAGAGTTTGATTTCATACTTGAGAAGCAAACAAATAATCCACTACCACCCAGCAGATCTTTCCAACGGTGCAACCCTGACGGCCGAAGCTTACCTTCTTGCTCCTCCTCGTAAACAGCAGATATGTCAGGCAGATATGGTGTGCTGGGGTTAAATCGGCCTATCAAGGTTGTCCCATCTTGATAGGAAACGAAAAGTAACTTAAAAGTTGCCGAATAGTACAAAGACGAGCCACCAGCATGCATCTCTCTTTCATGAAATTGGATAATTTCCTTTAATGGTCTGGCTCCAACATTTCCTTTAATTGTGATCTCAAGCCTGAATAAGCATCCAGATTCAGAAAGCACAATAAGAAATACTCTTCCCTGTGAAGCCACAACAAGTGTTGCATCCACAATCGCACCATCAGGCAATGTGAAGTAGTGGGAGGGGCTGATGTTGTCCTGAGATAGATCATATATTTTGACAAATCTATTGGTGACCACCATTAGCTGCACCTGTGATCCCGGAACCCAGTCTACACGTCTGATATATGCACCTTGCAAAGCAAGTTCAATGGCTAGACGATCAGTCACATCTCCACGATGGCTTACTGTAAGAACCTGGCACTCTTCATAACCTGCAACAGCAAGATAGTTCTCCACCAATGGGTTGAAAACAAGATGAACAATTTCAAATCTAACAATATTTTTTGAAAGTGGCTTGACATTAGCCTTGTCTGCTGTCACGGGGGCAATAGTTGCCTGTCCAATCAGCTGCCCAACATCAAATATAGCTACTTTGTCACCTTCTCCGACAGCAAGACGACCTCTAGTGCTGACACTGAGTAAGGATTTGACAAGAGAACCACTTGCTAAATGAGACTTGAGTTCTTTCGCATTTGAATAATCCGCCTTTATCTTTAGGTCTAATGATCCGCTTTTATATGCCTTTTTCAATTGAAGAAGATCACTGTTGTAACGAAGAACTTTATCATCCCCGAGTGAAACTTTCTTCTCTTTGGATAGGTTGGAATCTCTTCTTCCAGTTATAGAAGGCAACAATGAATTAAAAATTTCCAGCAACCGACCTTCAACTTCTAGGTCCTCAAGTAGCTGAGGGATGCTATCCTGAACCTCTCTTGAAATATTCAACTTGAAAGAATTATCAACGTCCAGCAAGAGATCATCGTCAACATCAGAATCACTGTCTGGAAGTTGGTCCCCATCTTCCGGCAAGGGTAAGAAGGACTGGAAACTACTGGCACCATGATTTGGTTCACTATTAGTTCCACTAAATTTTCGAGGCTTCAGACACTGGCAACTGCTACCTCGGACACCTCCAGCCCCACAATCACAGAAAAAGCGACTCGATCGGGAGTAGACAACGCGATGTCCACGATGACAAACTTTTGCACACACCGAACAACATCCTTTAGAGACAGTTAAATCACATGTATAGCAGAAATACCAGTGTTGCTCCATAAAATTGCTTCCACTGGATGTAAATGTGCAAACTTTTGAAGCAAGAGCCCTCTCACTGTTGGCATCCTCCTCATCATCCTTATCCATGCTACCTACATCACCATCAGAAGTGCCATCATCCTCGTCTTCATCTACAGAAGTTGCATCACAGTCAAGAGATGTGGAATTTCCTTCTTGGTTGGAAGAAAGAACCAACATGTCGGAGTTTTTCCTTGAAGCTATAGATCGAGAAGCAACTGATCCCACCCCAGAACTATTGCTAGACAGAGACTTTCCAATTGATTTTTCCACAGTATTCTTACCAGACCCGCAATCACTTAAGATAGTCCCCAGAAAGTCAAAGAGGAATTTCAGTCCTTGAAGTAAACGTTCATCACTGGCCATCTTCTCCATAAGTATCACAATTTTCTGCAAAAGTGACTTCATTGAGGTTTCCGATCTTGAAAGTTGAATAACAAAATTGAGGTAAGATTTTGCTGTATTGACATCGAATTGCAAAAACGCGCAATCTAGTGAAATTAATGAGGCTTCGAAAAGGTGATCATGTAATTCGTAGGATTGTAATTCAGAAGATGGAGACAAAAGGCATGCAATAAAATTTTTAGTTGCCTCCCTGAGAGAAAGTGAACTCCCATTTGCACAAGTGACCCCAACTGGGGCTTCCGTTGTGTAACCTAACAACCTGCTCTCCATCCATTTTGAGAGACACAACAAGTCCATGTTAACAAATTTCTTCTGTAACTTAAGTTTTAAATTGGAAAAGACCTCCCCCGAAAATAGTTCAACGAAGAAATTAAGAACTTTTAAATTCGCTGACTCAGAGTTGCAATACTCCAGGGAATCTATAAGGACAAACAGATCACCGCGCTGTGAGCCATGGAGATCCTTGATCAGTTCAGACATGTTTTCTGCTGAGAGGAAATATCTAAAGATACCATTCTTTGAAGGGTCTTTCCAGAGATTGTTCAAGGTATCAACAGCCTTCATAATTAGGCATTCAACAATAACACTTTTACTAACTTCTCTGGTATTGATGTCTTTTAGCATTTCTTCAACATTCTGCATGACAAATAAGCTGTTATAATCAAAGCCTTCTAAGCCTTCAGCTAAGCGGTGATAGATAGCATCACAATTCCCATGAAGGCATTCAAAGATCCTATCAGACTTTATAGTAAGGACAGATTTAAGAATCTGGCAAAGTAAATCAGCCTCTGCAAAGACAACTTTTCTAGCAGTGTCAACCTTGAACAGCCCACTTAGAAAGTTGGTAATCACCCTAATGCTAAGGATACAAGAGAGAAGAATTCCACTTGGAGTTTGAACATGACAAGGGAAACCGTGCAACAGAAATTCCCAATATACCTTTGTTCGAATTCCAGGACCCATGTTCTCTAAAGTTGAATTTAACTTTGACAAGAGCTCATAAACGGACTCCAGATGGCAAGTATTCAATCCAACCCTGTCCAGTAAATCATCCTGCACAGATTTTTCGATTCCAGTATCCTTGAGAAACAACAAAGTTGAAAACGTATCATCAAACCTATTGCTGCTATTAAATGTATATAGAAATGCTTTCTGATAAACTCGCAAGTAAAGGTTCAACAAAGTCGATAACATTTTCACCAGAACTGCAACTTTTTCAGTTCCAGAATAACTTGAGACCAGGCTTTCAGCAAGCATTAGAAAGTCATTATCCCTGGATGTGTGTTCTTCCAAGATTGGCATCTCAGAATTAGGAGTATCATTTCTGCCATATCTTATCATGCCAGCATTTAGTAGGGAAAGTACCAGAGACAGCCATGACCCATTCCTCAAAAAGTCCCAGCCTAGATCCGCAATGTCATCCGATACGTATACAGAACTTATGTGCTTCAGCAAAGCAAAAACCACATCTGAAAAATTGATGCCCTCAGAAATAACACCACAATGACCTAAAATGGAATGGCTAAAATGAAACAGATGCTTAATATTTGTGATATCAGGATTTTGCAGATCAACCCAGAGAGAAAGCACATCTTCCGCGGCAGATTCCACCGTAGGGACATCCCAACAAAGGACAAATATGTATCTTTCAAGAATCAACTCTTCCACTGTTGTAGGTTTTTTACCTTTCCAAAACCCTAAAATCCATGAGAAGGAGGAAAATATCTCAGACCATTTTAAACCTAAGCATTCAACTGCCCTATCATCTCTACACACTGAAGCAGAAAGTGGCCCAACATCAATCAGTTGCTTAAGAAAGCTGCTATCAACTTCCCCTTCTTTAATACAGGTGGCCATCAGATTCTCAACAACAGCTGATACCCAAGGCGAATTATTTGCATCATTGGAAACACGTGAACTGAAGGATGGGGCTTCTCTCAGCTTACACCTTAACTCCGAAAGCAATGTAGAAGGACAAGCACGGGGATAAAATATCATGTGACGAATGATCAAAATCAACCGTGAAACTAGAACACCCCAACATGACAGTTGCATATTATTAAAACCAGGAGGAGGAGAATCAATTGCTCGAATGGAAGAAAAAATGAAATTAGCAGATGTTGCCTTCTCATCTTCGGATGATAGATGGAATGACATTAACAAGATCTCAATGTGAAACACAGACGGAAGAGTGTCAAGAAGTTCCTTGAGATTGTGACAGCTTGGAAAACCTGTTTTTATCTTCTCAAGAATGAAATCTACATAGGCCTTTTGGATTCTAGTTCTTAATTGACTCCCAGCTGCCCCCACCCTGGAGACAAGAGCATGGGCTAGCAAGGCTAGAGTCTGGTCATTGTGCAAAAATATGCCATTCTCCACACTTAGGATTTTCTCAAAAAGGTAGTCCTCCAGGGAATCAGATAACACATGGAAAGAAAGAAAGTTGTGCAAAAGTTCAAAGCAAAGTTCATGGATATGGCCAGTTTTCCTCAGTCCAGTCAATGCTACATCATTATCAGATGTCTTGTCTTCAGAATAACAGGCCTGACAGTTGAGAATAGAAAGCAAAATATCAATATGGCCCCCACTGAGTTTCTTGCAACCATCCTCGTAAAGGGAAGGATGCCATTTTGGAGAAAAGATGCATGTCTTTAAAAAGCTGAAAACTTCTGTAGCAGCTTGCAGTGGCATATTGCAAACGTTTGAGACAGAACTAGAGGCCACAATAGGTTGTTCATAGCCATCCACAGATCCCACAGAACGACCACCCTCAGAGAAAAGGTCGCCAAAGAGTGCTTCATCTTCATGGCAAACAGTATTTTCTGCTTCTTGGGCTGAAGTTGATTTTGTTCCAATAGAATGTGACCTCTCCAGTTTTGGCCTCAACTTTATTCCTTCTGAGTGAAGGAAAAAAGCAAGGTGTAATAGATTGTCCACCCACTGCTTTGTGGTAGGAAATATTGTTCTCAATAGCTCCTGAACAGGGTAATCCTTCAGCAGAAAAAACTTCTCAGAATGAATATTACATGAATAAGATTTTCTCTGGTGATCAATAAATTCCGTGGTGTTCTCTGGATGGAAGTCTTTCAACTCAATAACCTGATAGTTGTGTTTATTTATGTCTCCAATAAGTTTTAGAGCATAAATCACAATTCGCGGGAAGTATGGCAGTGGGGGTTTTGGGTTACCAGCACTCTTGTACCTCCATACATCAGCATCCAGATTGTCCAAGACGGTTGCTATTAAAAATGCCTGGATATTCTGAAACACATTGCTGTTGCAGAATATCACATGAGCAAGT
Organism: Centella asiatica; assembly: GCA_014636745.2. Taxonomy (NCBI): domain Eukaryota; kingdom Viridiplantae; phylum Streptophyta; class Magnoliopsida; order Apiales; family Apiaceae; genus Centella; species Centella asiatica. Next base: position 42,670,826 of record CM025784.1, on the reverse strand, counting down.
TGAAGAAACTCTTCCAACAGTGATAATACGAGACATTCAATACCACTCTCAACAGAAGCATTGGTATTTACATATTCAAATCCAAGCTTGAACAAGTTGGGCAGCACATTAATAAATGATGTGCCGGCATCGAGCAGTGTAGAATCATATTGCACATAAAGGATATCTTTTGCTACAATCCCCAGTAATTTGAAAATTCTAGATGAATAAGATAATCTTTTCCGTAAATTTGTTTGAACCATCCTCTCATCAACCACATCAGGAAATTTAAGCAGTTCCTTGCAACATGAAATGAGACGCTGGATGCATCCCAAATGACATATAGCCCAATGCTGAGATAGAGAAACCACCTTTTTAGATTCACGGTGAACAGACTTCTCAGTAATGCTAGGCACTGGGTGCACATTCTCAAGTTGCATGCACTCAGAGGCTAACGTCATAAGAAGACGATCCACTGGTTTCTCTTCCTTTGAGCAACCCCCTTTTGTGACAAGCAAAGGACATAATTAGATAAAAGGAATATTGCTAAATCATGAAATAGGATGGTTAGGCTATGGAGTATGATCAATACCTTGAAGGAAACATTTGATATGGTCCTGCAATTCAATACAACAGCTTTTCACTTGCAACGACGACAATGATTCTACAATCGTGTTTACGGAGAAACGCTTCGAGAAATCAGTCTCTTTATCCATTCCATCAATGAGTGCTATCTCCAATATTTGTACCATATTATCCTGAATCAGAATGAAATAGTTAGGCTACAACCTAGAGACGAAATGGATGGATGGATGGATGGATGGATACATACATACATACATAGAACACTGAGAGCAGAGACTAGAGATAAAAGCAACGCATGCAGAACAGCAAGTTTACACCAAGTTTTTTTTTATTGGGCACATCTTTTTTGGGCTTGTTAATAAGATTTAAAAACAATTTTTTTTTAAAAACGACAAATTCTGTATATTCCTCTTGAAAATATTGATAGACCAGACCCACATACACAAACGTCATGCCACAACTTCATATGCCCACTTCATGGAAACAAGAAGATGCAAAATACAGACTAACTTTTTCTTGCCTGCTACATTAGCAGGAGAAAAAAATAAATAACCCAATCTTTAGCACATTGCCTTAAATTCGGAGAAGGCCTAAACACAAGATTTGCCTATTCCAATCAAGGGATCAACCTCCAATGATTTTCCATTTAAGAAGTAGCTATTAGATTTCATCAATTGATTTTACTGATTATATCAGAATTACGATATGTCATGGTCCTCATGGATAATCAGCAAATATTCTATATGTCTTCTAGTGTTACGTGTGAAGTATAGAGGATAATTCTCATAATGATAAGATTATATGAGAAATCGTAAGATAGTGTGTCGTTCTAATATTTTAACTGGACACTAATGTCTTCAGACACGCTACAGTACCAACAATACCAAGATCAGAGATTATCCAAAAATCAAAATAAAGCCCACTGCCAATAACTCCTCATTCCCGCCTCCACTGGCATCTTCCGTGCTGCCCCTTCCCACCACTTCCTACCCGTTTACAGGTTTTACTGCAAATTCTCAATCCTTGATCTCTACAACGAACCATGGTTCCAAATCAAAAATACTTGCATTGAATTAGCCAGGTACACACTCTCATATATATGTCAACATCAACGCCTTCAACCGAAATTAATTGGGGAGGGCACTTGGTGAACCATATAAGAAGTTATTTAAAAATTAAAGTAAGAGATAAAGAAAAGCAGATAAATAAAAAGATATGCATTTTATATGTAGTGTGTGTGTGTGTGCGTACATGTGCACATCTTGTTGTGCTTTACTAGTTTTGTTTATATTTTGTAATGTTTCCGAAAAATCCAACTGTGTAGAAAACATTGAAAACTATAATAGTACGCAAATTTTCACAAGTTTTTGTTATGTATGTCATAGTTTTTATAACCATGTAAGCTTAACATGATTCCAAGAGTAAATTAACCATACTTTCACATAGCCAAAAGAATATTCTATACATCACTCAAAAATATGAAATTTTGCTACTTCTATCAATCTATAAGGTTGGATTTAGATAAATCAATGAAGAAATGAAAATTAGATCTCCAGCCCATTTCTACAAAATAGGCTGCGACATAGTTCCCTTTTTCCCTTGTATGTGGGTATGAGTGTGTGTTAATGTGTATGCAAAAATAGTAATTTCAAAAATAATCTAATAATAACACAAATTATTCTAGAAAAGGAAAAAATAAAATATGATAAAAGCAAATGAATGCAAACATATACTAAAACTATTGCAATACTCCATCAAAATATTAATATTTTTCTCCTCTCCACTCTTAACACAAATTACAGAATGTACAATAGAATTTTCCTTGTATATTTTGGGTGGCACTAACAGTAGAATTTTAAAACTGGATTATAGCTTTTCTTCGATTCCCTACATATATTCAGATACATTTTGTGATTCGTGGAGTCTTTTTTATCCTTGTTAGAATCAGTTTGGTGATGCCCAAATCTATGAATGAGACATTGCTTGGCAACATTCCAATTTACTAAATTAAGGCAGAAGGGGCTTGCATTGTAAGCCAAACTTAAAATTTCCTTTGGTGAAAAAGTGAACAAGGATGGAATCTCATTCAAGGGAATATGAAAAATTAATTACAAGAACCGAAAAAGAAATAACAACTAACAATCTAAATCTTCATCATACAATGCATATCAATAATAGTAGATGTCAACATGGAGTAAAGAACTCAATTTTTAGAATAAGTGATTACATATCAACTGTAAAACCATTCAAAAGAGCCAACTTATAAAATATAATAAATAAATTTGAGATAAAAAAACTCAAAACATAAAATGACCCAAAGTTCTCATAAACAATTAATCCTACAAATATATATATATATACATATCAAACTATTAAACTAACACACACACACACACACATCAAACTATTAAACATTGAAACAAATGTATAAAAATCAATTAATATGTAATTAAATAACTTCAAACAAATAGATAACCCGCATTTAAAATCTCTAAAACCAGCTCATTTTAAATTCGAATGAAGTTAAGTATAAAACATCTCATTTTTCAATCAAATTTAATCTTGGTGAATTCCCTTGTGTCAAACAAAATGGTGGTTGCCCGTGCCAAGAAAATATAAATTAAATATTACACTGAAAAATTATTTCACACCATGGATCAAATATAACTTTCAACACATACAATAAAAGCAATATGGGTTCGCAAATTAATTGGTGTGACCAACTAATTTCAATACGATGAGATAAAGAAGAATTGAATCAAACACAAAAATAGAAATTGAAAATAATATGTCCAATAAAAGTATTGGTAATAAAGTCACTATCTAATATATTCATATTAGGATTAAAGCCTAAATTATAAGATAAACAATGTAAGAAACAAATTGAGATACAGATATAAAGTACTTCTGTCACTCCAAACAAAATCTAAGGTAACTTCAACATAGTATAAATCAAATAATAAAAATGTAGTATACATTATGCATTCAATAAAAAATCATAGCTATGATGCGAGAGACCTTCTTTTGTCCCTCAAAATCATTCCAAAATCAGAGATAAATTGAAAAGTGATGGCTGTTAAAAGCATTTTCCTGTTCCAAATATATTCTCAATATTGCAATTATTTAAAATTATACCATGTTATTTGAAGTAACAGTAATGATGTAGTGATGGTGATGGTGTGGATAGTGGTGACAATGGAGGTAGTTCAAGTAATGGAGGTCGCATTTATGGAACTTTGTCATTTTCTAGACTAAGAATAGAAGTGTATCTCTAAATTAGGAAATTTTATCTGTAATTGTAGATCATCGGAGGGAGTATTAAGCTAGTGAAGCAAATAAAAGACAATTACAGAACATGAGCAAGAAAGAAACAAAAAATAGCAACAACAAGAAGAACGCATTGCAAAAAAAAAAATTAAAAACAACGCACCTGAGTAAATTTCAAGCATATTTGCATATAGAAATACTTAAAAAAATTCTAAAACGAAAATAATACAAGGAAAGAAGGAAAAAATAAAACTAGATTCCCTAACAAAAATTTCATGACTTTTTGTAGTAAGTTTATTGTAATTAAAAAAAATTATTATCGTTGAAAAATACGGTCCTTTATTGAAATGATATCTAAACCTTAGTCTACATAGCCTTCAATTATAAATTTTTTAACCAGCAGACTGTCTATTCTCCTTAAACCTTTATAACAGGTTATTCCACTTACTAATAAGATTTCCAAGACATGTATCTTACAACCTAACCTACTAAATCACTAATTATTAGATATTGGCGGGTCTCTTCTAGAGGATGACTCCACGATTATTCGTTTGCCGAAACAAGTATTATTTTTCACGTACTATTTTTTCCTTTCTGAAAGATATAAATAACAGCTGACATTAACTTTTTACCAATTAGTTCCAACATCAGCACCAAATATATATCATAGTAATCCAAACTACATCTAATCTACTTTAGAAAAGTTTGGTTCTCAAGTTAGATATTTGAAACATACCCCTTAATACAAATCATTCAACACTTAAGCACACCATTTTTTTAACCCTTCTTATCAGAACTCAATTTCAAATCATCCATAAACCTTAAAGCAAGCATTAAATTTCTCTGTGCATTAATCCACAAGAAAAAATTATCACTAAATTCCAATTGAGTAAATATTTTATTCGCTCGAATATGAAACCTCGTAATATTACATAATCAAAATTTGAACCACTTATCAATCAATCACATAGATTAAGCATAACAAACACAAACCTGAAAACTTGAATCATCACTATTCCTGATTGATTTCTCCATGTAACACAGGACAAACTCAACTAACTCTTGAACAACTGCGACGACTATCGGCTCCACGTACTCCACTAATCAAATCACAAAACCAAATAATACTTCATCACTTGATTCATAAAAAGCACATTTTAAAGTAATATCACTAAACACATTAGCTTTGAAATTGACAACAGACAGTACCAGAGAGTGAATTGGCAAAAGAAAAAACCGCGTGAGCGATTGAGCAAACAGCTTGAATCTGAGACTGGTCCCATAATTCGAGCCCTAATTTACCATCTCCGTCCGGTTCAACGCCATGTTTGAGTATCAAATAGAGCTTTTCAAACCCTCGCTTGAGAAATGAATCAGAGCGAAGCTTGTGTGGCAGATCGGTCGATGCCTTGTCCCCGAAGAGAGCTTCAACGAGTACGGCAATTTCGGCCATGAGACAGAAATACCGGCGATCGGAAGACGGATATTGAAATTTGATGAATCAGTACATTACCGGAGTTTGATCGGAGAGCCAGCCGAAAACTCTCTCCAGAATAATCGATAAAGAAATGAGAATTTTCGAGAGAGAGAAAGATTTATTAGTGGGAGAAGGGTTTAGGAGAGGAAAGAATATTACTCAACTTTTATATTGTTTTCGAGGCCTTTTGCTTAATTTCCAAGCAATTGTGTTATTTGTTTATTTACAAAATTTGAGTAGAATTTTACTGCGGTTTTAAATATAGAGTATTGGTGGTACCCTGCTAAGTATACTTTTCTCATTTCGGTTACAAAAATATTTAAGCGACCGGAGGTTACCTATTTCGGGATAAGAATATATCATTATCGTTCAGACGATTATTAATACAGAAACTTTAAATTTAATGTGAATATTTGTCAAATTTAACTAGATAAATTAACTTTCATATGCAACTACATATGTTTTTTATCAATCATTTAAATTTAATGTGAATGTTTGTCAAATTTAACTTTCATAGACAACTAAATATTTTTTTTATCAAATGGTTGATGTCCAACCACATTTCATTGATTTACCTTTTGCATCATAAAATTGTCCTTTTGGATTTTACTTTTCTCGGTTTTATAAAGTAGTTTCATGAGATATGCTTATTTTAAATTTAAGATGATTACCAAAAAGATTTTGTTTTCTTACTAAGTGAGTGTATATGTTGTGTCAAAAAAGAGAAGAAAAAAAAAGGAGCAAGGAAGAAAACAAGAATAAGAACGAATTTTGGTGATATTGCATATTTAACCTCTATGTTTGAACCCTGAATGCACGATGCTATGATTTATAATGGTATGGTTGGGTTTCTCACTTTTTTCTTGGTTTATTCGATACTTGTTTTCTGTGGACATATGGTTTATTGAAACTAAACATAAAACAAGAAATGCCTTCGTTGATGCAAGTTTTTTTTTTTTACTCTAAATTCTATCTTAACCACATTTGAAATTAATTGATTCTTCTTCTTCTTCTCTTTTTTTTTTTTTTTTTGGTAATAATACGATAAGAGTGTTTATTTATGTGAGAATAATAAATTTGAAACTAATATTTATTATTATTTTAAAGATCTTAGTCATTATCATATATTTGATTCGACACTATAACGTGCCTAATAGAGGTTAAGAGAGTAATATGTATACAAGCTACAAAAAATTGCAAAATAGATTATAAACTATTCTTCTCTTGGGCTCCTTTCGTTCTGAATTTTACAGCCGTAAACATTTTAAAAAGAAAAAAAAATCTTAGCCATTATTTTTTGTATCAGAATGATGATTTTACTTTTATATAAACTTTTACATGCATAATATATTACATGAATTAAAAGATTATATATAAAAGTAAATTATATGTATTAAACTAAAGGGAAAACCTCTTTCACGATTCCGAAACTATATCAGTTTTGTATATTTGGTCCCTGAATTTTTTTCACTGCATGTTTGGTACACAAACTTTTTAAAACATGAGCAATTAGAAAATTTCATCAATCATTTGTTAAATCTGATAGAAAATACACTCATGTGAATCACACATGTAATTTTCAAATAATGAAATGGATAAACTTTTTTTCCACCTATTCTCGAGTTATATCAACTTTTGTAAATAAAAACTAAAAATTAAATATGTGACTCACATTAGTGTATTTTCTATCAGATCTAATGAAATATTGACGAAATTTACTAATTACACAAATTTTAAAAAAATTATAAAATAAACAAGTTACGCAAAAAATTTAAAAATCAAATTCTCAAAACTAATATGGTTTGGGGATTGTTAAAAAAGTTTTTCCTAAACTAAATTATATGAATATCAGCCGTCAACGTTCAAGATAGTATGCAAGAAGAAACATTTGTTTTTTCGGGAAACACCCGCGCGGGTGTGCAAAATTTTTTAATTACATTTATAATAATGTGTAAAATTTAGTTTGATTTTATTTATTGTAAAAGCTGATGATTTAAACACAAAAATTTAGATAAGAAAAAGTTAAAAAATTGGACTCATGTAGGTTCCCAACAAACTGCATGTTTCCACTGTTTTAAATGGCTAAAAATTAGGACTCCTACATAGCATTCTACGGTAATTAAAAAAAAAATAAAATTCAGCGGCAAGATGGGTAAAAAGAGATTTCAACGGCAAGAGAGATTTCAACGGCAAGAGTAACAGTGCGGTTAATTTTTAGGAAACACCGGCTTTCACGTTCTGCAAACCCAAAAAAAAAAAGGTAACCGTATAAAGACTTTCAAGCTTTATTAAATAGATTATGAAATATTAAACAATTAATATCTTCTCCTTTTATATATAAATAAATAAATGTACATTAATATCATATATACATACATCTCTTATGTAAGATGAGCGATTTTTTTTGTCCATCTTGACCTCATACCGACTGACGTTTATTAACGTGACCCTCTTTGAAATATGACTTTTGTTTAACGTATTAAGAATATCATAAAAAATTACACAATTAAAATAATATTAGATGCACACTAATCTCGCGTATACATATATTTTAGTCCTGTTACATAAGATCAATGAATGCTTTATCCAATTTACATTTTTCTTAATCTGATCCCTTGTACGTTCGTTTTCATTTTCTTTTGTTATAGATACTACAATACATATATATAAATTTGGATCAGATTTAAAAAAAAATGTAAATTGGATGTTATATTTGGATTTGTTTTCCCAGGACTCACTCCTATATAAGTTCTTTTATTTATTTTTTTTGAGATTTTGCAAGAACTTTTCCCTCGGTTCCTAGGAGGCAACTTGTAGCTCTAGGAAGGGGACCAAATGATTAAGTCTATATAATTAGAATTTTATACATGATGGATAAATTATGATTTATGTATATGAAATACTTATTTGGTATTAGATATATTTGAACTTTGAAGCATTTAAAGAACATTATAGTTGAATTAAGATGACATTTTTATTAGAAATATTTTTTTAATTTGCTTATGTTATACAACTCAGCAGAAAATAGTTAAATTTATTAGCATTTGTCTAAATGGAAAAAAACAAAAAGACTGTGTATCGATAATTAACGTTAATTTCTAACATATAATTTAAGAAATGTTAAGACTTAAGAGGTAGTGAAGGATTGGAAAAGCCTCATGTTATAATTTCCTGCCAAAATTAATTTATTTAGAAGTTTTATTGTTGCCATAAAAAAAATAAAATCCTAAGACATAATTTACGATCCCGTCTTCTTTAATCCTTATCGCTTTCTAGTGTTGCGGCCCAGGGTCGAACTGGGGACTTTCAATGTGCGAGACTAACATATTCTTCTTCTTTTTGACTTTTCGGTCACAACCGAGGGTAAATGTTGATCACCGCATTACATCAACCACAGTCCACAGATAAATGGAAAAGCGTACATCGTTTTACTACTCCTAAAATTATTAATATATTTATCTTTCAATATAATACTATTTGTGAATTCTATTATTTCAATTTATAAGATTATGAAAATATAAAAATTTGAATTTAAGAATAGTTTTTGAGTATTTTATTATTTTATGATATTTCACTTTAATGTTAATAAAAATAAAATAAAATTTACTTCTTCGAATTCTAGAATTTCACGAATCTAACTCCTAATTTTGAAACACATAATATTAGGGTATTGATTTTGTTAGACTGGAAAAATCGTTGCTAAAATTATTATTTTTCGCAAAAATATATTATTTCTTATGTCCATCAAATAAGTCATTTTAGAAACTTTTTTATCTTATTATATAAATCATTAACACTTTTCTAAAAAGAATTTAATTATTCTTATTTTAAAATACCCTCAACCAACGATATTTAATGAAAGTCGATTGTTTAATAGAGCAAAGAAAGACTATACTTTTATGCATCGAAAATATAAAGATTACCTTTGACATTATAAACAAATTTAGCATCACAATTAGCGATTTCTTGACGTTTATGTATTGTCAAAAGGAAGTCTTGTTCTTACACTTGGGAGCGAGGAATTCCAAAAGTCTTGTTCTTACACTTGGGAGTGAGGAAGGGGGTGTGGGACTTCTGATCGGAAAAAAGATTTAATTATTTATTTCATCCATTCTATAACTATATATATATATATATATATATATATATATATATATATATATATTATTTATGTTAAAGTTAAAGATATTATTTTTAAACTATAAAAAACCATAAGATTTCATGAGTGTCATTTTACTATTTCATTATTCTAACTAATTTTATTAAATTGACTATTTAATAGTTCATATCATAATTATCACTACTATTATTTCAAATAATATGATAATAGAGATATATTTTGAATATAAAAATTATCTTCTTAAAAATACATGTTTAATTTTAGAACGGTTAGAAGTAATAATTTAGTTGCCTGACATGTTAAATTGCAAAGTAGACTAATTTCTACTAATTATTACTATAGTTTCACGTGTTGCCAAAGTTTGACGATCATGACTCATATAGGATCCGAGTATCGATGGGGACAAGCATGGGTGGTATTACATGTAATCTTTGGAATGTCGTGATAGTTACAAATATAGTATCTTACTCCCCCAAATGGTAGTACTTGCAATAATCATGTTGCCAGCAGTGGATTGAGCATAACTCCAATGAAGAACACAATCCGAGACGTCTCTTCTCTTATCATGAACACAAATGGATGATCAGCAACAAATTCTGGAGGTGGCATTCTCAAGCAGCAGTAAACAAACTCTATACCAGTGCCAGCTGCAGCTTCTGTTCCCTCTTCATTCACTTCAATACAAGACTTGTGAAAAATCTTGGAAAGACACAGCTTATCGGCGTAGGGAGAATCTACCAACTCAGTGAACTCACCAACATTCATGAATGGTAGTTGTAGTCCCAATTCCTTGATGGTTTCTGATGCTTCAAACTTGAATGAGAACTTGAATTTTGGGATCCAGAAGCGATATTCAAGATCCTCCTCTGTTAACTGAAAATCTTGGTTAAAAAATCCAGGAGTAGAATTCAAGTTCTGTATTAGATTTTGCAAGCCATGGGTATCATCTGGAAGAAAGAAGTACATGGAAAATTTTCTGGTGTCTTGGCCATTTTGGTATGGAATTTGGAGAATTTTATAATCACTGGCTTTGCGATAAAGATGTTTCCTTTTCTTGGTGGTCATGAAGGGAACTTGAACAATCTGGCCATTGGGAAGGTGGAAGTCTTTATTTGTAGTCTTTTCTGAATCAAACTTGCAATCCCATGCCCCTTTGAAGTAAAGTGCATTAGCAAACACAAGAGCAGTGTCACTGTCTAGAGATCCCAAAGGAAGGAGCTCTTGGATTAGTCCTTCGGTTGCACTTTCAGCCCATGAATTCACTTCTTCTGTAACTTCAATAGCCTTCTCACAAACAAATTTTTTTTTTTAACAAATTTATACAAAAGAAATCATTCAATTGTCTGAAATAAAGTGCAGTATCACTGATTAGAGGAGTTCTTCGGTTAGTACTTTGCTTGCACTTTCGGCCCATAAATCCACTTCTTCTGTAACTATAATAGCCTCCACACAAAATTTCATTCGATTTCTAACACCATATACTATATTATTACAGGATTTTAAGAAATAATAATATTTGCAACAGCTGGAATGTATGTTTAAAATACAATAATAATAAAGATAATAATTTGATAAATATTAATTATACTAATATCATATGTGGTTAAAATGCTGAACATTTATGAATTGACATAGAATTCTATCGAAACGAGTCCACCTTGAGTTTGACAAGCCAATCACAAGGTTAAGTATATATATATTTTTGGGAGTTAACAAACTTGATATTCCAAATTCAAAAGTAAACCCCTATTTCAAGCTAATACTCTCGCGAAATAGAGAAATTACCTTGGTTAAGAAATCTACAGCTCGAGCTTCCGCTTTATAAACATTTCTGAGAATTCCTTCAAAAGTAGGTTTTAGACCAAAACGCTGATCAACCCAAGCGCCATTGACCAAAGCTAAAAGAGGCCCTGCAGCTTGATTGTGTTCCTCGCCGCGCTGCCCTGATGTAACAGCAACGATCTGTGAAGACAAGGAGTTGAGATCTTCAATATTTTGTGATCCTAAAAAGGAAAGAAGTTGATCCAAGGTTCGTCCTGTTGATCCAACGGCAACCAAGCTCAACATGATCTGGAATGATGCAGGTGAAATTACAGAATTCGACCCCTTTTCAGTTTCTTTCAGCAAAATATGGGTTGCCAAGTTTATGCACAATTGGGACTTCAACTCAACAGTACTGCCCATCTTCTCTGATATCCGTTGCAGTTTCTTTAGGCTATTTTTGATGGATCATAATCTTCATCTGCTTCGTCTATAATCAAATTAATCATCACTCATATAATTCTCCAGCTCCCCAAGTACATATTAATATTATATGTTTAGTTAAAAATTACATATTTAAATAATAAGTCATGTTCATATAAATTTGTGATAAATATTAAATTAATAATAAAATAAAAAAATTGTAATGATAAATTTTAAAAAAAACTTGTCAACACATACATTTTAAATATGAAATTCGTTCTGCAAAAAAATTATAAATATATATATTTTTTATTAATATACTATTGTTTACAAAAATTGTCACTAACATTTTCATCTTACAATCAATTTGATACTAGAAACAAAAAATTTCTTAAAAAAAGACTTATTATTTACTGATGTAAATCCTAATCATACATATAATATTAATATTTACAAAATATCATTCACAAATAAAGCCTTCACTAGTAAAAAATGTACTACAGTAACCAAAAGATAAAAAATAAAAACATATAAATAAAGGACTATACTGATTGGGTATCCTGATGACAAAAAGATTGGAAATTTGTGCAAGATTTTGAATTAGCTTTGTGTCACAATTTCATTAGCACTTTGAAATTTGTTGTACGAATTTGACTGTCATTTAACATGTGTCTTTGTATAGATATACATAAATAAATCCTCAGGTAGTCAGGTATAATAATAAACAGTAATCTGACATTTTAAGAATAAATAAATGATATTATGAAGATCTGGCAGCAAGATTTAATATTTTTTTAACATTATGTAAGCATATAAACCTGAGTAATTTAGTCAATCATGACTCATGAGTACATTAAGAAAAGCCATTTGTTACTTCTGAGTAAAAAATATTTGGTATTACTTTTACTTAAACTTCAGTTAAAATAAACTATCGAATTGAGCTAATAATTCTTACTAGTTTTTAAAATAAATTAGAAGATTATTACGTTAGATATTACCAAAAAAAGTAATAATAACAATTTAATAGACGGAATTATAGTTGTTACATTTCGTCAAGCATATTTCTAAAGAAATAATCTAAACAGTAAAATTAACATTGTTACACGTTAAGAAGACAAAAATCAGATGAACAAGTGAACATTATTAGAAAAAAAAAGTTCTTATTTTTATTAAAAAAACCTAAAGTTTTATTTTTATTTTTGTTATGACTAAATTGGAGGATATTATGCCGAAACAAACGGGGTATTGTCCCCTTGACGGAGTGCTATTTAGAATTGGTGTTCCATTGTGCCTTTCAATCATGAAAATTACGATATATTTATCAATGTTGTTCTATATGTATATTGTGTAGCTTTTTTTGTCAATGTCATTACAATACTAGTCGCTACAATTTGACAAAAACATCACTTCTGTGACAACATATATTTTGTCATTCCTACCCTATGCAGAAAATGGAGTCCAATGACTACCTGCATTACTTTGTGCTGTAACATGGAATAGAAAAAAATAGAAAATAACGTAAAATGGACTTTATTGCTAAATTTTATTCATCAAACATTTGATATAGCCTAAATGCATTCATTAGCATTTGTAGATATTTTGATGTCATACTTTTTAACTTAAGATGGCAACTCCTCTATGTACCAGATAATCAACCAAATTTACATCAACAATTTGAACTTTTATTAATCATGCCGTCAAAATATCTTTCGTATCATTCTAAAACAACAAACATGCTTAAACTAAAATCTTATATATACTTGTATTTTTCTCTTTAAATCTATTCTTTAATTTATTCAATTTAATTACTGTTTATGCCACAATTGATTTAACACTTTTTACATCAATATATATATATATTTATTATAAAAGAAGTACCGCCTAAAAATTAATACACACTCATCAATTATTTTGTAGAATTTTTTATTAATCTACGATATTCGAAACACAACTGTTATGTAGCCAGCGGACAGGTCATGTACTTGAGTCATGTAGCCAGAAGCGGATTGAGCACAGTTCCAATGAAGAACACAATCCGAGACGTCTCTTCTCTTATCATGAACATAAATGGATGATCCGCGACAAACCCTGGAGGCGGAATAATTGCAGAACACTTTCTGAACCTCACAGCAGTGCTAGCAGCAGCTTCTGTACCCTCTTCATTCGCTTCAATATAGGACTTGTGGAAAATCTTGGAAAGACACACTTTGTCACCATGAGGAGAGTCTACCATTTCTGTGAACTCCCCAGCATCCATGAATGGTAGTTGTAGTCCTAATTCTTTGATGGATTCGGATGCTTCAAATTCGAAAGAAAACTTGAATCTTGGGATCCAAAAACGATCTCCAAGATCCTGTTCGTGTAACTGAAAACTTTGGCTAAAAAATCCAGGGGTTGAATTCAGTTTCTGTACTAGAATGGGCAAGCCATTGTTATCTTCCGGAAGAAAGAAGTACATGGAAAATTGTCTAGTGTCATAGCTATTTTGGTATGGGACTCGGAGAATTTTATAGCCATCGAGTCTGCAGTAGAGATGTCGTTCACTTCTCTTGGTGGTCATGAAGGGAACTTGAACAATATGACCATTGAGGAGGTGGAAGTCTTTATTTGTGGTCTTTTCTGCATCAAACTTACGATCCCATGCCCCTTTGAAGTAAAGCGCATTAGCAAATACAAGGGCGGTGTCACTGTCTAGAGATCCTAAAGGGAGAAGCTCTTTGATTAGTCCTTTGGTTGCATTTTCAGCCCAAGAGTTCACTTCTTTTGTCACTTCAATAGCCTTGGCTCACACAGACAAAAATTTCAAAAAAAGAATGCATTTAATACTCTAACATCAGAATATCTATAATCACATGATTTTAAAAGATCATTCAGTTCCCTAAAATTCAAAATTCGTTGCTTCCTTTTTACATCATAACATTATATAGCAAAAAAAAGAGAACTTACCTTGGTCAAGAAATCAACTTCTTTAGCTTCAGCTTTGTAAGAATTTCTTAAAATTGCTTCAAAAGTAGTCTTTAAACCAAAACGTCGATCAACCCAAGCGCCATTAACCAAAGTCACAAGGGGATCTGTCGCATGATTTTGTTCATCACCGTACTTCTGTGCTAAAAAAGAAACAATCTGTGAAGTTAAGGTGTTGACATCGTCAATACTTTCTGATCCCAAATAGAAAAGAAGTTGATCAAGGGTATTTCCTGTTGATCCCATGGCAACTAAGCTCAACATGATTTGGAAAGATACAGGTGAAATAACAAAATTTAACCCCTTTTCAGCTTCTTTCAACAAAACATGGTTAGCCATTTCTATGCAGAAACAGGAGTTCAAGTCAATACTGTCCATCTTCTCTGAACTCTCCATTGCAGTTTTATTTTTCATGGATGACATTAATCTTCATTTGCTTAGTCTAGAATTAAGGACATGCCGAAACAAAGTGAAAGAAACAAACAGAAAAAGTCAATGAGATTGCTAGATACTAAAACAACAAAAGCACTAGACAAAACAAAGGCTCAATGCATTGATTAGTTCAAGTAGTCTTTCACACCAATGCATTGGTTTTGTGTTTCAATTCCAATTGACCTATAAAATACGCATTATATAATTTTGTTGCAAGAATTATAGCATAATAATATCTAACATGTTTTGTATGTACGTATCTCTGTACGGTTTGTGCTTTCCAATCAGAAAATACAAATAAATTTTCAAGTATTGTAACACAATCAATATCTGTCATAGTGCACAGTTTTTTTTTTATTGTTACAAGAAAGTGTTAGGAGAAATAACATAGTGAAGTGGTAAAGTTTATGAAATGAAGATTAATTCTCAAAGGTTCCACAAAATTAGTTGATTCGATAAATCTCGTACTACATGCCTGTAATATTGAGTCAAGTAGTAATTGACGCTCACATTGTTTCCACTTGTAGAGAAACTATTTGACAAGAGCCAAGCTCATGTTTTTCTCTGTAATAAACTTATATTCAGCATATAGGGAAAAAGGGAAATTGGTGTGTACATAATATAGTTCATGTTTATTTCAACTTAAATTTTAAAGATTTTAGATTCTTATAGTGTAATTTACACTGTCAAAATCTAGAATCTCTGAAATTTAAACTGAATAAAAAATGAACTATATGTGATTCATCACATGTAAATATCAGTTACATTAATCTGGAAGCATAATCCTCAATCCTCTTTCTCTGTAAATTCAAGAGGCTTTCACACTGGGGTTTTAAGTTAAGTTTCCAGTAGTGGATTAATCACAGCTCCTATGAAGAATACGAGCCGAGACGTCTCTTCCCTTATCACGAACATAAATGGATGATCAGCAACAAAACCTGGAGGATGAATTCTCGCTCATTGTTGCACAATAATCACACCAGTGCTAGCTGCAGCTTCTGTTCCGTCCTCATTCACTTCAATAAACGACTTGTCGAAAATCTTTGAAACAAGTAGCCTGTTACCAACAGGAGAATCTACAAATTCAGTGAACTCTTTAAGCTTAATGAATGGAAGATGTAGTCCTAATTCCTTGAGGGTTCCTGAAGCTTCAAATTCAAATGAGAACTTGAATTTTGGGATCCAAAAGCGATGTCCTAGATCCTCCTCCATTAAATGAAAATCTTGGTTAAAAAAACCTGGGGTAGAATTGAATTTCTCTATTAGATTTTGCAAGCCATTTTTCTCATCTGGGAGAAAGAAGTACATGGAAAATTTTCTAGTATCCTGGCCGTTTTGGTATGGGACTTTGAGGATTTTATAGCCATTGACTTCGCGATAAAGATGGTAATTTCTCTTGGTTGTCATGAATGGAACTTGAACAATCTGGCCATTGAGAAGGTGGAAGTCTTTATTTGTAGTCTTTTCTGAATCAAACTTGCAACCCCATGCCCCTTTGAAGTAAAGTGCATTGGCAAACACAAGAACAGTGTCATCCTTTAGAGATCCCAAGGGAAGAAGCTCTTTGATTAGTCCTTTCGTTGCATTTTGAGCCCATGAATTAACTTCTTCTCTCACTTGATCAGCCTTCACACAAACAACAAAACCAACAACAGAACATATATAAAAAATTACTTTAAATTTATTGTTAAATTCATTTTTTTACAGCGTAACACTAATATATAGCAAAGACAGCGAAAGTTACCTCGGTTTGAAAATCAACTGCTTTAGCTTCAGCTTTGTAAACAGTTTTGAGAATTCTTTCAAAAGAAGGCTTTAGAGGGCCACAATTTTGGTCAACCCAAGCGCCATTAACCGAAGCAACGAGGGGATCAGCAGCATGATTATGTTCATCACCTTCACCATGCTGCGCTGCTGTAACAGCAACAATTTGTGAAGAGAAGGCTTTGAGATCTTCAACATTTCTTGATCCTAAATATGAAAGAAGTTGATCCAAGGTTCTCCCTTTTGCTCCCATGGCAACCAAGCTCAACATGATCTGTAAAGAAACAGGTGAAATCACAAAATTTAACCCATTTTCAGATTCTCTCAACAAAACATGGTTTGCCATTTTGATGAAGAATTGTGACTTCATGTCAATGGCGTCCATCTTCTGTGACTTCTCCATACTACTTCACTTTTGCGGTTGACAATCTTCAAATAATTTGCTTTAGTCTATACTGATTTATATAATGACATTGTTTGTTTGAGTTTAAATTTTAGAAATTTTAGTTTTTTATTATGTAAATTATTTTATCACAATGTATAATCTCTAAAATTTTGAAATAAATTAGGTCAATGTTCGTTAGAAGTCAACCCCTTCACAATTAACAAAATTAGCACAGCTGTAGTATAAACTTCGCAATGAAGGAATAGACTACTGAATGGACTTACATGACTCAACTAAGAATGGTGTTTATTAATGTCAATTATTTACTTGTAGTTTATTCGATTATTAATTATAATTTTATAATATTTGATTAAGAATTATACGTACAAATAATAAGTTTTTTTTTCGTAAAATTTGTTATGAATGTTCAAATAAAGATAGATTAGACGATTGTAATAACAAATTTTAGATAATATAGCATTATAATGAAATAATTATGCAAATGTAGCTTTTTTTTGAACAAATCTTTTTGTAAAATGTTGCTTTTTTTTTTTTGACAAAGAGATTAATTTATAACAAAAATTTTTATCATAACATAATTTGTATTTTTAAACCTTCATCGATTACATTAATTTTAAAGTTTATTACGAATTAAAACTTTAAATCTGCCAAGTAGCAAGTATAATTTATAACTGAAAAGCTAAGGACAGTAGTAAAAGAGCAGAAGGGATAATGTAATTGTGACAGAAAGCCAATGTATTATTGTGAAAGATAGTGTTACATTAATCAACAAATGTATTTGCCACTGAATATTGACTTAGTCTGGTTTGACTTTAAATTGGATGTAGCTTATTCTGCAAACTACTCTCTCTGTTTCAAAATAAGTTAATTTATCTATTTTACCTGTTTCAATTACATACAACTGGATGATTTAGGCCTAATTCTTTAGTAGGCATGTAGTTTGTAAAGTATTGATCATAAAAATGTAGATAATCAAAAGTCATGGTTTCTATACAGACTATTTGTTTATACCGCTGGTGCTCTAAGTTTCAAAATAATTGTACGGTATAGTTTCAGGGTATTACAGAGTATCTTCAATGTCGATTTTGCTGAGAAATTGTGCACTGTTATAAAATTAAGGCCAAAATATGGAGTATTACCTGACCTTTTTCATATTTTTAATTTTTATAATTTAAGATATTGAGAATGAGATACCCTGTCATAACTAACAGACACTGCATCTGTTACTACAAAGTTTTAAAAAATATCATAAAATAAGTTATTTTTTAGCCCCCACAAAATAAATCATGAAAATCTAGTCTGTCAATTTTGTACGATGTATATCATTTGTTTTAACTTAAATTTTATTAATTTTAAATTTTGATAGCGTAAATTTACATCTACGAGATTTAAAATCTCTAAAATTTAATCTAAACAAACGTGACCATTTTTAGCTCTTTCAAAAAAATCATGAAAATCCTCCGACCTGTCAATCTTATATATATTCTTGTGTACGTACATGTTATGATGGCGTAACACGGTAACACCATCATCAATTGCCCCATCTTTCTCAAGACAGACAACGGCTCTGTGGCTGTGCAAATGAGTTGCTTGCAAGAGTGCAAAACTACTAAGCTGCTGATAACTCAAGTAATATAAAAAGATGTCGAAAATATGATTCAACTGCTCAAGATATAAAACTTCAAGTTTATTCCGAGGACAATACTTTTCGTACTACACATGTTACCGACAATATATGTTCATACAATGAATATAGTTCTGATAGGACAGTTGCAGTGAATATGCAGATACATGTTTGATCGATAATTCAAGGATTTGTTTTTTTTGAAAGAGAAGAGAAGGGTGTTCGAGGATTTTTTGGGAAGCCAGGTACTGGCTCAAAAGGGAAGGGAGGGAAGAACGGGAATGCTGATGGTGGTGGAGTAAGAGGTGCAGTAACAACTGGAGGAAATGTAGGTGTTGGTAGTAGTGAAAATGGTGGTGAAGGGACTGGCAACGGATTTACTGCAGGAGGTCGCTGCAAGGGGTTCGGGGTTACAGGTGGATTAAATGGATTTGGAGGGATTCCGAAAGTTTTCTGATTTGATACTTGATCAGAGCCTTTTGAAGGGTCAGTAGATGGTGTTGTATTTGGAGGCAGTGGCTGGAAAAATGGAAGTCCTGGAAGACTAGGCAGAGGAGGAAGTTGTGGCAAAGGTGGAAGGCTAGGCAGTCTTGGGATTGGTGAAAATGGACCTGCAAAATCTGGAAATGATGCTGGAAATGCAGGATCAGCATTGGCAGATTTCGCGGAATTTTGATTCTTGGAAGTTTGGATACTTGGTTTCTGCTTACACAGGTTAGGCTTTGTTAGAGGTTTGAATGCGAAAAGTCCTGCTGAGAACATTTGAGTTCCTGGCGATCTTGATTTGAGTTCTAGTGAAGATGAAGTTGTGAATGCTGCAACGGTGCAAAGGGGATCGTTGCTAGTAACAGATTTCACAGAACAGCCTTGAATTTTCTTGACATGTTTGTTAACTAAGAAAGGTAGTTGCACCATGAACTTTCCATGTTCATCTGTTTGCACTTCCTCATAGAAACTTGTTTCTGAGTTTGCATCATTGCATTCTACCGCGACCAAGGCGCCTAAATTAACACAAAAATTCAGATTGTCAATATAAGCCATAAGATTAAAATTGTAGCAGAAACAGAATAAAATATTGTTGAGATGAACCTGAAATGAAGTGACCAGTCTTGGAATAATCATTCTGGAGACATGTGTCACAATAGACTGTGCCTACAACTGCAGATGGAAGCTTCTTTTTTGCAGTACTCCTTGCTTCTGAAGGTTCATTACCAAAAGTAAAACTGAAAAAGATTAGAGTTAAAAGCAAAGACATGATAATTTAGCTTCTAAGAACTATGACTTAATTTTAAGTTAAAATAACTAGATGGCTTGGCTTAATATATAATATACACAAAACCTAAACTCTTCTTCAATATAGAATATTGCATGTGTAGTACTTAATAATATTCCATATCATGAGATAGACAAGTACTTGATGGTTTCATCAACTTTTATAGGAAAATCTGAAGGCCTTTCTTTATGTCACTCATGAGAAAACAAGTCAACTGCTACCTAGAAACTGTGGATATGTGAAATTAAGTTATTGTCACATAAAAAACTTATAATTTGAGTTTGTTTACATGTTGGTTGAGAGTGAAGATATATAGTTGGATCAAAGTTGGGTCACGAGAGCTTTGCTGTGGCCAAAAGTCCTTTAAAAACATGACCAAAAGTTACAATAGAGTTACGAGCAAGGTAGCTAACAGAGCAGGAGTGAAGTCTGCATGCATGAATATTTAACTTCATACATGAATTGGTTGTAACCACTGTTGGAAGTCAATGAGAATTGTTTTTCATTTGGGATGGAAGATGCAAAGATGAGTTAAGTAAAGGGAATTTTGTCCGAAATTTGGAAGGGTTGTTGCTTACCTTTTATATGGGAAAACAAGCTAACTAGTCAAATTGAGTGGTTATAATATACTCCATCCTCCACGCGTGCGCGCAGGGGGTGCAAATCTTGAAGGGAACTTTGGCTTTCTGAAGGGTGGTGCAGGGTGCAAATCCTAGAATTTTTTAAGGGAACTTTGGCACGACCTGCGGACCGTAATTAGGTGGATCTGATCAACCCAACGTTTTACTGGTTCCCTGATGCACTCCGTGTCGTGTCGTGGCCATGGTCGAGTGGCCCCTGATGCACTCCGTGTCGTGGCCGTGGTCGAGTGGCCCGTCAGGGGGTGCCCATGCGAGTGTCTCCGTGTCGTGGTCGTGGTCGAGTGGCCCGTCAGGGGGTGCCCATGCGAGTGTCCATCAGGGTCAGGGGATGACTAAACGGTTCTCCCTTGCCTATAAATTGAACCGGCTCATTCCAACAGAACAAAAGACGGAAAAATATACGATCTTCCAGCCCTATTTTAATTTCTAATTTATTCAAGTGTTCTCATTACAGTTTCTAGTACTGTTCGACAGTAGACAGACTTTGTGTCCGGTCTCTGTAATCCGTTGTATCTTGGGAAACAGTAGTCCAACGATCCTCTGAAACACCTAGTGAGAGGATTAAACTGTTTTAAGAAAAGCGTGTTTACACGTGTTTCGAATTTCAACTTTTTTTAATTTTAATTTAGCCATTTCGAATATCTTATTTTCCCCAAATATTTTTCGAACAACCACAAGGCAGACTTTCGCTTTACACAAATGGGAATTTATGATGTAAGTTTTCAATTATTAAAACTACTAGACTTTCACAATAAATTCATTAGAATAATATCGAGATGAATGTTATTACTGTTAAAATTACTTCGTCATTCATTCATTTTGTATTATAAGATATCATTTCTCGGACACACACCTCAATTGGATAGCAAAGGAGAGAAAACTCCATTAAAAACATCCACAAAATCAAGTGAAAACTCCTGTGAAAAATTATTTATTAAAAAAAAAGCATAATAAGGAAATAGAAGACTCTTCAAACGAACTTCAAAGAAGAAAAAAAAAGGATTCTTCAAAAAAGAGAGAACTCTTCTGAGAACTTTGAAGCTAACAGTTGATTTGGAGAGAAAAGGTGACGCGGCTAGAGTTTTGTACTTAAATTTTAAATTTCAAAACTTCGTAATTTTTTATTTTTTTTAATTAAAAACTTCGTAAGTTGGTATAAGTTTTAAAGTATACTAATATATTACACACACGCGATGCCTGTATAAAATTTATTTTTTATTTTTTTTGTGTAGCAAAATTATAAGAGGTTATCGAGGAGAATGCAGATGTTTTGCGGCAATTTTTTTTTTTTATCCTTTTAGTGTGACGTAAATTCAGGGACAGTTATTGTATGGTCTAAATTTGAAGATGTCTTTGACTCTTACTAATCTGAGCATTATATTCTTAATTTAATAATAATTGCAACGTCTTCAGATTTATTTCCTTGGGACATTGGGCTTTTCTTTAACCAGGTAAAGTAGGAGGAATCTGGCACTGGCCACACCTTGACCTCAAGAAACAAGGACAAAGCCTTCTAAGATTTTTTCAACTCGACTCTCGCGAATGCAGAGAGATGAACAATGTCGGCCCGAGATGGCAAGTGAACAAGTTTGACTTTATTCTTTTTTGAGAGCGACTGTAAAATTGACCCCCAAAACATACCCCGTGTTATAAATCGGATTTCGAAGTAAAAAGAGTTAAATCTTAATTGTAACAAATTAAAAAATATATAATGAAGCAATTGACAAAAAATAAACTCACACACACACCAATAATTATCTTAAAACTTACACATTTGTATTGAAGAAGAAACCGTGAATAATTAGTTTGGTCAACGGTCAGGTGAATAATTTTTTTTTAAATGTCTAGATATATCAAATATGCAATTTCTTACGGCAAACAAAAAGATCATAAATGAAAAAAAAAATCAAATACAAGCGATTATAATTAATTTCATTGTCAATTTTTCTTCACCTAGTTAGTAGCTAGGAAAGTAGCCACAATTAATAGAAGTGGTCGTATTTGTTAACAAGGAGTTACATTTCAGCCTTGAGAACAAAGCATATGGCCTATATATGCATGGACTCCTCCGGATTGAGGGAATGTGAAATGTTTACGATAGCGGTCAGCTACTAGATGACGACGACGTTATGAGCAAAAAGTATTCCTCATTTCAACTAATCAATGATATTTAAAATTAAAATATTTTTTATATTTATTAGATAAATATTCATTATTAAAATTGATGTTTATAATTTTTAAATATAAAAT
This sequence comes from Centella asiatica, assembly GCA_014636745.2. NCBI lineage: Eukaryota > Viridiplantae > Streptophyta > Magnoliopsida > Apiales > Apiaceae > Centella > Centella asiatica. The sequence continues at coordinate 42,647,860 of CM025784.1, read as the reverse complement.
GTATTTGTCAAATTATGAGTTTTAAAATTAATCAAATTGACCTCGGAAAGTCAATTGATGATAAATAAATCTAGACATAAATAATAATTATGAGTATAAGTGTTATCCTTTATTTAGATGGGATTATTGTTAATGTGTAATTCAATTCCGAACTTATTCACAAAAAAAGAAGATACTCACTAGAACAATTGCCATAATAAAATTCAAACAGTAATAATAAAAAATATATATGGTCACAAATTGTTGAGACAATTAAATTATCCCACATCGAACTAAACAGGTTCGTGTGGGATATTAATGGCTTATCTCAAAATTTATATATATATATATATATATATATATATATATATATATATGAGCACTTGCATTAGTTATTTAAAACTCAATTATGTTTTTAATATTTAGAAAATTACGATAAAAAGTGAAAAAATAATGAGTTACGTTATTGTCTCTATTTTAAAATTAATTTAATAATATTTTTAAACATATACTATCACTATTTACATTTATCAAAATTATGAATTTTTTAATCAAAGCTATAAAACTTAAACATACTCTTCATTTAAACTAACCGCAATCACATGTTAGCACATGCGAGTTCGTTAGTCTAAGCGAAAAGCCGGAAATCACATTCATCAAACGCGCACTTGCATTTTATTATTATGTCATAATTTATTTATTTTTGTTAAAATAATTATATTTAAAATTAAAATATTTTTTTATATTATTAAATAACGACACATAACTATTATCGTAAAAACTACAGTAATACAATCAAAATCAATTTTTATAATTTCTAAATATAAAATACATTTATCAAATTTTGAGTTTTAAATTTAATCAACTTGATCTAAAAATTGTCAATTATCAAAAAATAAATCTGGGCGGAAGTAATAATTAAGACTACGAGTTATATCCTTTTTTAAGAAGGGAAAATTGTTAATTGTATAATTCGTTGTGCTTGTAATTTCTTATTTCTGAGCATGTCCACACACACAAAAAAAATATACATATACATATACATATATATATATATATATATATATATATATTCATTCACAAATTAAAAAAACTTTTGCCATAAAAATTAATTAATACAGTAATAAAAAATATATATATATATATGGTCATAAACTGTTGATATAATTAATTATCCCACATTAAACTAAAGACGTGGTTCGTGTGGGATATTAGTGGCTTGTCTGAAAATCTTCTTACATAAAATTTGAGGTTACTCTACTTAAAAACAATTGATTCTGATTCAGAAGTTGAGACACAATCATACATATATGAAAGTATATGACGAAGCCTATTTAATTTCTCCTTTTATCTTCTTTGTTTGATAAAATTATATTACTTGAGGTCCTCTTGAGGATAACTAATCTGTCTTATAATCTGTAAAACTATGGAAGTAGTCTTACGATTCTTCACCGATAAAAAAAGGAATATACTTATTACCACAACAAAAGAAGAAAAACAAAAGGAATATGCTTATTTACCACAACAAAAGTTCTTGGTGTTATATAATGCAAGTCCAACTCAATGTATGTATAATATAAACTCAATAGAACATACGATTAACTACCTCTTGGTCTTATATGTAGACGCTTCAATTTTTAATTTTTATTTATAATTCAATTTTAATTTTAATTTTATTTGAATGATGAAAAAAAAAGAAATTTTAATAATAAAATGAAATAGTATGTTTCTAATATGACATTTTGTGTCTTTTATTATAGGCCCAATAAAAGAAGTAAAGTATTAAAATCTCAAACTAATGAGTCAAAGATGGAGCAAATAAGGATTATTGGAATAAAACGAAGATCAAAGGTCAAGATTGATGATTAGATTCAAGAGATGATCAAACTCATCCATCAATTCAAGACAAGATCCAATGGCCAAAAAGTTTTCCTCTTCTCCAAGACATCTTTTGAGATTGTGTTCTATAAATACTATGTAATAGCTCATTTGTAAAAGGAGAGAAAATTTTAAAGAGAAAAATACATAAATATATATATATATATATAGTAATTTTATCAAAGATTTAAAAATTAAAGTCGTAGATTCATCAATTATCGAATAATAAAAACTCAATTCAATATATATTTGTGTTGATTTAAGCTTATTCTCTCTCTCTCTTCCTCTCTCCAATTAGTGCTAACCAAAATAAGTTTAAGCTAATTAATAGCTTAAATTCCAAAATTAACATTCAAAAAAATATATGATGTGTATTTTACATCATTATACTTATATTTGATTCATTTTTTATTTTTTGAATTTTTATTCTATTTATTCAAATTATTTTTTTCTCTCTCTATTATTTCTACAGAAGTACTCAATATACTACTTTATATATTTTGTAAGAATTATAATATTGGTACAAAATATTTTTGTAAATATTTTAAAAATAAGTTTTGGATTTTGATTTTTTGGTCAATTTTGACCATTAAAATAGTTTAAATTGGTGTTTTTACACTAAAATAACATAGTGTATATATGTATATAGATGTGTAAAAATGAGTTTTCTTAATTTTAAAAGAATCTTTAATATTTTAAAATTATTTTTAATTATTCTTGAATTTATTAAATTATACATGTTGTTGTAGATATTTTATTTTGTTAATGTAAGCATGTTTAGAATTTAATTGTGAATAGATGTAAATTAATTAGTAGCCAAACTTTGCAAGTATTAGATGATATAATTGTTGTGGATAATTGTGAATATTTGGGTTATTATGCATACTTTAATAATTATAATGTTGTCATGTAAATATGTATGTGCATTATTATTTCTTTTATTGGGTAAATGTAAAATTTGTATGAAAATTTTTAAAATGCTTTAAAAATTATGAATAATTAGACATAGTTTGCGGATATTATATTGATGAATAAATGATGATTGGAAAATATATAGCATGATATGGAATTGTAAAATAATTAATTTATAATTGCTAAATGAATAAATTATAATTGTTTATTTGGGATTAAAGAGTAAATTAGTATTTTTATCATTTTTGATGTTTGGATTGAATAAAGAATTATATTTATACTTTTGTATTGTGATTGCGTAGATAGGAAAACTCTTTTAGAGCGTCTTTACGCTTGGTCAAACGTCCTAATTACAAAGAAAGTTCTAGCAAATTTTTTTAAAATTTTACATGTAATTAGGATTTAGTTTAAATTCATTTGTAAATTAGTATAGTTTCATTGTAATTGTGTTTGTAATTTCCATGTGTTTATTCTCAAACAATTTTATATTCTTAGATCATTTGTAAACCTAGGTGTTAAAATTAGAATGACTATATTATTCAAATTCAATAACACCCTCGTGATGGTATATGATCCAATAATGTAAATTTTAGTTTAGCAAGTTTTCTTTTTATATTCTTGTAACATGTAAATCTATAACACAGTGGAAAATCATACATTCACACACATATACCAACACACACAAAACACTTATAGTTTAGTTTAGTATAGTTTTTTTTTTTTAAAGAAAAGGCAAACTTTATATTTAACGGATGATTTTTTAAATTTTTTTTTGTTAAAATGCAATCATTTTCAAAACGAGAATGAGAGGTGTATGGGATGACCTAATACACCTAATGAATTATAGTTAGGTGACGACTCCTTAAAAAAAATAATTTTAAATAAATCGTCGCATTTCAATTGAAGTTTTTGAATTTTGAAATAGATTTAAGAAGAGAGTTTGAGATTTTTTTCAAAACCTAAAATAAACATTTTTTTTTATAAAGATAAACTTCTCAAAACTTCTTTTTTTTATGTTAAAAATCGAGAGGGTTCGACGTTATATATTATTGATATAGATTATTAAGTATGCTCATCATTAATTAATTTCTTATAATATATACAATAGACTTTCTATATTACTAGTGATAGTATAATGAAAAGATTATCATATAACTAAGTACCGGCTGAAATAAATACTATTGGAACAGAAAATAAGAACAAATCTGTTTCAGGTTTTCAGCTGTCTCCCTTAATTAATTAATTATTGGATCAGTTTCCATCTCTCTCCCTTACCAAACATTCATTGGTTTTCAATCAGTAAACTAGTCTTCTCGTACACACATTACATGCGATGTTATAAATTTGACAATTGTTAATGTTGTTGCGAAACATTAATTGAAGTAGAAAACATTATAGATACTACTCGTAAACAATTAGGTACGTAGTAATTAAGAGCTATAGGATAGATCTTTATAAGATTTGTAGAAAAACTATAACAAATAGCCCATTAAAATCACTAATTTCCTTCCCGTCACTTGTCATACATTTATATATAAAATGGAACTAGAGCTAGCTAGCGAACCTTGAACTATATTTCTCTTACAATATCATTTGCCACTACCAGTCTCAACATATTTTCTGCAATTAACATATATCAAGTCTTCCAATTCTCATGGAGAATTCATCAGATATGATCATCACTGATGACTTCCTCTCAACCCTACCAAAATCACATTGGGTAGCAAACCTACAACTCTACCAATACAATGGCTTTTGGCTCTTACCCAATTACCTTCAAGGAACACAAAACTTTCTCAAACACTTCAACTCACTTCCAAATGACATAATCTTAGCCTCTTTCCCTAAGACTGGCACAACATGGCTCAAATCTCTCCTCTACTCCATCATCAACCGCTCCTCCAAACACTCCTTATTACCCTCCAATCATCCCCACGAGCTCGTTCCATCGCTTGAACTTCAAGTCTTCGGAGCAAATCAAGAAAACATTGTAACCCCTCCAAGTGATTCTAGTACTAGGATTTTTAGCACACACTTACCTTATCAAATTCTAGCCAAAAGTAGCGTAAATTTATCCGAAACAAAGATTGTTTACGTCACAAGAAACCCGAAAGACGCCCTAGTTTCCTTGTGGCATTTTGTGAAAAAGGCCAAGATCAAGGATCTATTGCCCTTAGATGTGGCTGTGGACAAGTTTTGTCGCGGTGATGTCCCCTATGGGCCTTACCATGACCATGTTTTGGCGTATCGAAAAGAGAGCTTGGAGAGACCAGAGAAAGTTTTGTTCATGACATACGAGGAGTTGAAGAGTGACACTAAGAATCAAGTGAAGAGGTTGGGTGAGTTCTTGGGATGCCCTTTTGAGAAAGATGAAGAAGTGGAGGAGATTGTGAAGAGTTGTGACATTGAAACGTTGAAGGGGCATGAAGTGAACAAGTCTAGTGACTTGCCAAATTGGTTTAACCTGCCGTACAATTCCTTTTTTAGGAAAGGTGAGGTTGGGGATTACAAGAATTACTTGAGTTCTGAGGTCATCCAACGTTTTGATGACATCACAAGGGATAAATTTCATAGTTCTGGTTTCATGTTTGGAATTTAATTGTCGTATGGAGTATGATTTATGTTGTATTTTTTTTTGTTTTTAGTAACGTTAAGAAATTTTATATATTACAATGGAGTCAATGATCAAGTTCGTTGTTTTATGTTTTTACGTTGTATTAGGATACTCGGCCATCCGCACGCATGTCTCCGGGTGCTTTTCGATTGAAATTAATTGATATAGTATTGTTCCTTTACTCATATATATGATTAATTGATGTTGTATTTTCTTTCTTTATAATGTTATTTTAGAAGTTAATGATATGTTATTATGTTCACTTTTTTCATGTCAAAATTAAAAATACATTGTTTTATTATTATTTTAATAACGTTATTAATATGATCAAGAACATAATTGTGTTAGAATCTTTTCAGACTAATTGTTTATACCTTAATAAATATATGAGCCGAGTTGATCACGAGTATTCGTGATTTATAAATAATCAACTCTGATAAATTTTTTAATTAATGAGTCGAGATTAAGCATGGATTCAACTTGATTAAATTTATTTCCAGCTCTATCTTATTTATTGAAAAATCTATAAGTTGTTAAAGAAATTAATTAGCATTTTTAAAATTTAAGTGACATCGTAACCAATAGAGATGAACAAAAAAATTGAGACGGTAGTCCAGACTAATATGAACTTGGGACCGGCCTGAAAAGACTGGATAGGGCCAACACAAATTTCATAACAAAAAGTTATTATTTATGAATATAATCTTAATCAAACATAAATATTAATAAACATATGATTGATTCAAATATATAATCTCGAATCACTTGAAATATGCATATGTTATAAAGTTCATCATGTGACACAAAGAAAAATACAAGATATGATTGATTCAGAAGATAGTATGAATGATTCGAGGTCGAAAATGAACAACTTGAAGCAGGTCAAAGTTTTATCGTATGAATCTCTAAAGTATTGAAAATATCAAAAGTTGAAGACAAATTTGAAATTTTAGATAAGACTCAAAGAATAAAAACAATAATTATTTATCAAGAAATTTAAATGTAATTATTACGCACTTGCTAAATTTTCATATAATAGACTCATAATTTATTGTTTGTTTCTTTATCCTCACTCAATAATTTAAATATATTTTAAGTTTTCCTCCAATTTTAAAAATTTTATATGAATGAAACAATTCTATAGTTCTTCTACATTATTGTTTTATTTAAAATTTGTATAAAGAATTAGTTTGTCATTCTATAATTATAATAATTTGTTCAAAAAATTAAAAATTTTAGATTTTAATATTTTATTTTAAAAAAATTTAATTTATGTATAAAATAAAATGGGATTAGAACTGGTCTAAGACTGACCAATTCCAAGATTGGTCTGGCGTGAAGTTTTCAATAATACACGTTTTATTTAAGTAAGATTGAACTGAACTAGTATGGTCAACATCAGGACTGGTCCAGGACCAAATTAGTAAACGTCAATCTTTTTAAGAACTAGTATGATTCAAACCAATCAATTCGTATATTCATCCCAGTAAAAACCTTTCTTTCTTCTTCATCTTTTTGTTTTTTCTGTTACAACCCGCAAGAACTTTAAATCACAAAATAAATTACATAAATGCAATTATAAAAACTCGAATATTTCATTCAAGAATCCAACACAAAAAATTAGTATACGTATTTCTTTTCATTTCTTCGTTATCTATTTATGATACAGGAGTGGATTTGATGGATCTAACGAATTTATCATGTTCATATATAATAAAAATGTGGATTAGGATATATTTTTACTTGGTGACTATATGAGCATAATCTTTAATGATTTTATTTTTATTAATTTGTTTTGTTTGTTAAAGTTTGACTTCCTTTATATTTCCTCCGTTCCAAAATTAGATATATATATATATATATATATTCCGTTTTTTATTGTTCCAAAATTAAAGATACATTTTTATTTTAAATCATAAAAAATAATAGAGTTCCTTAAATATCATTACACAATTTCACTACTTCAATTAACTTCATTACATCCACTACTTTGTGGTCTCTGTTATAACTCTCATTACTATTAAACAGCATGATAATAGGAATATATTTGAAACATAAAAATTATTTTTAAAAACTGCTATTTTAAAAACGTATTTCTACGGCATGATAATAGAGATATATTTGAAATATAAAAATTATTTTTAAAAATATATTTCTAATTTTGGAACGATGGAGTATTATATTTCCTTAATACTCCGTACGTCAGTAGTATTATTTATTACTTTTTTTAAAAAATTGATGCAGTAGCATATTCGGTAAATTTGAAAAGGCTATCAGGTTCATATATAGATGAGATTGATTAAGAAAGATTTTTACTCCGTGCTTACTTTAAATGAAAATTTCAGTTAAATGATTTTTTTAAATGAAAATTTCAGTTAAATGACTTTTCATAAACGGTTTTCATAATTCCTTAGTAGGGTTGTATCTTTTAAAATAACTGATTTTTAAAGTTTTACTTTCTGAAATTTTTTAGCGCGGCGGCAGATCTGGTAGATATGACAAATCTATCAAATCCACATACAGGAGAAGTGAATTAAGAAAGAATTATTCATTGAACTTTTTAAACTTTTTAAGATTTGATTTTTTTCCTTTTTTTAATTCTGTTGTTAAAGTTGGAGAGCAGTCTACAGTATATATAGCGGTTAAAATAATGTGTAACTAACATTCATTCACAATTTTATAAAGTAATATTGCTATTTGTGAGTTGGAGTTTGTTGAGTCAATTTTTCTTCGATTATTTTTTTTTCTGATCTCATTGAGAATTCAAACATGACTTTTGATGATGAGTTTCTTTCATCTCTAGCAAAAGGACATTGGAGAGGTGATTTTCCTCTCTACCAATTTCATAATTGTTGGATGAGACCTCAAGAGATTCAAGGAACTCAAAATTTTATCAAACACTTTGAGCCACTTCCAAATGACATTATCTTAGCTTCTTTCCCAAAAACTGGCACCACATGGCTCAAATCTCTCCTCTACTCTATCACCAATCGCTCTTCCAAACACTCCTTAACCTCTACCCATCCCCACCAGCTCGTTCCATCGCTCGAAATTCGTCTCTATCAAACACCCCAACCATGTCTTCCACTACCTCAAGACAATGCCAGTCCCAGAATCTTTAGCACACACTTGACTTACCAGCTTCTGTCCAAGACTCCGGTCCATTCGTCAGAGAATCGGATTGTTTATGTCACGAGAAATCCGAAAGATACCCTCATTTCATTCTGGCATTTTATGCAAAAGGCAGAGGAGTCATATGCAGGGTCATGGCCTTTGGAGGTGGCAGTGGATGATTTTTGTAAAGGGCATGTGCCTTATGGACCTTTCTATGATCATGTGCTGGGGTACAGAAAAGAGAGCTTGGAGAGACCCCAAAAAGTTTTACTTGTGACTTATGAAGAATTAAAGAGTGATACTAAGAATCAGGTGAAGAGGTTGGGTGAGTTCTTGGGATGCCCTTTTGATAACGAAGAGGAAGTGGAGGAGATTGTGAAGAGTTGTGACATTGAGACATTGAAGGTGCATGAGGTGAACAAGTCTGATGACAGATTAAGTTGGTTCAAATGGCCATCTAATTCCTTTTTTAGGAAAGGTGAAGTTGGAGATCATAAGAATTATCTGAGTCCTGAAATGATCCAACGTTTTGATGATGTTACAAGGGAAAAGTTTCATAGTTCAGGTTTCAAGTATGGAATTTAGTGAATTGAGATTGCCTAGTCTAGTTGTACTAATGGTCATAAATCTGATGGTCATTGAATAAATTTGTTATGTTGTTCCTCATCTTTAAATCCAGAAATGTGCACCCCTTTTTGACATTAATATATCTAAAAGAGGCAATCACATCAATTTTTGTTATCCAACAATTTCACTTGTGAAAAATCTGATGCTACCAAATTAGACTAGAGATTACAACTTGACCAATAGGGGATATATTTAAGGGAGAACAGAGGGGTGATGAGTGAAGCATTTTGGCATTAAAAAAATCTTTGTGAAGGAAATGCAAGATTAATATTTATTCAATAAAGAAACAAAGCATAAACAATTACAATCAATCAACTGATTAAAGAAAGATCACATATTTATTTAAACTTAAAAATCACTCGAGCTATCCAATTAAATATCACTCGATCTTCACTTTTTTATTTTATCATAACATAATAGCTAGTGCCTAGCTAGATATAAGATCTAGCCCAGATCCCCGCAACTTCATCAGTGTAATGGCGTCAAGCCTGTCATTCATATCTTTGGACAAGCACTTTTTGGATTCTCCCACAAGATCATTCCTGAAATAAGAACTTTTTGGCAATCCAACCCATGGTTCCAATCCATTCTTATTCACTTCTAAATTCTTGAGCCTTTCCAAGCTGCACCGATACACCACTTGATCAACTCCTTTTTCATCCACAAAAGGCCTTCCAAGAAATGCAGCCAATTTCTTGACTTCCCCTCTTGTGTCTTTCTTCAAGTCCTGATACTTGACAAACAGTATCTTATTAGGCTTCTCTAGCTTCTCCTTCCAATAGCCTAAAACATGATCATGAAATGGCCCAAACAAGTGAAACCCATTGCAAAAATTCTCAAAGCATTCCTCCAAAGGGAGTGGCCCTTCCTCGGGCTTCCTGCTCGAGCTCAAGAAATGCCACAGGGACACAAAAGTGTCCTTCGGATCACGTGTCACATACACAATCTTACAATTTGAATTGATGACAGAATCGGGCAGCATTGTGTATGGGACATGAGTTCGAAAGAGCCTAGGAGAAGGCCTGGTTGAGATATCATACGTTGAATTTTGTCCGAAAATTTGTATTTCCAAAGATGGCATGAGCACATTTGGATGGTTTTCGACTAGAGGGTCAACATAGTTGTCGAGATAATTGTCTCCTGGCGGCCTGTTTATGATCATTGGTATGAGTGCCTTGAGCCAAGTGGTGCCTGTCTTCATGGAAGATGCAAGGATTATGTCGTCGTCGCGTGCAATGAACTCAGATTTAGCTGAAACTGCACCAACAAGATGATGCAGACGGTACCAGTAGCCCTCATATTGGTGCAGAGGTAGTCCTAAGAATGAACTTGAAGGGAGTTCATTGGCATTGATAGAGGTAGATGTCCTTTTAAGGAGTTCAAAAGCTTCAATGGAGTTTTTGGTATTTTGTTCCATGCTTAAGAAAGTTGGAAAGAACAAGAAGAGATAGAGTGTGAGCGGTTGGAAATGGAATGGGCAGATATAGATAGATGTTGATTAAACAAAAAAATATAGACAATAGTGGGGAACATACTGTATATATATATATATGTCGATTAGTGTATGATATAGCCACGAGGAACATAAGGCAATTTAATTTTCCTGAGATGGTATATAGCACCCAAAATATTAATAATAATAATGCGGAAGATGGAATGGACATTAAATATGATTTCTCAATTTTTGGTTTAAAACAAGATTCAATAAGTATTCTCGTTACATTTTGAATTTGAGTTTTGTTAATAGTCAATGTTAATAGATAATTTGTAAGAGTTGTTCTCAAAGTGGGGTGGATTGGCCGCTCAACCTAAACTTTTGTAAGTATAATTCTTCGAATACTAATGATTTAAAATCATTTTTTGTTTGAAAAAAAATTTATATAAAAAAATTATATATATATATATATATATATATAATTCTATCACTAGTTACAATAAAATAAATTTACATTGAATTTAAAATATAAACTTTTAAAATTTTAGCTTAACTATTAAATATAAATTCTATCACTAGTTACAATAAAATTAATTTACATTGAATTTAAAATATAAACTTTTAAAATTTTAGCTTAACTATTAAATATAAAAGTCGAATTTTAATACAATCCCAACATATATATTCTATTTGTTTCAAAATTAAAGATACATTTTAGTTCATATAAAATAAATTTGGTGAAATCTGATAATTCAAATTTGATATAAAAAATTTTACTTTTATGAATTTTGAAGTGAAATATTATAAAAAATACAAATAATATTTTTAAATATAAATTTTTATACTTTGATATTTTTACAAATTAATAACACAAATAAAATTTAAGATTTATAAATAATACTACATTAAATGCTTCTTTACTTTATTTTTGGTACGGACAGAAAATTTTTGGTACGAACAGAGTAATGCAATTTGTATAGACTGATGAGAAAATTATGCATTTGCAGCTTTTGTATGCACCGGCCGCTAGCGATGTCAATAAATTATGGCTATAGAGACAGAGATCTGTGCAGGTGCTTTCCGACTTTTCAGGACAAGGAAATAACAATAGATATAATCTTGGGTCCAATTTCTCTACTCCAAATGGGATTATATTCTCTGTTATAAATTATTATAAATTGATAAGTAGGATTTGTTGAATCAATGTTGGGGGTTAAAAAAATATAATTTTGTGACAAATTTTAAAGATTGAATAGTACAGAAAAATTGATCCCAATAGTCTTGGATTGAATGTTTTACTAATTAATACAGAAAAACTGATCCTAATAATTTTGAGAGATCTAAACAATGGATTGAAATTCCCAAAAAGTCTTATGAATTTTTTGTGTGATCTTTTTTTTCTAGACACCAACTTTGCCATTTCTTGTTTCTCTCTCCTTCTCATTCGTTTAGGCCAGGTTTCTGCCATGGAACTGAAACTTGCTAGCAGTCTCCTGCTTCACCCACCATCATCATCTTCATCATTCGCCGCGATCACCTCCAACATCATCAGAGACACCCTGTCTCTCCCACTCGTCTTTAGTCACTGCCACCATCTACACATCCTCATTTATCGCCGTCATGCTACTGTTGTCATCCACCGGTGTTAGTTGTCATTACTTTCAATTTAAAGCAGTATTGAACTTTTTTTTTTCCGATATAAACATCCTATCTTTCATATTTACTACCTCCTTGTAAAAATGGTTGGCGTTTGATTTTTTTGTTCCATGAACTTAATAGATGAAATTTAGTACATATTAAAATGCTTTATATAATTTTAATTTTAATATCATATTAATCTTTATTCAATCAAAATATTATTTATTTTTATTTTGAAAAGATAAAATGTTTGACACATATTAACCACTATCTAAAAATGCAGAAATTAAACGTCGTGTACTTTAAAAAAAAAAAAAAAAAAGAGTAAGGTAGAACTTAAAAATCTGAGTGGTTGTTTACCTTGTTATCACCTACTATTCATCTTCATCATCACCGCCTCTGGTGCCATCTCCGTCTGCTCCTCTGCTAACGTTCCCGTGGAACCAGATCAGCCAACCGCCACATGCTGCTTTTCCTAGCCGATTGCCTGCCTGAAGTGGGCATGTTAAAATGATTGCTGGAAACAAGGCCAATATTCCAGGCTTTGGCTCACGGCAATATTGCTGCACCTACATATTACAATTTACACGTACGTTACAATTTTCAAATTTAATGTAATTATTTGATGATCTTGTTGGTCCGACTTCATTGTAAAATTTTAATATTTGTTGATTTCACCATCTCTACGAGACATGCAAGTCAGGCGAGTAATCGATGGGAAACAAAAACACAACATTATTCGCTTGATATTGCCATTGTTCTAAGAATAAAATTAATAACAGTTTACACACCAACACTAACAGAATATATCACGACTTTTTCTTTTCATTATAAACTCAGAAATCATTCTGCCTTCCCGTTGACAGAAAAAATCAAATACAAATACAAATTCTATCTTCTACCGATCGCTTTCCTGCAGATGGGCCTAATCAAGCTTCAAAAAGTACAATAGACCGAGGCAATAATAGAAAAACAAAACAAAAAAGATGTTAGAAAGCAAATTATAATACAACAGATCCTTCTAAACGAAGAACCATCTATACATTCACAAAAGGAGCACTGCACAGCTTCACTAATGATTCCCACATATAATGAAAGCAGCTACCACCCGCGATCGTTCTTTTCTACTACCTTCTCTCTGAACCCAATATGGGTAGTTGTCAGGGACCATCAATAGCAGATCTCAATAAATAATAGACCCGCAGATTTCCAAGCATAAACCGAGTTAAGTAAGTTCCAAGTGGCATATAAGTGGGGCACGCAAAAGCAAAGCCAGGTTCGAAGGAGACATTTTATTGAGCTCAGTGCAGAAGATTACATTCATAGGAGTTCCTTGTCATAAAAAGCAAGAAGCTGCTTCACGTGATTATGCCAAGCAGCAACATTTTGTCCATCAACGGTTACCCAATCAACAACAGTTGATGCTGGTTGTTCCCACCATTCATCAAGCTGCACAAACATGTCGAGCTATGAAGGTCCCCAAAATAAGGAAGTACAAAAATAAAACAATAAAGGTAAACATCTTAAACAGTTTAGAGTCAAATTTTAGGTTCACAGTTTCTGGTAATTACTTACCAAACCCCCAACGTATTTGCAATCTTCCACACATTTTTGAGCATTCATAACTCCACTCTTCAGTTCAGGTAACCACTTCTCCGTGACAGTTTTCTCTTGCTCAGCAGCCAATTTCAAACAGTAACCCGTTGTCCTGCAAGATGCATTCAGTGGTATGTCAGGCAAGCTGTGTTATTTAAAACAAAAGTTGTTTATAATATATAAGCATATAAATTGAGATTGTTGCTGAAATTTGTGTAAATGATGATCTTTTCACTTCTCATTCCCAGGCAGTCGGAATGTAATGATAAGACACAAAAATGAAAGTAAGACATAATTATCATGGACCCCATCTACATGCTGTGAAAGGTCATTTATCATAAGACATCCAAGATTAGAAATTATAGGAAGCACAGGCTATATGAACAATTCTACAAGGGGAAGACAATTTCAGCATCAAGCTGATGGCAAATATTCCAGAACAAGGCCTGGCCATTCTCTTCCTTCGATAACATGAAGACAGTATTCGAACATAGTTTAACAATCCACCAATTTCCCACGTGTTAATTTTGCATTACTGGAAAATGTTAACTTTGGGCAATAATATATTCAGATGCACCAATAAAGGAGGAAAAGGGAAAAGATTGTTGCACCTTTCATACTCTTGTTGCACGTGATAAGCATGATTTAGTATTGCATGACCACTTTCGACCAGATCCCGACGTATGTGAACCAAATTGATTGCTTTTGCCAAGTCCTCCAGTACACAAGCCTCCGAACCACGAAGTTTCAAACAGAATTCCATTGATTCCAATACTGATGCTAAACCAGCATCTGAGCCTTCCAAACCTAAAATAATGCAATGCAGTTGCAAAGATCATGTATAAGAAGCAAAGAGGGAGAAGCAGTTATACTGGTAAGGTGAAACTAATTAGATCGCACAAAAAGCTAACGAGGGCAAGAACAGGATTTTACATAACAGGAAACCAGAAACAGGAGAATATATAATTTAGATTTCACCTAATTGTAGCCTAAAAAAAATATCACTACTATGACTTAAATGCTTAGTGTCAATACATCATCTATGACAACTGCAGATACTATTCATGAGAACACTTCAACCAACAAATTAAACAAATAATCCATTACCTCCCTCAACTTTTGAGCCATACAAAGGTCAAGTACTCTATATGATCTAAACATCTAACTCAACACATGAAACCATGATCTGAAGCTTGTCTAAGTATGAGTTCATACATGAGGAAATACAAAGCTTAAGCAATTAATGAAATATTTCACTATGGTGAACTCTTCTCTCTTCTTGTGTTCTCTCTCCTGTTCTTCTTTCTTCTTCTCCAATCTTCCACTAAAACTCCATTACTGCTGTGTAAGGTCTGAATTCACTAGCTGAATCCTGACACATACAAGAAGGTAGGACCAACTCTCCCAATTTATCTCTGAGATGGTTCTGCCTTCTATTTTCCAAAAACAACCATTAGTCAGAATTTATGGAGGAACAACCACATCAAGAACTACTGGAATACGGAAATAGGCCAGACTTAAATTTTTCTGGTGGAATCTTGTCAAATTCTGAAGAAACATACGTGACAGGTAAACTTCCCCATGCCCTAGTCGAATTAAACCCCTACAATGTCAAGGCTATTTAAGAAACACAATTAAAACTATAACAATAGTGTAATGATACTAGCAATAATGGATGATATCACAATAACTGAATCATGTACATAATTAAGGCAACAAATTATATGTAACCCGTAAATGATAAAATATTTAACATCACTTATTACATATAAATCTAAAACAGACCTGCAGGGTATTGAAGAGCAGCAGAAACACGGCATATAGAAGGAATTGCAGATGGATCTCTTGCACCAGCTCTTGCAGTCAACATAGAAGCACTTTTTTCAGCAGCAGCGACTGCTTCAGAACCTGTAGATCCATTAGCACCCATGGACTCCAAGAGTGCCTGATTTATTGTATAATTATGTGTGAGAACTAGAAGATGCAGATTCTGGAAATAAATGCTTACTGAGTAGTAAGATCCAGGTATATAAACCAGTAATTTGCATATTAAAGTAACCATAATTTTATGGAATGCAATTTTTATGAATAATTGGTAGAGTACACACATGTTTCACATGCTTAACAATATGATGGTGGAACAAAAAGAGAAGATATAACACACATTCAAAATACTGGGCTTTGCCAGGACGATTGATTCCATAGTGTAATTAAGTAGCCCCATTATGGGTAATATTACAGTATATACCCTGCTCCCTCCATTCATATTTACATTATGTTTGACTTTTTTGCACGTAATTATTGTACATGTTAAAAATTTTGTTATATTTAAAAAAAAATTATGAGGATTATTATGAATATAATATTTAATTAAATAAAATATTTAACATAACATATAGAAAAATACACCTAAAATTACATGTCAAAACGTCAAACGACATGTAAAAATGAATGGGAATACTTTATATGTTTTTCTCATTTTGAGTGAATTTCTTAAATCATCCAGACTTCCAAAGTTTGAACGATATTATGTATTTCAATCACCTGAGTGGTTGATGGAAGCATGTAGAGGCTGTTATCAGGACTTCGGTAGAAAGCTGAAACTTCTCTATCAATAAGATCTTTGGCATCATTTGATATGTTCATTACAACTGTACATGCTGGAACTATGGTGCCTGATGCATACTCCCTAGCAGCTAATGGCTGCTGACTCCAGAAGGTGGCAGCATCCTGTAAAAAGAAGCAAGAATAAAATGCTTCATACCACAGTAAATTGATGCATATGGGCAGGCATTTCATTTGTACTTTCTGCACAAAACTTTCAATTTATCAACCAAAACAAAAAAAAATTCTTTATAATTTTACATACTGTAATTAAAGATAACAGCTTCACAGAGGATCTGAACTGAGTAGTGGAGAACTTCAGTAAACAAATAGGGCAGGGCTTTTAATGTTAGAAGGGAAACCATTTAAGTTCTGGACAAAGAAGTGAAGTTGTAATAACTAAATGTTGTTAAACATTATTTCAGTCCTTAATGGTACAAAACGTTACATGTATAAATAAAATCCACGAAACCATAGATGCAAATTGACCCACTCAGACCATTTGTCCCTAAATATACAAGGGCACCAGCACAGTCTTAGCCTCTTAGGTAAGGACCCAATGAGGCGGTGGAAAAGAAGGTTGCACCTGGGTATTACTTGGAAACAAATCTCTTTGTGAGACAGACGTCCTGGTTAATCTGCCCCTCAGCAAGCATTTGGGGTGATGGTGTAGTTTACAAAGGAAAGTAAGACAACAAGCCATCAAAAAAGGACAGGTAAAGCATTGCATCTCGGATGTAACATACAAACTAATAGAGTTATTGACACCAACCGATGACAAGAAAAATTGAACAATACCGACCAAAATAAGGAAAGGAATGTTGCAATTAAGGTACTGATTTTATGTTCACGAAGGAAAGCAGCAGATGTTTCACTTGGAAGGATGAAGAAATCCAAAAATAACAATAGAAACAATAGGCCATCTTAGAACTGAACAGCCCATTAAGTATGGACTGCCCATAAATTATTGCATAATTGTAAGATAACCACAGCAATTGACACTATCTCAAAATGACTCACATAAACTTGTATCCTCTATGCTGAAAAACTTGTAATCTCTTTACATCTAAAGCCAGCAAAAATTACAATGATATTTAGCAAAGGAGCTAACTACTTCATAAGCAATTCAGATTAGTGTTATAAGCACAATTTGTTAGCAATGATACAAAGTAGCTAAATAACTTTCCACAAACGTTTATTTTAGACATGCCTTTTTTTTTACTTTTCAAAATTCTGCGGCATCAATCCACTTGCCAAATTTCAGCTGAAGATGAGAGCTCATTCTGATGGCCACAATCAGGCATCAAGATCTGATTACAAATTTATAAAGAACTACTTCATAACAAGAGCAAGCATATCAGCATAGCATCTCGATGCCTCTCTAAATTCATAATGTTCAGCGTTAAGTTATGATTATATGGATTAAAATTTTCAGCGAGGGACACTGTCATTTGGTGTATTTTACATCACAATAGTATAAAAAAAGGACCAGTACGTGTTGTTACTAGGTACAAAATATTTTCACGTCATATTTTGGATGTAAGGCTAGAAGGTCAGTAATAGCTGAACTGTACCTAATATTCCATCGCAACAAATTTTTGAATGTGTGCAACATGGATTTTAAGACATCATAAAGTTATCTAGATTGGTTAGCTTTAAATTCTTTTACAATTTTTGATACATTAATATAATACCTTTAAGTGTATTACTAGCCTTTGGGGCGCACACAAATGTGTGTGCAAAAATTTATTTTTAATTTAAAATTTTAAATATATCAAAAAGTTAAATGGTTTATAAAGATTAAAGATGAAATGATAATGTGAGTGTTAAATATTTTATTTTGTAATAAACTAAATTAATTTTATAAATTGAGAAGTTGCGGAGAAATTATTCATGTAAGTGGGAAGTTGTAGATTCGTAGATAATTTTTTCTTTGATATTTTTTTTAATGATGACGCAAAATGTCCATGGTAGTTACTCTAAGGGCCACATCTTTAATATATAGATAGATAAATATCAAAAAAAAAATGTAATAGTTATATATAATTTTACATGCCTTAAAATCCGTATCACACATCTTCTAAAATATGTTGCAAAAAGACCAGAATGGAGGTGGTACTAAGAACAATACAATTATAGCCAAGTAATATGAACAATTGAGTAAGAAATTAACTTTCGCTCATACTACAATATAAAGTTTAGTCCTTCTCGATGAACATATGTTATACTGGAAAATTTTCACAAAAATACTCAAGACAGAGCTATCTCACCATATTTGCCTTTAGTAGGGCAGTATAGATGGATTCAAGCTCTGATCTGCGAGAATCAAACTCTTCAATTTTTTTCCACTTCTTTCTCAAGGAATCTTCAGCTTCCTTCCTCTCCTCACATAATATGTTCAAGCGTTGCACTTCAGATATCAGTGTATTCAAGCTAGCCCTCAATCCGGCAGTTTCTCTTTCCTTTGACCAAACTTCCAACTGCATAAAAGAAGAGAATCATCAAGGAATCTCTTGTGCATGCTTGATATAAAAGGTATAAGTTAGTCATAAGAA
The DNA here is from genome assembly GCA_014636745.2 of Centella asiatica. Taxonomy (NCBI): domain Eukaryota; kingdom Viridiplantae; phylum Streptophyta; class Magnoliopsida; order Apiales; family Apiaceae; genus Centella; species Centella asiatica. Next base: position 42,628,908 of record CM025784.1, on the reverse strand, counting down.
TTATCCAAAACAGAAGAGATGTAATAAAATAACAAAAAGTAAAATTATATCCTCAAAATACGATGCGAGGAACGATACTGATAATCAAAGAGTTAGAATGATCATTGCACCTCACTATATAGATGCTAAAATGCATAACGTGTCTATATTATCTGAGAGGCAGCATAATGGGACCTGACAACCGTAGCTATAAACCAAAGACAGCATACCAGTGGTCCTATTGATCAATTCTATGGTGTTACCAGGTGCTTTATTAGATTAGTGGGCCAAATATTGGAACTCGCGATCTTGCATACCAAAATAATCCTTCTACGTACCAATACTCTAATTTAGTGTACCTAAATAGTTCCCAATTCTACATTCAATTGTACATATTGTACTCAAATATTTATTGCTAAAAAATATTTACCAAATTGAGCTACATTAACCTTGCAACACATTCTTATCTCAAGTAGATAAACCAAGGCCTCACACTGAAACATATCCTTGCAGCAGGGGCAAAATAATTAAAGATTCAAACATTCGAAAAAAATTTACAGTGTGATATATTTAGTAAAATTGTATAATGTACGGTTGCTATTATACATGGGTTGTAACTGCTACTCTGTTCCTCTTCAAAAACATATCTCTTGTTAAAGCATGAAAGAAGAGAATCATCACATGTGTATGTGCGCACCGTGTGAATATACAGATTATATACTCAGTCATAGCCAAAAAGTCCCAAGACCAAGTAGAAACTACTAATAAATCAACATGAACATGTCATCATAAATCGAGTTAACAAACAAGTGTTACCTCCAACTGCCTGAGGCTGCTCATGTTGTGAGATGCAACTCCAACAACGGAGTGAGAAGAAACTATATCGTCACCTCCTTGCAGACGCTTCAAGAGCTTGTGGCAGGTGCTTCTAGCTTCTGCAGCTTTGTTTATAGCATCTTCCGTAGCCACAAATTGCTGAACATGGGCTTTCTGTATCAATTTGGTATATGAAAAATCATTTTTTTTGTGGAGATATAAGAATATCAGTCTTTGTATAAAAATATGGGTAAAAAAGTATACAAGCTCTGTAAGATAGCATGTGAAAGCTTAGCACCCAGAGTTGCAAACGAAGGAAAAAGGGAGTCTTGAAAGTTGATAAACTAAAAGGTTTCAGCAACGAAAGCATAAGAATACTTGCTAAAGAAACATACCCACATTTCAAATCCCATTGAATGCAAGGAAATTACCTGAAGGTTAACAATTATTGAGTAGAAAAGTGGAATACCTGTCTTTCAAGAAGTTGATTCTGAGTCCCTCTTGAAGGCATATGACTTGTAATTTTTCCATTCCCGTAAAGTTGATATTGTAGTGGTGAGCTTACATCAGAAGAAGAAGCATCAAGGACTCTGTTATTCTCATACTTGTACCTGGTTAAGAAAAATAGAATTACTATCATATGTAAAAGACATATTTTACTTGCAAGATTAATAATATCACAGTTACATATTTGAATTACAACTAAAGCCGTCTAAAGAATTGAGAAAGATAATTATCCAGAAAAATAACAATAAAAGTACTAGTTGTGGGAGAACTGTAAAAAAACGACCAAAGAAATAGTGTGAAACTCATTCAAATGACTAGACTGACTGATCTTACATGACATGGAATGCACCAACCTCAAAATGAGATAGAAATCTACTCGGTACGAGATCATAAGTAATGACACTTGTCACTATGAATCTGGCAACTAAAGAATCCATGTGAAACTGTCTATCAAGGAAGGCATGGATAAATTTAATGCTATATGTGATACAATATTTACCTGGAAGGGATTGAAATGATTTAGCACTATTTGGATTGCCTATAGCACTAAGGACAGATAACTTCAATAAGAGATGGACAATTAGTTTTGTTTATTAAAATTACACTCAAGCACATGTCCAATCTATGTTAAGGGATATATAACATAAGGCATCCAGGAAAAGATAACAATCACACAAAAAGAATGTGTACTTCATCTTTCAATAACAATGCCTTGCTACCAGTATTTCTGCAAACATAAAAAACTTTCGATATTGCTAGACAAAAGATTTAACAAAAGATGATGAGGAATGAGTTTCTACATATTTCTCTAACGCTCTAATTAAGACATTGAAGGACCCTCCAAGAAAATAGATTTTAGCAAGCTGCATGTGAAGTGAAAGCAATGTAACAAGGTAAGAGGCCAAATAACTGATAAACCATCAATTTAGACCATCTCAAGTGGCTTTACTGACTTCCATATTCAAGCACTTCTCAGATCGTAGGACCACATAAGAGTACTATACAATGCTAAAGTACCATTAGAAGCCAGAGCATAAATCTAGATGTACCTCAAAGTTTCTGCGTCAGCCCTAACATCAATTTTCTCTATTTCTCTAGTGATCAGTGCTTTCAACCTTTCTGTGTATGAAGTAATTGCCTGAAGTAACTGTGGAGGACTTTTCAGGCAACTTATAATCACATTTCTGACCTCTTCAGGTATGTCTCCGTCAAAATTAAATCCCAATTTGCCAGCTTCTAACTGGGGGTTCGAATGGATACCACTTCCTTCATAAGCAGGAAAAGAGCTGCGTATCTTTTCAATCATTTGAGCCACGAGAGATTCACATGCCTTCCGGATGTTTTTCTCCCTTGTTGTTTCAATTAGGATGACATCATCAGCAGATTTTGAGCCTCTAACAGTGGAATAAACAGCATCTTTCTCGTTATCGGAATTGATACTGGTAAGGGCCTCATTAGATGAGTCAACATTAGTTCTCTGCGCGTCCCTTGCTTGGTTAACATAGTAATGAAGACGCTTATGATACTCTGCAAATATCTTTGCTGCTTCATCGCACTGCTGATCGTAAGCCTCCAGCATAACTTGTTTGTGCCTGCAGTATAAGTAAGGTCTGTTTACTATACACATTAAGGGTCAGTTACAACTCGGTCAAATTAGCTGAACTAGTCAAACATTCTTCTATTTTATCATCCAACAGCAACAATCTTGAACTACAATGTCACCAGCAGTAAATATTTAGCTTTCTTTTTGAACAAATGTTATTCAAACACACTAAAAGACAATAATACAGTATACCGAATATCATACGATTGCATACCATTGTGTACCATGTCTATCAATCTATCATCAACAAGATTTTTTGATAATATTATGTCACTTATCAACTGCTAAGTCAAATTTACAAAAACCAATAACTTTACGTCAGAGAAGATGTGCATTTATTAAGAAGCATTATTTACTGATTATAGTTCCAAGATTGCTGTTTGCATCTACCTAAAAAACTACAAATACCCATTTAAATTATCGAATCATACTGAGTCAGGTAGATAGTTACTAGTTGTATTCATGAATTGTATGTGACAACACCTAAGTGAGTTCGAAAAGCACACACTTTAGTGCCGCAAACATTACCTAGTAATACCAGTATAATCACATAAAATGCAATAAAATGTAGGATGATATATAACTAATGATGAAAACAAACAAAGAAATACGCTTAAAATCATTATAAAGACACCCAACCTGTAATTAGACCTCTCATCGAGCATCCTCTTTCGTTCAGCCTCCTCCCTCGAAACCTCCAACATCCGCGCCTTCAACTCTTTACGCTGTCGCCTAACTGTATGCCTCAACCTCTCTACCTCCTTCTCAGCAGCTTCCCTCTCCTGCAATGCAATTTCTCTACTATTCTCCCCCACCACAGAACTAGAACTGGAAACCGAAATTTCCGTTCCCACCCCCAACTTGTCTTTCCTCCTCCCTCTATTCCTCCTCACCTCCTTGACTGACTCCACATCACCACCAGCAGTAGCAGTGCTGCCTTCGTCACCGCCATGAACAAGTATATTACGGCGAATATTCTCCACAGTCTTCTCGGATTTCACTCTCTTCAACAAGAAGTTCCATACAGGAATCATGTTCCCACGGCAAATCCTACGAAGAGAATCAACGGAAGGCATGGAAGCCTTACTTGAAGCAATGTAAGGACCAAGAGGTCGATATTCCATCTCTTTCTGAAGCCAATCGAGTATCGCATCGGGCTGAGCCCCTGAAGATGACGAGCTCGTTGAGCTCTGCATTGTGACTAAACCCTAGAAAATCACTAGAATCTATAAATTAAACTGAAGTTTAAACTCCGAAACCATCATTGGAAGCAGAATTCCCTAATTCTCCGACAACAAGCACATCATCGATTGATTAGCAGTTGAAAAACCCTAGATTTGAAGAAATGGATTGAAACAACAAACTGAAAATGTTGTAGAGAGAGAGTGATGTTCTGAGGACAAATAGATCTGCCAAAGATGCAGTGGGGTTTGGCCGGCGATGGAAGGAAGAGAAGTCATATATGTGTGTAATTACATCTATCGATTTGAAAAATAAAGAAGAAGAAACTCAAAAAGTGAGAGTAGTATATCCCATGGCCTCTATCGTAATACCAAATACTACATATTAAATATTTTATATTTTTTCAATATAATAATAGATATTTTTATTTTATTAATTATCTCTTATCTATTTGTATTTCATATATTATCTATTTGTATTCCATATGAAATGGATTTTTAATTAGTATATATTATTTTTAAAAATGTGCCTCGCACTTTAAAATAGACAAAATATTATATATACTAAATGTCGCAACAATTATTTCTAAATCAAGGTTAACAATCAGATATAAGTGTTATTATAACGTTATTTTGGTAACAAATGTCACCGCTGGACCGACTGCTTGTTAATATCAAATTTGACTTGATAATGAATGAACTATTTGCGAGACGAGTAATTTGTAAATAACTTAAAAATATACGAACATAGTCGATTTTCAAGTTTTTATTAAATACTTATCAAATACCTAATAATTAAGAAGTTTTTATATTAAAATCAAATTGAATACATAACGAATTTTATTTAATAAAATTATTAAATGTTAAAAATTATATCAAATATCAAGTTCATCGAGTCTAATACTGCTTCTACGAGTTGAGTCAAATTGAGTCGACTAATTTTATTATTTAATTTGACTCAATAGACTTAGAGAATAATATAAAGTATTTGAACTCAACTCCATTAACAATAATACGAGTCAAACTAAATTGAATGATTATCAAAATCAAATCGAGTTAAATATTGAGCTGCTTGATTTGTTAAACCAGCCCTACTCAAAACTTTGATTATTTAATTTCAAGAATTAACTAAAAATATTGAATTTATGGTATTTTTTTTAGAATTTTGTATTATACGAAAAGGTATGATATTTTTAAAAGTTTTACGGCAACGGCTGAAGTATCAGTTAGTACAAACTATACTATCATAATTTTTATTGTGGTCCACCTCCTAGGTACAAAAAATAGTTAGACCGACGTAGACGATGAATGAAAAATAAATTAAGATACCAAAATAACCGTCCTTCAGGTCGATTATACTAAATTCATTTGCTCGTTCTCTATTTTATTGATAAATAATATTTTATACAGATTCACTTAATAATTTTTTCAAATTAACTCCATCAGATTTCTTACTATAAGAACTTGTAAAATTAAAATAATGACTTCATATACTTTATATAATTTTTTGTTATATTATTTTAGTTTAACAATAAAATTGCTTACGATTAATAATTGTACAATTACATCTGAAGTATTATATATTATATTATATTATATTATATTATATTATATTATATAGTAGATAATATTATATAATTAAATAATTATTTTGTAACATATTAATTAGGATATATTTCATATTTTGTATAATATAATATAACATTATATAAATTATTATAGACAAGCAAATTATATTATATAAAAGTATATTATATATACTTATATTATAGTTTATATATCATGTAAAATAATAACGTTAGCTAATATACTATATAATTATTTTAAAAAAGCAAATTCATAACATAATATATTAAATATAATTTTATATAAATAAATATTATATATATATATATATATATATCATAATCATACATATAACACACACACAGACATATATATATAGTATATGATTATAAATTATATTTTATTAGATAGATAATAATATATATAACATATTATAACATAGTGTATATATTATAACATAATAAAAAATTTATTATTATGATTTTTTTAAAATTTAAAATATATATGGTGTATTTATTATATATATTAAATAGTATTATAAAATATATATTATATTATGTAATAAATATTGAATATTTTGATATTAATATTGTATATTATATATATTGCTAATATTAAATTATATATATTGAAATCATATTATATTATATATATATACACACACACACATTAATATTATGTTAAAAGATTAAAAGGTGGTAGATATTAATATTTTGTTAAAAAAATGAATGTAAATTTCTAAAGTTAAAAAATTATGATTCAATTCGTTGACATAAAATACAGATAACTCTATTGTATGAAAATTATTAGAGTAAAGTTTTTTATCTAATTTTTTAACTTTTTCCCTAAAATATAGACGTATTTATTTTTAGGAAATCTGTTTCAAGTGCTCTTAATGACTAGAGATTAATCATATAAAGCAAATATATTTTAGTTATCCGCGGCAAGACTAGAGGTCGCAGTGGCTTATTAGTCTTCTTTTCTCCTTTTATGTTACGTGACTCGAGTTCTCTTTGATGTGTCATATGTGAATTGACATGGCATTTGATTTGTTAGTCATTCGTGTTAGTATCTTTTAATAGATTTTTATTTTATTTATTAAATTATAAATTTTTATATATTTTAAATTTTTTATTTTTTAGAATTATATCAATATCCTTATTATACATATTTAAATAATAAATCATTTGATATAGAGATTCACTGTTCGAATCTAATAATAGATTTTCTATTTTAAACATTTTAGTGCAAAAATAATTTTTAAAATTTTAACATTTTATTTCTTAAAATAGAAATTACTGAGATTATAAGTACATTGATGTGAGTGTTCTTAGAGCATTAGTACCAGAATATGTAAAACCTTTAAAATATGTATATTTAGCCATTTAGGGTGAGCATTTGCACCAAAATATGTAAAACCTTTAAAATCGGTATATTTAGTCATTTAAGTCATTCATACAAGTATATCTTAACAAATTATTTATTTTACAAATTAAATTATAAATTTTCATATATTTTGAAATTTTTATTTTTTTAGAATTACACAAATATTCATGTTATACAGATTAAATAAATTTGAATAGTAAATCTTTTGATATAGAGATTCACTATTCACTTTTTAAATAAATTCTTTATTTAAAAATTTTAGTGCAGAGATAATTTTTAAAATTTTATTCTTTAAAATAAAAATTATAAAGACACTGGTGTGCGAGTAATCTTAGGTATAGTAAATGAAGATCGGATAAAAATGCAAGTACACCAATAACCCTTAATAGAGTTTCAATTGTGATTATGAACAGTGCTTCACTATCTTTGGTGTGCCACTGTTCATGAAACATCTTACATATAATATTTTCTTATTCTATTACGGAGTGTCTTGTCACGGCCTTAGAATTCTCTTTCTTCTAAGTTTCTACTGTGTCAGCTTCTAACACTCGTCACCCCTTGTAATTTACTAGAGCAGTCTGTTACCTAAACTCTTTGAGCAAGTATTGGAGGATGAAAACACACCAAAGACTTATAAGAAGAGAACTTGTATTGATAGCTCACGAATTCTGTGTTATAATCAAGAGCTATCAATACAAGTTCTCTTCTTTTAAGTCTTTGGTGTGTTTTTATCCTCCAATACTTGCTCAAAGAGCTTAGGTGACAGGTTGCTCTAGTAGATCACAAGGGGTGACGGGTGTTAAAGGCCGACATGGTAGAAACTTAGAAGAAAGAGAATTCTAAGGCTGTGACAATCTGCTTCCTCTCTTTTGTCTAGTCAAATATATTTCATATTGTATCTAGACATGGGAATTGACGAATCGTAATTATATCCAAATATTTCAAATTTAGTCTTTATATTTATTTAATCACTTCAAAAAATTAAAGTTTTTGTAAAAAAATAAATTACGAGTAGTTTTTTTCATTGATTTTAAAATAATACATCTAAAAATTAAATTATATTTGTTTTAGTTATTATATGATGTTAAAATATTATAGATAATGAAAAACATAGAGTTTAAATATCATTATTTTGTTATTATATAACATTAAAATAGAGAATCCGGTATAAATGTGATAAATAAAAATTATGTAAAAGTATAAAAAGTTATGTTTGAATGTTAAAGGGAAAATAATGTGGATGACGTTAGAATATTTATTTTATATTGAATATTTCCTTTCTCTTATTTTATTTGTATCGTTTAAAATAACTGAAGTGAAGTGATGTGACATAAAATAAAATATTGAAAGGATAATTTAGATAAATTAAATGTTAAAAAATTTCATAAAAAATAATATTATAAATAAATAAGACATATAAGAAAAAATGTTGCAAATAAATTGGAATTGAGGGAGGATAAATTTTTAAGAAGATTAACAAAATGCAAACGCCCTTCCAAAAGTATACGTCAGAGGATGATTTTTTAAAAGGACACTTGTATGAAGAGAGACGATCTTCACCCCTTTTTTAGGGGCATTCTTTATTTAACAAACTTTAAATTAATCCAGAATTAAAAAAAAAAGAAGTTTTTTTTTAATTTTCTACGAACTCAGAAAACGAGGCCAAGTTTGTAATATTATCCTTCGGTCTATATACTTCAAACCTAATATCAGGTAACTCTTGGATAATCTCACTTTACTTGTAATATTTATTTTTTACAAAAATTTAGTAGATAAACGGTTAGAGGGAGTCTAGATGAACTATTCGGTAATTGATGATTTAAGAAAAAAAAAAAGAAGCTAATATTTCACTTATTTCATTTTGTTAAATTTTCATTTTCTTCTTACTCTTTCCATTTAATCTCTCTCTATTTGACTTTTTTTAATCCCAAATTTTTTTTTGCAATACCATAAGATTATTTTAAATAAATAATATAAAGTCGATCAATTATATATATATATATATATATATATATATATATGAAGAGTTGAGCATTATAATAATTTGGAATAGAGAGAACAGTTAAGATAAAATGATTCAACAATATATATAATTATAATTACAAGACTCACTTATTTCAACTTAATTTATATAGATTATGTATTTTGTATCATAAATTACTATTAGAATTCAGATTTTTAAATTTAAGTTGAAATAAACGAATTAAATACAAATAAAATCAGAAAAAATTTGTTCGCGCGAAGTTTATGGCATATACGACGGAAGAATATTGCAAACATGCTAGAAAAACTTTTTATCTGAAAGTCATTTATATCATTAAAAGAAACAGAGAGAGAGAGAGGGGGGGGGGGGGGGGTAAGTGAGATGACAAGTCAATCCACATTTCACTCTCAAGTATATTTCCACAATAAACTTTCAAATATCTATATTTTTTACTTGAGCCTCCAACTTGTTGATATGTTCTGCGGATTATTAATCAAGACCCCTAATCATCATTATAAAATTATTATTATTAAACTAAATAATCACAATCCCAATAATGCTCTACAATTTATTCAACATGAACATTTTTATCCGTATGTAGTAAAAATCCCAATAAAAGAAAAAAAATCAACACTTTTATCCTGATAATAACTATACTCTATTTCAACCATCTTTATCTTTCATTTCGTAACAAGAACGACAGGAATATTTTACACAGCTGGGCAGTTACCAACACTTTAATAACTTATTAATTAATTAATTAATAACAAATACAAAAGTCTATTGATCAATTAATAAAAAGATTATTCTCTCTCTCTCTCTCTCTCTCTTTCTATACCCATCAGTACCACCAAATGCTGAAGTGAAAAACAGGTCGCTTTATTTCCGGGGTCTCCATAGCTTTCCTCGGCGAGAAATCCAACACAAAAACTCATACACCCCCACTATAGATTCAGCAGAATCTAACTTCCAATTTTCAAGCGTACAACAAATCGAGTAATTTATTCATTCTATTCAACTTATAATTATCAAAATTCTTTTGTTGTCATTCCTAAAATACCATTTTTTGGGTTTTCTCTGTTTTGATCGTAGTTTGTTGTACTGTTGTTTGGACGATTCTGATCACTGTTTTGACAAATTTCTGACTTGGGTATTTCTTGTTTTGATGATTTATGTATTGTCGGTAGAAAGAAAATTAGAAATTGGGTTCTCTTTTGATTCTTTATTTAGACGATAATCTGAAGTAGGTTGCTTGATTATAAGCTGCTTCTTACTGTTGCAGGAGACAATTCTTTGCCCGATATTAGAGAAATTGGGGAAAGGCCTATTTTTTAGTGTAATTTATCATTTGGGAAGTTGAATTGATTGATTCTTTCTGTTCGATTATATATGTACGAGGCAGTTTGTTATGCTGTGTGTTGCAGCTTGATTACACAAAACCATTATTGTTTTCTTATAATTTAGTTAGAATAAAGGACTGATCCATTATTTTAAGTGGGGTTTTAATGAATTGTTTGTGCTGTGTGTTCAACAAAAAAAAAAGAAGAATAGAAGAAGGATATGAATTCAGTTTGTATTTTCTGACAGGAGCTTTTTTCTAGGTTTCTAACACACGAGTAGGTTATGTAAATACTTACTGTTTTTGACGATACTATTGTGGATCTTTAATGTTTCTCATGCTTAAATTGCTAATTTTTCAGGTGAAGAAAATGTTCAATGTTTAATTCTGTTTTCACTATAAAAAGCCTCCGAAATTGTGTGTGAGAGAGAATCTGAAAGAGGAGGGAGGGGGTACTCGTTCCAGGTGCCACCTGAAGTACTGCAAGCACGGGGTCATTTCTCATCACACTTGGTTGTCTGCAAGCTCTTAATGCTGCCAAGATCACTCTCATGATGAATATAGATGCCTACAATGTTTATTTCATCAATTAAATCGGAGAGACATGTTGAATATCCATAGAACTTAACATTTTTTGTATATTTGATACCATGGGTGCTGTTTGTTGCTGTCTGAGCCATGAATGTGAAGATTATGCTAATCTGAACAGCTCGGTTTATAGGAACTGCATATGCCTTCGTTGCTTTGTTCAACATTTCTTGCGTGTGGTAGGTCTATAACCTTCTGCTGTTGTACTACGTCATATGGCTGATATTCTGTTTTACTGTTTTCATTGAAACCATATTGAAAGTGAAATATGCACTACTCACATCCAAACTGATGCATATAAATTCTTGTGCCCCAAAAATTTTAGTTCCCAAGCTTTACATATCCATGATTTTTCCAATGGCAAAATGTAAGAATCCTGAAATTTTTGCTGTAGGTTCATCAGTAATGTGTCATACGAGTGGTTGACTGATGATTCTATATTATCATTGATGTTGGAAAATTGATAAATATATAAGTGAGGTCATGAGTGTATATTGGTGTTCTAGATCTTAGCGTAGCAGGATAGTATAGGAACTATGCGGGAAGAGCAGCATGTGTTCATCATAGTGTTACTTTTCAAATTAAAGTAATCATTCCGGCAATGCTTGGAAATAGAAATTACTCAAGAGTTTTTATAAAAATGTGAAGCAACTTAACTAGAATCAATATTCATATAAATTTAAAAATCTGTATAATTGAGATTAAAGCTTGAAATTATAATAAACTTGGGGTGGACCTTTCGCTGTTGAATGGTCACTTTTAGATATTAAATAATATGTCAACCAGTTCACTGTGAAGGAATTGAATCAAAAGAGGGAGGACAAGAGAAGCTGAAAGTTGTGTATTTAATTACATTCAACTTTTAGTACTTAAAGATCCATCGCTTCATCTAGAAAGTAGCTGAAGCTGCTCTTATCGAGTCCTATGTGTTTTTATTAGTTTATAAGCTCCCCATTGTTTGAGAGAAATAATATGTAATTGCATTAATGAGGACAGAGAATTGAAAGGAAGACCCCATACAGCTTGAGTCTAAGTGCTCTTCTTTTTCTTTGAAGTTAGACAAGTCACAAAACTAAGAGTCGATTGTGTCTTCAGCCTAATGTGTTTTTAGAAAATGTTATGTAGCACCTAGCTAACTGGTGGAAATCTTGTTTTGGAAGATCATTATATGAGAATGTATGTCTGGTTGTCCCATACTCTTTGTTGAAGCAGTAGACTTTAACTTTACCACAACAAGAGAGTTTGGACGAGTAGTTGAGTACTGTGTTTATAATTTTTCAAAGTTAAAGAAAGCACTTAAAAATCACATAGTTACTGTAGTTTGTTGGTGAGTGTACTTTAATTTTTCCTAAAATGACTGATTCATGGTGAAGCAAATTAACTTGCAAGGATTTTGGTTACTGTTCATTGAACCACTACATGTTATTGTTCTTTCTTTCTTTCCTTTTCTTTTGTGTAGTATACATCATTATTTCGAAGAGGGCAAGAACAAACAAACCCTTCAGTCAGTCAGGGGACAACATCTTTCACTCCGATGGCATCTGATGACTCTATGTCTGACATGTTCCGTTCTCCTCCTAGACCCTTGCCTTATGATGCGGACACTAGGTACTTCCGCTTGCAGCGAGATGGCTTGGTCTCTAGACGAGAGAAAGGATCGAGTCATTCACAGGAGGAGCCTGATTCACTGATAAGAAGCGAAACAGATGCGGATGCAGAACCTTTAATTACCGCCAACAAAAGGAATGAGTCTACATGTGAAGAAGGATCAAAAGAATACAATACCAAGTTTTCCCTGAAGCTATCAACGGAAAAATTGGCAACTGGATTTGCCCATATTTATTCTTCTTCAGAAGATGAGGATGTTTGCCCAACATGTCTTGATGGTAAATTTATCAATGTGGTTTTTACATTATGTCTTGGAAGTATTCTTTGTTTTTCATAGTTTAGCTTCTCCCACGTGAGATTGCATCTTGATCAATACCTCCCCTAATCATTTGCACTTAACAAGCCAATGATATAGTGTTATACCTGCTCATATTTGTCAAAATGCAATACAAACTGTGTTGATGAAGAAACTTTATTTAGGGCTACATGCGTCAGGTTAACCCACGATTTCAAGTGAACTTCCTTCCCTATTAGCATTCTGACAATTTAATCTTCGTTGTAGTTTAAAATTCTTGTACAATATTATAACCAAATTTTGTCAATGTATTTTATTAAATCCTCCTGATTAAGAGTGCTGTTTTTCATGTCTTCTTCTTTCCTTTGTTCGCAGAGTATACCACTGAAAACCCCAAGATAATAACACAATGCTCTCACCATTTTCATCTTGGCTGCATATATGAGTGGATGGAGAGAAGTGAAAACTGCCCAGTTTGTGGCAAGGTAATTCTTTTCGTTTTGAAAGTACAAAGTAGTCTGTTTGTATATAGTGTTGATTGTTCGTCAGTTTTTTGCGGCTATTGATTTTGTTATTACTATTATTATATTATATTTTATTAGTTTTGAACTTCACTTTATCGTTGTTTCATTATTTGATAACGATAATCTCTACAATATTACCCCTCAATGGGTTGCAGCTCAACTCTTTCTGAGCCCAAGCCTTTTCAGCTCAACCACAATCAACATTAGAGCCATGGTATTTATAATTAAGAAGGAAAGAAGTGCTCTTAATGCATAGTGAACTACAAACTGTGAAGTCCCTGTGCACTTTTATGGTCCTTGGTGATGCATGGTTGATAGTCATCATTTCAGCCATGGCAATCTATAACCAATTAGGAAAAGCCGAGAAGTATTTTAACATGTACTGTACTACAAATTGCAAAGTCCATATGCATTTTTGAAGATCCCTAGTTTATGCATAATTGGATCTGCATTTATGACCTAATTTGTTAGTGGTGAAGCATTGAATAATCCATCAGCAAGGAGTGGAATAGCAATTGGGTTCGCTTGCTGTTGCAATATGTAATGTATTACATTTTCAGTGCGGGATATTATACTATTAACTTTCCAACTAAGGTTCAATAGCTATAGCTGCAGGAATAAGGTATGCTGGTATCTAAATAAATCATAATCTAACATTTGAATGTATTTTTTTGGTTGACTTTTACAGGTGATGGTATTTGATGAGACGACTTGATGCTTAAAAAGTGCCTGGTCGTTGATGAAACCAACAGAAAACTGGAAGGGTAAAAGTGAAGTTCAATGAAATTGTAAACTCCTTGTGAATACCATGTAACAGTGTTTTGTCCTACAAAATAAATGTTCTTTTTGTTCATATACATCTAGTGTAATATTCTTCAAATTGTGTTGCTTTCCCTGTATGATCTCTCAATTTCGTCAAAGGCCTGTTTTGGGCGCAGTTCAGGAGGTATAAATGTACTCAAATCAAGAAGAGAAACAAGGACAGCATGTGAAGCTATTCCTGGGTAGTAAACAAAACTTCTTTCTTGGTGCACAATCGGAGTGTCTCCTCCAACAACTAGAACTGATTTCTGGAACTATTTGTAAGGAACCACATGCTGAACACATAGAAGCAGCACATAGGGGTGTTATGTATATTTGAATCCACAAATATGACATGTTCTTTGTATATATACTTGTGATTTCTTGTACTCATCGACCTGGACAAACCAGTACTAAGTCAAGTTTTTTTGTTTTTAATGGCAAAATCAAATGTGTTTAATCCACTGGAAAATTGTCATCTTTCTGCAACTGGCTCATGTGGGAGCATGGAAGTACTTTTTGTAATTCTTCTAAGCAATAGACATCTTCTACCTAATACGCATTCAACTATTTTAGCACCTATTTCCTTCTTTTTCTTTCTCTCTCTCCTTTTGTTTTGTTTAAACAAAAACGTAAATGTATGTTTCTTAGTTTCGCCTTTCTTGAGAAAATTACATGGTGTTACGTGTTCACAAATAAACGTAAATTTGGTGGATGGGTTTTACGTTCTACTGCCAATTCTTTTTCCTATTTTCAGATCCACTAGGCTTTTTTTTTTGTTTTTTTTTTTGGTGGGGGATAAAACACCGGGCTTGTCTTTGAAGCAATTGGTTGTCCTTATCTCGGCACTTCTTGCGTTTTTGTTTGTTTGTAAAGTTGCTATGCAGTTCTTAGCACGTTATTCCAGCCGTTTTTCCCAACCGGGAGTTTTTTTTCCTTAAGAAAACGTATTTTGTGAATAAATAATAAATAAAAAAAAAACCCAATTACTCCACTCAAAAGAAGATTTGTCCCACTATGGTTCAATAAATGATTCATATTTTTTAAAAGATATAACAGAAAAGAATATACCTTCATCATTATGCAATTTTAAATGGACTAGAGAAGATATATATAAATATATGATTCAAGTTATCAACAAGAGGAATTTATGGTTCTCCAGACGTTTTATTTAGTAGTACATATATCAAGAAAGAGCACTCTTGACATAATCCGTATTCATACGTTCGTATAAAATACACACAATCTATGCAAATATAAGCACTAATCACAAGCCCCTTATTTAGCATACTTGAAAGGACAAAATGTCTCCAGGTCACTGAATATGAACAGCGGTGTTAGTTGCTCTCGGTAGCAGCTACTTGGAAAGCTCTCAAAAAGACCTCAGGGGGTTGGGCACCACTCAACTGCCGCTTACCATTAATCTGCGAAATTAACAGCTTAATTATGTAATCACTAGGATCAAATTGGAAAAAAATGGAAAAAGCTTCAGTAATCACTAAGAAAGATGGACAAATGTAGCAAATGCATCTAATTTATTTATGTATTCACTTATTTATTTTTATAAACCTACCATGAAATGTGGAACTCCGTTGATATGCGATGAATACTTCCGAAGCTCCTCATTAACCTTCAATTGTTCATAAAGAGCATTTTCAGTGACACAAAAAGATGGCAGTATTATTTTCTTATACAAATCTATGAGAAATTTTATTGCTGAGGAGAGGGAAGAGACAAGAGAAAGAAGAATGAAGGTTTACTAAAGAATTTTGAGTAAAGTTTCCTTGGAGTCTTATTAGTTAAACTGTTAAAGGAGTTGTAGAATAATTAGTTTAACATTAAATTCATCTTGCAGGTAAAAGTACTTGGTAAATTACCAGAGCTGCTCAGAAGTTCAATCTTCTTTATGTTAGCTTATACTCCCTCAGGTTCAAAATAATTGACTTTTTAGAAGAAGTTCAAAATTTCATATTATTAGTCATGTTCATTTTTCAAGATAAATAGTTTAAGATTTTTCCATAATTAACCTTAATCTCCCTTATCCTTCCAAGGAATTCCCACCAATGAAATTAATTTTACTACTACTCTCTCATCTATTTGTATTTCCTGTATTTCCTATAAAAGGGTAAAATAGGATTTTACATTGATATTTATTTCAATGTAAATTTTTTTGAATTCCTTGTATATGTGTTTTGTGTAAAAAAGACTATCATTATGAACCGGAGGAAGTATTATATTGTTTGCTTGGGGATCAACTGAAGCATGAATGATAGTTTTTGTAGGAAAGACATACCTCATTCCGTCCACTGTTTGGATCCTGAAGAAATTCAGCTGCTCCTTCGACCCCAATCTTTCTCGCAGATTCTACAAGAAATTCCCTGCACACATATTATTACTAGTTATGATGTTGATCTGCATGATTAGAAAAGGCACTAAACTTCAAATTACTTCTCTAGAATTCTCACTCTATGGGTTTATGGTAGTAATTTTTGATGGTTCTAGTTCATATATATATTTCCCAAATGACATCCTAGGATGTATTGGGGATCAATCAATTAGTGATGAATCTCTAAAATACACTTTAGCAAACAAGATGAGAACTGCAGGAGTAAATCTTTTTGTTTCTTACTTTCTTCTTAACAAGAGCTAATACATATGCATTTTTATGCCATATGAAGTCTGACAGAGGTTCCTCAATCCTTACTATGACAGCCATGGATAGATGACCAACTTTCAAAGTCAGGTGAAAAGAGGAATTCTGTATTGAGCTAAAGAATATTTCAGTACAGAAATATGCTTTAACCCTAGAAGAGGAATACAAGATTTTCACAAATTACAAAACCAAATTATTGTCCAAAATTAACATTTTCATTCACCTTTAGACACGTTTTAGTTGTCATTATTACTTTATTGTTTTTATTTATTTTTTTACAGTCAAAAGATGTAAGCAAACTGATCGTCATGACTAGTTACCAAAACTATGAGCTTACCTGTCACCTATAAACTTCCCCTGTGTGAAATATCCAAGAAACAGCTCCTCCACAAGATCATGTTGCTTACCAAGGTCCTGTTGACCAGCCAAATATATGAGCCTGTGGCTGTCCATACTACTTCCCCTGCATTTGTTTTCCAAACTTAGTAGCTTTTCTATGTAACCGCATATCATTCTTATAGATTTCTCTACAATGAAGCAGTTCATAATATACTAAAAATCAAACTCACGTGAGTCCAGACAAGTTGTATTGGAGTCCAACATCCTTAAAAACCTGCATTTCATTATATCCATACGGGGAACAGAGTGAAGGAGAGGTGGATAAATTTACATTAACTAAGTAGTTGAGAATGAATCTAACCAACCTCAGTCATTCGAGCATGTATCTGTTGCGTTCGTGCTCCAAACTTATTCCTGTAAAACTCTTCCTTGTTAATACCTTCTGTAGGGGCTGAAGGATTAAGGAAAAAGGGGTGCCATGTAATCTGCAAAATATATTATAACTCAATCAAAGTAAATCATAAAACTAAATAAAGCTTATAAATGAAAAGGGTAACCACGTAGTTGCTAAACTAGCAACTTTTATTCAAACTGAGTTATAGTACCTCTCAATTCTTTAAAATAATTCCCTGCATTTGTGACTTTTTTTTTGTAATTAATGAACGATTTGGAAACTTAGAGTCTCTCAGTGACGTCTTATCAGAGTGGATCCAATCCTTTCAGAGAGGGAGGGTCCCTCTCATGTGTTTTTGTAGCTCTAAGTCATGCCTGGTGTCAACTGAGTCAAGTTTTACAATGACTTGAAACCAGAAGTTCAAGTCGTGAAAACTGGGTGGAACTAAAGACCTATGATTTGAGGAGTGGTAGCCAGTGATAGGGTGTCTGAAGGCTCTATTGAGCTTTACAACATCCCCAATGGGGAGACATTCAAGTTGAGCTGATTATCTTGATATCACTTACAACTCGTATAGGGCAATACCAGCCCCTAGTTCAGTGGGGCAACAAATGAGCAATCCCAACAATGAATAAGGGCAATATTGCAATTTTATGATGAATACAAAATGGACAACTTGGTGCATCCCAACAATGTTTGTGTGTGAACCCTAGCTATTACTGAGTCCAATTCCCAGACTCCCCACTCTTATTGCTCAACTGTCATATTATTTGAAATGTGCAAAACAGCATGCAAAAATTAAGTTGGTGGCAACACGTTCAGATGCCACTTAATATTTGTTTGTAACTCACATCACAACCGGATTCTAACTCAGCAATCTCTTAGTCCTCCTCTAGGGGACAATAATGATTGCAAACAAGTTAAACTGGAAAACTGGTTTAGTTTCAACAACAAATATTCATCTTTCTAAAAATTGAAAGATAGAAGAAACCTTGAAATTGTATTGATCCTTTGACGAAGCTATAGCTTTGTCGAGATTTCTTTTGCCAACACAACACCATGGACAAACAGTGTCTGAACTGATGTCAATTTGAATAAGCTTCTTCATCATGTTGTTACCTACTGACTGAGCCATCGATGATATCTGCAGTCTCATTGAAAATCATTGACTTAGATTTGTACATATCAAAGAATGCATTTCTGTCTTAATTGTTTAAGTATTATTGCTAACAGAATATAGATACCGCAAACTCGATGAATCGGGAAAATCATATGGGAGACTGTCGTACCAGTGCTCAGTGCCCATTCTAGAAAAGTCGGTAATCAAGATATTTTGAAACAGGAAACTTTCTCTATCAATCACAAGCAGCTTAGCTCATCACATCATGATAATATAAAGTTTATCCTGAATGGGATTAGATCACCCATGTTTTTCTAAAAGCAGTCAATCTTGACTTCCTGTCTACTCATCTTCTACATAAGTTATATCAATCTATTGAATTCAATCTCTATTTCATCCAATCATTCTTAATTAATAGCCATGGGTAACAATTCCCTCCTAATCTCTTTCATATATACTGGAGTTTCCATCAAATTTATCATGAATACCAAAAACATAATATAGACGTTTCAAGGTTTCCCTTTCCAACTAACATAACATAACCAAAAAAACAAAGGCAGAGAGAGAGAGAGAGAGTAATCATACGTAGGAGAAATAATATTTACATGAACAAACTAAAGCACATATAATCCACCCTCAATTGTATAAAAAGGCCCCAAAATTAAGCTGAAATTCAAATAAAAGAGTTTAAATGGATCAGAAACAAGAGCAAGAAGCACAAAGAATACATGAAAATGGTATAAAAGGCAGTAACTCTGACCTTTGAAAATTTTCCGAAATGTGGTTTTTCGAAGACAAACTGAGAAATCAAACGCATAACATCAAGATTGGCTCTCCCTTTATATGTGAACGAATAATACAATAATTTCCTTTTTTTAGTGGTGGGCGGTATCGTTCAAGACCGAAACTTTCAACGTTTCCAACAACCAAAAATGTTTGGACCCGAAGGACAAAATCCTCAAGATGATATAAACAGTTTGTAGGTATGCAAAAAGTAAAGTAATTTAAATTAGCACTTAAATGATGTGTTTGAAAGTATTATCACCGAGATGAAAATAATTTTCATTTAAATAATTCTAATGTTATTTTATGAATTTGTGTGATAGAATATAATATTTAGCTAATTGATATATTTAAATATTGAAAAACAAAAAAAAAATGTACTTAATGGAGATGAGGCAATTGGTAATATTAAAGAAAAAAGTCCATAAATAATGTAAATCCAATAAAACACACAGTATATGTAA
This sequence comes from Centella asiatica, assembly GCA_014636745.2. Classification (NCBI taxonomy): domain Eukaryota; kingdom Viridiplantae; phylum Streptophyta; class Magnoliopsida; order Apiales; family Apiaceae; genus Centella; species Centella asiatica. The sequence goes on along the minus strand of CM025784.1, from coordinate 42,608,978 downwards.
CGGTTATAAGCATTATTACTTGTAATGAATTTGCTAGCCTCAAAAAAACATTTCTTTTTTGAGTTGAGAATTTCTGAACCTTATATGTTCTTTTACAATTTTAGAAATTAGATCCCCTACTAATTAGGAATAATTAAGTCTTAAATAAATATGGCCATTGTTGATTCTTGAAAGATATGGGAAAATCTATGAGTATAGTCAAGATATTTAGCTACGGCAATATTCGTTACACATATAGCTGACTTTTCCCAAAAGTGGACTACGTGTGCCATTACATCATTCCCTCTCTCTCCACAATTCCCAAAATTCCAGTCCTAATTTTCATTCTTCTACGTTCGGGTCGGAGGTACATTTCTTCTTTCCTTTCGAATATCATACATCTTGTAATTGATTATTGTTCTAGCATTGTTTAATTTCTTGATATCTGTTACAGTTGTTAAAATTCATCCTCTATTCTTCTCTTAATAATGACTACATATTTTGATAATTTGGAAACTGAATCAAGAATTTATTATATATATGTTGCTGAACCATGAATATATGTACCCCCATTTAGATGGAAATGATGTAGATTGGTGTTCATAGTAGAAATACATGCTGAGTTTGTTCTATCGTTGACCTTTTTGTTGCTAGGTTTTGTTTAATTTGATTGGATTAAAAATGGGTATTGATGAAATTTTTGGGGAATCTCGAGCTGTAAGTCATCCTACAAAGAGCGCAATCTATGTTTGGGGATATAATCAATCTGGGCAAACAGGGAGAAATGGTAAAGAAAGGAATTTGAGGATCCCAAAGCAGCTGCCTCCCAAACTTTTTGGATGTCCTGCTGGGATTAATTCTAGATGGTTGGATGTTGCCTGTGGTCGAGAGCATACAGCGGCAGTTGCATCTGATGGATCGCTTTACACTTGGGGTTAGTCTGCTGATGCTAGATGCATCTCTTAATCTTGTGACATTCTTGTTTGTAAAACAATGTTGCTATTGTAGAAGAAAATAAATACTTTATTCTTGCTGGTTACTTGTTGCTAATGTCCGTACTTATGGTTTACTGTCGGTTAAAAGCTCTCTTGGGGGATTGGCTTTAGAATTGTCTACTTCCTTTCAATTTTATTATTTGCATTCAGCATATGTTACTTCAGTCAGTGCCAGATCGACTTGAAGTTGATAACAAGGTTGAATATTCACCTTTGTATCCAATAAAGAAACAAAAAAGATAGATGAGAATCATCTTATGCTGGTTTGATCAGTTACTCTAATTCATCGGATTAAATTATGTAGTAACAAATTATTATTATTCAGTAGGAACTTATATATAAACCATTATGGAGTATATATCTTGTCATACTAAATTTCCTTTTCAGGAAAATCTTGATATATAGACATAAAAATATTGCATTGATTAAGTAGTTAATGAAAGACCTAAAATTAATGAGAATAATAAATTAATTTTATATAAAGGATACTTCATTTCAAAGTAGTTAATCATGGACCAAAAAGTAATCAACAGGTAAATGGTAATTGTATACTATTAACAGAAAACCAAGCAATTACAATGTTGAAATTGCATATTTGAAATTCACTAAACATAGGCTTAATATATACATTGATACTTATGTTTGAGAACTAATTTTTGAGTAAGTGAATAAATAAATAAATAATTGCCGCAAGAATCAAGTTATTGCAGAAACAAACACAATCATCTAACTATTTTCCAGACTTTGATTTTGATGAAGAAAATGAAACCTAAGAACTCAAATACATAATGCGCGAGAAATAGAATTTAGATTACTCACTCAAAGTAAAATTTAAACCTTCAGCATCGTCATAACTCGTCAAAATGACAATGGATTTCGAAAGAGAAGGCACAACAACAATATATTTTGTCTAACGTCCACCGGTCTGCGTGATGCATAATCTCATTAACATCTTTTTCCACCCAAATATGAATAAATTTTTTAAAGTGAAACACATGCAAATAAAAAGGCGAAAGAGAAGTTGTGTGGAAATAGATTGAAAGCTATTAGATCAAGCATTTTGGATTGGTAAGGACTCTCATCTGTTCATTGATTCTTAATTGTATGTATTTTATATGAATCTAATTTATCGAGATAAAAGTTAATTGTTAAGTTGACCTTGAGTTCTTAATTTCTTATGCAAATTAATTTCTAATCAATCAGTAGAAAATAATTAGTCATTGAAAACAAAACACTTCTAATGATCATTGTAAAATTCTTGTTTTGCCTTATTACATACTCCCATATTAATAGAAAGAAAGAAGACAAAAAGTATTAAGATCAATAACCTGATATGTTTTTTCTATTAACTTTATGCTGTTATGTTCATTCAGTAATGAATTCATGGGTTTTGACAGGAGGAAATGACTTTGGTCAGTTGGGGGATGGAACAGAGAATCGTAGAAAACACCCAAAGAAGGTGAAGCATCTGCAGACAGAACTTGTGAAATCAGTGTCATGTGGAGCTCATTGTACAGCTGCTATAGCAGAGCCACGTGATAATGATGGAACAATCTCAACTAGAAGACTTTGGGTTTGGGGAAAAAATCAGGTTATACTTGCTATAAGCTTAGTTTATTTTATCATCTTGAGTTGGGAATGTCCCTTATTATTTTCTCACTTTCCTGTCTCGACAGGGATCTAATTACCCACGACTATATTGGGGAGCATTTACTCCAGATACAGTACTCTCTCTCTCTCTCTCTCTATTTATCTTTTTTAGAAACAATAAAAATAATCTATCTATAATTTATCTTTTTTAGAAACAATAAAAACCTTTCAGGTATTTTAAGATATAAACAATGTATTGTATTTATGACTATTGTTTAGGAAACATCATTCACAACTAAAAATTTAATACATTGTGCTCTGTCCCCTTGGAGGACAATACATTGTGCTTTCTGGTCCCGAATGATCAACTTATGTTGTGATATAAATTTAATACTCCTGTTTTGCTGCAGATTATCTGTCAAGTAGCTTGCGGGGCTGTTCATGTTGTGGCTTTATCTGAGGATGGTCTATTACAGGCTTGGGGTAATGTTTTCAAACCATAATTTAAACTATATAAATAATGCCCATTAAAGTTCAATTATGTGTTTCAGTACTTCATCTTATTATTTATTTTTATACATTGAAGTGTAGTTCTTTCAAATTTATTACTTTTTCAGAACAACATTATGTGCACAGACTTCTCATTTTATTGCATTATGGTATTAGCTTTCAATTTTACGATTGGTCATAGAGTTCAGAAACAGAAATTCCAACTTCAACTTCACATTTTGGTACTATAGTCATTAGTCTCTACCATGTATTATTAATTAGAATTTTTTAATAACTGTTCTGCAAAACCAGGCTACAATGAATATGGTCAGCTTGGCAGAGGTATTACGTGTGAAGGTCTTCAGGGGGCTCGTGTTATAAAGGCATATGCTAAGTTTCTTGACGAGGCCCCTGAACTTGTGAAGATTACCCAAGTGTCATGCGGGGAGTATCACTCGGCAGCTATATCTGACAAAGGCGAGGTGTAAGTGTTACAAAGGACCTTTGTTAGCTGGAGGCTAAGTTCTGTCTTAAGAATGAGAATTTTGGTTTATCCGCATGACACAAGTGAAATTAATTGGAGGTTTAGAAAACTGGCAACCTGATATTTAATCAGGACAAAGGATGCAATGGAATTGTTTGCAGTTTGCCCCAGCTTTCCTATCCACGTATACATGTTTGGTTGTTGATTTTGAATTGTTCTATAATGAGATATGTGCTGCTATATTCATTTTGCATTACTTAAAAATATCACATAATGCTTACTTATCTAATTCCCATGAAGCATGTAGTAATTGTGGAAGAAGTAATTTTGGGGATTGTTTTTTACTATTAGTTTGTGTGGTCATCTTTCATTCATACTTAGAAGCACGAAATCAGTTTTAAGTTTTTACTGTAATCCTCTCTCATCCTTTTCTTGAGACTCAATCATGTGTTTTTTGTTCACCTCTTTCCTCATCTTGATTCTGACATGTTAAGAGTTGACATCTGAGATTTAAAGCAAACGTGGTCTTTTGATGTATTTCATATTTTCCTGCCACAGTACATATTTTTTGTTGTCCTGTATAGATTTACAGCAATTACACTAATCTGAAGAAATATCCAAGATTGGCATGCCTTGCTAGTACACTTCCAAACACATCATATATCCTTGATCGTGTAATAAATGGAATAAATAATTACGAGCACGACGAAGATGATTACTCACAAAAGTTCAAAGAATTTCCCTCTTCTTTAATAATATGCCCCATATAGATTTCTGAAATTTAGGGCTGATAGTTTGATTTATTTTTTTTAAAATTTTTCTATTTTAACATCACATACATGCAGAAGGTTGACATGCCCTCTCTCTCTCTCACACACAAACACACACGCATGCATCCACAGCTTGAGTACTTTTCTGGTGTTAGACTTGATTTACAACCTAAATGTGATCTAACAATCTTGTTTAGGTACCTGTTAAATAGTTTTCATTCATTACCATTGAATAGTTTTAGTTGAATGTGACCTAACTTCTATATTACCTGTTGAATAGTTACAGTTGATAAGGTTACGTCATAACATGCACATACATCTCTGGCAGTGGGTTCCTTTTTTTCCCCCCAGTTTTTTAGACTTATGCTTTTCAATCTGATGCTGGTCTAGTTTTCTGTTTCTGATTAGTTCTTCTGGCTCACTGCAATTACTTTTGTTTTTTGCAGTTACACGTGGGGCCTAGGAAATATGGGTCAACTTGGGCATTGTTCTCTTCAGTCAGGGGACAAAGAACTAATACCAAGGCGTGTGGTTGCACTCGATGGAATATTCATTAAGGATATCGCGTGTGGTGGTGTACATACCTGTGCTTTGACTATGAAAGGAGCTCTCTACGTGTGGGGAAGTGGTCAAGCTGGGCAACTAGGCCTCGGTCCCCAAACTGGATTTTTTTCATGTGACCCCAATGATACTCAAACGTTACTGCGCAACCTTCCTGTTTTGGCTATTCCAACTGGAGTCGAACTTGTTGCCTGTGGACACTCCCACACTCTTATTTCTACTAGAGATGGAAGAATTCATGGTTGGGGCTACAATAATTATGGTCAGGCTGCTAATGAGAAATCTACATATGCTTGGTATCCGTCCCCAGTTGATTGGTATGATTACTTGTATCATTGCTTGTCTTCAGTTAATATTATTAATATATATATATAGTAATTATATGTGTTTACATTGTCTTCTACTCTTATATTGCCATTCTGAAGAAAACATCAACATGTAGGTGTGTTGGGGAAATACGGAAACTGGCAGCTGGTGGTGGTCATTCAGCAGTACTGACTGATGCATGCTCCTTGAAGGAGTTGTGTGAATTTAGGCTTGCAGAAGGCGTGACACTATTAAATGCTTCCAAGATTGGGGATGTTGCATTGAGAACTGGATCAGATGCTTTAGCACGCCTTTGTGAGAGAATAAGGTATGTTGTTATTTATCTTCCAGATGGGAATTTTCTTTTGGACCGAGATTATTCAAAGCTGATTCCATTAATTTTTTTCATTTTATTTTTCTCTATTCCATGCAATATACTTATTTTCTGATATTCAGTTCTGTTTGTGATCTTTTCCGTCTTCAGCAGGCCAATTCTTTGTAATGTCATTAGCAGAACTTCCAATTAATCCCCTCCTTCATTAACACGTCTTAAACTCATTATTATTTTTTGTTTCTTTAGTGCTAGCATGAACGATAATTCTCATTAATGATTGAGCCAAACTGAAGAACACTAGACCTTTTTAATGCAATCAAGTGTGTAGTAAGGCATCGATGATCCCGTTTCCAAATCTGAATAAATTTGTATAAAATGATTATTAGTGCATTACTGCAGTCCGACGAAGAGAAACCATGAGTTATGTCAAACGTTTCAAAATTATAAATTTACATCTACTAGTAATTATGAACATTTACGAAATTTGTAACTGTACCAATTATTAGTTTCACTGAATTAACTCCCTCGTCGTTCGTTTCTCGTCTCCTATGTGTGTACATTGGTTTTAGTAAAATCAAGTACGTACTCATGTCAACCATTTTATGTCTGCAGGGAGCTTGTGATCGATGTTGATTGCGAGCATGAAGATGATGAGTTTGGTGACTGAAGGCAGTATAGAGGTGGAAAGAAGGGCAATTGCCATACCACGATTTTTTTAATCTTATTATTTAATATTTTTCAACTTGTGTATATTTGTGTAACATGTAATCTGTGTTTACGTAGGATGAATATGCAAAACATTGGTTTCACAAAGTATTACTCGTATTATCTCTCTGGTAGTTATTCAATGCAGAAAAATATTTATGTACCAACTTTTAATATCATTATATATTATGTACTAAAATCTGTAGTCTCTTAGAGAAATTTATCACTTTCAATTGATAAACTATTGTGCAGGTGTAATTGAATTTGATTAATTATAAGGAGTCGAATTTTCCCGACTTTTTCATTCTCTACATCCCCTGAACTGGGACAAGGCGCTAATTTTATTGAAAATTATGAAAGTAATTGTATATAGACATATAGTGATCTAGACAGATATTCAAAGGAGAAATAGCACATGCAAATCTATAGATAAAATGAAATTTCATTTTATTTCAAAATAGATCAAAATTAATTTTAAAATCACTAAAATTTTTATATAATATATTCATAAATCATCTTTACGATAAAAAGAAAAAAAATTCATCACAGGTTGTAACTTGAAGTAGAAAAAAGAAATAATGTATATAATCATTATTCAGTGAGTTGGAGAGACTTGATTTTTGACGTGAGAGGATCAAAGAATTTCAATATATTTATATTTTCCTTAAAAAAGTTAGGTTTTCTAGTAGTTGAAATTAAGATATTAATGGTGCTGCTCTAAAAAATTATGTATAATTTACCATAATAAATGAGACTTCCAAAAGTAATTCAGACAGTCACTTTAACATGTTTCTGAGTTTTTTTTTTTTGGCTAGAAAAGATAAAAATTGGATAGAAAATATTGATAGTTTTCTTGTCAAAAATGACAAGATTTGTCTAGAAAAGAAAAGAAAAACTAACTCATTCAACACAATATATCACATTGTAAAGTCAATAATATTCTTATATTATAAATACAATAAGACATAATATTAGGGACAAGATAGATATTTGACATTTCACTTAACTTTTCTTTCTATTTATATTATTAGAAAACTCACTAACAACCCAATGAAAAACTTATGTTTTTTCTATTTATTAAAAAGTTTTCTAATCTTTTCTTTTTTACCCAAACTCAGAAACATAGCGTAACAGAGCTTTCAGAGAAAAAATCGAAGAAGAAATTTTGCAAAAATTGAATTAATCACCCATTAATTTTTTTTATATCCCTCCTTAATTTGTCATGTAATAAAAAAATTAATTTTAGATTATTAACTTTATTATCTTGTAATCAGTTAAAGTGGTAAAGTGTTTTGTTTCTTTTTCCTCTTTGATTAAATTACTAATACTATTATTATAATTATATATTCCTATAGGACTACATTTAAAAGAAAATAATTTTAAAAAAAAACCCAAAGAGGGTAAGAACATATTCGAGCCCCTCGAAGAAACAATACAAGCAAAAAAGAAATTTTTTCTTTTCTTTTTCACCTCTCAAAGCATGCCCTTAGACTACATTTAGATCATAATATCAAAAGCTAGAAGATTTAGAGCACTCTTGGCAACGTCAAACTAAACAGAATAAATGAGAACAAATGAAGTTTCAATCGGAGCAGTATAATCAGACCGTTCTCGTGGTGCACGTTATTGTAAAGTTGTTGTAGCCACCGATTCTGGCTGTTTACAATAGCTGAGCACTAATTTATCATCATATAGCAATTCTCCTCCTATGGACGTTTTAGTTTTGTGTCGTTCTGATTCGTAAAAAAAAATAATTCTTTATATACAAAAAAAAGAAAAACAAAGTATCCGTTTTATCACTAGCGTCCATTTTCAGTTTCAACCACTGCAAAAATAGTTTTTCCCATAGACTATACCATTGTTCTAAATGTAACAAATCCAACAATGTATTAATTCTACAAACATATTCATTTTGATTAGCTTTGGTTTTGATCTCGCAAAATGGCCTGCATGCAAATATTAAACTGAATTCAGAATAATATCCCATGAGCTTCCACATGACCCTTTATAAAACTCATTTGTACTTGCTTAGTACAGGTCAAGTGCCATTATAAAGTGGCAATTTATGGTGAATTAAAGAAGCGAAGTGTTTGATTATCTCAGTACACAATCGCACTTGCAAGGCTGTACATCATCAGTAATAAAAATCTATAATAAAAACTCATTATGCCTGAAAAAGGGATAATGGTAATTATTGGTTGAGATGGCGAAGCATCCACGGCGGCATGAGCGAACCGGGATGAGGTGGAAGTTGAGCTCTACTCTCTTCTCCGGTGACTCCAGTTAACTGGAAATTAGTCCCACTACAGAAAGTATAAACTCAAATATCAGTTTTCGTCTAAAAACCAAATGACTTGAGAGGTGTGTGCGCACGCACGCATTCATTTCCCCCCCCATATTATCTATGTTTTGAGACTCTAGTTTCACAAAGGAGTGTTATTAGTAAGTAATAAGAATATACATTTTTTCTATATCATTCCTTAACTGATGTTAACATCGATGCTTAGTAAGTTAATAAAAAAGAATGATCCACCTAATACGCCTACGTTCAAAATACTAATTTTACAACTGTTGTATGGACAATTGCTTATAAATTGGGGATCATTCCAATAGTATGATATTATGTTTTTTTCTTTTTTTGATTGAAATGAAGGGAATATTAATTCTTAAGATCAGAAAATGCCAAGTAGCAGAGATTGAGGTACCTACCTCATTGTTAGAGGAAAAAACGGGGGAGGTTGAGGTTGATGTAACGCTAAGGTTGATGCAGTTTGGCCTTGATTCTGCTGCTCCAGCTGTTCACGCTCAGCGATAGCCTTTTCGTTCTCCTTGAGCTGTTTTTACATGTCACATGTATAATTTACATACTGGGATGCACACACACACACACGGTGTATGTGGCAATTGAAATTTGATACATGGATATAAAACCATCTAATGTTTGATCTCATTAAACGGAAGCACATAAGGAAGTAGCTGAAATGATTATTTGAATTAACCAATTAATTAAAACACTGGGTATAGCAGCCGTGCCCAACACGGGCTTTAGTTGTTTGGGCCAGTCAATAATTTATTAATAATTCATGCTGCAACACAATAGATTACCAACCAAACGGGTAACAAAAAATGGGTGTTAGTTGATTAATAATACAAGGAATTGGGTTGAGTAAGGGTGACATGATAATACAATTATAATAAGTAGTTTGAAATTATTTTTTATCATATTATGCAATCACCGATAGAAGCGAGATTACTTTTGCAGAACTTGTTTTTTATCGACTCTAATTGTGGAACATAAAAGTAATGATTGTGTATATGAAGCTTGTTACAAAATGCAACATGATAATGGATTGAGTTTTACTCCTCTCATTTGTTAAACAGTTAAGCTCCATTGATTCTAAGCTTAAAGCATCAATCCATCATCCTTAAAAAAGAAATAAAAAGAAAAAAAGTGCTGACCTTTTTTGCCAATTGATTGTTTTGACCCTGCAAAGCTCTCTCCTGCCAGAGACTATACCGTGAGTTCATATACCCTTCACATTACTTATTTAAACAAAACTACATTATTATTCTTATGCACATGATAAATTATGTCAAGAAAAGAATATATCAATTTGTCAATGTACGAGTAACAATACGATGCCAAAAAATATGTTCCCTAATGTGTAAATATTACTTTTTTGTGTATATATTTTTCTTCATAGCATCTGTATAATTATTATATCATCCGTAAATGTATATAAAAAATTAACGAATAGATGTATTTGGGTATTTAGGCATTTATACTTTTGGACTCATCGATTAGAGCATAAACATCAGAATGTATACCTTTTTCTGAAGCTCGGAAATTGATTCGTGCATAAGCTGGTTCTGCAAAAATGATACTTTTGACATCAAAAACTAAATTATGTGCTATTTCAACTTCACTCCGAAAAGAACCCAGAAAAAAAATAGAAGAGGAAGGACGGGGGTGGGGGGTGGGGTGGGAAGGTGGGTGTGAAGAGGATGAAAAACTTTCCAATATATACCTTCCTTGTTCGTATCCGTTTAAGAGCAGTGTCAAGCTGTTGCTCCAAACTTTGAAGCTCCCGAAGGCTTAATGGATCTAGCTCTTCTCCCATATAATGCCTGAAATTGTTTTTTTGCAATATGCATCACTTTTCTCTCACCTTTAGCTTTCACTCAGTTGTTGTTGAGTAACTAGCTAGGAATTATGAGACCATAACGTAAATAATATTATGAAATGGACTGCATTCAACAGATTTAGTATCGTTATGAACCAAAATAAAATGCATTTGCCAACTTACGCAGAAGATTATGTGGCAACAGTTTTGGAATACACCCTAGTAAGAGCAGGAAGTTCAAAAAGAAAACCAGGAAAAGTAATATTATTTGGTGAAGAAATTTTTCTTCGAATGGATTTGTAAATTTACCATTAACTAGAAGTATTATATGTATAGAAGATCTAGGAATTCGATATTTGTACCTTATGTTTCTTTGTAGGACTTCAATTTTTGCCGTGAGCTTGGGCAATTCAAGAGACCAATTTTCCTGTTAAGGTTTCATAACATGTAAATGAGAGAAAGCTAGAGCCCCTGCAACTGTTATCATATCCACAAAAAAAATTGTCTTGCGAACTTAACAAGTCCAAATTTATGAAACTCATTATATAGTAATCAGAGAAAAGGGAAAAATAACAATAAAAATCATTCTTCCATATTGAGAATTGGAGGATAGCGGAGATGAGTTACCCGAGGTTCAACCTCAGTTGTAGTAAGCTGTCTCTCCGCGTAAGAGTACCTCTCATACCTTTCCAGAATACTGTTCATGCTGTCGAACAAAAAGAGCACTAAAGATTAGTGAAATACTTATAAGTAACTAGTTTGGCAATGTATATAAAGGATGTTTCACAAAGAGTGGATGTTGAGAGAGACATTTCGCTCTACATTGTGACAGAAGTACATAACGTTAATTACAGTACATTGGCAAGAAAACAGTCATGGTAGAAACTAGGTTCTTTTGTATGATAAAAGGAAGCCATTAAGTCTATATATAATAGCTTTTTATTTTACTTCCCCCCAACAAAAGTATGAAACCCTAACTCAAAGTCAAAAGAACATGTAGGAGGAAAAACTGTTTCAATTATCATGAGGAAAAGATACAATAGACTGATTCACAACCAACTAACCTATAATTACTAGACTGAGTACCAGATACTAACTGATTGAAACAAAGCACATATATAGGTGAGTTAGTGAACAGATACACTAGCTTTATTCCAGTTTTTCACAGCTTCACCATAAGATGTGTCTGCAACTATATTTCTCACATAAACATTCTGCACTATACTCTTCATACACCTGGACATTGATGATTTACTATGGAAGCCTTCTGGACTCGTGCTTGTCCTAAAATGCTCGTGGTAAAGGACTTATTTTAGTTAAAAATGGGTTAAATTTTTCGCTTAAAGGTCCGACCTGACCCTTTTTCTTTTAAGTGTTGACAATATTTTGAAGTCGACTACTTAGTTTGAAATGGTTAGGTGGTTTAGGGTTTCCATATATAATGTACAATAGAGAATTAGCTATACTTAGCACACAATTTTTACATGGATTTTTAACCTAAATGAAAAAGAATTGCTTTTATCACTCTCTGTACTGCAAAAATTCTCGCATTTCTTTAAAAGTTTATATTCTACAAATTCAGACTTTTCATCCATACCGGTATAAATAACACAAATTTCTAGGTTTGGTATTATAATTTCATCACAACTTTTAAATTAATACAGTTTATGTTTTGGGGGTAAATATGAAACAAAAATACGTCTCTAGTGCTATCAAAACTGTCAATTAAGATTCATTTGTGATACGAAGACAATATTATCAAGGTGTGTGAGGGGCATTAAATTTGATCTCTATGATCGAGTGAAAACTGAACTTTGTAAATTGAAATAGGAATTACATGTTCACTTGGTCCAAAATAATATATGGGGTTATTTAGTTTGATCTTAATTTTACACACTGTTTACATTTCATAAAATTAACCTATATACATATGAATTATTTTTAACTTCACATATGAATCAAATAACACATATTTCAAAACTTGTGAATAGAAAAAATGAATATTAGAAAAGTTTTCATTTATATGGAGTGCACGACTCGAATTCAGATTAGTCAGGAGTCCAAATAGAATATTAAATAGTGAATAGTTTAATAGGAAAAAACCATATTTCCGTGAACTCAAGATTACTGCGTTCGAGGACGTCTTTATGTCAACAATTGAACATAAATTCATTTTTCAATGGCATTTAAAGATCAATGTGTCAGAAGTTTCATAAGCATCCTAGATTATCAAACTTATGTATCTCACAATTGGATTAGTGTACTTCTATAATAGTGCATGTGGTTAATATGTTATTTTTAAGATTTATAACACATATATATGGGAATACTATTACTCGTAACAATTTTAAGACTATGCATGAGTACTAATAATATTGTATTTAATTTGATAAAATGAAATAAATTTTACATTATTTACTAGATTATTTATGTGTAAGATACATTTATTCACACAAGAGTACGTGTCGATTTTATTACAATTAAAATTTTATACACAATTCATCATTTCTTCAATCTCATTATCTTATAATTTTTATGATTCTTATTTTTTTTTCTTATTCTGCCGTTCCATTCCCATATGATTCTGTTTACCTAAACTTAACCTAAGTGTAAACTAGTGTAATTAATGTTACAAACTTTACTATCTAAAACTTTAGGTTCCACACTTAATCAAGACAATAGGGAAGTACACGCCGCAAGAATATATTTTTTAAGGACTGTCCAGAAATGGAGAAAGTAAAGATCGCTAATGCTTGAATTAGGAAAAGAAAAAAAAAATGAAGGGGAAGAGGGTGGGCGGTGGGGGTCAGTGCTAAATAAATGAGGTGCTCAACAGTTTAGCTAAAAATAGGGAAAATTTTAGAATTTTCCTTGTATCGAAAGTTTGGAACACTATGAACAACTGTTATACATATATAGGTATATGTGTACACGTACATATACATAAATGCATATAACTAGGGGTATAGTGTATGTGGTAAAATATATATCTATTATTATATATTAATTCACAAGTATTTATTTTCTATTATTTTACTATATATTAATTCACAAGAAAAAAATACGTTTAGTAAGACTTTTTAGCGTTCTTCTTTCAATTGGACTCTTTAATCTTCCTTTTTTAATTCTAATTACAACTTGATCCCTTATGTGTAAGTCTCCTTAATTACATTAAAAAATAATTATTCTCATAAATAATAACTAAAGACCACTTTCAAATATTACAAAATAAATATTACAAATAATAACTATAATAATAATAACATTCATGTGTTATTGGACTCCAGAAATAAAATGTTATGTTATAACATCATCGTTCTGTTGTTCACAGAAATAAAAGTTGTCTAATTATAATTGAATGTGTAATTATAATTTTTACATTCTAATTGTAAAATAATAAAATAATAACACATAAAAATAATTTGTAATGCATGAAAATATTATAAATAAAATAAATTTTATATTAAAAAATTTAAAATAAAAAAATATCAAAATATTAAACAAGTAATAATAAAAAAATATATTAAAACATTAAAAATAAAAAAATCATCAAAATATTAAAAAAGTAATAACAAAAAGTACGGTTTTCTATGCTAGTTAGGAATTAATTAAGAAAATAAACTATTCAAACACACTACGTTATGATATATAAGAAGTGTTTGTGTACTACACTACTTTTGTTTAATAATGTTTTGTAAGAATAAATGGGATAAGGATGCATTGCGTTTGGTCGGATAGAATTGAATGATATGAGAATAGAATGAATGGATAAAAAGAAAAAAAATAAATGTGAAAAATAAAGATTATAAAAATTATGAAGAAAGTGTAAGAATGAAAAAATAGTGAACTGTATATAAAATTTTGATTTGTGATAAAATGTACAATCTCTAACATAATAAATAAAGTAAGAAATAGTTTTTATACAAAAACGTAAAATTTATTTTATTTTTATGTCATTTCATTCATATCCGACTAAAAATTTATAAGAACAGATACATGTGTATTGAATAAAAATTTATAAGAGCGGATATATGCATATTGGTATATATTAATATCTGTGAAAATTTTATTAGAAATTGTTTGTACTAAATTTACTAAATAACTAATGTTATTTATTACAATGTAGGTAATTACGTTTTTCAAATTATGCAGCAATTTTACGTTCATATCTCATGCAATGTCTCGTGCAAAAGCATTCAATTGCTTGACACAGCTGGACCGTCTTCTGGTATACGGCCTGGACATTATTGATAAAGTGGTCATGTACGAGGTAGAACTGGGGTGATCCGGCTGAGGTTCAGATGGGAACAATGGCTGGGTCATGTATCGACCCACGAGCCATGACCATTTGCCAATGAACATATTATAATTTTGAATTTTTATTTTTGTTAAATCATCAAGCATTTAATATTCTATTTAAACTCCGACTAATACAAATTCGAATAGGTCGAATTTCATAAGGTGGGTGGAGTTAAAGTTCTAAACTTTGATATATGGATAATTTTGGAAATCTTCCCTTAATACCATTGTAATTATATACTCGTCACAAATTTGTTAGTTAAAAAGAATCTTAAAACCGATCCATCGGTTATAAAACTGAAAATTGAAAGATGAAATCAAAAAATTGAATGTAAATGATCTGCTTTGATTTTGTTAGTTTTAAAATCAAAGTGTTCAATTTTTTTTAGTGATTAACCAACCTAACCAAGGTGTGCCCCTAGTCAAAAGAAAATAATGAAGATCATGCGATGAATCTGTAAGCATTTATGAAAAACTTTAGTAAAGTTTCTCTTATTAAAAATTTTATTTTAATTTAATTCAACATCATTTATCACTTTTTTAATTAAAATTTAATTTATATTAAACTACAATTCTTATGTAATGAAATCAATTTATTTAAAGTTTTTAATTTTTTAACATTTTGTTGCAATAAAGTATTCTTTTTTAATGTTATAAATTATAATTGGTGAATTGAGAAAATAAGGAACACCTATCATTATGTAACTGAGAAAAAAACCAAAAACAAAAACAACACATAGCGTTTAAGCAAGACTTAGTTGAAATTAGTCGAATTTAATCAGATTTGATAAAGTGACATATTAGATGACAGAAAGCCGTCTAACTCTGAGAGAAAGTAATTAATCAAATTATATAAGAACTTTTATAACAGCACTGATAGGCTTAAGTGCGATAACTTTTTTTTTAAAACAAAATTATAATTGAAGCTAGTACTTAATTGCCGGTTTGTATAGAAAGTGTGGTGCGGCCGTGCGGATATAAAATGCAAGTGAAAGGAGAAATCATTACTGATTATATACAAGTATCCAGGAAAATGGTTACTATTTCAAATTTTGCAATCACATGAAAAACAAACATGATATCAAACTGTATTGCGCATAACCTCATAATAATAATAATAAATAAATAAATACTGGTTACATGCGTAACTTCAAATAATTAAGCCAATAACAACTACTATTATTAAATCTTACATAATAAGTTATTTATATTCTTACTTTTTAATTAAATCCTATATTTTATTATAATAATTAGTTTAGTGTCCACGCCAAACATGGGCGAGTTGCTATCAAAGATTGTTAAAGGCTCACTATACTTCTAAGTTTTAATTAATAAAATTTAACATAGAATATGTGTTTGTGAGTTAAATGTTGACATATTTAACCTGATTTTTTGCTGCTTAATTAGTTGTAGTATAATGCAATTTTCAGTTTGTGTATAAATTTAATATTTTATGAATAAATTACATTTTTGTTTGCTCTTAATGTTTATGATTTTTGGTTTAACTCAGTTTAATTTACACATATAATGATCCTAAATTATTAAACTACATAGGGAGTTAAATATATCCTCTATTATATTAAGAGGCGAGTTTAGAAAAATCGTCTGTGAGTATGCTATAGAGAGGGGAACAAAAAAATGCTGCCCCTCTCAAGGACTCCCTGTTTCTTTGGCAAGGAGTTATCAAAATCCCTATTTTATCTCACATAGGATGTTGTAAATTAGGTTAGTTATTAATTCAAATACAATTTAATTTTATCCATATTTTGATTAATTATTTTTCTTTCTAATGATTTCTAATTCTTTTATAATTTTTTTTATCTTTTTTATATCTCCTTACTTTTCTCTACTTACATGATCAATTCCATTACATTAATATTTATATTTATTATTTCCTAAACTTTCAATTTTAAAAAACGAAGATTATCTTATCATTAATTATTAATAATTACTTTCAATTGCATTACTTTTCTATGTCTATTTTTAATTTTTCTTAAAGTAGCTTTCTTATTGGAGTGATAAGTGACAATACTATGTTAATGTATGTATAATATACGTACATACGTACTGTATATAACTTAATAGCGTATACAACTAATTGACTCACACTTGGTTGGAGAGAGTAGGAGACTTGAAATATAC
This sequence comes from Centella asiatica, assembly GCA_014636745.2. Lineage (NCBI taxonomy): Eukaryota > Viridiplantae > Streptophyta > Magnoliopsida > Apiales > Apiaceae > Centella > Centella asiatica. The sequence goes on along the minus strand of CM025784.1, from coordinate 42,592,200 downwards.
GTACTCTACTTATACTATATATATATATATATAGTATATGGAGCTGCTACTAGCTGCAGCAGTCTATTGCACTAGCTAGGATATGAATCCCTGTAAAAAAGCACCCAAAAGTTGCGCTTTATCTGTGAAAAGCTAAAATTCAGTGGCCTAATAAACGAGATTGACTCTAAGAAAATTGATGCGAGTGCTCTAACTAATGTAAATATATAAACGGTATCTCAATTAATTTAGTACTTATATTAATTTAAAAGCAAAAATAAAAGAAGAAAAATGAAAAAAAAAACATTCATAAAATATGTCTATTATACTTGCAATATGCTAAAATTAAATTTTCATCTCTCTTTTCCGAAAGTAATTGAATGAGACCTATCTAAAAATTAAAAATATTATGCATGACTATAAACTTAAAGACCATTTGCTATTTGTATAATACATTCTCTCTCTCTCTCAGTCTATAGAAAGCAAGGGGTTTATAAAAGTTTGAATGTGATTGAACAATAGATAGATGAGGAAACATATGGTATAATTATATATTTGATAGGTTCAACTAGATGATGCAAGAGAGGTACCAAGTACTGGATCATAAGGAGATAGTTAGAAAAGGTGCTATGTTTTACACATGAAATATATAAAATCAATCTAAGAAAAAATAAAAGTAAAAAAAGAAGTAGATAAACCATACATGCCTAATTTATGAAACAGCACAAATATCATGTAATAACTGTTTCATCAACATATGTAAACATATGGTACACATACTCCCACTTTCTTGTAATAGCCAATCACCCGTGAAAACATGGTACATAAGATATACGTACTACATATATGCCTATAGGACGAAAAAAAACCACAAACATAAATAAAAAAGGAAGCAAGATATAATTTTAAAAATTCCCAAATAAGTAGTAGACAGGGAATTTATTGCAGACATATTGTAATGAAATCGTTAAACATCACAATAAATTCGGATATTGTAACAACGGACAGGAATCACCCACTAATTTTAAATATATCTCGAGAAATTTTAATGGTATTTATTTGTTGCGATACAGTTGGATATATACATACATATATATAAAGAGAGAGAAAATAAAAGAGAATGAATTACGTACCTGGAATCAGTGGAGTACTCAAATAGCTTTCCTTTGGTGGAGAAGACAATGAGAGCGACTTCGGCATCGCAGAGAACAGAGATCTCATGAGCTTTCTTCAACAAACCAGATCGCCTCTTCGAAAACGTCACTTGCCGACTTATCTTGTTCTCGATCCGCTTCAATTCTACTCTCCCCCTCCCCATTATACGGTTAATTAATTTCTGTTTTGTTTTCTTTTCAATTTATCAATTTCCAGATCTCCCTCCAATGTATCAATCCTTCACCTTCAGTTCCCACCACCGACAAACTATATGATAAAATCCAAATAATTTCATGTACTACAGTCGACTGATGAATGAATAATATAGATAAATATATTGTTATATATGTATATATTGTAGGTAGATAATTATATATATATATATATATATATAAGATCGAAAGGGGAAGAAGATGGAGAAAACCTAGATCGATCCTTAGCTAAAAGTAATAAAGTGAGTGGGGGAGCGAGTGAGTGATGGAGGAGGAATTAGGAAGGAAGAAGTAAGAGTAGTATAAGGTTTTTTTATTTAGTTATCTATATATCTATCTATTCTATCTTTAAAAGGGATCTTATTCGTCTTAGTAGTGCTACTGTTTCATATTTGTTTGTTGGTTCCTATTTTGGGTAGGTTGAAATCAAATGACTTGTAGGAACTTAAAAAGAAAATGTGCTCTCTCTCTCTCTCTCTCCCTCCGCGCATATACATAGCTAATATAATTTCTTTCCACTTATATACCCTCTACACCACACATATACATATAAGTACACTTAAATAGAGACAAATTAGGTATTTTTACGGTTAAATTTACGTGTTTATTAATATTCACATTCTTCTAGAAATATTTAATTTTAATTGGTATAATAATAACAATTATTAAATCATAATTAATTTTTTTTTGACGATTTTATAATGTCATTTTCAATGTTTAATATATATTGTATTGTCTTTTGATCTAAAAAATTAAACGTTTTTCAAGATGAAATGGAGGTATGGAGTCCATTTATATTTTTGTCTAGCAGCTAAAATTAAGCCGTTTAATATAATATTTATCGTTTCTTGTACAGTTTTCATCCTTACAAAATTAAAATTTTTATAAAATGAAATTTAGCTCTTTGTCTAAAAAATTTTATTGCATGAATTGCTAAAATTGCTAAGATGAATTGCTAAAATTTTATAATTTTTAGGGTGCATTGCATGAATTTTGATTTATTTTCAATAATTATTAAAATATTTAAAAAATATCAACATTATTAAAATATAACAGTTGAATGCGTCTCAATATTTTAACAAATAATTAAAGTGGAAAAAATGTTTAAAAACATTTTAACTAGTGCTCTCGCCATCTTAGAAAAAGCTAGTGAATTACTTCTAGTTTTGTTACCAAAATTAAAGTATGAATAAAATACAAAGTAATTTAACAATTACACAATAAATATCCTTGCAAAAGAAATCACAAATAATTATTTCAATTTGTAAGTAGATCATAAACTCTCAAAGAAACATGTAACATGTTTGAACTTCGAATTAAGAAAATTTCCCTCCTTCTTAATTTTATATAATTATATATATATATATATATATATACTCGCGCGTGTGCGCTTGTGTATTTTTATATAATTACGTACTATTATTTTTTGGCTTAATGTTGATAAGTCGGATTGAAATCTAATATTCTGAGATAATTTTACCTAAAAGGTGTAAATGCCTTTTTACTTGTTCAATTATTTCCAAACAAAAAAAATACACTAGTATTGTTTCAAAATTTACTTGTAATTTTAAAATCCAGAATAGAGAAAATAAATAAGTGAGCCAAAAGAGGATATATAGAGAGAGAGACAGAGAGAAGGGGAAAGAGATGGAGAAAGATTTGGGAATAAAAAAACCATGGTGGTAAGAGGAAAACCAGGGTGTTGCGTTGTCGAGTTGCAATAGGTAGAAGTACTAGGTAGTCATTACAGTTTCGTTTTGGTCCACATATTTTGAGACGTCGTACATCCCTAATTACTTCTACTCCTCATAGACACTTAACCCCCTAGTGGGACCCACTCCTCCTACGTTGGACTAGGCTCCACTAACATCTGTCTTCTGCTACTCCATTACATACTACTCTATTGGTGTTGTATTCTGTTCTTACTTCTCATGCTACTGACGGCGCTTCTTTTAAGTCTCGTCTCCGACTCCGCTGCTTTTCGTTTCTTTCTGTGTTTTTATTTACCTTTCAATTTTATTTTTATTTTACGAAACATATGTGAGTTTCCTTTGGTAAAAGGAATTTATGTAAGTTAACAATACAAATTATCAATTCTATTTACTGTAACTATTATATCTACAAATTATGTATTGTGCAATGTTTATTATAATTTCTATTTTAGTTAACGAAAGTTAGTCCAATTATTAAAATTCAATAAACGTTCTCATTAGAGTGAGAATTCGAATTTTACTAATTGTCATTCTTTGCAGTAATTTATGAACATCACATTATGACCTTAGACTAGACCTCTCTTCTTCTAAACTTTTATAAGGTTATGTAACAAAAAAAAAATTAAAATAAAATAAATAAATTTAAAATATGTATAGTATTAGTAAGAGACTCTATTTCATCTAAAATTAAGAATCAGTATATTAACATTATAATTTTTGCAATTCATGGAGATTTGAAATGCAAAATTTATTGTGAGTATCGTATTTCTGTTATAGATTATACAATTATGTTGATTGTATTATTTAAAATTAAATGTAATTAAAATTTTAATATTCACTTTTCAGCTTAAAAAATTAAATATGAATACATTTGTTTCTGAACTGTTGAAGTTATATTTTATCCAATTGATTTATAGTTTCTATATCTGAATGCCTTATATTTAACCCTTTTAGGCGAGTCAATCAAAAGGTATTTGGATATTTCACGTGCTTATTATTTGACTTAATTACTTATTTGGAGTGCCATATGCCTTCTGTTTGTCCTTTTCTGGCGATTCCTTGAGTCGGAGAAATAAAACTCTGATCTACGCTAAATAATGGGTAATATTTCTGATTTACAATATTCTTTTGGCTCACCCCAAAAAACAAAAACAATAAATATAGAGCTAATATTTCGTCATCAATCTAAAACTATCCACATCAGATCCAATTACAATGAACACCTTCATGCACCATGTCATAAAGTAAATAATCACATTCGTCTATTTTAGTTAAAAGACTTAATGACCGAAAAAACCATTAAATTTTCTGCTTTTTTTCCCTTTCAATTTAACCCTTAAATAAAAGTTTTATTAGATAAACCATTAATCTCGTACCCGAGTTTGCAAGAAAACCAAGAAGTGGATTAGTTGACCAACCATAGTTAAATTTTTTTGACATGACATACTTACATGGAAATAAAATTAAATATAAATGATGTGGAAATTCCATTTCATCATAAATAAATAAAATAGTTTTTTTTTTCTTTTTCCCTAAATTATTATAAAAATTTCATGATGGCTTCTTATAATTTCTTGAGTGAAAAAGTAAATACTGCTACTAAAATAAATCAAAAGCTGAAAAATCAAAAAAAAAAAAAAAGAAAAAAAAAAGCAGCATAACAAAAGATTAGAGGTGCTATGTGCAAGGTTGACGGACAAAAAATAAAAGCAAGAGACATCTTCTAATTTTGGTTCATCCTTTTCCACTTTTACTCGGACCAACACATCAACTGCTTACTGTTCTTGTTAAACCCTTTTATGCACAATTGTTGTTTCCATTTCTCTTTTTTTCTTCATGCCCAATGATGTTGATTATTATATTGAAGTTGAATAATCATGTTTATTCAACTTTTAATTTATTTTTATTATCAAATGAAATTTATTTGTTTTAAGATTAGTAATTAGAGTGCGTTAGAATTTTATATTTTATTTATAAGAATAAATTATTTGCAAATTTTATATGTTAACTATTTTTGAAAGAAATATTATATTTTACTAACATGAAAATGCATTTAGAGGTGGCATACCCATGTCATTTATATTTATTATTTGTTCCTGCATAAGCATGCCATGTCAAAAAAAAATGTAACCACTGTTGGTCAACTAATACGAGTCTTGGTCTTTTTGCAAATTCAGGTATGTGATTAGTGGTTTATTTGATAAAATTTTTGTTCAAGGGTTAAATTGAAAAAAATCAGAAAATTTAATGAATTTTTTGATTATTCAGTCTACTTAAAACTAGTTTTTTTGTCCTGCATAGCTATCACTGGTCCTTTTTTAGGTAATAATAAAAATCATACATTTATATTTATAATATATGTAATTATATTTATCTATGTTTTATAGATATATAATTTTTATTTGTTGTTTTGGTAGTATTTTTTGTTTTTTGGTGTTTTTTTTAATATTTAAAGATATTTTAAAAAACTTAACATATTTTAATTCTATTTATCCTTTCGTATTTTAATTTTAAGTCGAATTAGAAGCCATTTAAAACCAAAATCAAATAGTATATGGACTCAAATCAATTAAAATTTCTTATAACAACAAACACAATTAATTTGACTGAGTTAATAAATTGACTCAACAAAGTCGATTATGTCCCTGAAATGATACTTGTGAATTAATACACACACACATAAATAATTAAATTTACAAAAATAACTTACAAATCAGTATAATTAGAAATAAATAGTTTTAGATCTTGTCGTAGGCCTCGTTGATCATTAACTATCTTATCTTAAAGTGAGCAGGTCTGAGTTTTGAATCCTACATGTTAATATAAAAATCATGTAAATTAATAGACAAGTATATAAATACACGTGAATTTTTTAACAGTATCCTCTTATGTAAAAAAAAAAAAAAAAAAAACCGGTTGTCGACTATTGAAAAGGAAAAATAAATCAACAAAGAGTCCACACGATATATTGTAAATTGTAATTATTTGATAATTTATTCTATTCGATGATTTATTATTTTATTTTCGTGGATATATATATAGACATAAAAGGACTTGTATTTTGTACTATTTGTAGTGAGAGGTAATAAACTAATAATTGCATAAAGGTACCACCCCACTAAATTATTGACTGTAGGCAGCTCTCTAAATTTGCCTCGCTAGTCATCCTAGGGTGAGCATGACGTAGTTTAAACTTTAGAGCGATTTCATCTTTAAACACCAAAACGACAATCATTTGATTGTTTGTGGCATGAAATTGATTAAGTGCGATTTTTTAAAATTAAAAATTACATATATATATATAGAATCAATAATATCAATTTGGTACAATTTATTTGGTGCGATTTAAATAAGTGCATTGCAATTTATATTAAGTATGATTTTGATTTTAAAATCACTTAAAAACACTCCATATATTTCTTTAAAACATCATATAACAATTTTGCTTGAAATTTGAATAATTTGGAGGCAACTTAAAAAGCTATAAAGTTTCAATGCCAATTATAATATCAAATGTTTATAAATAATTCTTTTTATGAATGAAAACTTAGAAATGAAGCATATAAATACTCACAAATATAACGTATTTATGTTGAGAACAAATCTCCTTGTATGAATTATATATATCACTATTACAATAACAAATTCAGATGCACAATTAAAAGTATTCATAAATAGGAAATGAAATTTGTTGAATACTCTCTCTTTAAAAAATATATAAAAACCTCGTTTGAATTGATAAAAAAAGAAATAAAAAAAATCATGTGTGGTTCAATTTTAATGTGTAATTTTTTCCTAAAACCCCAACTAAATCATTTGTTGCGAGTTTTTCAATCCTTTAAAATCATTACATATACTAAAATCAATGGTGTGATTTAAGTATGTATGATTTGATCTATTTTAGTGTGATTTCAATTTTATTTTTGATTTTTTGTTCACCTGTATACCCTAGTCATTCATGTAATTCAATAATGACAATACAAGAGTCAAGTTCAGTTAAGTTGAAATCAAGTCACATCAAAATTTGTTTAATAATTGAGATGAGGGTAGGGATTACAATTTTCATTTTTAAAGACGTTAGAAGTGCGCTAAAATATGTATATTAAAAAGAGTAGAGAGAGTGACACAAAATAATAAATGAAAATTAATATGAAAGAAAATTCACCATAAAATATATATTTTTAGATATTTTTTTAAAATAATTTTTGAAATACATTTTAGACGCTTTTTTAAAAGACGAAATGAGTATAATTTTTGTGATCAAACAGTCAAATTGAGCCGAATATGAATCAAAAGTTAAAAAGTAATCAAAATTTACTCGAATCTTGAAATTCAAACCGAATTGAATCATGCCTAAATATCTAAATAAACTAAAAAATTGACTATACGCTTCTGGCCTCAGCGATTACCATCCGAAAGTCTGAAACTGAAAAAACACAATATATATATTATTCATCCATCTATCTATTTGTTATAACATTAGAGATAAGTTTACCTTTATATATATATTTTTTAATTTGATCGTGAAATTTCACATTTCAATTTTGATGGAAAAGTTAGGTTCAAGGTCGTGTTTGTCTGTCGTGATTATTCTCCAAACTCTCTTTGTCCATAATACAGAGCATATTAGAAAAATAATCATAATAAAGTTTCACTTGAAAAATAACCAATATAATAAATACTTCGATAAAGATTCGAAAAAGGTGAGGCGATAATAGTAATGTAATGAGGAGTAGTACGCACTATCATCAAAGTTAACGCAATAATTGTGTAATTTTATCTTATGTATACCTTTCTTTCTATTAATGTAAAGGTCTATACCGTCCAAGAACCAAATGTAGATTTTCGTTCCTTCTCCTCTAATACTGCAGTAATTAAAAACAATAAAAAAAATTTCATCTTTTTTTTTCTTTTAAATTCGGAAGAAACTCTTAACAGTTTCGTAGAAAGTAGTATAAAAGAATTTTTCGTATCCATTGAAAAATATCTAGGTAGATTTTTTTTTTCTATTGTGCTATTTGTGCTACTTGATTTACAAGTAAAATTTTCCTTTTATATCAGATGATATCTGATATGTTATGTGATTAATTTTTCATTTCTTATTTTTATGAACATGTTTTCAAATTTCATTTTAGTTGAAGATATTTATTTTTAGCCTTTTATTTGAAATTCGATATATAAAATTGATTTGCTGTTAGCTAAGATTAGCCAAAACACGATAAATGTATATATATGCGAGTGTGTGGGCGCTTGCTACACCCATCTCAAAAAATATAGTTAATTCCCGATATTTTTTGTTATCAAATTCCACAAAATATTTCATGTTTGTTGATAGGCTTAAACTACTACTAGCATTAATTTTTCAACAGAAATAGAAATAAATTAACGAGAATATGAGATCGTGGCATAAATATCAGATTCCAAGTTTGAACTGTTACGAGATTTAATTGAGATTTCATATCTTATTATAGGTTTAATTTATTTTTATCATATATATTCCTCAAGTGGGATTAATTTAAAAGCACATACGAACTGACGCACACACAATATACTTTTATAACTCCCTACTTCTATATTAATATACGAAAGTCGTTACACACTATGAGAAGTAAGTTTAAGTAAGTTTATTTACGTATTGGGTTTTAAACATTACTCCCTCCGTCTCTTTGTATAAATTTTTTAGATATTTTTACACGTATTAAAAAATTACTAATTATTATGTTGACTTTGTATAAAATATCAAAAATAATTTTGCATTTTTTCAATGCACAAGAATAAATATGTCTTTTCTTTCTATTAAATATTAATTTTAATCATATTTAATTGAGCGTATTTTAAAAAATGAATCATTAAATTATCTCTAAAAAAATATAAATGACTTATATAATGGGACAAAGAAAAGTGGTTTAAAGAACTTATTTAATGGATGGAGGGAGTACTAATTAAGCTATTACAATCAAATTAGTCATGATAAAATTATTTATTAATCAAATTTACCTAATTAAAATAATTATAATCAACTTAATAATCACAAATAAAATATATTTTACAGCAACTAATGAATGATAATTAAATCAATTATATTAAAGTATTTAAATTTATCGATTACAGATAAAATGTATACTGTGCATGCATTTTAAAATTAGTATATATAGATACTAGAGTACGTTATAAGTTAATCTTGAAGTTGTTACATGCGGAGTCCCCCCCCACTACCTAGTACTAGGTAACCAGTTGGTAGTCTTTAGAATTAATAACTTACTACTACTCCAAGTACTACAAAGGATATCTGCTAATTCGGGGACCATGGCATTGGTATGTACACAAAAACGTTAAACTACCTTATACCGTACATGTGAAATTGGCTTAAAAATCATATTTTTTTAAAAAAAAATTCATTAAATAGGTTTTAAAGTTGGGACCATTTATCACATTACCTTAAAAGCGGGATTATAGAGAAGAAAAAAAGATAAGAAACGAGCAAATAGAACATTAAACATATATATAAGGTGGACTAAAGCATGTACATGTTCTTCCAAATCTTTTCTTATTTGTGGTCCTTGTGGGGATGAGATATTCGCTACCTACGCAGGAAACACGTTAAACATTTGAATCGCAGCTCCCGATGCAGCTCTCGTTTGGCTGAACACAAAATGTAATCATTAATACTAGTGTCGTTATTTGTATTCGGAAGGCAAATTCACGAAATAAGGAGTTGTTTGAACTTAGGTTGTTTAAAAATGTCTTAGGTATTTTTTTTAATAGTATTATCAGTTTCTAGACAACGTTACTTATTTATATTTTTCATTCGTATTCTTGTAAGATATGAAATAATATTTTTATATATGTATGTATGCACTGTATCACTATATATGTACAAGTTAAAATGCATCGATCTTCTCATTTTTTATAGATTTTCAAGAATTTAGATATGAAATGATTTGTGGAAGAATGTTCGATATAAATGGGGACAAAACAGAGTAATAGTTAATTAAGGGGACATGCATTCTTGTGACATGGCAACAATATAGTTTTAGGTTTGTAAAATTGTTAGATCTGAATTGTTCAGCATTATTCTCACGAAACGTTTAGGTTTATACACTTACATTTCTTGATAATCCCTAAAATTACTTTTTAACATTAATGTATCAGTGTCTTGTTTTAAGTCGATGGCTCTGGCATGATGCTCTGAGTTAGTATCGTATAGGTTTTATTCTTCCCTCCTCCCTCCTCTTTTTTTTTTTTTTTTTGGATTTTTAAAATTTCCCGCTTAGAAGAGGAAAATAAATAAAATTTCAAGAAAGAAGAAAAAATTATGACAGACAAACTCACAAAGTTTGAGACTTGAGAGAGAAGGTGATCTCTCTCCCACATCAAGAAGATGAAAATTAAATGTGAGATTCAAGTAGCGCGAACTATTATTAAGGTCGCCTAAGATATGTGTGGACAATTTGGCCTGTTTATAATGGATATAAATGATTTTAATTAATTGATAAAATAGGACCAAAAGTTTGAAACTAATGTTTTATACGATTTTAAAGTCATATTATTGGGGTTAGATGTAAATTGTGTCTCAACTTGAGATGAATGTAAATGATTTGACTCTTTTCCATTACACATCTCGAAAATTTCTTTCAATATACTTCATATCTTTAAATATAAATTATTTATGAAATTTTAACTGTACACGTGGATGAAATATGAAAAAAAGAAAAGAGAGAGGATATTTTCAAGCAATTTAGTAACATAAATTATTAAATTTTGACAAATCAAAAACTATTAAATCTAACTTATTAAAATTATATCAAACTTCAAGTATTAGGATGAATATATTTTACATCATTAAATTGTATGAAAACTGGTGTACTCTTTTTTTTTTTTTTTTTTTAATTCTAGCCATTAGTATGGTTAAAATTTTATAAAACAACTTACATTTAAAGATAAAAAGTACATTAAGAGAAATGTGGGGGGTATGTAATGTAGATGAGCTAAATCTGAATTTCAAATGGTAGATTGTAACACCATGTCATCCCCGTCAAAAACATGGAAATTATGGTGCGCTTAGTCGCTCGTAAAAATGAGAATGAAATTAAATTAAAGAAGAAAATGTAATGGTAAAAGAGATAAATAAAAAAGGAAAGAAAGAAAAAAAGAAAGAAAAAGGAAGTTTGGAATAAAATTATTATGAAATGTTTGAACGAGCAATACACCTAGACCTCCAAACTCCCTCTATTCTTTTTGTCATTCTTCTCTTTCATCATTTTTTTTTTCTTTAAATATGTTTCATTTCAACAAATAACCAATCAAATTGCACAATTAATATGTGAGTTTGTACCTAGAGCCAATAATCTTAGTCCGGGATGTTACAATATTAAGAGCATGTTTGGGAATGACTTTTGCTCAATTAATTTTTATTTTCAGTTGTAAATAATTATTATCCACGTTTTGAATTGTAAATTCTATTTTAATTTAAGGAATGACTTAAGCTTATCAAAAAATAAAAATAGAATCTGTCTCCCCTCTCAAAAGAGGAAAAAAAAAAGAATAGAGATGTTAAGGCTTCGCTTTGGGATATATATAAAACCTCGTTTCCCCATGTACTTGCACTAATCACTAACCACGCTAAAACAAAGGAAAAAACAGGAAAAAGGCATGGTCCATTTGCCTCTTCATCAGAGGACAACCACATCCATTGATTGACTTGGATTGGAAATCCCATATATGATTAAGGTAGTTGGTCTATTAATTTTTTATAGTTGCTTAATACTATTATTAGTATAATTCACTTTATTCATAAATAATGTGGATACATTGTTTAATATGTTGTACTAGTGAGCAATATCTAATGTAATAATTGTGCATGCTAATTATAACCATATATACTAGGGTTTCTAGCTGGCAATATTACCATCAAAAGTTCAAAATGGAGTATTAAAATAACGTTTCTACCAAATGATTGGTGGATTCCCCCTTGGTGCTGGGATTGATAAAGTTGGACATGGAGGGCATGCTAGAGATTCTTCTTCTCCATTTTATAACTCTTTCTTTTCCAAATAAAGAATCATTCCTTTACTAAATGTGGTGGTCGTACTTTATGATTGTAGTTTTATATCATCCACTATTGTGCATAATTTAACTACACATATACTATTGATTCATATCTGTAATGATTCCTCTCACAACTATAAAATACACGAGGTTATTAAATAAGACTTATTAAAAAGAAATACATATTTTTAATTTTGAAACATATGGAGTAATAAGTGAGCTATATTTTATAATTTTTTTTAAAGATGAACACTTATTAAAGAGTGAATTTTCTAGTATATTATTTGAAATGGGTCTTGCACAGTTTTAAAAAGTAACTATATTGACGTTGTCGTGTTATAAAATAATTAATTTGCTACATTATTACATATATAATCCAATTATTATTTTCCTATGTTTTTATGGACAAAACAATGGGTTAATAACACTTTAATATGTATTGACATATAAAATAATATTTTAATAAACGAAGTTTTCGTTAATTCCCGTTTAGTACTAAAATTACTATAAAAAATACTAAAATTACTACAAAAATATTAAAATTACTATCGAAAGTACTAATATTGAAACGTAAAATATTTGTTTGACTAAAGTGTTAATTTTCACCCAAAATACACTAAAAATGTCTTTTTTCCCCAAAACAATTACGTACTTTGCTCAACTGTATAGGACCACAACAAAATACTAGTTAGGGACTAAATAATTTTTGAAAGTGCACAAATTAATTTCAACAAGACCTACTATCACCAAATTTTGTTACTAACGTCCTACTTCTAGTCGCTAATGATATTTATTTTAGCACTTGTAAGAGTTACACCATTACCTACACTATTACATATGGGAGAATTGAATGTTGAACCCGCGTAATGAGTTTTTAACCATTGAATAAATGCTCAAACTCGATGTTAACAATTTTAATTTATTTCGGTAGCTAACGGCGTCACAAATGTGAAATATCCCAAGAAAAGTGAATTTTTTTTTATGGGTACAAAAGATGTCACTCATAAAACTGTAAATTATTTTTTTGGTTGTTTATAATAATTGAAGCGGCGTCACAAATGTGAAATATCCCAAGAAAAGTGAATTTTTTTTTATGGGTACAAAAGATGTCACTCATAAAACTGTAAATTATTTTTTTGGTTGTTTATAATAATTGAAGTTAGTAAAACTTGAACTCTCAACCTCTTCATATTTCAGAAGAGGTGGTCATATGACAATACACATTTTGCCGAGATTTTAACACAAAAATTCACAAAGTAGGGACAATTTCTTCTATTATTAATACATAAATTTTTTAATCCTCCGTTGTTTTAATAACTTTATTATGTTATTTTTAGTACTCGTTCCTTTAATATCACATAATTTTCTTCTTTTATTCCCACTCAATATATTATTCTCGACCCTTAATCCAGTTGTAGTTTTTCTTCTCTCTCTCTTTTTTTTTTTGGTTACAATTTATTTTTTCTGTTTATAATCTGAGGTTTAGGCTGAGCCAGAACCAGAATGGGTCAAATAAGAGACCTCAAGGATTTCCTTCAAATGGTATTCCACTTGCTTTTAAGTGTTTTCTTTGAAATGAAAGAGACTAGATTGGGAACATCAAAGAGGATATTAGGCCTAACCATATGATGCTTTCCACTAACTTTCTAGTGTTAGTTGTTTTTTGTTTGTTTTTGTTTTTTCAAAATTTCCTTAACAATCAAAATTACACGCTAGAAAATAGAACCATAAAGGATAGTGTACCGTGTCATTATTTGTTTCAAGCAATTCGAATTACACAGAAAGTACAATATAATTATTCTATTTTACTTAATAATTTTTTGACTAATTCGGAATATAAAACTAGTATATCTAACAACTTAGAATTTTTATTATCGCTCAAACTCTCATTTTCCTTTATTTTTGCGTTTCCAAAGAACATGAAAGAATGAATTGTTAAGAAAAGATATATTTTGGCGGAGTTTTATATCTTTGATTTTTCGAAAATATTATTCGTTCAAGTTATGGATCCACTGCAGTATTACAAAAGCTAAAATTGAAGATGAAGATGAGCAACAATCAATGAAAGCTTGTACTCCATATTTATAAGGTTTTACAAGACAAATAAAATTGACAAACATTATGTGACATTCATGAATTAATAGATGGTCAAAAAGACCTTATTAAATGAAATATTTGTGAAAAGGCAAGAAGAATCATCAAACAAGTTTGTTCTCGATCACCACACATAACGTACAGTCACATATGCATGCATGTCATAAATCAAAGAAAACTATGGAAAGTCACTAGCTGCTGCATTTTTTGCCATTATTGCGTAGCTAGCTTGACACCATCTGCAGAACAACATACTGCATCGCATCGCCCCAAATGGATGGAACAAGCAGAAGCTACAGCATCCATCCCGGAATTAGACTGTTTGAATTCGGAACATTTGCTGCAGCTACCTGATCTGAACTCACACGATTGTATCTAAAAAATTTTGTAATGTTGGTATCAGTCAATTAAGTGGATTAATTAGTCATGATCATGAACATTTGTATCTTTTTTTTTTCTTTTTTTTGTGGGGGGGGGGGGGGGGGTTGTGGGGTGCTTCAGTAAGTAAAAGAGAAATATTTTGTAATACCCAATTTGCAAAGTGGAATTGCAGTCTAAATGGTGGAAAATGCCCTCAGACTGAGGAGGATGCTGGTGGTGGTAGTATGAACTACTTTCTTCAGCAGCTGGCCATGATGATCGGAGTTGACACTCTGAGTAAATATCTTGCAGCTGTAGAAGAGAATATAGGATGTAACCCAACAAAAGAGAAATTCGAGAGAGAGAACCGAACATAGAAGCATAGTGGTTAGTGTTTCAATTAATAAACAAATAAGAAATAAATAGCTAGCCATATGTAATTGGAAGCTATAATTTCAAGGAAATGGTGACTTATTCTAAACGAAAATGCCCAAGAACAATTTAGATAACAATTAAAAAAAAAAAATCCAAGAACAACTAAAAATTCAAATTAAAGTGACAGAAAATAACCCATCTTAGGGACATAACAACATCAATCAAGTAATATAAGGAGACAACCTTACATTAGGACATTGCTAATCTTCGCAGTAAAGATAAATTCAGCACTCATGTATATAGGAAAAGGGTCATAGTAATAATACAAAAAATAATAAGTTGTATACCTTGCCTTCTAAAATCTTGTTAGCCTCAATCAACACTTTTTCCTGTGGTATGAGAACAAAATTTTCAGTAATAAAGCATATGAACCGGTTTATGAGTCAAAGCATACAAATATGAAATATACCTTAGATTGAAGATCAGAAAGCTGATCAAGCATAAATTGGGTCTACAAAGCAAATAAGAAGAATTAAGATTAGCATCTTCACATGCTCAACCAAGACTTAAAGTACATAAAAAAAAAAAAAAGAAGATAGTTTTTTAATTTCAGGGTTGTAATCGAAGTTTGAAATGTTCGACATTTGATTGAAATATTTGTATTTGTAGAGTATACTTATCATATATGTACCAAATTAAAGCAAATTCGAATATAAGAGATATGCTTATTTGCATTCCTCTCCGCATTCTAACAAATTACTTATACGAATCTAAACCTCAATAATTGTGTTATTTATTCAAAGCAGGAGGTTCTTTAAGCAGTCAAAATAATTTGAGAAATTTATTTATTAACTTTATTTAAATCACATTCAAACTAATATTTTTATATGTCATTTGTATTAAGATTTAATTTTAACTAATAAATATCATTCGTGTCGCCACTGAACAAGTTGAATACAAATTATACATTTTCGTATATTTTTATGCCCTCTTTGTTTGTGTACTTAATTTGTAGCATTAATTAGATCACAAATTTTCATCTGGAGACAAGAAAATTCAGACCATATATAATATACATGTAATGAAATTTCTAATTAGCTACCTTTGTAGACCTAATAGTTTTCAAGGAGGAATCAAGTTGAAGCTCCAGATGCTCCAGCTCATTTATATTTAGCGGGCCCAGGTCTTCCCCAAGAAGGTGCCTACATTATAAAGATTAAAAATTCAAAGAGTAGACTGCATGATAATGTATATATACAACGGTACTGTTCTATATAATACTAAAAAATTAACCATATATATATATGCAACTAATTAAGGAAAAATTGGGTATTTCGATCCCTTGAAGCTTATATAATATAACTACCTTTGATATTGTTGAAGCGACTCATATTTGTCTTTTAGCTTTAAGTATTCCCTGTATTTTCCTTGCTAGGGACATCACAACAAGTACTAATCCAGGTAAATAATGATGAAAGCATAATTTGAGAAAGTTATAAATAGATCCCACATAATCTAATTAATTGCATTGGCACCTACATTATTACATTTCAAAAAAATAAAAATACAGAATTTGATGGTATCTCCATTTTGATGGTACATTAATTTTATCATCTGATGAGTGACTACTTTATTAATTGATTAAATATTCACAAAGCAAAGAGTTGAAAACAAATTAAACAGGGAATTAATAATTAAATAAAGCTAAGTTACCTCTAATTCTTTGGCTGATCGGTTGACTTCAAGAGTGCCATAACTGCAGTTTTGGTACTTCTCAAGTGTCTTGAGCATGCTTAATTTGGAACATATATAGAGAGAGAGAGAAAAAAAAAGTTGCATCAGTTTTTTAAGCAAACCATATAAAAAAATTATATAATACTAAAACTATATATGTTTGATTAGCTACTCCTTATAATTGCACCTTGAAGCAATTTCCCCCCTTACTATTAATGCTTCCTTTTAGACGTTCCATTATATCTTATTTGAGTATATTATTTCCATTAATTTCAAGAAGACCTACTATCACCGACTTTTGTTACTAACGTCCTACTTCTAGTCGCTAATGATACTAGCAATTTATTTTAGTACTTTTAAGAGTTACACCATTACCTACACTATCACATATGGGAGAATTGAATGTGGAACCCGAGTAATGAATTTTTAACCATTGAATAAATGCTCAAACTCGATGTTAACAATTTTAATTTATTTCGGTAGCTAACGGCGTCACAAATGTGAAATATCCCAACAAAAGTTTTGCAATTTTTTTTTTGTGTAGAAAGGAGGTCACTCATAAAACTTGCACGCTTATAACAATTGTAGTCAATAAAACTTGAACCCTCAACCTTTTCATATTTCAAAAGAGGTGGTCATGTGATAATACACATTTTGCTGAAATTTTAACACAAAAATTCACAAAGGAGGGACAATTTCTTCTATTATTAATACATAAATTTTTTAATCCCCCGTTGTTTTAATAACTTTATTATGTTATTTTTAGTACTCGTTCCTTTAATATCACATAATTTTCTTCTTTTTTTCCCACTCAATATATTATTCTCGACCCTTAATCCAGTTGTAGTTTTTCTTCTCTTTCTCTTTTTCTTTTTTAGTTACAATTTCTTTTTTCTGTTTATAATCTGAGGTTTAGGCTGAGCCAGAACCAGAATGGGTCAAATAAGAGACCTCAAGGATTTCCTTCAAATGATACTCCACTTGCTTTTAAGTGTTTTCTTTGAAATGAAAGAGACTAGATTGGGAACATCAAAGAGGATATTAGGCCTAACCCAACTCAAATAATCCATATGATGCTTTCCACTAAGTTCTAGTGTTAGTTGTTTTTTGTTTGTTTTTGTTTTTTCAAAATTTCCTTAACAATCAAAATTACACGCTAGAAAATAGAATCATAAAGGCTAGTGTACTGTGTCATTATTTGTTTCAAGCAATTCGAATTACACATGAGGTAAAATATAATTATTCTATTTTACTTAATATTTTTTTTGACTAATTCGGAATATACAGCCAGTATATGTAACAACTTATTTGAATAATTCGGAATATACAGCCAGTATATGTAACAACTTATTTAACGTTCCATTATATCTTAATGCTTCCTTTTAGACGTTCCATTATATCTTATTTGAGTATATTATTTGCACAAAGGGACGGCATACAATAATTTGCAAGCAAAACTGATACAGTACTACAAATCACAAGTTAAATGGAAGGATAAATGAGATACAAATCAGAAAATATGGAAACACATTATATATCCTGCACTCGCAAAAATATACAGCTGAATTAAAATAGCCATCATATAAACAAATTTCCAATTGAAGTACCTTTTCATCTGCTATTTTTGAGGGTTGGAATTGAATTATCACACAGATAATATTAGCTCCGCATTTGATATAAAGTAGATATATACTACAGAATGTACATATCAGCACACTTATAAAACAGAATATAATAAGATTTCATGAACCATAGATGCACAAATACATTACTTTCAATTGGTATATAGTCCATATATAATTGCTGTTTAATAACCACTGGATACTTTGACTTTAGTTAGTCATGAACCGTTATGTTCATGACAGACCTCAAAATTATAGTGCGTGCATGTTAAATGCTCATCTATCAGAATCATTGAAACATAGCTACCCGTTGTTTCGGTTTAAATTTTAAAAATTTAAAAATTTAAAATTATAAAATTATATTTTTAGAATTTTAAATTTTAAAAAATTTAAACTAAAATAAACATACGGGCCATTGAATGCAGAGAGATGAATAGAAATGTACATTTACATAATATTCCTTCTGTTCCAAAATTAGAGATACATTTCTATTTTTTGACTATAAAATGTAATAAAATTCCTTAAAGATCATTCCCCATCCACTGTTTAGTGTGCTATACCATAACTTTCACTATTATTAAACTATATGATAATAGTGATATATTTGGAACATATAATTTGTTTTTAAAAATAGTCATTTTAAAAATGTATCTCTAATTTTAAAACGCAGGCAGCATTTAACTGTGAAGATAAAATCGGAAAGAGAGATGGAGAGATTAAAAGGACTATCGCAAGCAATTAGAGAAGAGTCTATGTATAAACTACATTGATAAATTCAGAATATAAATATATGTTAATTTTTATCAAATTTACTAGATTAAGGTTATATGCTTTGAAAAAGATAGGACTAAGAATGCATGTTGAAAATATCTTAATTACCTAAAATTGTGGCTATTGTTCGTGTACTTCAAAATATGTACTGTATAGAAAAGTTTGCTGAATGCGAGCAGCTTATGTTAGGGAAGTTCAAATTTTTGATGAAAATGAAGGAAAGGGAGAAAGGATGAAATTTGATTAATTCATTCTCGAAACTTAAGATTAATTAGGTCAGCAAATTTAGAGCTTGTTGGAGATTTGGAAGCCCATTTTTAATTATGCCTGATCGATTTCTTCATTTTAGAGGTTTCCTGTGACGTCTTCTGAGTTACCAACCTCTGAGATTTAAAATACAAATTAGAATACTTGTAAGCAAAAAGAAAAGTAAACAAATATATAAAAAAAACAGAAGAAAACTAGACATCCCCGCAGGGCGGCAGTGAACTTGGATTTATTTAGCATCCAACATGAATATTTGTAGTAAGCAGTCAAATCTCTCGAGCTGTCTAATTAACAAGATGTGATTATTTTTGTAATTTGAATCTATGTATGCAAACATCCCACCTGAATTTGGTATCTTGAGATTTTACTCATCTTCATAAATTACTGACATTTACCCATTATGCATGTGGGTGTATAGTAGGGATCACTTAAAGAACCATAAAACTAAACAATCTGACCTAATGGGCTAACGGAGATAAAACCCTAAAATCCTGCTTTGCTTAGTTTGTTGATTACATATTTTCACTAGAACATGCATTAAAATATTCCCCCTCAGCCACCCTCCTAATTGAAAATTTCTCCTTTGGATCTTATTATGGATTAATAGAAACGTGTTATAGCTCATTTTTGTAGCCATATCTATTAATATTATTACTAAAAATATACTCTTTTTTTTTTTTAATGTAACCGATTCAAAAACTAAAAGTTCACGTAGATTAATTTTTCACTTTTACCTAGTATATAACATAATTTTCATAACCATGTGAAATTAATATTTTTTTAGCCATTAAAATGTATTGATTTTTATATGAAACTATGTAAATGATCTGTCCAAAAATTCACAAATTGTAGTATTTTTACGAGTTCTTTAAATCAATGTGATCAGATTTTTCTCAAAATACCGAAACATATCACAAGTAGCCATGATTACAAAAGTGTGATATAACTTGATCATTTCCCTTTTTCCTTTATACTATCGATCATTATTAAAATTTTGTTCGTCTTTTTTTTGTTTTCATTTTTTTGAGTTTTTGAGCAAGTTCCAAGGAAGAATATACTCCAGTTAAGGGTAATAAATTTCTCAGGCCATGACATGCATCCAAATTAGATGGTCATGTTTCTGAGTCCTGATGATGAGATATTGAGATGTCGCTAAATCACGGATCAGGATCTAGCTGGGACAAACTACTTAAAGTTCATAGATCAAAGGTGAAACTGGTAGTCCCAATGCCAAATCTAACTTAGTTATCCCAAGACTGACAAGAACCAAAAGCAATACAAGCCCTAAATTTACAAAAAAGGATAACAGAAATAATTAAAAATTCAAAGAAAACTCATCCAGATTTTAAAAATTAAATTTATATTTGTGAGTGTGTCTCCAAATATAAATTTCTTACTTAAATACATATACATCGATTGCTCAATCTGAATAAATCTTAAAGCCTGAAATTAAAGGTTTTAGAAAAACAAATTTCAATGTAAGTTTAGCCACACAAACACCACAAAAAAATAAAAATAAAATATCAATGTAACTTCTTATTAAAGGTTCACGAAGATCTGTATGAAATAATGAAGAAACAAGGAAGGATCTAAGATTAGAAGATTATATAAGAATTGGCACATGAAAACCTAATATTTGCATATAATTTTTTTTTTTCAAAAAAGAAAACATCAACAAAGGGGTATATATATATAATTTAAATAATTGAAAGGGGTTTCGGAAAAATGAAAATGAAGCGCACTTAAACTTAATTAATCAACCCAAAAAAACGTGAAATAATTTGAAATGAATGTTTATTTGAAGGAGAGAAATAAAGAAACATACTTGGAAGTGCTACAGAATTCATAGAGCTTGCCACGGTTAGAAAAGATGATGAGAGCAACCTCAGCATCACAAAGAACAGAGAGCTCATAAGCTTTCTTCAAAAGTCCATTCCTTCTCTTTGTAAATGTCACCTGTCTGTTTATTTTGTTCTCTATCATCTTCAGCTCCACTCTTCCCCTACCCATTTTTATATATCCAAATTCCTCTTTAAATTTTACCCTTTTTATATATGTCTAATCTATAATAATGCCTTTCTGTGTTTCTTCCCTCTTATTTTAGGTAGCCATTTGAGACCCTTTTTCTGAAATTGTGTGCAAATGTAGCCAAAAGGGTGAAAGATATGAAAAAGAAAATAAAGAAAGATGGAAACTTGTAAACCCTAGAGAGAGAGAGAAAAAAAAATTGGACAGAGAATGGTAACATTGTAATAATTATTGTTGAAAGCAAAAGAAAGAAAGGGACTTTTGTGAATGAATTTTCTTGTACTCTTAGAACCTTGTTTTTCTATTTTCTTTTTCTTGTCCCTTAGTTCAGAATTGAAAAAGAAAATGAAGAAAAATTGAAACTTGAAAACCCCTGGAGAAAGAACAAATAAAGTGAACTCCAAATGGGTTTTCTTATACTTCTTGGATCTTGATATCTTTTTTCCCCCTAATATATCACTAATTAACAAGAAAATTTGAAAATTTTAATTTGAGAACCTGGAGAAAGAGGAAAGAAAATGAATGTTAATCATTTTTATGTACTCCCTCGTTACCAAAATAGATATACATATTCTTTTTTTTATTGTTACAAAATTAGAGTGTATTTTTATTTTTAGATTATAAAAAACATGAAGTTTATTAAATGTTATTTCACTATTCTACTATTCAACTAACTCCAAAATCTCCAATATTTAGTAGTTCCTACTATAACTATCAAAATTGTTATTCCAAATAATTAACATGATAATAAGGATATATTTGAAACATAAAAATTGTCTTTAAAAATCATCATTTTAAAGATATATCTTTAATTTTGAAATAGATAAAATATAAAATAAAACAAAGAAAGATTGTAGTTTTCTGAATGGGTTCTCATAAATGGAATATATACATTTGGTTTGTTTTGACTTTAGTTTTAAAAGTTATAAATTTCGATATTCTAATTTATACCACAAAAATCTAAAATTTACAGAATTTAAGTCGGAAAAGGTCATAATTATTAGATCTTGATATTTAATACTTTTGTTTGTTTATTTTTGTTGTTCATGGGATTCACCAGTTTAACCTTAGGACTATCAACTGCATTCCTTTCCAGTACGTAGTCCCTACACCATAATACGAACTTATTAAGGTGGTGGTTGTTTAACTTCCTGCTTGCGCGCGTGTAAACTCACGTTCCTAGATTTAACAGGGAGAGCATGATACGCGAGCCGCGAACGTGAAGATCTTTTTCTTCTTTTATTATTAACCTGTACTATTACTTCACTTCTGTAAAGATGTTAGATTTAAATTTATAACATCTTTATACAATTTTAAAATTTTAAATTTTAAATTTAAATTTATAATTCATAGCTTCTTCTCTCCTTAATTCCATATAAGAAGTAACATTTAAATTTTTAACAATTATTAAATTTATATTTTTAACAAATAATTAAATATACACAGCATAATCTTTTTCCATAAAATTTGTTGTGAATTTTTAAATTATGATGAGATTTATAAGTTTGTGATATTATTTTTAATTTATAACACAATAATAAAGAAAAATTTTAAATATAACATTTTTTTGAACAATTTTTTTTGTTAAATGTAACTTTTTTTTTGGGAAGGGAGGGAATATTTACTTTTATGTTTATTCATCAAATTATCATAATTGATAATATATTCTAGAGTTGTAATCAATCGATTCGAGTTGAAAATTTTGGATGCGTTCTGAAAAACTCTTATTGATTCCCACCTCTTGAAATTCGTGGGACTGATTAAATCGAACCATTTAGAGTTGTATCGATTCGAATTAAGTAACTAATTGAGTTTAAGTCGTTCAATAATTTATATAAACATGCAGAATAAAATGTATCCAATGGTCCCGTTTTGTATACTTATAATTATAATAATAATATTGTACACCATTAAAATACATAAAAATTTCAACACTATCTATTTTTTTTCATCTGTACGATTGGATTTAACAAAAAAAAAATTAAAAAAATACGTGTGTGTTTTTAGTGTGTATATATAATGTGTGTATAACAGCACTCCTCATATATAAATCATTAGTAGAGTCTGGAAAAATTATAATGGACGAAACCTTCATAAAAGGGGACAGTCCATCACAAAAATTATTTTGTAACAGAACCGTCTGTCACAAGTATCGTTGTTCCGTCACATAAAAATTTTTGCAACGAATTTTTAACGACAAATTAATACGTCACAAACATTAGCAGCAATATACCGACCACAAATAGTTTATGGTACGTGTATTACGATATTCTCCGATTAAAATTTAATGAAAACTTTATTTTTTATAATATTTACAATATATAATAGCATTAAAATTTCATTGCCATCTTCAAAACACATGAAAATAACAAAAAAAAATAAAATTAGGTATTATTTTCCAGTAACTTGCTGGCCACTGCTAAAAGACATCAAAGACGAACTTTAAGGTATTTTATTGTGACAGACATAAAATCCATCACAATATCCCAGATTCCAGTAACTATGTATGTGTGTGTATATATATGTATGTATAGCCTTTATTATTTTCATATAAATCTGAAGTTTAAAAAAAAATCCCCTTTCCGATTTTCGAGATGTGAGGCAACTAGGGTTGTTTGTTTGGTTCATTCCTGGCGGAGGGAGGAAATATTTCCCTCTGTTCTTTGAGTTACATTTCCAAAAGGTGAAAAAGTCTATAATTATAATTTAATTTATATTGGATCGATTTTGATGAAAAATAATTAATATTATAAAATATATATATTGAAATTTTAATAAAATAAACTCTCTATTATATGAAAAATTATTAAATTTTAATTTCAAATTGAATTTTATTTCAATTTTAAAATCTTACAATCTAGTACAAATAAAACGAAACTCATTTTGTGAAACGGAGGGCGTATGATATTAAAAAATGTATTTGTATTTAAACAATCTAAAGTATATTCTCTAAATTCATACCGGATATGTAAAAAAATAACTCTAATATTTAGATATTTGAATAGGAATTTATGTTTATAAATATCGATCGCGAAGAGTATGTAACCAATTAGTACGGTTTTTCTTTTCTTCGGTTACACAATTTATGTAGTTTTATTGATGGAAAAGATGTGAAGGAGGCCAACGCGGTGCCCTTTTGGTTTAACTTTAATTTATTTTTTAGGTATATAATACAAATTTAATTTAGATAATATTTGATCGATGTATGACTAAATCAATAGAGTACAGTATCCCTCTCATAGCGACAGAAATGCAATTTCATATTATCAAGATTTTAAAATGCGTTGTTTATCATGGATATTATTAATATTAAAGATGTAGAGTTTTTAAAAATTAGGGTGAATTTGTGTTATATTAAAAAAAAAATTATCCACGGAAGGAAAATGACTCCCTCACTACTATGACACTAAAATTACAATCGAAATACAACTGCTCACACATACACGTGCCTATTAGACTAATGTATATTTATAGAACAGAAAGGCTAATCGGAAAATGAATTGCTTAAATTTAGTTAATACTCTTAATTTCCGACCGTTAGACCAAATGGTCCAAAACAAAAGCATGCACTAACTTTTGTTGAAATGATTGCTTAACAAATAAAAGTTTGTCTATTTGAAATAGTATGCTCAAGAATCAATTTAAAGACTGTCGAACATAATTTGCAATCTTAAACTTGATTATAAAGAAATTAAACCGTTGGGGGAAATGTTACTACCATTATTTAAGGACCGGCACAATGTCAAAATTCTTATATTGAGTTTGGTCCAAAGTAGGAAAGGGTTGATGGGACAAGTGATATTATATTGGTTGGAAGGTGATATTAATGATGTATATTGTGTTTCAAGAGTCTAAAGGGGAACGATTTTTTTTTTTTAATATTAAAAATGCAAAAAATTTTACTTAATCTTATTGTACATTATACAAAAAAAAAAAAAAAAAACATTATAACAGAAAAATGTTTAGCTTAATTTACTATGTAAAGTGATCCACTACTACTAAAATCCTTTACCACATGTCATATATTTATTTATAAATTATAATTTTTTTAATATAGAAACGTAACCTTGATAGAGGTGAAAATATAGGTGCAGAACAATCGGTTTGGTTGGTATTTTTCTTTAAAAAAAATAATCAAACCAAAGGTTTCGATTTTTAAATAACAAAACCAAAATTGACCATTTCTATTCTATTTTTTCTTTTTTCAGTTTTTGGTTTTATATACTAATAAGTCGGTTTAAGCTTAGATTTTCTTACAAATTAACATAATTTATAAAAATTGTAATTCAAATATTAGTAGTATAAAATTTCTATAATTATATTTCCGCTAATATTTAAAACTTTGTAATTTTTACTATAACTAGTATGAGTTGTCATTTACATAAAAGAATAAGTAGTGATAAAATATTATTAGAATTTTATAAACTTAAATCATTAATGATATTACCAAAAATAACTATAAAATTATAATACATGTATATATAAATATAAATAATTCTTACGTTTATCAATTTTGAAATGGCCGATTTGGTGAGCTTCGATTTTTTATAACTTAATGGCAAAACCTACCAATCTATACATATATTTATTAGAAAGGAGTAAGAGTTGAAATGGATGATTCATACGTCAAAAACAAAAATAAAAATAGCAAAGCCCAAAAAAAGAAGCTGCCAAGTCCCAAACCCTAAAAAAGAAAAATGACAAAACCCAAAAAAAGTCGCAAAGCCTAAATTAAACGCAAGGAAAAAAAAATTGCATAGTCCAAAACCCTAAAATAATACGAGAGAAGTTGTATGCACAAGAGAACTCTAATTTCATAATAGAGTGAATAATATATTAACTTATCTCATAATAATTTTAACCAACTGATTTATCCAAATAATTTATGCATGATTTAATACGATACACATAGTTATAATCAAAATATTTTCTTGCATGATATTTATATCCATCTTTAAGAATTTCAAATGCTAATTGACTCAAAAAATACAAATATATGTTTAATTAACAAAACATTTTCCATTCTAAAATATATTATATATATACTAAAAAAAAGCTCACAAAAAATTAATTTGTAAAAAATATTTAAAATAACGTGCATGTATTGTGTACAGACTCTGTAGCTAGTCTTGTATCATAGATCAGTTATCTTTAGTTACAACTCATTAGCCTTGATTCAGTTTTCTTTGGTTTCGAAATTTTCACGATTTTCTTCAATTTCGATTTTTTTCTGGATTTTCTTCCATTTTGATTTTTTTTTCAACTCAATTTCATTCAATTTTGTGTGCACTCTAAGATGCCGTCCTACATAATTTTGTATCCCCATATAACACACGGAATACCACAATAAATCTTATTCGCCTAATTAAGAGCACATATCTTGTCAATCCGATGATTCTTTTTTTTTTTTTTGTTACATAAATTTTATGTCAGGAGAGACACTTCAATTCATGGTCAAGACATACCACCGACTTCTTTAAAAATTTATAACGGTACTTACAGATTATCAACCAAAAAAGACGACTAACAAGACTCAAACTCTCAATTTAATAAAAACGTTTGTCAAATATTACGAGCTAAATTAATCTTGCAATCCGATGACCGTTGAGTGTAATCACAGTAGCAATTAGCCTTTACTAATGCATTTTACAAACAATACTAATGTGTGCATAGAATAATGCTTATTCTTTTTGCCATTTTCAGTCGCATCTCTTTTTGAAGTTGGTTGAGTTTCAAATATATATGTGTGTGTTGTTGTTGTGTGTGTGTACACAAGCTATTAAGGGGGAAAAAAATTTATAGCTCAAAATTTTATATATTCCAATAGTGTTGAATGTCTGTTTTCGTAAAGTTTTTATAAGACACATCAATATTTATATATAAAACTTGCAAGGGCGATCTTATCTTGAGTTCAATTAGTCAAGTTAATACGACTTAATTAATTTAGTTACTATTTTTATTCTATTATTTATGACAAAAAAAAATTTCTTATATTTTTTCAACTTGAGTTACGCGAGTAATTTTTCTACACTGAGTTTTGAGAACGAGTTTAAGGTAATTAGATAAGAATATCATAAGTTTAAACTTTGGAACAACATATAATAAAAATCACCAAATAATTCACCAACTATTATAAGAAAGATAATTAAAAAATGAAAACCAACATAATTATACAACAAATACATAATTAAAAAGAATCATGAATAAAGATTAGTTATATAACGAAAAAAATTAATCATATATACGCAACTAAAATATGAATAAAAATGTAATAGCATCAAAATTCAAACCAAAGAGTAAAAATCCATTAACAAACACATGATCATCATAAATATAATAGCTACAAAAGTTACTAACTAAAATTTTTATAGATAGATCCTCGAATCTACATAAATATGAACAAAAATTATAGTATTCAATATAAATATTCATATAATTATTTATTAATCAAGTATTTATTTTCAATATAAATTTTAAGTTAATTATTACGCTTAAATGATCAAAAAAATTGTAAATAAAATATATATTTTAAATAAATTATAACAAAATTATATAAAATAACACAAAAAACGTATATGTGTCTGCACACGGATAACTATGCTGATCACGATTTAAGTTTTATATCTTCATAAATGTACGGAATCTATACCTATTACATAAAGGAGTAACGCCGATCCCCAAAAGAGTTTGACAACCGAATAATATGACTAAATAAAAACTCGACTTCGATAAAAATCAATGTTGTCTTTTAACTTCATCGTAAAATACCATAGAGGCATAATACCAACTTCAACCGTGTTCGTGTTAGTGTGGGTGAATTTGGTTTGGAAAGTTCATACATCCGCATCTCAAAAAAACAAAAAGAATGGGTTCGAATCCCATTAAGAGCAAAAATGAAGAAGAAAATAAAGCTTTGCAAAAAAAAAAAAAAAAAGTTAAATCTATAGAATGAAGAAATTAACAAAGAAATGAAAAATACAGAATTGATGTATGAAAATTTCAAATAAAAAAAGATGAACAAGAAATTAGTTACCTAGCTTCGGTAAATGGGCAAAATCATGAGTCATTTAACAAAACTTAACCAACAAAATAAAAAAATACAACTTAATCAACACATATAGAGAAATAATTTTTCAAAATAACAACCAAAAAAAAAAACAGAAATTCAAATCCACCTAAAAATATACCCTATGAAACAAAACTCTCAATAAATCTAACAAGAATAAGTTGTAACATCCAAACCATAGCAATAAACACCTTTTTAAACACCCTTACGAATAATTGAAACAAGATGAACATAAAAAAATCCAAACATAACTCAAATCAAAAACATTTTTCTTTCATAAAACTGCAATAGATGTTGAACCAAAGAATAAAACAATGAAGAGGGAGAGAGAAGAAGGAGAAAGAGACGGATGAGAAGATTTGAAATAAAGGAAAGGAAAGTATCGGTGAACAGAAGTTGGGAAATGGGAAAAGGAGGGATGGGTTGGGGGAGTTGGGCGGTTGCCACTTTAGATTTTTTTTTTTCCTTTTTTTATTTTTATGTTTTTTTGTTGTAGTGATAATGTGTGTATGTTTCTATGCAGAAATAAGATTAAATATCAAATATTTGAGGAAAACACATAAAAATAATATACATGTAAAAGGTACAATAATATACATAACTCCAAACTTGATTATAGCGAATTTTAAATTATATAAGTAAACGTGATGCGTAAATTTATTATATATGATAAGAGTGCTGGATATGACATTCTCCTTATATTGCGGTTACTAAAACTTTATATTAACGTAAATAAAGATTCTAACATATAAACATGATATTTAGTAGTCGTTAAGAAAACTAGCATATATGAACCATACTAAGATTAACCTATAATTATTAGGATAATTATAGATATACCTAACCTTAATCTTATCTATGCTATCCAACAACCAATTTAACAGTGTTTATGCTATAGAAATCTCAGATAATTCAACATGAATCTTCTAACCTTGTTATTTTGTAACAACCTTGACGTTGACCCATTAAACTATACACTTGGGATGATAGGATGATAGGTACTACTACAAATATACACTTGGGATTATATACCGAGAAGTTCAGCACGTACGTACATATACATTATTCGCCACAAAAATATTCTACTTATGTTGCATCCTGTAAGAGTTTCTTTAATCTTATTTTCTATTTATCAGCTTATTAAATGGAGAGGAAGGCAAGAACACATATACATACATGCTTCCATACACACACACGCGCGACTTTGCTTATTCATTTTCCGTATAGAATTAAAACTAATAGCTAAACAGAATTGAAAAATAAACATGACTTTTTTTTTAAACAAATACAATATGTTTTAGCAATATGAACATCAACATCAAATAGTTATGGTTATCAATCCACAAACACATATCGAGTATATAGAAAAAAAATATGTGGTACATATTTATAAATTTGATAAAAAAATTAATTATTTATAACGAGTATTGAATAAATGATAATAAATTCACATAACATTTCTTTTTTGTTATAAAGGATGTCATATATTGCTAAAAAATCACAAATATAGACACTTAATAACGTGTCCGTAATCAACAAGATTTAAATTTCAAGTATCTATAACTAATAAGATTTTAACCATAACTTTTTCACTTTTTAAAATAAGTATATGAACACATGGCAAGTCAATTTTCATCAAAATTTAAATTTTAAAATATAGAAATACCCAAAAAAAAAAAGCCTCTCCGAGCATAAATGGATCAGTTACGTAGCAAACAAAAGAAAAAGCGAAAGAATGGGAAATACCTGATGTGTATATATACACGTGTATTACAGCCGGAAACAACAGTTTCCAAAGAGGGAGGGCACGTGTCAAGAAGTGATAGGGTTTTGACAAGTGCCAGGTCACTACTGACAATTGCGAGACCTGGAGTCCCACATGAAACTCGTCTTCTCCGTACGACGTCGACATCAACGTCGATGTCGTCGTCGGCATCAATAAAACAGTAAAATTTGCGGTCCAAGAGGTACACGCGTCGACACATCACTGGTGGATAGAGCTCTTGTTGACACTGTTCCGGCTCGTGCCGACGGAAATGGATACTGTGCAATCATGACCATCTGAAGGCCTTGGTCTTTTCACCGGCAGATATTTTCACTACTCTCTCTCTCTCCATTACAATTTAACTACTGCTGCTTTACATTTACTTGACAATGTATTAGCACACAACATATTCAAAAAAAGAAAATTAATTACTAATCAAAAAATTTATAAGCTTTTATATGAACTTATATATTTTCCTCAATCAATTAACTGCAGCTCTATAAACTTATATTTTTTTCTCTGTCCATAACACGTGACCTTAGATCACTGCATTTTTTTGTACACATTGAACAAGCTGATTTCTCGGGGAAAATGTACAAACTAGAAAGATTGGGTATCAAAATGTTTGTCTTAGAAAAAATTAAGATAACTAAACAAGATTTACGTGCGGTCGATACATGCATCAAACATGAACAAATGGTGCAGCTTATTCCCCTTAATTAAATAGTTAAGGTGAAAACTGTAATAGCAAAATCATAAATTGATAAATGTATTTGACGATGTCAAAAGAATTACAAATAGAGAAAAATCTCTCAAATAGGTTCCAAATTCAAAAGTTTAAAGAGTTACATTTATAAACCAATTTCTCTGTTTGTTCTATTTTATTTTCCTTGTTGTGATAATTAAGCAATTCACATTTCCAAACACGATACTTTAAGAGCTTTTCGATCATCTTTTAAACTTACTTGCCTAATTATTTGATATCATCATTTGAACAATCTTTGATTTACTAAACTCGGAGGTACACATATTCGACAAATTAAATTAAACGACCAGTCCATCGTTCAGAACCGTCTCTAGCACTATTGCACTAAGACATAGTCACATGCTGTTGTTGCAAAACGGTTTTTGTCATTCACTTTATAGTATGTTTCTGATTTCCTAAAATAATGATTTTTGATAAGTTTATTTGCTTTCGATTAATACTTGCATTGGATCATTAATAACTTCAAAAGTGCTATTTAGTACAAACTTTTCTTATCTATAATATTTTTTTTGTTCTAAAATTAGAAATACGTTTTGATTTTTTCGGACATCAAATTTAATAGAATTTATCAAAGTTTTGGATGCAAATTATATTGAGATTAAATGTTTTTGTTATAATATTAAGAATATAATAGTTATATCAATTATAATTAATTAAATTGATAATAATTTAAAATTTAATTTATCATTGTTTGTTTTAAAAAGTTAAAACGTATTTTTAATTTTAGAATGGATGATAGTAATAATTATGAACTTCAATTTCGAAGAAAGAGCAACTTTAAAGTTTGAAAGCGATATAAGACACGTAGAGTCATTTATCTAACTTAGCTTTTTTTTTTTTGTGTAATTGCTAATTAGAGCTATTTGCATGAATGGGATGTAACCACGTTTTGAGCAAATGGTAAGTAATTTAATCAACAAAAATGATTCAGAAGCAGAGCGGCACGAGTTACAAATTAAGTGATCGGATGTTTATTAAAGATTCCAAAGCGAAAGAAATTGTTAACCGGTATATATTATTAATAGTTGCCAGCTTTTGTCAATTGGCCTATTAGCTCAGTTGGTTAGAGCGTCGTGCTAATAACGCGAAGGTCGCAGGTTCGAGACCTGCATGGGCCATTGTTTTCATTTTTGGTCCTTAATTATTTTTGGCTGTTGCAGAAATTAAATACTCGTATTAATTTTTCGCATTACTGAGATTATCTTCAATCTCAGCTGTTTGTTTAGATTGACAATTGTCAATAATCTTTTCATAAATCCCTTTTGCGTTCGCACCCTCTCTTCAGTCCCCGCCGCCACCACCGCCACCTTCACCTCCGACTGCCGCATAAACCCTAAAACCCTTAAAAGCTCATTGGGTTTTAAGAATGGGGGATAATGATATAGCAGGGGAAGAAGAAAAGCAGACAACCCAAACTACACCTTTCAATCTCGATAATTTCACTATCATCAAAGAAGGAGAAGCTGAGATTCTCATGCACGCCAAGAATGAAGTATTTTACAACAAAACCCAGGTAGGTTTTAATAAATTTTAATCCTTTTCCTAGTTAAATATTTCAATTTAGCATGTTTTAATTTTATGTTCTGCAATCTTTATGGGTCTGTTCTAAATTGAGTTCATAAGTTTAATAGGTCCTAATTATGCATTGCATAGGAAATTAGCTGACTCTTGAGTAGTATTCCTCCACTGGCCAAGTTTACAAACTAGGGGTGTTAGGACATGTTTTGTGACACTAGTTTACAGTATATTATCTTTAAGGAAACTGTAGGTTTTACATTATTCAATTTTTTAGTTGTGCAATTTGCAATTGATTACAATCTTGGCATATTGCTCATTTGCTCATATTGTAATTTGATACACAAGATTCTATGTCAATTTTGGTTTGTGGGTTGGCAAATCCTAAGGCTTTAGCCATTGAAAAGTAATGACTTGGGAAGTTGGAATGAATGTTTCAAATTAAGTTGGAACTTATAATTCATAATTGCATTTCTTCAATCTATCAAGATTATGTGAATCTCATCACATCATGTTGTACCATATTTAGGATTTTGGAAAGATTCATATAGATTATATATTGTAATTTTGGCTATGGAGACTCTCTATTTTCAGTTGTACAACAAAGATCAGGGAAAAGGCCTAAGATGCTACCTTCTCGTCGCTTTATTTAAGTATCTAACATATGTTTCTGTTCCGGAGTTTGATATCATCAAAGCTCCATTTTGTTTTTATTTTTTCTTTTGTTCAAGTGTCCAAGAATATGTATTTTATGTAACCATACGTATTGGAATTTAGGATAGTTGTTAAATTCTTTTTCCGAACTCTTTGAACATCAGGTTAACAACAGAGATATATCTATTGCTGTCTTGAGGGCATTTATAACAAAACGGAAACAGGAGCATGAAACAATCTTGTCGAAGAGAAGAAAAGCACCATCAAGGTTACCAGAAGAGCCTGGTTCTGTAACAGAAATGGCTGTCGAACCTGTTAATGGAAAATCCAATGGTGAATGTGCAGTTTCAGAAGAGACACCTAATGATGAAGGATGTAGTGTTATAGATGAAGCACCTGAAGGCAAAGAAGGAAAAGGTCGGAAGGAATTAAAACCACCAAGAGTACTTGAGGTATCTTGTTGATCTTCTGCTGTTTGCTATCAGTTTGTTGGTTTATCAATTTACACGATTCCTTTGTTCGTAAGCTTTTTATCTTTATTCTTAAAGCTTATGCACATGATTTGCCTGTGGGTTGATAGGCTTTGTCAGCTTCAGGATTAAGGGCTCTTCGATATGCACGTGAAGTAGAAGGGATTGGTCAAGTTGTAGCACTGGATAATGATAGAGGTACCTTTGACTTTCTGGAAGTTCTGTTTGAAAATGCCAGTTCCAGAGAGGTTTTATGATTGTTAAGAAGGAGGTGTTCATAGATGATGGGCTCAAATAAAATGTTTAAAATAACAGTTCCTAAGTACACTCTCATATCCTATGTGTATTTTGTGTCAAAGATTGAAGTATCAGGAGTAGAGTTTTTTGTTTCAAAGACTTGTCTTGTGTACAACCTTTGGCTCATAGAGCATCCAATTTATGAAGTTGAAATATTTACCTTTTTACAGCATCTGTTGAAGCTTGCAGGAGAAACATAAAGTTTAACGGCTCATTGGCATCTTCAAAAGTAGATTCGCAACTTGCTGATGCTCGAGTTTATATGCTCACCCACCCAAAAGAATTTGATGTGGTATGTTTGATGTACTCTCTGCATTTCAATTTCTAGATGTATAAGTGAATGATTTTTAATATTTTATCTGAATTTATATAGATTGAACTGAGTATAGTTATACTAGTCCCTATACCATGTTCCTCATCGTTATTCCAAAGTTAATCTTCAAGAAAGATACCTTGCATACTACCTGTAAAATGATCCGTTTTCTATACTATTCTTCCTTACTGGTGTCTCAGGTTGATCTTGATCCTTATGGTTCACCCTCTGTCTTCCTGGACTCTGCAGTTCAATCAATTGCAGATGGAGGTATGCTGATGTGCACAGCCACTGACATGGCAGTTCTTTGCGGTGGTAATGGGGAAGTTTGTTATTCCAAGTAAGTTTCTTGACTCCTTTGTTGGGCAGAACGATATATCATATACTATTATATACTACAATAACACTTAAAATTGGGAAAGAGAAGGGAAGAACTGGGCTAATCTTACACTGCTTCTGGAATCCAGATATGGTTCATATCCGCTGAGAGCAAAATATTGCCATGAAATGGCTCTGCGAATCCTTCTTGCCTGCATTGAGGTACTTAGATATTAGAAGTAGCTTTCCTCATTTCTAAAAGGGAACACTTTTGAAGATTTAAATTTGCATTACCTGTTCAGAAATTTAAACCTTTTTCCTTTTCGATGGAAACGATTGTAAATTAGTTATTTGCTGTATTGGTTGCAGAGCCATTCAAATCGATACAAGCGATATATTGTTCCTGTCTTATCTGTTCAGATGGACTTCTATGTACGTGTTTTTGTCCGTATATACACGTAAGTATCTGCTGAATATAATTTTCGTGTGTCGGAGGTATTAAGGTGCAAGGTCATTTATCTTTTTGACATTAACCAGTAAATGTTTGGTTTGATAATACATGACTGAGAATCTGAGATATGAAGCAATTGATTGCAGATCAGCAAGCGCAATGAAGAATACTCCTCTAAAGCTCTCATATGTTTACCAATGCGTTGGTTGTGACTCTTTTCATCTTCAACCAATTGGAAGGACCGTCTCCAAGGTATACTTTTGTAACTGTGTGTCTATGTATGACCATATAATAATCTCAGCGTGTCAAAAGTGCAGTTGTCATATGACCATGTTTTACATGGTGTTAGTACATAATTGGAAAAACATAGTTGGGTCTGTGGGACACGTTTGAGATCTCTAATCTAAACCCCTAGCATTTATACATGTACTATAATATATAAGAAGTAATTAACTAGTGGCCCGTTGTCCCCCATATCCCATGTTGATGTTGGGAGCTTCCCACCAAACTTGTTTCCTGTAGACTCTTGTCATGAAAAGAAGTCAATTAATATGATTCCAAGCCACTCTTGTTTCCTGTAGACTCCGAAATTCAAGAGTGTGCATGTTCTCTGAAAGTTCACTGGAAAATGTACTACAGAGATCCTAGGTTGTGTTTATGATTTTATCATCTATAAATTTTGAAAAAACTTGGTCTAAAATGTGTTTTTCTCCCTGCATTTTCTTCTCCAGAATAACAGTGTAAGATATCTACCTGGTTTTGGACCTCTTGTTCCTCAAGAATGTGGTGACTGTGGTAAAAAATTTAATCTGGGTGGACCTATATGGTCTGCTCCCATCCATGATCAAGAATGGGTAAATTCCATACTAGAGGATGTGAAATCAATGAAGGATCGCTATCCTGCTTATGATCGAATTTATGCTGTACTGACAACAATTTCAGAGGTTTGTGTCCAGTTCTGATATTGCATTTTATAGTAAAATAATTCGATGTGTCAATTAAATAAATGAGGGAAACTGCAACTTAACATATACAGCATCTGTAGGCTAGATCTGTACATGGCTTACTATAAGGGGATTGACCATAAAGAAGTCTTTCATGTGACCCTATATGTTCTTTCTGCAGACCGCCTTGGTCAATCTCATAAACAAAAAAGTGGTTTTTGCGGTTGTAGTTCATTACCGCATCTACTAATGCAATTCTGTTCCTGATATTTTCGTTACTTTAATATTTTAATATACTCAGAGATAGACAAGTTTTGCTGCTATAATATCATGCAATAATTGTTACTAATAGAAATTGGAAAGTACTTGTATTAGGGAAGTGGGAAAGGTAGGGGATTCAATTATGGTGGTTTGCTAGGAGAGCTATTGAACTAGCAAAAGTATGACGGCATGTAGTTTTAGTTAATTGCACTACTTTTTGGCATGTCTTTCCCCTTGCAACTTGTGGCTATTGCATATGTAGTGCTGCTTTCTCTCACATGTTTTACTTCTGCAGGAATTGCCTGATGTTCCCCTCTTTTTGAGTTTGCACAATCTCTGTGCAACGTTAAAATGTACTTCCCCGTCCGCAGTTATATTCCGCTCTGCTGTGATCAATGCTGGATACCGAATATCAGGAACTCATGTGAATCCATTGGGATTAAAATCAGATGCTCCTATGAATGTTATCTGGGATATCATGCGTTGCTGGGTAAGGACTGAGTAAATGTTTGAGGTTTCTGGTTCAGGGAAAACATATATATTAAACAAATAATTTGGATCAGTCTTCCTTCTTTCAGCATAAATAATGTTTTCCTGGACCTTGGATGATCATATAAAGATATGGACATTTATGTAAATATTAAAATAACGTAGTGGCCATGGCGGAGTAGCATGTGACCTTTTCAGCACGCTAATATCAATAAGAGAAAATTTGGCCTATTTTCAAGTTAATTAAAGGACGAATTTGTTGACGTAATGGTTAAAATGTTTCAGGTAAATGATCATCCTGTGAAAGCTCAACAAGCGGGGCAGGCTGGTAGTGTTATACTTGCTAAGGAACCAACTCTTCAGGTATTAATGAACAATATCGTAATTTACATGCCACAAATAGTGATGCATATCCATCATTTTGCCTTTCATTGTGACACAATATATTTAATGTGACATCCATAAACAAGAAGCCTGCACTAAGTTAACTTTTGGTTGAGTTTCTCATTTTGGGGAAGAAATTATTTCACGCTAGTGGAATTAAATTGAATAAAAGAGTTGATGCCAGTTCTTCACCTTCCTAGTCTTTCAAAACTTGAAAAATCTATTCTTCACCTTGATACTTTATCCTAGTCATACAGATGATGATCTTTTTTGAATTTCAGATATAGTGTATATGATGATGTCCCCTGTTTTTCTTCCACTGGCAGGCCAATTTTGCCAGAGCAGTTGCATCCCTTAGCAAGGCACAAGCCAAGAAGGTTGCGCGCTTCCTCCCTAACCCTGAAAGACACTGGGGCCCAAAACTTAGGGCAGGCCGTACTATCACCAGCAAGCACGTGTCTCTGTTGGGTCCACAAGCACTCAACGGAACCACCAGCAAACAGGAAGAAGCCGACGAGCCTAAAGCCAAGCGTAAGAAGGCTGAAGATCACACATCAATTTCATGACTTACAAGATTTAGGCTTGCTTCTTTTCGACTTCTGCTGTATTTTTGGCATAACATATACTGCTTGAGAGCCTTTCATGCTTTCTCTCATGCTGTAACTGCATTTCCCTGCAGAGAGTGAAAAGTGCCCCTGTAAATTAAGCCCGCCTTCAAGTAATTTTGCTGAATGCAATTACGGAGTTACCGTTAGAACAATTTGTAGGAGAGTGTTACGAGTTCGGAAAGTGCAGCGTCGAATTTTGTTTACTTTGAAGTGACTCATGTAACTACCGAGTTCAGGTTTCAAATTTTTTTTAATAATAATAATTTTTTTTTATCTCTTAGTTGTAATTATAATATAGAAGGGAATTGGATTTATTTTTGTTGACAAATTACTCGCTGTGTTTTTTGTTTCTCAGAACTATTTTTTGAAAGATTTATATTTGTTATATACTATATCCAATAATAAATATCCTATTTTGAATTTGGAGATCAAATTAATTATTTTTAAAATTGAAATTTTATTATTTATAAAAATATATATATAGTTCTCAAAATTATAATCACAGAAAGTTTTTGAGTTAACCACAAGACCCACTTTTCACTACTTTCGTAAGCAGATGTATTTCTTGAATTTTAAAGTCAGAAAGTAACCAATTGACCACAACAATTAAATTGACACGGAGAGGATGCCTATGGGCTCCTCAAGCATTATATCAACCAAGTCGTTGTAGTATAGTGGTAAGTATATCCGCCTGTCACGCGGATGACCCGGGTTCGATCCCCGGCAACGGCGAGTTTTATGATTTTTGATGCAAAATACTTCCCTCCACAATTCACATAAATAAATTATTTATACGGTAACTTCATTTCATTCTCAACTAAAATTGTAGACTAAAAATGTTCACTTACTAATTATCTTTAAAAGAAGATTAAAATTGTCATTTATTCAATTTTTTTTTTTTGGTAAAAAACAAGATTATCAGTTGAGAATGATAGAAATATGAAAACTTGGCATAATGCTTTAAATACAACAAACATAAAGTTAAATTTGCCATTTTTTGCATGAGACTCATCTGACCTCGTGTGCTTCAATTAATCACAGAAAAATTATTATAAAAACTGGCATATATTAGAACTTGTGAAACTTACGAAATACATACAAAATCATCAGTCTACCTGCCAACCCAACTATGATTCTTGTGATACATACTCCTTGACACTTTTCTCAACTTGCAGCGGCAATAACAGTGTCAAATGAACCGAGTTAACAATAAACTTTAACTCAAAAAAGAACATTAGACTATAATTTATTCGTCTAACCTCGTCATACGAAAATTGTTTTTTAAGTATTACATCCATTGATCAAATATGACCAACATAATTAATAAACTTAAAAGAAAATTGCCTCATGTATTAAATAAAACCTTGCAGAAACTAGTGTAAAGCCTAAGAAGACACTCATTGTTTATCTAAAATTTCACTTGCCGTTTGAAAGCGCCGAAGAATCTTTGGCTGGGTTGAGTTCATCCCATGCCTCGATCCACGTGACCATGGCATCCCCGAGCTTGGTGAAGTAAGGGTCTATCTTCCCCAGCTTTTCTTTCACCTGCTTCGACAGCTCAATGTAGCAAGCTTGAACAGTGGTGCACTCCTTGGGAAGGATGGTTGCCTGGAAAAATGGGATGATCTCTTCTTGCCAGAAAATGCCTTTGTACTCCTTTTTAAGGTTCACAAAGGGGTTGCTTGCTTTGCTGTGCCAAATGTAAGGAAGCCCGGTCTTCACGCCCAGTCCCAAATGGTCACATATCAGCTAAATAAAGTTGATAATATCAGATATCAGTTAAGTAGTTTATCAATGTGAGCAAATCCAGGTTCTCTCAGTCACTTCATTTGTTATAGTAATGGAGACTAAAGGGCGGAAAGAAAGGATACCTTGACACACCAGCCAGCCCACATATCGTCATAGCGACCAATAGGCTGACCATCACCCATGAGACCAAAATACATTGCAGGGCCAATGAGATCGCGATCAAATGCCAAAT
The DNA here is from genome assembly GCA_014636745.2 of Centella asiatica. NCBI lineage: Eukaryota > Viridiplantae > Streptophyta > Magnoliopsida > Apiales > Apiaceae > Centella > Centella asiatica. The sequence goes on along the minus strand of CM025784.1, from coordinate 42,552,561 downwards.
TCATACCACACATGGGGAAAAGGGTGCCCTTTGGTACTGTCATAACTGCATCCACGTACCTGACACAAGCAAATGATTTGTTTAAGTTAAAAAAAAAAAATGCGCCGCTAACAAAGAATAGCAAGTGATAAATAAGTTAAAACTAGTTATTGAATCTATTGGCTTGTGAAGGAAATATGAACCTAGAGTTTCGCTCACTGGGCTTCACGAGCTGTGTAGGTGCATCGTAATCTGGAATGTTGAGCCAGAGACCATGAGAAACAGCCGTTGGGACACCCTCTCGAAGGCTGAAAGGATATCCACGGACAAAATCAGCACCATCCGCATAAGGGTCATACAAAGTGTTGAAGAAATAGGGAGTAGAGGGACACAGCAAATTCTTAATATGCTGTTCCAGTGCATTGATGTCTTTCCCAGATGGTTCTTTGGCAACCTAAGCACCAGTAAGGATTAAAACATTTACTTCAAGATATGAAAATCACTGTTAAAACATGATGTAAGAAAAAATTAGCAGCTCCAAATAGTTATTACAATTTCATAATAAGAAAAGATAAATACAGATAGTCAAGCAATAGAAACTGTGACCTATATGACAGTTACATGCATCTCTGATTATAACATATCACATTGATTAACTCTGTCCTAAACCATGGTATTCAAAATAAATTGGGAAACAATGTAGATCAAAACAAGGTTAATCCAAAAACATAAATAAAATAACGAAAATAGAAATTGGGAAACAATGTAGATCAAAACAAGGTTAATCCAAAAACATAAATGAAATCACGAAAATAGAAATTGGGAAACAATGTAGATAAAATCAAAGGTAATCCAAAAACATAAATGGCTTCAAGAAAATGGGTTATAAATCCACTTCTTACAAGTTGCACACTATTTGCACCGCAATATATTAATATGCAGCAAGTTTTTCTGAGAAGAAACTAAAAAGGAAACTTGTAAACAAATTTGATCAGCTATAATTACTAGAGAGGATCCATTTCAATTCTCTACAAAACCCAAATTGTAAAATCTCAAAAACCGAGAAACAAAACAAATAAAGATCAAAACTTTCGTACGATCAAAGGGAAAACTGACATGCATTAGGATACAAACAGTGATCAATCATTACAAAACAAAAAGGGTCGCTCATAATTAAGAAGGAACTTACAAAGCAATCATCATCAATAGTATAAATATACTTCTTCTTAGAAACCATGTAGCCAAAGCAGCGACAAGCAGAGTCCTTGAAAGAGATACAAGAAGCCTTTGGACCCAAAATCTTGTTAATGTCATTGCGATTGTAGAGATCGTATTTAAAACCATCAGGGACCTTAATGGTCTTTGAAGGGTCACCGTCTTGAACGATGATGAGATGGTAAGGCTCAAAGAAAGGCCTCCACATCTCCAAGAAATCCAAGTTTCTGATGGTGGGTATGACGATATCGAGCTCGTCTTTCAATGGAGGAGAAGCAGAAGCAGAAGCAGAGTCGGCCATGGTTGGAGAACACAGAGTGAGAGAGAGAGAGAGAGATGAATTGAATGGAGAAATTGGGTGAGAGAGAAATTAGAGAGATTGGAATGGAATAGGAGGTGGGACTTTATAAATAAATAATGAAGAGGATTAGTATTAAGGAGAATGAAAGTGGGGAAATTGCGAGAGCGGAGGGGTCGGCAAGCGGGGAGGGTGTAAAAAGAGAGGCAGAGAGGTTTATGCGGTTGATTTGATAGACTTGTTAAAAACCAATTCTTTTGCTTCTTGTAGCCTCACCTCGTGTATATATTTGTTTTTTCAATTCTTTTTTTCTGATATGTTGTTTACTCCTTATGTGATTCTGTTACCATGTATTTGTAACACTTTGTTATCAAATTCATTTACAACATTATCTTTATTATCTCATTAATTTAAAATATTATTTTAATATTTATTTTATATCACATCATTTTATTATGATTTATTTTTATTTTTTCATTACTTTAATTTATTCTCTATCACTTATTTTCAAGGACAATATAAATATTTTAATTAAAATTCCGCTTCTTACATTTTAACTAAAACTCTAATTTCTTATTAAAAATTATAAAAAATCAACCGTTGCGAATGACATGGGATAAAAAGAATTTTGTTTACCTTTATCATCAAATCTTGAATTAACAAGAATTTAATTGGAACTTCATCATTTCACTTGATTAGAACTTTTTTTTAATTAAAAAGAACTATCAATGTACCACGTCATAATATAAAAAGAAAAAGCAATATGTTGACTTGTAATTAACTCTAATTATAGTATACGAAAAGTGGAAGTGTGAGGAACATGAAAGATGATCAGCGTGTAGGCACATGGTGTTATGGAGTGGAGTTGGCTCTTTAATTTTCACGTCAATCATAAACAAAAACAAAAAGTAACGACGGCTTGTCCTCCGTCACGTATTCACGCTATGCGCTCCCGTCCACTCCATCCCTCCGGCAAGGACATTAAGGTAATATAACAATATAATTAGATTAAATAATTTTTATAATTTATCAATTTTGATATATTAAGATGTGAAATCTAGAAGTGTGTTAGATTTTTAGATATCTTTAAAATTCGTATCATACAAATTTAAAAATATATTATAAATGGAACAAAATATAAGTTGGTACATTACTTTTACATTAAATTAGAGTATGTACGAAATCAAATCTCACAATTTTAATTTATAAGCCAAGTAAATATTATGTTAATTAATAAATATATTCCTAGTTTTGAAATTGATTGAATTGATACGCAATTTTCCTCTTCTAATCCACGTGGAAGACTTGTTTTAGTAATTTTACGGCACCATTTAAAGTTTTTTTAACTCATGAAATAATTTTAATTTTAAACAATAAAATAAAATGACATAAATTTCCTAAAATATTAATACTATTATTAACGTTTTCTACTAACTAAAACACCCATATATCACCACCAATACTATTATCAAACAAAATCATACCATTTTAGTTTAGTTTATAATAACTATTGAAAAAATATGTTTATAACTCAAAGTTGTTGAAAACGAACTACTCAATACTGCGGAGTATTAGTTTCGAAATATATAGTATTTACTCAAATAAGATGAAATGAAACTTGTACAACCGAACGGGGAGATCATACAGGATCCTATCGCAATTTATGCTTACTCCACAAATTATATATTGTAAGTTTTTTGCTACAAGAAAAGAAAAGAAAAGTTGTAAGGAAAGCTGTATTTTATATTCTTATATATAATATTATATTTATTCCATTTTTTTTTTTGGTTACAAAGTGTTAAAATAAATTTCAAGCGAAGAAAAAGTTTTTCTTGGTTCCTAATTTCTAAATCTCCACAGGGCCTGGGCCTAGAAATAATATGACCAAAAGTATATTTGCTGACTTTGAATCAACCCGATCCAATTTATGGCATGTACTAGGTCTGGTATTGAAACCTCGAAATGGATCCATTTGCACTTGATTTCACATTCGGAAAAATCCTTCCAGAGTTTCTGCTCCGATTCGTATTCCGTAACGAAGGTAGGGTTGTTTTTCCTTTTCCGTTTAAAATGATTTCTCTGTTTCTGCAATACGTGTTCAGCATTTCTCTGTGTATTTTATTAAAAAAATTTTATTGTTGCTAAGGGACTCTATTTTTCTGTAAACCGAGAACAATCTATTAATTTTTTTTTAGTGGGAAAGCTGAAATCTAAGCTTATTGGATGTGCAACACAATGCTTGTGAAGATCAAATTAAAAAACTCTCTACAAGTTCCCCAATTTATAAACAAAAAGGCTATCATTCTACAAAAGAGTTTTTTTTTTTTTTTTAAGATAATTAATGTTACTTTTCCTCCATTTTTTAAGTTTAATATTAGACTTTCAAGGTTAATTTACGGGCCGAAGGATATGATTAATGTTGTGATTTTGTACTTCTTTTAAGATTCTACTCCATTCTTGTCCTCAAATTAAATGCAATGTGAGATAGAAGAAATGAAATAATGTCTTTGGTAAAAAGGAACAAAATAAAGTATATGGGGGTATTTTAGAAATGAGCGTGTATAGTACTCCTACAATACATACAATGACTAACATAATTTTTTTTTTTTTTGAAGTGAATTCTAAAGTCTAACATATGAAAATTGAGATGGAGGGAGTATATTTCAAAACCTGTCTGGTAATTTTGGAAAAATCTCTTTATTATATGAAAACATTGTTAAACTCTTTACGCAATTCAAATTTTAAAATTTTACAAATAAAATAAAATGTGGCTTTTATTGTGGAACGGAGAAAATAGCTTATTCCAATCAAAAACTTTCCTAGATAAATTATGCAAAGTTCAGACAGAACAAACTTCTTGTTGAAAAATCTGATTTTAAAACGCTGTTGAAAGTTAAAAGCTGTTTTAAAAATAAGTTGCCAGTTTGCGGTTTCAGTGTTACACTGTGATTGTGAGTTTGAAGGAGTGGAAATGGAGGGATAGTAGAGCTCCCCATTTTATTTTTTATTTCATAAATTTGGAAAGGGAATGGATAAACTGGTGTGCTTTGAGGAAAGTTAAATTACGCGGGCTTCGTTTATCATAACTTATTTAATGAGGACTTAACTTTATGTCAGCTTAGTTCAATAAGTTGAGGTGTATATTTAGCACAACTTATTTTAGATCAATATATTTTTTAATAAATTGTTGTCTTTGACAAATAATCTTTTAATATGTATTCTCTTGGACTCAAAAACTGACTTAGTCCGAAAACTCTAGTTAACTTTGAACTCTATAGACTATTAAAATAGATGAGAAAACATTGACATTGTGAGTAAAATACGGGGGAAAGTAGATTATCAAGATGATAACAGTTAGTATATAACAAATTTATTCCTACTTATTTCATTACTTACGAATTCCAAGAATACTTAATAATCCCTGGAGAAAGTACTATAAATAGATTATTTGGTAAAAAGTAAGATACTAACTCTGTGTTGTTTTGTAACTTACGTATTTAAGTGTCAACTATATCTATTTAAGTATTTATATTAACTAATGCAGAGTAGTTGAAGCATGATTCAAGTAGTTCTATGCTTGTTGTTCCTCCATGTGCTTGATATAGGATTCTTGATCATCATATATTCTCTACTTTATGATGCGTAGCTCTTGGCTCCAAGCAAAAGTTAAATGTCATTTTATTCAAACCAATCTCATAAAGCTTTGTTTTATGTCTATTTCAGCAATGCAGTTTCATTTGATTATTATTAAGTTTTGACTTCTTATGTGCAACTCATCTGTAAATACTAAAACAAACTGCAGAACTTTCAATCGTAAGCAATTTCTATGCTAGAACTTGATTATTGTTCATCCTTGTTACTCTTAAATCTAGATGACTAGATCTCTTTATGCACAAATGTATACAAGATTGTTTAGTATGCCGACACCCTGAGGTGTAACCCTTTTGGTGCTTCGACTCTAGGAAATTTTGTCAGCTCATCTCCCCCTACTTCTTTCCATCTGCAATTAAATTTTAAATTTTAATAAGATTTTAGATTCAAAGTCAATCCATCATGGGGTTTAAGAAAAAAAAAGTTTTTTTTTTTGTTTTGTTTATTTCATGTTTTACCTGTATCTAGTGACAAAGTAATGCAGGAAAGTTGAGATTTCTGCTACTCCTAGTTCTTTCCCAGGACATTGTCTACTTCCTCCCCCAAATATGAAGAAGTAGTTTAGTGAATCCATACTCTTATCCTGCATTTCGAAATGGTAGCATAATTAGTCATTTAGAAATGTTGCGGATTACTGTTAGCACTACAATACATAATCTCATTTGGTTGTTTTGTACTGACCAGCCATCTCCATGGATTAAAGGTATATGGTTCGGGATATAGACGTGGGTCATAATTAATTTCTCTCGTATAAACATATATTCTCCACCCTTCTGGAATAACATGACCTGGGAAAACATAGCGACAAGTGGTCAGGTTAGCTATATAAGTACTTTTAGCTGCAGAAGAACACGAAAGAAACTTAGAAGTTGATGGAACTTTTTGAGTTTCCTCTGCGTAAAGCTTTTCAACTTCTCTATATTTTAAAACGATAACAGGGAGAGATGATAAGTTATGCCCTGTGGATGATTATATGGTAGGGTCCCTTGGAGAAGTTGATATCAAATCAAACACAACCAACCAGATCTTCATTATAAATTTCTATTCAAAAAGCAAATGAAAAGGCACTCTAGCCCATAAAAGACTATATTACAGCAAGAAGGGATTTAAAGATGTGATTTTTATATTGAAATATCGCCTGACTCACCATTCAATTCCATTTCCTTTGTAGTTTTCCTTAACACCCCATTTACTATTGTTGCTAATCTTGTGGTCTCAAAGATTACCTGCATCATATAAACATCACTATCATCTGAATAAAGTTTCTGGAAAGTGTCCCCTTAATGTTTACAGTTTTCATCTGACTTACAGCACGAGTGAAGTGCATGGACTTATAGTCATTCCAATTGATTGGTTCCTCTGGCCTCTTCTTTGCTCTGATTGCCAAATGTTCTTTCTGGGGAAATATCAAAAATGAAGTTAGACCAAGGCATTAAAGGACACATGTAGAATTATAATCCTTTCTCGATCTGTTACGTAAAAGCTGGCTTAGATTGATTTTTTGGTTAAATTGACCAATTTAATAATAAATAATACCATATTTGTATTTCCCAACTTGCAAACATTGGAGATTATAGTAACTGTGATGTAGTTTATTATGGTTATAGTTTCTCCACCTGTATCGGTAGGAAAATAGTATTAACTTTTTTTTATCGGACAACGGTCAATTTGACAGCAAGAAGAAAATCATATTCTATGGAGTAAGAGCTTCCAACATACTCTGAGTTCTTCAAGAACTCTGGGATGATCATGAAGATACTTGACAGCCATCATTGAAGTAGTTGAGACAGTTTCATATCCAGAGTACAGTATTGTGATAATTTGATCAATTATCTCTGCATCAGTCAGCTTAAATCTACTCTCTCCACTTTCCATATAATAACCAAGCATGTCCTTTTTGGTTTCCTGGGAAGCTCTTCTCTGCTCTATAAGTTGTCTCAGCATAGATACTATTGTTTGCCTTGCCTGTGACAATTGTAGAAACATACTGTAAATAAAACCGAATACTTCCATTTTAAGCAGGTAATACAATGTTATTCTTTAGTGTTAACTTACCTGAAACCCTCTATGGTAATTTGTATTGGGCAGATTTATTGGCAATGAAAGGGTTCCTAATACCAGCTTAAAGAATTCAGTGATGAATGTCTGGCATGTCAAGCGGGATTCGATACCGGCAATTTGCTTAAGTGATGATAGAAGTGCCATCTGCACATTTTTTTGGGCATAAATTTGTATCAAAACAAAGTATGTATAATATAAAGATGATTTAAATTTATCATGAACAGACCTCTTTGGTTTTCTCTTGAATATCAATGACTTTGTTGTCCCAGTTGGTCAGGTGAGATCTCATGAATTCATCGATTTTCGGCAAAAGTTGATCTCTGATCATGGTTGGGCTAAGAAGAGCTAGCAAGGCTCCTCTCATGTTTTTGTGAGTGGCACCATGTACAGCTGCAATGTTGCATTTGCCCAATATATCAAGCATGGACTGTGGATAGCCAGGTACAAGTCCTTTTGCTTCGTTCATGAGGATATATTTGTTGAGTTCTGGATCCATGGAAACCATAGTAGGACAACCCAATATATGGGATTTGAAAAAACTGCCAAACCTGTTATCGTGAAAATTTTGAGTTGATTAATTAGTATCAATTATCATCATAATTCTTGATAATCTTAAGCTTGACAAGGTAAAACTTCAAATTATGTCTACTGCTAGTTGTGGAGATAAGTTAGCATAATGTATTTCTTGGATTTTCATGCATATGTTAAGACTGAAGAAGTATCAATACTTCTAACTAGGAAAGAGCTGATGGCCCTCTCTTTAGTAAAATTACCTAAAATGCCACTTAAAATAATAATGTGTACTGGTTATATGAAGTAGTAAAAAGATGATAACAAACAGATACAGAATGGCCAGATGATGAATCACCTTGCTCTCTGGTTTTTCATGAAGCTAGGGCCTTGTTTTAGGAACTCTGTGGTCTCACCAAAAACTGGCCAGCCCATAGTACCTGGAGGCAAACCTTTCCTTATGTACCTCAACTCATTCCATTTCAATAAAGCAGTACTTATGAGACAGAAGCCCAAAACTACAACAAAAACTACTGCAATAAGAGCCATTGATGCTCCTCAGAAGCTCAACAAACATACAGAGAGCAGTGAGAGATCAGCTTTTAATGGCTGGGGCTTATGCTCAAGTTTGAGCTAGTTAAAATGTGTATATATAGGCCTTGTGGACTGCCATATGCGTGAATGAAAGTCAACATCTCAAACCATGCACCTTACAAAGGGGAAGGACATTAGTTTAAACCTCGAATAATAATTTCAAAGATACCGTTAAAAAGTTTGCAATCCTTTTGTTACTTTTACTGGAAATGTAAACTGGTTGACTTTAAGAGCCATTCAATAATTAGTTATCATAGAACCAACCTATCCCCCACAAGGAATAAATAAATAAATAAAAGAAAGCCGCCCACCCACCCCAAACACAAACACTAAAACAGAAAGCTCCTAGAATTCAATTACTTGTTTATGGTTATTATTATATCTCTCCATCCGTTCCAAAAAAAATAGTTACATTTGAGAAAAAAAATTTGTTCTAAAAAAGAGTTACATTTGAAAATGTTCTTTGTTATTTTGCGATAAATTAAACAACTTTTAATTACAAACTTATAATTCTCGTCATAACTTAAAGATTCATAACAAATTTGTACATTTAATTTTTGGTCAAAAATGTAAAATTAATAATTGTTAAAAGTCTAAATGTTACTTTTTTTTGAAATCGGAGGAGTAATATGTTCCACCTCTGTCATGCAAAACACAGGTCCCCATGGGATTTTTGAACAAATACTATATATATTAAATGTTTTGGGACCAATGCATGTTATGTACAGTTAGTGAACCTTAAATATTGCATTAGTACTCTGTATTATTGAACTTTTTGGAAGAGGCACATATTTTGATTGCAAAGAATTAAATCTAAAGAGACTAGCTATTAATTGTGTATCATTGCACAACAGGAGGTTTTTATGATATTGTTAAAGGAGAGTATTTTAGCAGAAAAAAGCTATAGAGAATGGGCTTTTGGCACACATGCACACCTATCTAGTGGAGTTGTGAAAGGAAGAAAAAGAACTCCTTAATTCTGGTTGTTCACGTGTATATAAACTGTAGTCTGTAGATCTGCCCATGCAATTTACAGAAAGTGACTGCAGTTTCTCTAGTAACCGAAGGCAGAGTAAATTTTTTGCTCCCACTCTTATCTCATAGCGAAGTTGCAAATAATAGTACTTCAATAATTTGAAAATCTCATAGTTATATTGATTAAAATATTTAATCTTTCGCATTATAAATTAAGTAAAAAATGTATCTGTAATTTTTTAGTGAATTGAGTATTAGACGTGGTAATGATGGATCTACTGTAATGTAAACAAACATGATTTGGGATTTTTGCTTTGTGGTGTTATGTCAAAAATATACTTATGTTTTTAATTTGAATTGGTTTCTTTCTGATGGGGTTTTTCAACATTATACATCAGGTTACCCAATCTGCCCATGCGAACCTTTTGGAGCTTCTTATGAAACTTGAGATGGAGGTTGAGGACTATACTCTGATTAGTTTGGGAGCTCGTTTTGCAGTAACGTTGTTTTTAAAAACAACAGAAATATTATACACGAAATAGATTCTTTAACATTAAATTTTGATTTTTTCCGCATGCAGTGTTTACATGTTTTGCATTAGGTGCTTTTATAAAGCATGCGTTACAAATTATACGTAGTAGATGTAGCCTGTGGAAATATTAAATTTGGAAATATATTATATAAGCGATTCAGAGCAAAGATGGAATACAATAGGGAACTACTATTTTATTTCACTCGTTTCATTACTATTTTTGGCAATTATACAAATCCTAATTTACATATTGGGATTTAAAGAACATTTTAAATTCTAGAAAGTTGAAACTTAGTAGGAATTTGGTGATCCTTTACAATTTCAATGATTGCTGCCAAACATTATATGGTTACAACCTAACTCCATGATCTAGAATTAGAATTGATAAAGCATTTTGAATTGAAATTTATTTACGATTTGTTATTCAAATTTAATCTTAAAGATTGATATGGAGTTGCCAAATATATTTATTTAAATGTTCAATTTTAGCGATATCTTGCTCAGGCCATGTCAGCTCTTGATTTCAGGTTTAATTCTCACCAGCAAGAGTTGGGACTTTCTTCGAAATTTTCAACTCCCACGGTGGAGTATGTAATTTTTTATAATGAAATTAAATAAATAAAAAATGTTCAATTTCAAGTTTAGTTTTAAAATTAAGTTGCAAATATTTTTGAAGCATATTGCGAAATAGCAAATTATATAATCTTTTTCAAAAATAGTAAAGTATATTTGGCTATATATATAGGTTAGTTGCGAATTTACTTGTTTTTGACTAATGATAAATTTAATACTAAAAATTGCCTAAATTTTTTATTTTGAATATGAACTTCGTAATATAAGATCAAATTGTAATCATGATGAATCTCTAATACTAGAATATATAGAAAATATATAACGATATTGGATTACGTCAGACCTTAAACAATTGTATTAAGTTGCTGGCGGAATTCCTTTACCACAATATGATTCATAAAAAACGATCTCTTAGACTTTGGTAGAAATCTTGTCACCCACATGTATGCTGTTCCCTCTAATGAGAAGAATATATCTCCAAATTTTGAAATGGAAATCATGGTGTCAAGACAACAATTAAATAACTGTTGTTACAAAAAGAATATCACGAAAAAGAGTGCACGTCTTCTGTCTCATTTGTTATTTGATTTTACGTTTTACCATTTTTTATAAATGACACATAAATTTAAAAAAAAATTTCCTATTGAATAATCTAAAACTCTGAGATGACGTATTAACCTTATTAAGAAACGGAACACAAGATAAAACATAAAATGAGATAAAAGATTTCAAATCCACAAAAAGATATACCTTTTTTTGGCAATCCTACAAGTGCCATGGCAATTTACATATATATATATATATTAATACATGTAACATTTGTAATAAAAAATACATGGAAAATTATTTAGGAATTAGTATTTATTTGTAGGGATGTGGAGAATTGAGATAGTAATATATGAAAGAAAAAAAAAGTGCTAAATGCTCTATACAGCTTATATATTTGTACAAATAATTTATACACAAAATGTGATTTCAAAACACCAAAATCATTAACCAATCAGTTGGAGACACATTTCAGTAGTTTCTCTCTGATCCATCAAAGGGACCATAAACATTTTTGTTAATGGCACGAAAGAAAAGATAGGGTTATAACGAAGATGACAGAGATTGTAACAAAAAAATAAAATGAAAAAGTGGACAAAAGAGATGCATGCAGCTGCATCTAGTTATCGACTATCAGCAATCAATCTCCTGTACTAGTTTCCTTCTTGCATATTACTCCACTCGTTATAAAATTAAAAATATAATCTTAATTTATACAAAATAAATTCACAAAATTTTATAACTCAAAATTAAAGTGAATTTTTTTATTTTTAATAATCTTAGAAGTGGAATCTCATAAAATATAAAAAATATATTTTCAAATACACATTTTTATACTTTGATATTTACAAATTCATATCACAAATAAAATTATTCACAAATCGTATTATATTAAACGAGAAATGTGTTTCTAATTTTAGAATGAAAACAATATTATATTTTTGTATTTAATTTTCAAACTATAAAACACAATTACATATTAAATTCAAAACAGAGGAAGGAATTATAATATATATTTCATCATATGCTGGGAGTATTGAGGAATGCCCTTTGATTGTTTCGTCTTAATTCGTGCAAATGTGAAGTCTTTAATGGATTAAAGACAAGGACATCAAAGTTGCACGAAGCCGTCCTTGAATTCTTATTATATTATTGTTGTGCTTTTCGTCAGACATATTGATTTTGGTTGCTTCCTTATCTTTTTTTATGCTTTTTTTTTTGTCTTTTTTTTATAAATGATTATTATGCTGAATGATTCAAACCAAAAATATGTAGATTAATTATTCGACGTGTCTTTTGATTTTTTGTCCCCTTAAAAATAGTCGTACAAAATGTCTTATTCACTATAGTCATTCTATTAATGTCGATGTTCAAAATATATACGATTACAATTTTTCTGTAATATATAAAGTTTACGTTGCATTGAGTGTATAATATTCGTTTTTTTACTCTGAGATTCTTTCACTTTGTATACAACAGGAATTGCTGATTTTGTGTGTCCTTATAATGGATTTCATTTCTATATTAAAGAAAATTCACCATTATAGATATGTTATTTTTCTCGTACGTGATGAATTCAATCAAAAGAAATAACAATCCATGTTTGTTCTCTTCAAATTGCATAGAATATTAATTAAAGATGACATAAACATCTAACACGCACAGACAGTTAGATTTATATGTGTGCGCGCACAAATAAAATTAATAGCAACCGTAGATAACATCTTTACAATTCGATATAAATTTAAATTAAAAGTATAGTCATATTCTATTGTTTATTATTATCCTTATTATAATAATAATTATTATTATTATTACTATATGGATAGAGAATTCAATCTGTCAATTTTCTTAATATCGTCATAATTCATTTCAATCAGCAGAGTATTGCACGAGTTCTTTGAGTGCAATTCCGCGAGAAACTGAATAATATATCGATTAGTATTCCGCTCCTAATAAGTTTGTCCGACAATTCCAACTCATAGATTCAATCATTCATTTATATGCAATGGCTGAGATCTAATGATAATTTTAAAATTTTCTTTAAAAATTTCACATTAAACAGTAAACAACAAAATTTAACCTAAAGCCATTATAAAATATTTATGATTTACTATCTATAATAAATATTTACTATTCAAAACATTAATAAATATAATTTTCTCCATATATAAATATACATATTTACTAATTAAACATAATAGAATTTTGATTATTTAATATCATTTTAAAAATAATATAATATAATACTTAAAAACAATATTAGTATTTCTATAAATATATATTCCCTCTATTTCACAATAACTTGACATTTGATTTTTTGCATGTAACTTTAGGTGAATTGTTTTGTATGTTAAATTTTTTTATTATATTCTAAAAAAAATTAGTAAGTAAAAATATATTAAATAAGGATTAATATGAATAAAAAATTTAACATATAAAAAAGATCGCTTAAAGTTACGTGCAAAAAAGTAAGTGTCAGTTATCGTAAAACGAAGGGAGTATTATTTATATTACAAATTTTTTAGTACTTAGAATGTATTATCGAATATACAAACATATTTCCTTTTATTTTTTAAAAATATGCAAAGATTCAAATTGTAACATATTATCTCTACCAACAATCTATGTATATGCATGTAAACAATCACTTATATAATGTATTCCATTTGCTTATTAATATTTATATTGTATATAGGTATGCATAAATTTAATTTCAATATTATAATTATCTAATTTATGTTTCAATAAGTAAAATTTAAATATTTAAATTATTACAATTAAATTTAAATACAATTAACATTATTTATAATTATATCATTTTTATTAATTACTAAATAGTTGTATATGGTTGCATCATTTTAATTAATTGTGATACAAATATTGTACGATTTACTAAGCAAAACAAACACATTATGTGATTTTATATTTATATATGGACAATTTATATTTGTTTATGTTTTGAATTGTAAATATAGTAAATAATAAATTTTTACTAATGGTTTTAGGTTGAGTTTTTCTATTTATCGTTTATTGTTAAGTTTTATAAGAAATTTTAAAATTAATTATTAGATTTTAAGCATTAGATATAAATGGATGATTGAGATTAAAATAAATGGATGATTGAGATTAAAATAAATGTATGATTGAGATTAAAATAAATGTATGAGGTGGAGGAGCCGAATCCTATCAATTATCCTTGTCAGAGAAATAAGATATACTCAGTTCATTGTTAAAAAGAAAAAAAACATTTGATAATAAGATGTATTTCAAGAAAAAAAATAATATTTGCATAGTTTTTTATTATATATGGTAATATATTTTTTAACTTTGACAATATAAATTTTTTATATTATCTTTAGTTTAATATTCATGACAAATTTTATTAGAAAGAATTATTATTTATACATATATTTCTCAGTCAAACATACAATACTAATATTCATCAAAAGTCAAAATATAACTTATTTTTTGAAACAGAGTGAATATAGTTTTTGGATCATAGAATTTTAATAAAGAAGTAATTCGGCTAATTATTTACAAAGAAGCGTCCAATAAATATTTTGTAAAAATATAATATCTTTTATCTCAAAATTAAAAATACATTTTAATTTAATATGTTATCTAATTATGAAAGGTGTTAAGAGTCTTCATAAATGGCGTGTAGAATTTTAATTCATAGGAGTCTTATATGTAATATTTAAAAATATTTTATAAGAATAACATGTCTTAAAATTAAATTAGAGAATCTTTTCTCACCTAAATTGTTTCTTACTAAGATAAAACGAAAATGAAAATGAAGATGTGTTGCATCAATTCCCGTATTCCACGGTGCACCCTCGTCTCTTTAAACTCTTCTTTTTAAAATAAAACATAAACATGAAAATTACGTCTCTGTCCTTTCTTATCTTATTATGTTACTAAATGTAATTACAATTAATATTGTTACTAGTTCTTTTATTTCAAAATTATAGATATATTCTAAAGTAAATATTAAAAATAATTATTAATATCGCTACTTGTAATAAATTTAAAATGATAGTGATAAACCTAGATAATAGTGGTAAATATCAATTCGTTAGTGGTATTAGTGCTGATGACAGCATATTAAAAACCTCATTTTTTTTTCTAGAAGTCTTGAACTAATATGTTTATATTTAAACTAAATAAAAAAGAGAACTCATTTCTACTAGAATATCTAAAATATAAAATTAATTATGATTTTAAAAAGTGAATTTGTCTAATTTTTAGACTCAAAATTTATGAGATTTATGTGAAATTTTAATATAATAAAGCTCAACTAGGAGTACTTCAAAAAAATTTATTAAATGTGTCATTTTACAAATTAAAATTAAGTTAAAAACATATAAATTTTACATCTAAAAATTAATCAGTTTGACTTTAAAATTACCAGAGTGTTCGGGAACTGAGTCGACTTCGTCTACATAATTAATTTCAGACACTTCTAATCAGCAGTTACAATCAAATTAATCATAATATTAATCAAACCTACTAATAAATTTAATTGTACTAAAAAAAATCAACAATTATAAAAACAAATTAAGTTTTATCATAATTGTTCAATAACAATTAAATCATTTATAATGAAACTAATGACTACAAATTTACCCACTCATGAGTTTTGAAATTAGTACATTACTTCTTAATGGAGGAGTACGTCGAGCAACCACTTGTACCGCCGCAAGGGGGTTGCGTTTAGCTATTGTCGTCATCCTACATGGTCCTGCTTCCACCTAGCAAACGGCACCTAACTACGTTCCCGCCTTAGGGAGGACCAAATTCACGTTTGGTACAGTATGATCATTGTGTGAATTTTTTAATTTCACATTCTATGTTTTTTTTCTTCTTTTTTATGGGGAAGTCTGTGAACGATTAACAGATAATAACGTATTTTGAGTCAAATGATTGTATATTATACTTCAATATTAATGTTAATTTAATTAATTTAAATTAATGAGTTTTTAAATAATCATCGATTAAACTTCTTGATCATCTTAAATATGAGATCACTTTTTATTGATACAAAAGGAATTAAGTGGTTTTATAACTTGACACGGGGAACTAATAATTACACATACATGATAATGATATGCATATAACTTCCATTTGAAGCAAATTAATTTCCGCATATTGAAAAAGAATCTTGATTAGCTTTTGATTGGTTCCACTCCACAAGGCCCAAAAGGGCATTCACCCGCCCCATGTGTTATTAGAACTCAAAAGGTCCCTCTAAAGTCCCTAGCGCCCCCCCCCCCCCAACACACCCACTCACCCACACACACATTGTTTGATGCTTTGGCGATGCATTTGGTATTCTTTCCATCCTCAAAACCATGTGTTTGTACTTTGTACTCGATCTTCACAATTTACGAGTCATTCATTACTCTCATTTGGTTCGTAATAATAAATTCTTTAGAAAAATTTAAAATTTCATATTATTAGTCACTTTTACATTTTAAGATAGTTAATTTAATTTTTTTTTAAATCAACTTTATTCTATCTCCTATCTCCAATATACCCCACCAATAAAAATAATATTTCTATTTCTTCTATTTATATGATCAAATGAATAATATAAAAATCAACTCCATGTCTACGAGGAAAGTTGTACCAAAACCATGTGATATGATGAATGCTTGGCCACAAAGGGCAATGTCATACACGATCTTTTGTGGGGGCTGTTTTTTTTAGCTTCTCCAATAAATAAATCTCCAAGACTGCAAAAATTGAATGAAACAATTTACTAGCAGAAGTACTGCGTGCATGTTACCCCTTCCGAGGTTATCTACTGACCTCCTTTTCTGCATGGTGTACGCAATTTATAATCGACGAAGGACTAGTACGGGTGTCCCCCCAACCTTACATTTTTTTTTTCTATTTTTTTCTTACCGGACACCAATTTTTAGATATTATGATTTTTGTTTTAAAATTAAAGATGCAGTTGATTTCATATTTTCTCAAGTTAACAGTGAAAATCTGAATTTTAACTTTAATTTGAAGTTTTTTTTTGTTAAAAAAAGTTTATATAAAGAAAGACTATTTCAGATCAAAGAATGTTAGTTGAGCATTTAATTTGAATTTATTTGCTTATGATTGCTTACAACATAATACCATGAAATACTAGAAATATAGATGTTAATACAAATTGTGGTGTTTCTAACGCAAATTGAATTTTAAAATTTACTATAATTTGATTGAAGTTTGGAACCAAGTGAGTAAAAATGTAAAATATTTAAGTACATCTAAACGGTAACAGCGTGGGCCACGCATCAACTTTTGCGCCAGTGGTCTTCAACTTCGGGCTGCACTTGAATCTTAAGTTGAAAAAGTATTAGTATTAAACTATTAACATTAAAACGACGCAATGAAAAGTGGCAGGATTAATTTTTGTTCCTAATTTAATGGTTTTGATTTATACAAAAAGTAGCTAAATACTTACAAATATGAGATTCACCTAAATTCAAAGTTGTGCAAATATTGTGCAATATACATTAGATATTGTACACAATATGAGCTTCACAAAAATTAAAGAAAAAAGTATCTGTTTCCATAATATACGGACTAATATATAAACAACATAAGTTGACAAAAATTCAAAGTTGTCAACTATAACACAAGTTAGTAATAATTAAATATGTTATTTATGATCCATATATAACAGATTTTACAACAATAGTAATATTAAATAAATAAAAAAACTTCCACGAATATCAAATCTACTAATAACATGAGGCACATTCATTATTCAGACAAAAGAGCAGTACCAAGCACTTGGCTATGGCTACTTGAAAAATTAATTCAACAAGGAGTTCTGTATTGGTTAAGTAATAATATCATACTGATCTCAATTTAGAGATCTAGATAAAATAGTTATAAGGATAATACCTAATTATATCCTTGTTATGATCTTGTTAAAAGTATACAGGGATTTGTAGCATGTGTTGGATACTTCTAACCTACCTATTCTGCTATTCACATGCTCCACACCCAAAATTTAGAAAATCAAACTAAAATTAAATAAGTACATAACATACTTAAGTCCTAAGCTGATTAATTTGTCAGTGCTGTTTTGACTGTTTATTACACCTTTGGTTAATTTAAAATACTTCATCCATTTCAAGATTATAGATATATTTTCTTTTATTGTAGTGCTATTTATAAATATTATAATTTCATTTTTTATATGAATTTATAAACATATAAAAGTATAAAAAATTGTATTTAAAAGTTTCTTAATATATTTTATAATATTTTATTTTAAATATAGTAAAATCAAAATTTTCACTTCAATTTTGAATTATAAGATTTTGCGAACATATTTTGTGTTAACTGAAATATATATCTGAAACAGAGAAAGTATCTTTTATTAGTCTATATAAATTAGAAATAAACGCTATGTGTGTTATTAAGAAAAAGGGCTATATTCCGTTGTTTGAATCTTGCCCACTCATGTTATAATATATTCACATAACATTATAATTTTTTTAAACATTCTTGCTTTGCGTAGTATGATATTTAGATCATGGGGAATTAGCATATATTTTTTAAGGATAAAGTACATTAATATATTTTTTAAGGATAAAGTACATTAATTCTTACATTATTGTAAAAAATTATGTAAAAAGTTTGGTAAATTCAAAAAATTTACATAATTTATAATTTTTTAACATTATTGTAAAAAATTATGTAATAAGTAGTTGTTGAATAAACCGTCACTATTTTTATCCATTTATTAGAGTGGTTGTGGTGGTCCCTACCACTATTTTATATCTATTAAAACTTTATTTCCATTCATTCATTAGAGTGGTTGTAGTGGTCCTTACCACTGTTTTATATCTATTAAAACTTTATATCTTGTATATAAATAATCTTCTTCCTATATTCGGCCGTCAAAAAAGTTATATATGTATATATAACACAAATGAGAGAGATTTAAAAAATAAGATACGCGTTCGCCTAGATGCATTTAATCTTTATATATGCGTTATATATTTCTCTAGGTAGATTCATTTAATCTTTCACTCTTCAAGATTCATTTAATCTTCTCATAAACATTTCAAATATATTCTCTCGATTGATGGGCCTTTTTTTCTTCTTTTTTTTGCCCTTTTTTGAATGTGATCGATTGTTGGGGCCTTAAAAATACTAGCTAAAGTTCATTCATTTTTTTTATCAAAAAATAATAATGACTGAACTAGTTGTGTTATAAAAAAATATTACTAAGTAATACGAAGGGCTGTTGCATTTTTTTCACAATGGTGCAATGAAAATTGCATTTTTATTGATTCGAAGAAGGTTAGATTACATTTTACCCAAGTGACCGACAAACTGCAGTCCCAGAGAAATATGTAACAATTGTTTACAAGAATTCATTTTATTATACCACCTCATTGCCTCCCCTCCCTCAAAAAGTTTTAATTTTAAGACTAGAAACCTTGTAAAAATTATTTCATTTAAGTAAACAATTCTTAGATTAAGATAAAAGGCCATATTCTTGTATATTTTTTAATATTAAAGTATAAAATTTCCCTAACACTGCTCTTTAAAATATTGTAAGGAATCGAAATGGTTATATGTATTCGACACCAATTAAAAAAAAAACATATGCTTATTTTTCAGTGAAACGACTCTATTAATGCAGTCTGCAAAGCCCTAACATATCCAAGTAATTAAGCAGGCCAGTGGTACGCAATGCCCAGTGCTTCATTCAACAACTGGATTAATATCAACATTGTGTTTTTGTATTCAAAATGTTGAATTAGTATTGATATGACTACTCATGCCAAATGAGATTAGTATTTTTTTTAAAGTTTGGTTGGGTTGTGGAAGTCAATAACTGTGAAATCTAATTATCTCAACTAGGCCAACAAATATGCTGCAAATGGGCCTATTTATTTAACCTTCTATTTTGTACAAATAACAGTTTGGAAATTGCCTTACACTAAAGTTAAATCCACCTTTGAAAACATTATTGCTAAAATATCAAATGGTTTGGACCTTCTAGAAGCTTTCGTTTACCATTTACCATTTACCATTTACCATTTACCATTTACCATTACATTGTTGTATTTCCTGCTTCATTTCTGTTATCATTATCGCGCTTGAGCATTGGCGTTGGGACTTGGAGAACACCCACTTGTTCCATTCTGCAAAATTCATGAGTTATGGTGATATATTTAAGATTTTTATTTATATTCAGCCCAAGTCCTAATGCCTTTGACGACTTAGTTATCTTCATTCAGTAATAAGAGTATCATCATTCCACCATTAAATTAATCAGGAGATCGTGGAGTATAGAATAAATTTAAGATTACTGTAATAATTTAATAATAGTAGGAATGTAACTAAATAAACACAGTAATATAAATAGGTCATTTCCTTGCTTGACAAATAATGGCTAGATTATATAAAATAAATAACTAACTATTTGTTCCATTCTGCAAATATAACCTATACCGTTATACATGACTAGCCATCTATTTCTTCTGTAAAGAAAACTGCTCATTCTCACATTTGAAACACACACATTAACCACACACACATACATAAAAAGAACACTAATTGGCTTACCCCACAGGAATGTACATCATTGCAACCACACAAAAGCCCCCCATTCAAAGTATCTACAGCTTTGAATGATCCTCCTCCATCACTTCTCTGCATCCACATTATAACTTCTCTTAAATAAATTTTGTTTGTAAACTTTCTTCAACGTTTTCCATTTCTTCAAAAACAATTCTTAGGTAGCGAAAATATCATTCAGGAACATGGTACTACGAAAGTTGTTAATACATTAAAATTTTGTTGTTTTAACACAGAAAAGAATTAACATAGAACAAATGAAACAAACCTTGTAAAAATCAACAGCAAGAAAATTAGCCCATCTATTCCCAGTTGCATTATAGCATGTCTGCACCATATTAGCAAGGTCTCCCGAGTTCTGTCCACATGCCAATAGCTTGATCGGAACTGTCCTGAAGTAATTAACCAATACTAACGACTTACTCGTGTCGTTAAGCGGCGACGACTCAGCTCGATTCCCACATTCCCCTGCCTTCATCCCACCATCTCCATCTTCAAATTAAATCATGCCAAAAATCACTATCATAAATTAAATCAATAAAATTAAACTAATCCCCCCATTCGTATTTCTTCTATTTTCACGTAAATTAATTTAAGTGCAGTAATTCAGGTAACTTTTTTGGGACGCTCAAAATAAACTTTCAGTTAAACTGTTTTAGGATAGAAAATATATTTATAAACTTCTTTACTTACATTGATTTTCGACCATGAAATTCCACTGGTAGGCAATTCCTTCGGATCGTTGCTTAGATTCGATTGAAGTAAATACTAGTAGCCTTTGGTTATTAGCAACCATGTAACTAACTAGTGGCCAATCTTGTCCATTTTGTGGCATGTTCCCCAGGGGGAACCAATACTTCATCAATCCTGCTTTTGTGAAAACATTTGTCAATCCATTTGGGGATCGAACGTAGTCTTCGAGGATCAATGTTACTATTTCGGATGGATTTGCTGACAAGAAAGCTTCTATTTCGTTCAATGTATCTATAGCTGGTTCCTAGCATATGGAGACAAAATTCTAATTATACAAAATTAAAGGGAAAAAAGAAAAAGCTTATGATAAAATTTATTAACAAAAAATTCTCAGCCAATTTCATGTGTAGGTCGGTAAGTTATAGCTCTTCTTGTATAGTTTATATTATTATGATACCATCTGATATCATTATGGTAATTTTGTTCAACAGATAGTAACATAATAACATTAAATTAAAATTTAATGGGAAACGTTGAAAATTACCGCCACTGCACGGAAATTATTTTTGTCATTAAACATTTGCCGGGAATTGACCAAATTATTAATATGTTGCTATCAGTTTGAATGTTTTGAAATTGGGAAAAAATACTAACAAATGCGGTGAAATCATAGCATTTTCCCCCGAAAGAATGGCAAAGCC
This sequence comes from Centella asiatica, assembly GCA_014636745.2. NCBI lineage: Eukaryota > Viridiplantae > Streptophyta > Magnoliopsida > Apiales > Apiaceae > Centella > Centella asiatica. The sequence goes on along the minus strand of CM025784.1, from coordinate 42,530,630 downwards.
AAATATCTCCATCAAAATCATATGTGTCGAGCATTAGAGCGCGGACGCCATTCTACAAATCATGAACAAGCTGATTATTAACCAAGCCATAGGCAAGTCTATGAACACAGCACAATACCACATACATCAATATCAACATCTTGAACTAATTTAAATCGCAACAAAATATTAGTTATTATAAATTAAAATTCAAAGAGAAAAGGGGAAGAGGGGTGTGTGGAGACGTACATTAAGCTGCTGAGTGACGTTGTCTTCTTGATTAGTAGGAGCAACCCTTGGAAATGGAGTATGAAGTGGCTCTCCATCAATAGCATAAGAATTGTGGGTTGTCAAGAATGCGTACTTGTTGAAAGGAAGTGAGTTGTTCTGTTCGCATAATCACATAACAAAGAATATGGTATTCGTTATTACTCTCAAAATTAAATTAAAGATATATTTCAATTTACACAAAATAAATTTGTGAAATTATCTAATTCAAAATTATACAGAATTTTTTTACTTTGAAAAGTTTCAAAGTGAAATATCATAAAATATACGAAAAATACTTTTAAATACAAATTTTTATATTTTGATATATTTATAAATTTATATCATAAATAAAATTTTAAAATTTATAAATAAAAATGTATTTCTGATATTAAAATGATTTCATATTAAAATAAACATATATTTTTGATTTTAGAATTGAATGAGTAGAAAATGGGACCGTGCCATGACACTTTTTTTTTTTGGTGACTCGTGACATATTTTAGTTTCGAATATAGCAATAAGGGTCTTGCTCTTTATCTCTAAATTATTTCACGCTGAAATAATTTAATTGTAAATATATAATTCATATTGTATACGTTCATCTCCAATGTTGACGTGTTTCCTATTTTAAATTTTTTGCATAAATAACAAAATGAAAATTTAAAATACATCAATCATCTTTCAATTCATTATCATTAGGCTCATTAGCCTGACATATATGCATTAAATTTTCCTTATAACAAGATTTGTATGCAACTTTTTGAATGCACAACGCCACTAAAAAGTTGGGCCATAATTATGGATATATATTGAAATTAAGCATTAAAATTATATAAAGTGATTAATTTTTAATTTGAAAATATTTTAATTCTAGACAAATCAATAGCTAATTACTTGAGAGTACCACCTCGGTTTTATAAACATTATTGGAAATAGATTTACAATAAATTAGACATAAATGAATTAGAAATACTCTATTATTGAAGATATATATTACGTCGTCTAGTGCTTAAATTTCTCCGTAGCAATATACGAGATTTACAACTTGAAAATAGTTAACTCCGACTATATATTGCCTATTATATGCCCAACAGCTCCCATCTTTCCCAATTCCAACCCCCACCTCTACTCACCCTACCCAGAAAGAAGGTTCCTACAGAAGGTATCAAATAAAGAGTAAATTAAGAAAATAAATGATATTTGATATCCAATGTGTACCCTTTGCACTTCAAAATTATAATTATACAAATAAATAAAAATCTAGTTTACACGTGTAGCATCCAAAACTTAAAAAGTTAAAAGGGAAAAGAGGTGTAGGAGATAACTCACGTTTCACTCTAATATTGTGCCAAAAATTAAAGCCTAAATAATATATATCAAATGTTATAGATAATGAGAATATACAAGAGGGTATAGTAGAGAATGTACATAAATAGTGTGGTTAGTATATGATATGTAATAGAGCTGCAAAATGCATACAATGTACAAGAAATTTACTCTCTCTCTCCAATAAACATTTTATCTCTCTTATTTATCTTCTCCATTTTATTCTATAATAATTTATGTTTATACACCAAATGAACCAAAGGCCATGGAAAGTTCTACATCATTTGTTTTTGAACCAGGTACTTGCAAGTCCAAATATTATACTATGTTGAAATTAAAAATAAAGCCTAAGTATGAATTTCCCATAACGAAAAAAAATACATATTTAGATTTTTCAGCGGAGCACAAAGTCACAACGAAGAACATTTACAGAATGGCGTAAAATAAAGGTCAGAATTAATACTCCATATAAGTTTTATTTAACCCCTGAGAATGAATTAACCAATAATCTATTGCCCATATTCATATCAATCAAGTTAGGATTTAAACTTCTAAAATTATCAAATACATAATAAAATAAAAATTACCAAAAGTTTGAATTGGTTAGTAGCGGTTGATCTAACACATTTGGAGCCTATGAAATCTTGAGGACATGATAAGCAATATAGTCCTTCTTCACAATCTCCATCCGATGTACATTCTTCACGCAGCTACATACATCATTTATTTTCACATCAAACATTCCCAAAAACATATATTAAAATCAAAACACACACACACACACATGTAACAACTTATAATAAAAGAAAAAAAAAAGTAAAAAACCTTGCAATTGCCATTAGAACAAGCGGCAGTGGCAAAGCTGAGTAGCAGGGAAAGTGAAACGACGATCAAACATAAACCTCTGATGATTATGAGAAACCCCATTTAGAGAAAAGTTAACAAAAAGAATTCACAAGTCATATATATATTAATTCTAGTTTAGACAAATGAAGGATATTATAAATAAATTGTAAACAAGGAAATGATTTTTATTTATACTATGTTCTTGTATGTACTTAATTTAGGAATTGTTTACCCGACCACATTTTTGTACCATTATTTGATGAGATTTTGTACTGATGTGACCGATTTTGAAAATAACAAAAATGTCTGTGAAAATAAATTATTTATCTATTTTAAAGGGAACAGAAATGGTAAAAATATAAATGTTTTCTATCCAACTAACCCAAAGATCAAAGCTGGTTACTAATTTTTAGAGAAAAGAGTAAAGTCATAAAATATTAATTAGTAATAATTGTTCATAAAAAAATTGACCGACTGAGGAAACAAAGGAAAGGGAAGGGACAAAGTCACAGAACAATGGCATAAGATGTACTCGTATATGCTTCGACGGAAACAACGAATAAAATTGTTGTAGTAATTAGTTACGGAGTTCTCTATTTAATCGATAGAATTAACAGACCTGGCCTAGTCGACTACCTCTTACACGTGAGATATAATTCACGAGTGTATGCATGAGTTTTTTTAGAGAGTAACATCTTATGTAAAAAAAAAAAAAAAAATTCAATTAGAACATCCATACATATGGAAAAGAAATTACATAAAAAATCAAAATAACACCTGAAAAATATGATATCAATTACAAAGAGGTAATGCACATCAATTTTACAGTCTTTCAATTCTTTATTTTATAGTCAATCATATATAAAAAATAATGATATATAGAATTATTAAGCTTATATAGAAGTTCATATTTCAAAGTTTAATAAGGAATATATATATCGATCTATTATTTAATAAAATATTTCTTTTTGCCATGAAAAAGAAAACATACATAGTACATTCACACACAGACATAATCTATGTATAGATTCTTTTACGAGCAAATTTAAAATTATACTCGGATAATTACTCATCTTGAAGAACTTATAACAGAATTTGATTTCACATTTTAAGCATATGCTTAATATATGAATTTCTTCAATGGAAGAATGATATACAGTAAAATATACCGAATTTGTAGATCTAATTAATTAATAAACGTACCTCAATACAAAATTATTTTGATCTACGTAACTTTTCAATTGAATCCGATAATAATCTTGACTTACTAACTTGAGCCCTGTGTTAGTGTTCTTAATTTCATTTTCCTAGATGGATGACGTACAATTATTGTGAACACCGCCCCAACGACCCCCCCCCTCCCCCCCCCCCCCCCCCCACCCCCCAACAAACAAAATAAAAAAAGGGTGATATTATGAATAACATATAAATCATAAATAGCGACCATAAGTGAAGTTTTCTGTGTGTTCAAACTTCAAAGTGATGTGAATGCTTCATCTTCTTTTTTTGTTAATACTATTGTTTTGACTTTGTTGAGTTGTTAATCCATCTGCATCACGCTGCTTTCCTAAAAATTCTTTTGGAGACTAATATATGCCCCCAAAATTAGTTTTATTAAGTAGGAAACTGACTGATGATTTAGACCTTTTTGTTTGTTTGTTATCTCAAGAAAAATTAGTGCACAAGTCAATAAGTTCTTCCACTGCACATAATCAGTTTCCCTTCTTCACTCTCATTTCTCCAAAATTCAATACATCAATAGAAGAGAATTATTTCCACAAGGAATATTAGAATGCAAGAGATATGAAGTTCTGAGATTAATTCACATAATAAAAATACTTCGGTTTCGATCTTTAGATCGAAGAATAGGAAAAGAATATAATATATATATATATATAAATGCGTGTATGTCAGATGTGTACATAGACGTGTATATAGAAAAAGAATACAAAATTTATATTTGTTAGCATGTCAAAATCGTAAAATCAAAAACATTTGACAGTAGATAAATGGGAATTATTAAGGTTAAATTAATTGAGTCAAGTGAATAAATTCGTTAATTTATCGAGCCTAAAATGGAATCTCATATAATATCAAATTTATTCGTTAATTAATTATATTACTTTTTACATATAATATTGAGTTTGAATGCTTTGAGTAAATTTAATTTAATTAATACAAAATTTTGAAAAAAATCGAATAATCAACCTACTTTTAAATTGTGCATGTTTCAATATATATTTGATAGGGGTCGGCTTATCAGCCTCCCTGACCGGACCCAAGTGGAGCCCGACCTTTCCCTGATGGGCTCCTACCCCGTTCCTCCTGCCAACGCTCTTGTTCACCCAGCAATTACCTACCATCACTCATGTCACACAAATCACACCAATACACATGTATTGATCCACATAACCGCTCGTGTAAGACATCACGTGGCCTCATTCTAGAAAACCTTACAGTAACCCTTCTCGAGTAATCCACTTCCTTCATTGCCTAATTTCCCCTTAAATAAGCTGTCACATCACATGAAATTGGCCTGCTTGCCAACCCCCTCTGGTAAATCACTAAAATGCTATAAATACATCTCTTACATCACATGCCAAGGATAATCACTATTTTCACTCTTCACACTATACATATACTACTTAATTTACTAGAGTCCTCTCTCTCTACTCATGCTAATTCTCATGTCGAAGGAGTTTTAAGGGCAATTCTCGCCGCCGTTAATGGTGCTTCTTGTGCATGTTTTCTAGATTAATGTTGGGCTGACTCGCTTGACTCCTCCAGGCTGACCTAGCTATTCCACAACAATATTATTAATCTTGTGAGTGGAACATTAGTCCAACTAAGTTAGTTCGTTTAATAACGCAATAAACAAACTTAAGTAAAAAAAAATGTAATTTCAATCACATTCTTTGTAGTAAAATACTTGCCTTCATCTTTGTTTCTTACTTTTCATTTTTATTTTTTGACAAAATTCCTATATTAATCAAAATTTGTAAGTTTTATGACATAATTACCTTTCACTTTGTTAATAACACTTAGTAACACTCCTTTTTCCACTGCCCAATATATAACAGCTTTTTGACTTTACCAATTTTTTTTATTTTTAATGAAGTATAACTACTAACCATATATCTTTAACTTTCTCCTGACATTTCAAAATATTGAACCCAAATTTCACCTCATGATAATCGAAAATTTCAAAAGTTTAAACACAACAGCACTATTGTTTTTCTCTCATCCTTGCTTCTAATTTGAAAGAGCATATTAGTAAAATCAATTTAAACAATTTTTTAAAAATGTGAATCATTTTAAAGAAAAAATTAACAATGAGGAATAAGGACAAGTTGATGAAAATGTCACGATCAGATAATTGTTTTCCATGAATCTTCCTCGAACATGACGAGTAGTTTGGATAATATATGTAAAATTTCGTAAAAACCGTCGTTCGTTTTAGCCGTGCAATTGAACCCAATGCGCGATGGACGGAAGAACTTTTCGGTACAAGTTTGTTTGAATACTCTGTTTCTGTTAAAACCTTGTTTTGCCCAATGTCCATATATACTATTATTTGACATGGTAATAATTGTCGCAATAAAAATTACTCCGTATAATATTAGATATTAACAATTAAATCTATTTCGAATTTTGTTATGAATGGATTTAATGACAGATTTTTTTGTTAGAAACTCTTTCTTTTCAATTACTTGATAATGCAACCAAGAACTAACCACGGCCATATAGAATCTCCACATTAATTCACTTTGAGATTAAATTACTGCAAATTTTTAGGTAAAATTAATGGTAAAGATCCAATATTGCGAATTTTGTTGCGATAAATATTATGATGTAGAACAAAATCTTCATTGTTTATATTATATTGCTATTGTTTCTTATTTGTAAAATCTTAAGTTGTTGCATTTTACAAATAGGAAAATTACTGTAAATTGTAAAATGATCAGCACAGATTCAAGGAGTTGGGCTAAATATAGAGGGTTCTTTTTTATCATATTACTTGCAAAATCATCGGTTATAATCGTAATTCTATTTTAACAGGTAAAGAAAAATTCTTGAAGAACAAGTTGAAAATATCAAAAGGCATTTACAGAGTGGCATTTAGCATCTTTCGATGAGGTAATAACCTTATAGTAAAATGACATTAATACTTTTAATTAGTGAAAGAATATTTATTAAAAAAAACTCACCACGTGTTCCACCACGATCCCAAAACAGAAACAAATTAAAACCCAAAACTAGAAATAAATCCATATTGATAACGTAAATTAATACAAAATTTTAACTGTGTATAAAAGGTTAAAAAAATATAAAATATTAAGATAATTTATTAATAATTATACTCCACAATCCCATTGGCAAATAAGTAATCTTCTATTTGGAGTCGGTGAAGAAACTGTTGATAGAAGGCATAACCTCGGGAGGGCGACTCTTAAGAAACTTGCGGAGACTGTGTTGGCTATATTTTTCCCCTTCTTCATAATTTTCCAGAACTGCTGTGCTACGGTGCTCTTTGTTAACTCTGCAACCATAAATATTATTTTTTCAAAATAAGATATATATATATATATATATTTCTAGTTTTGTACAATAAATTTTTTGGAGTAAAAAATTTATTTAAAAATATAACATTTTTATTGTTTGTGAGATAAGAGGTAAAACAAAGTTACATTTTTACGGATGTACCCTTATAGACAAGTCTAAAAGATTTAGAATGTAAGAGATTAAAGAGTAAAATTTGTATTATATTTTTAGAAGTAAAATCTAATTTATTTTTTTCCTATTTCATCCCAATTTTAAAAAGAAAAATTTAGAGAGTAAAGTCGCAATTTTTTATGTATCATTCTTCCATTTTCTCTTCGTAAAAAAATTCACAAACACCACTTTGTTTCTTGTTCCTTCCTCTCCTTTTTCTTCTCTACCCAAATTAACTCTCAAACAAACGTTATTTCTCTTTCTTTTCTTCTCTCCTCAAATTAAAACTCTCAAACATACAGCAAGAGACTACCTCTTATATAAGTTGTGACTACCTAAAATATTAAAAGCTGCACAAAAAAAAAAAAAAAAAAAACAATTGTCCGCATTTAGATTTTGTTAATTTAGAAATACATTCGTACCTGACATCGGGGTTCATAAACGCATTCCTTGTTAGCTGAAAAACGCACATACTTGTCACGAAGGTCATTGCTGCCAGTAGAGGATATACCTGTTCACAAAATCTTTTATATGATATTTTTGTTTCAAAATTATATATATTTTTTATTTTTATTTTTGTAAACGAACACACTTCGTTAAAAGAAAATTTAATAATTTTAATTTTAATTCGATAAGAAAAGATGAATTATGATCCATTTATGTAGCTACGATCAATTGAAAACAAAATTGGGCTAAACACATTCAACTTACCTCTGGTATGATCCATTTAGCCATTTCAGAGAACAAATCACAAAGGGGTAAAATAAAGTTGTCGTCTCGAGTAGAAACTGTTCAAAATACTTATAAAAATTTTCAATAAAAGAGGATGGACTTGATATTTATGGATTTCAAGAATTCCAGAATGTTCATATACAAATACAGTGGGCTATTAGCAGCAATTCTAGTGAATAATTAAAAACAAAACCAGGGGCTGAGCCAATTGTTTAATGATATAATTATTAGGTTACCTTAACCAGCAAAATTAGATTTGATATAAAGATAAATCTTAATTTTGCTTTTCTGGAAAACTAAGCGCCTAGTTTGACTCTCTGGGAATTTGAAATTTCTGTAGAAATTGTTTTAACTTCCAACTCATTATTCGATTTACAATAAAGGGGTTTGACTTATCTAGTACTAAAATGAGGTCAATTAAAAAATATCTTTAATTAGCAAATACTCCTATATTTTACTTTTATATACTATATCTACTCTCTTCAATTTCTTCTATCAGTGTGAGTGTGAGTTTGTCAAATGCTTGACAAACCGCTACATTAGCCGTGCATAAAAATTGGTCAAATGCACATGCAAAAAATTTGTATTTTTAGTAAAGCATTTGATTTATTTTTTTAATGTGTAACCTAATAGTGAGATACGACTACGCATCTTCATATTAGTGTATATAGGAAGGTGACATGTCCCGAGTTATGATCGTTATCAACCAGAAATATTTATAAATATTAATAAAATTCTATTGAATTATTTACTTGTTTCAGGCTTTCCGCAAAGCCGGGCTTCATGTCGATGTTTGTTCAAGCTTTCAACACTATAGACTATGTATAATGTACTTCGTACTTCAAGAAATTAGATATGATTAATGTACTTTTTTTTCCTCGTAGGTTATAAAGTAAAAATATTTAGTAATACAGATCGAAAATACACCAGGATGTAATATGAATATTTGTCATTTGACATGTTTTGATACTTAGACTCCATTTGATGTAAGGATTTTTTTTGAAAAATGTTTTCTTTCATTTTTTTTGTTGTTTGAAAACGGAAAATATTTTTCACTATTTGTTGTATAATGAAAAATTCAAAGTTATGAAAATATTTTCATACTCTATATATATTTATACTTTTTAATATTTTCAAAAAATGACTTACAAAGTTAAAAAAGAAGAAAACATTTTTCAAAAATTAATCAAGTACCACCCCGCCGCCGCTCACCCCCCAACCCCACCGTTGCCGCCATCACTACCATTTTACTATTACCATCATAATTGCATTTTTTTTTTCAAATTTACAATCAAACATCAGAAATTGAGAACATTTTTTAGAAAAACTTTTTAGAAAAACGTCTTACAGGAAAATATTTTTCTTAGATAATATTTTCCTATGAAATCATTTTTAAAAAAATATTTTTCATGTATCAAACGATGCATGAGTAAAACCGATTCTAAGGGAGGAAAGAAAATTTTGCATTATGCATCTCACTGTCGACAGATGAATTATCAGATCTAACGCCTCACTGTCGCCGCCATCTGTGGTGGCTATGGTACGCTATTTGTCGGCAGCAACAGAGATGTGGTGAGGGCAACAGGATTGGAGAGATGACAGAGCAGCTCTATCGTCAATGAAAAAATGGGATAAAATAAGGAAGAATAAATGTGTACTTGCAGCAAATCATGGTACCGAAAAGCAATGGTAAATATCAAGAGATACTGTTAAGACTTTGTCTTATACTCCGTAAATGTTATCCTCCAGGAAATTTCCATAAAATACTATTCTTGTAGCAGAAAAACGAAAAGGAAATGACAGAATATTGTTTTAAACACAAAATAATTACTATTATTATTGGCATAATAACCAAAATTTTCAAGTTAATTCTCAGTTACAACTAATCCAAGTTACAACAAACATCCATTCCTACTGATCAATAGGCTGGGAAATTCAAATTGGAGAAGGCATCAGCATCGCGTCGAGCATCATTGCCATTCTTGGTCATTGGATAAACAAAACTTCATCCACTCCCGTCAGTTGCTTTTGTCAAAGAAGTGAGATTCAACCTGCAGGTAAACATTTACAATATTGATAACTCCGAAACAAGCTTAAAGATGAAACAGAATGTATCTGCAAATTTGGGAACAGTTTACAACGAAAAATCAATAAATTTGCTGGTTGAATTTTTTATAGTAGTGATTACTTGACCATACCTAATAAGTGGCTTCCGAGGAGGCAAAGGTGCATACTCTGATGCAACACTGGAGAAACTTGTTAATGCAACTGGCTGTGGTAAGATACATAAAAGGAGAAAGAAGTCAGCAAAAATTGAGCTCAATATACGAACTTTGTTGTTAGAAATTAAACGGAATGAAGAATCAAAATATTATTAAATTGAAGGTATGTCATGTGTCATCTGCACAAATAGAATCAGTGATAGCAAAAGAATATTCACATCACGCAGGGAAGAAACTATGCTTCCAGATGCAACCAAATCCATTACAACTATCTATGCAGTTGTGTTGGTTAACTCTATGAAGACAACTCTTTGGCACAACGAATCAACATTTGCAGCATAAAAAAATACCACACAAAATGCACTTCTTATCTACTAAATGACGCATGCATGATGAGAAACTCAATATGCACAACCACCATAAATTGTAAACAGCCAGGACCTCGAGCTCCTCCAGAACTCCATTCTGAGAAGACTTGCAGCCAGAATTGGTCTCTTTTGATGCTGTTGATGCTTCTGATGCTTCTGTTGCTGATGCAGCAAGTCTTTGTTCTGTTGAAGAATGCACAACATTGCTTTTTGAAGCAATATTGACATGTTCAACTTGATTAAGTATATTTGAAAAATCTTGGTGGTTAACAATCAGACCAGAAGATTGCTCTAGATCGCCGCCTTGCCCTTCAACATCTTGCCTATCGTGGGCACTTTTCTGAGGACATCTTGCATCAATCAAGGTGTCTCCAACACTAGCTTCATCTTGTTGCCTGGATCTTGAATTCCCCTGAAATTCTGCATCATTACAAGCAATAGGCTTGCCCATGGGTTTGTGTAAGATTATCCCTGCACCAACTTCATCTCGTTTCATTTTTTTCACACCCCCAACATTAGAAGAGTCATGTCTCTGCCGTTTTGGAAGCACACGACTTTCACCAGTAACTTTAACAGGATGGGGTCTGACCCCACCAGGAAAGACAAAATCAGGAAGGTTCTTTCTCCTAGCATGACACACATGAATCAGCATTGTGGGTTTCCAGAAACTGTATGTCCATACGGCATGCTTAAACTCTTCTACTGTCCTCCTTATATCAAACTGGTCACCTTCTTGACCATCAGTGTCTCTTTTCTTCCGTAAACCCATGAAGAAGCAGTTGTGGAACCGTCTCATATTGTCTGTAAATTCACCAGGGTGTGGATGACACTGAAGCATGCGTCTTGTGTCCCTCTCAATCTAATTCAATGAACAATATATCATAAATGATACATAAAAACTTATAAGACTTCTTCAACCAAGAAAAGAGGAAGTGGGATGTCACCTTCAAAGTAAGCCAACGAAGTTTAGATTCAACCCAGCCTTTCCATTTCCTCAAGTCCTCGTCATTTTCTGCTGCTATATCTATCTGCAAATAGTTTTTATATGCTTCAAAGAACTGGAAGCGCTCAAAAAGAGTTGTCCAGCTAGCTTTACCTGCTTCTATGGCCTGCGAGTGTCAACAAAATTCATTTACGATGCCGAATTTAATATTTGAAAAAAAGTCGTGAATAATCTCAAATAGAGATACAAAACCAGACTGAGCAATCATATACATGTTTTACAAATTCCAACAGAAACAGAAACATTCATGGACTACTATATATGACCAAAGATACAATATTTCGGATACGCCAACAGCTAGAGTATTGGCCGAGCAACCCACATTGATTTAGGATAAGAACTGGAACTGTGATCAAATTATCAGCTTCAAGCTCTGAAAGTTTGAGTTAGAATGCAACCGAAAGTTTTGATTTTTACTTCAAAAACAACACAGATCCAATTAATCTAAGCAATCATGTCAGGCTTGAATTTGGCCTAGGGATATGGATGTGACCAACTACTATATAACCTTACAAGTTAGTTTAAACCATTAAGAAACCACAGGCATACTTTAGATGATCGAAGCTTTCTCAACTTTAAAAACTTAACGCACATAACTAAATGTAGGATATGATGCGAAACTTGAATCAAAATAAAATCATGCTTGATTTGATTATAAGATACCCTTCAATTTGAGCTGAGACAAATTTAGATATTAACGAGCCACAAAGATAGAATCCTAATAGCATGAAACCCAAAAAGACGCTCACAAAGGATTCAATGTTCTGGTAGCACTGGTACAACTGGAGCACTGCTCTGTAGTGAACTATCACACTAGAAGATAAAGAGGTCGTCTTTGCTTCTTCCCACAAGTTCCAAAACTTTTTGTTATAGGTGGAAAAGTCCCTAACCCTGTGTACCAAGCCGAAAGATAGAAACTCTCAAAGCAGCTAAATGAAAGAACACAACCTTCAAAGTATATATCCAACTGGAGCAGAAACAATTGCTACGAGTCTACGACCACAGTTATTTAATGTGCAAAACACACCAAGGCGTAAAGGTCTCCTTGGGGCTTAGGCACGAGGAGTGAGGTGAGGCTCGCGCCTTATCGAAACACAAGGAGTGAGGTGAGGCTCGCGCTTTATCGAAACGAAACACAAATATTTTAATAGTAACTAGTTTATTGAGGCACACGCTATGCGTGTGCAAGAAAAATATTTTTAACTTGTGAGGAAAAAATAATAATTTTCTCAAACAAAATATTATTTTTATTAAAGTTGGAGTTTTTGTAATAAATTAATAATATATTAAATTTAGAGATAACTCAAATGAGAGTAGTAGCCTGTAGAGAGGTTACTAACATGCGGCAGTCTTTTTGGGAGTCAATTTGCCGCAAGTTTTTTTTTTCTTTCTCCTGGTGTGACGCAAACTCACCAGGTAATTATTCTCACCCCCCAAAGTTTTAATATAATAGATAGAAGAAGAAGATATAGTATAATTAATTTGGTACTTCACTTGGCAGTAAGTGCTACTAAACAAATTACCAAGTAGTAAATCAATAATTAACGCTAGTAGTACTCAATACCCCAAACAAAAATTGGACCGCATAATCATAAAGAATTAATTGAAAAAGGGCCTTGGTTTAGTAAGATGTGCCTCAGCGATGCCTCATGCCTCGCACCTTACATGTTGATGGGCGCACCTAATTGAAGGGGATGGCCTCATGTGAAGCTAGGCACAAATGGTCGGATGGAAAGCCTTAGGCAAAAAGCATACTTGAGAAGAAAACGATTGTACAATTATTACTTGAAAAGAAAAGAAAAAATAATGGTATGATCATTCATCTACCAAAACCAGATTTGTAAAAGACAAGTGCTATAACACCTATTGTTTACAGGATACTTGAGCAGATAACAGTAAAGCATTAAGAATAAGTAGTTCAGAAACTAAAAGAATACTCAATTATAAGTTTTTCTAATGTTCACTAAACAAGAGAAACTTGAAATTGAGCAGAAAGTACCTCACAAATGTCATTCCCTCTCTTAAACTCTTCAATCATGACTTGCAAGGTACTTGAGGAGACATTATAACTCGAATTCATGCAGGGATATGCAGGCGTTATGATAGGCATGAGATGCTGTTTGTCTTTTACATTTTTCCTTGGATCCCAAACTGGAAAACCTAGGGAACCTTCCTGGATAGGACATAGCATTACCGGATTTGGCCAACGCCAAAGGTTGAACACTCTAAAGAATCGAGACACCAACATGCTAGGTAGAGCATTTGGGTACAGCTGGCAAATGCGAGCAACAAGCAATGCCCAATTAATCCCACCAAGAAACCCCAAAACCTGTACAAACCAAAGAGCCAGGTCAACTAAAAATTGAACACTCTCCTCAGCAAAATATCTCCAAGCAATTTGATATAGAAGAATAGAACCACAGGTTACCAAAGGCATAAAAAATGCTATCACTTACATTGGAATAAACTCCTCGACGTTTTGCCCAAAATCTCATGCATCTAAGTGTAGTACGAAAATGCTGCAGATGATAGACATGCAATTACTTCAATTTGCGAGAAGAATAATTACCAATGTATAAATCATCGCAAACCTGAATATCTGGGACCAAAAGCTGTATTTGGTCAGTGACTCTGCAGCCGTTGAGACTAAGAACTGTCGGTTCATCCACATTCAGTAGTATAGATTCTTGTAAAACATTCAGGTCCTGCAAGGGGGAAAAATTCGATTGTATTTCCACAGAGGCTTGCGGTATAGTTATGCCACAAGGCAATATGCAGAAAGATATTTTACTTCTTTTCAATGGGCGGCACAAGATTAATAAACAAAAACTTGATAAAAGTCATCAATTTATAGCCAACAAAACCTTTAAACTAATGACATAAATTAATTGGCAATGAACTTCTTTAGTTGTGTTATATAAAGAAGTTAATTATGATTCTATCAAGGATGTACTACAGAACGTAAAGGATATTACAGACAAACACGTTTTTGTCAGTATTGCAAATCATATCCCTACACCCCTCCCCACTAATGATGATGACGATGTACTACGGATGTACTATAGAACAAAAAGGATAATATTGTAAACATGTATTTGCAGTATTGTGAGTCATATCCCTTCACCAGTCACCACACACCCCACTAATAATGATGATGATGATGATGTGACCACAACAATCTGAAATCTACATCCACTACTGTGACAGATCACAGAATTATTGTTAACTTTAAACTTATTTCCATCTCCATTATCTACCACCTTAGAGATGTACTGAGCTGTGCAAATGAGCACATTATAATGAAAGATAATTGGAGTATCAATTTCAAATTGACAAAGATGTGGATTACATCGAGAATCATTACGTACTTCAGGGATAGTAAAGAGTGCCACATTAGCATAAAGAAGGTCTATAGAAACGCCGTTGAATTTGAACTTCATGACAGGAACATGAGCATCGGATACAGGGTGAAGTTCCTGAACTTCAGGCATCTCCGCCAGCATCCTATGCAGTTCGCCAAAAAAATCTTCCTACACATTATGTCAATAAGAGTATTACATCTGATAAAGCATGACTTCTAACTTTAGAATAGAAAGACCAAAATCTGAAAATAGCTTTAGAAGTAAAAGGCACGATTTCTCAATCTACTTTTCGAGTCGCATATCTAGGTCCCACGCACAGAGTGTCTATATCTGCACCAGGGCCATGTACCTATATATTTAACAATCATAAAAATCAGTTAGTAAAACAAGATACAACAGAACGTGTTACTTTAAATTCAAATGCTATTACCCAAGAGAAATACTACTGTGGTATCAGCAAAATCATAAACACTACTAATCTGGACATGAGGTGTGCTTTTTCTCCCCAGTTTCAGTTTGACTTTCTTGGTTTTTTTCCCCTAATCCTGATTCAACTCTCATATGCGGCCCTCCATGACCCTGACCCCACCGGTTAATAAATAATATTCATGTCCAAGGTAAGCAAAACAGAGAACCTTGTCAATCTGATCATTACGACCAGATACGGATACTTTTGTGCGCCATGTTCTATACCATTACATAATTACTACAGCAATCCATAAACAACTATGCCAAGAATACTAGTTATCCATCTAAGATGTGAAGTAATATTAGACCTTGATATTCCACAATAGTTTTCTCAGCAGTCAGCACAGACTTAATATCTTCAACCAACGAAGAGTAAGATACATAGAAAAGAGGGTCATGATAGAAATTTGTGCACATTATGCTAACGTGTAACAATCCATTTAAGACATTCGCACCAAGCTAAGAGTATCCTTCAAGTGAGAAAAGAAAGAAAGTCCGACCCCCGTTTTCTCCTATAACTATCTAAACAATATGTAGTCCACAAGCAGTTTCTTCTTTTTTTTTTATGTATGCTCAAAAACTTGCTGCATGTAGCGTCATACGGATCTTTTGGATTATCAAGAAACTTGGCCAATTAAAATCTAGGTAATTACTTATAGGTGAACCATAATAGCTTCGTTACTACATACAAAATGACATTCAAAAGTCCACACCAGTACACCACCATTGAAGTTTTTATGTGATTGTGGATAGGATGTTTAGTGTTTTTACCCATCACCCAACAAACCTAATGACCACAAGAAGTGGCTATAACCCTTTCCACAATTTCATACATTTATCTTGGCAGTCGATATTTCTACCGAACACAAAACTAACGAGTGACAGCAACAATATTAAAAACAAATGAATCATGTTGAACTATGAAAGACATGGATTACATACACCAAGCCGGTAAGACCCAAATGTGAAAATCTTTGCACTGGCTTCTTGGACTAGCTGTTCATTGAACCCTTTAGCACGGCTGACATTCTTCACCCATGTCTTCACAATCTATATTTTGCTTCAGATTAGAAACATAATCAAGACACAATACCAACCATTGGATCTACCAATAACAACAAATTAACCTGGTTAAGCCTCCCTAGCACTTCCTCCCTTCTAACAGCCTCTTCATGGCTTTCATACAGCCCAGCATCTGCAAGAAACTGAGATTCCAACAATTTAAGTATCAGATATCCACAATCAGACTTCTTTTTTAGTATATTTAATTCAGTGGTGTATGAAATTAGTAGGAGATACATGAGTTATGAAAGCTGAAACACATCGATCAAATTCACTAAATTGTTAAGTAACCAATGTAGAATATCTGTAACGATATAATTGTAACAAAACATACTTTTCTTGAGTACTCTTTCAATGAAAATAAAAAAAATAGAATTTTTAATCTAATTTCAAAGTTAATTTATTCATATATTGTAACCAATTGAACTTTAAATTTGTCGACAATAAATCATCATCAATAAACATAAATTCAAGATATAAAACAAAAGAGATGTGGTTACTAGAATATACTTCCAAAATCAGTGATGACCAACCTTTTCCAATTCGCGGGTCTTAATCACATCAAACTCGGTAGGCTTTCCTGTAGAAATTGGTCCCGAGAACCCACAATGTGATCCAGAATTACTGGAACCAAGGCCAGTCATGAAGCCTTTGTCCTCTTTCCACAGTTCAATAAGTGTTTTATACAATAAAAAGAAGTAAAATTTATTTTAACCTTCTTAAGTATTCTTCTCCTTGTTTTTTTCTTTTTTTTTTGGCCTTTTTTTTCTTCAAATAATTGAAATTAGAGCTCAGTAAGGAATAGAGTGATATAACTGAAGAACAAATACAGAGAAATTCACAAAGAATCCACTAATAGCAAAATCTTTCATTTAAATTTGGGAGGGACCAGCGGGTACAACTGCATTGAGCATACAAGGAAATCATAACCCTAATTTGCCATTGATTATATGCACAATTGAGACATTTTCTTCATCTTTCTCTACAGACAGACTACAAAAAGAACACAAAGAACTCAATGAAGGACAATTAATCGAAACCCTAATATAGACAAAATCAGTCACCGGAATCGATCAGGTCTCGAATTAGCTATCCTTTATGAGATCTCCGTCCTGGCATTGGTCCTGTACTGAACCAATCAAACCTTGAAAAACAACAAAGAAGAAGTGATCAGAATGACGATCACAGATACAAGAGAATGGCCATTTTGCATACGAGTTCACATGGATTATACCAGGTGAAGAACGGAAAGGTGTGAGCGAATTAAATACTGCGATTTGAAAAAGATGATGCAATGGAATTGACAAATTCACACCGCCTCTTCTGGTTTTGATTGCCACGATATATATATATATATATATATAGAGTAACCGAAGGCGGTTGGTTGGCTCTCACTTGGCTGGTAGCGGCCTACTGCCCGCGCCTTTCCTTCGGGGCCCTTTATTATTAATAAAGGCTTCTATTTGTAACCCTCCCATACAAACTTAATTTGAGTGTTTTTTTTTTTTATTTTATTTGACTCGTTTACTGTAATCCCCACCAATTATCGGTATTTGAATTTTTCATTATGAAAAAATTTGATAAAATGTTTGGTCAAACTATGGTCTACTAAATTTTAAAAGGTTCACGAATGTATTTAATACCGTTGAACTTTTATTATATTTGATTCGGTTCAAAATAATAATCGTTTTAATTCATATTATGTATATTAAAAAACTCAATAACCATAACATTGAAATAATAAAATTGCAAACAAAAATTTCATTTCACCATTCACAGGAAATATAAATACAAGAAAAAGAAATTGCTAAATTAATTTTATTGGTAGTATTCACCGGAGATACGAGAGAGATTAATGTCAATTTTAGAAAACAAATAAATATACTATATTAAAGTGTGAAAATAACTAATAATATAAAATTTTAAAACTTTTCTAAAATATCTTATAATATATTATTATAAACCGGAGTGAGTAATTTATATAATAAATATGTTCCAACCACAATAGGGATATTTAATGTAATTTATTCCTAATTTGTTTGTTGATTGATTATATTGATTAAATAAGAATTATAATTAATTAATAACACAAAAACACAAATATAATAACTAAATTAATTTTAAATCAAATTTTGATTAAAAAATTATGAGAGATAAAATTTATTTTGACCTTTTATAAACGATGATAAGATTTTCTTATCGCGCATTAATTTCTTTTTTCCGTTAAAGTTGCCTTTGTAACTTTGTGTGGTACAAAACATTATCCAGTAAATATTTTATTTGGCATTGTGATAAAAAGGAAATGAAACGAAACTCGTGCAAATCTGCGACGCGAATGGATAGGTGGGGTCATGGTCAGATTCGCCCGTCATATAACCGTCATGGTGAGATTCGCCCACAGTTTTTCACTCCCACGCTATTTCGATTTCCCTCTTCTTCTTCTTCTTCTTCTTCTTTTTTTTTTTTAATAATTACACATTCATTAATTAATTTACATAATATTTTATTAATTTATAATATTCAAAATTCTAACATGCTCATTTAAAATAAATAGTCGATTTCTCTGTTTAATTTTATCATGCTCTTGTTAGGATTTGACATTTGGAATTTTCTCATTCCCCTTTTTTTAGCATCTTACGTTACTATAAATAACCATGTATAGGAAATATACATACTTTAATACAAGCCTAGAGGGAGCCCGGGAAAGGACTTGACCATATTTGGTACAACTTATTTGAAGTAATTGATTATTGTTAAACTCAATATATATTTAAATAAGTAAAAAGGCGTATTTGACATAATTTATTTTAAATCAACATATTTGTGTAAGAAGTTATTCTGTATGACAAATCAATTATATATAAGTATATTAATAGAGAAATGCCACTTTTTTATCCCATTTAATTGGTAACTTGTGTAATGAACTCAAAACTGGCATGTTACAGGTTGACTCAATTGAGTGAGTTGATAGTGTAAAACTGTATTGTATAAACTTCTTAATTTATCAAAGTGTCTTTTAAACTTGCAAAATAATTATTATTGTTTTGAATTTTTAACCGATTGTCCTTTCAAATTTCATCATTCTGAGGTCAGAGGAGTAATTTGAAAGGACATGGAATACAACATGTGAGTCTATATATATATATATATATATATATATATATATAAACTCATGCAATACAAAAAAAAAAAAAAATTCCCCAATATTACCAAAGTAAGAATATAAATTTGAAAAAAATACTTCAACCACCATTATAAATTAAAAATATAATTTCACACGTGAAAACACATCCATAAACTTAAACAAAAAATATATATGTGAATATTCTTGCAGGAATAGGTTAATTACAACCTTAAAAAACCCTAAGAATTAATATTATCATTATATGAACACATTGTCATTTGCCAATGTGCTACTATTTATATTAATATCAATTATAGTATACTTTTCTTTTCTTACCGAATATATAAAGTGAGATATGAAAAATATAATATGGTTAAATAGATATCGTATAAATAAAAATATTATTGAGAAAAACGCCGGTGTGAGCCCGGGGCTCCCCTAACAAGTGACTAATATAGATATATATTTTTTAATCTTGACTAACATATGTAGTATAAATTATAAGTAGTTAAATCTTGTAAGTTAATAAAAACATCTTACAAGAAAGTTGTTGATAAATGTAATAATGTGCTTAAGTTTTTAAGCGTCTGAACACCTCTTTCAGGTCCGAGCCAAACTCAAACTCAACTCCAAGAACTCATTTTTTATTCTCTACTCACTTGCAAATTTTGTGGATAATGCTGCTTAATTATTTACTTCCTCCGTTTTACAAATATATTTTAAAATTAAAAATACATTTTTCTAAATCAAACAAATATATTAAACTTCAAAAGTAATGTAATAAATAAAAAATTTAAATACAATTTATGCTATGACCAACAGTTTTTATTTTGAAGATTATATTAGTTATATAAACTAAAATCAACTAAATTGACATTAATTTACAATTTAATGTCATATTTTGACTCAATAAGTCAGAACTCATTCAATTTTTAAATCTTAAAACAAATGATCGTATTTTGCTAAATAGCGACAGCAATGAAGTTCGTACAGTACAACCACGTTACCAAATACAAGTGCGTTAAGCCGAAGATACTGAGATACTGTACTTCTGCATCACTGTACCACACTTAGCTAGAGATTAAAACCTATTATGAGTTACTATAGTCATTATTGCCGATAAGCACAAGATATAAAACATCCGGAAGGAAGTAATTGTAATTTCCCACTTCACTAATGCACTTTATACACTTATAGAATGTAGATCAACTACAAAAAATGATTGCATCACTGCTAAAGATGATGGATAGATTAATTGCAGGACACAGGCAATAAACAAACTACGTAACAACTACTTGAAGCGACTTTGATGTACAGCTAGCGATCAAAACAAAATAAAATAAAACAAAACAAAAACAGACAACATGCTTCAATATCTCTAGTGTACCAATGTCGCCAAATGCTTTCGTGGTGTTGTATCACTACTACTTCATTAAAAGCAAAACCTACATAATGTCTTTCATGAAGCAGTGTCTTCTACTTTCTTCTGCAATTCCTGGTGAAGGAAGTTGAAATAACTAACATAAACAAACAAAAATTGATAAATAACTTAATATCTTCCAAACATTAATAGTCTAATTGCAGAATGTAATACATATATACCAGTTTAAGGGTACCAATAGACTGGCGTTGCCTCTCTTTCTTCACACGGTGACACTCGCCACACCAGCCAGAAAAATCTTTCTGATATTTCTTAAGCTCTCTAAACACAGAGCTGAATGAAGGTGGTTTGAAATTTTTAGATAAGGACAAAAAACAGCTTAAAGAAAGAGAACTGCTATTAAATATAAGAAACGTGCATAGATTATTAAATCAATTGTTTTTAATGAAATTCAAAGAAATATGTGGTATATTGGTCATATTTGGGCTTAAACTCCATCAATAGACTTTCTTTTCATCTAGAATATCTAAAAAGTGACACCCATTATTATCCGTCAGACAAAAATAATTGATTCTACGGTATTTCACTGACATAGCCCAAAAGAATCTGTTTAAGATGGTACAAACTTCATGCAAGCCCATTAGATGCTGGGTTGAGGATGATAGTTACAAAACATGGTTTATACCAGAGAAGTTGCCATTGGTCAGAATTACACTATTACATTTCCTAATTTTAAATGTCAAAGGTGATTGAGCTACGTACAAGGTAAGTAGTATATTATAGACATTAGTGTTGTGCTTGGTTACTCGTTGGAATGAGAATGAGAATGAAACAAATTTAAAGAAGAAAAAGTAGTGGTGGAAGAGAAGGATGACAAAAAAATAAAGTGAGCTTGGAATGAAAAATGTAATGAGTGTTGGAGTGGTCATTCTATGGCTTCTAGGTGATATTGTTCATCCCAACACTCAACAATGAGTTTCATTTCAAGTCCCCTCTATTCCTTGTTATCATTCTCTTCACCATTGTTTTTTCTTTTTTAATTTCATTTCATTCTCATTCCCATTCTGAAGAGTAACCAACCACAGCATAGATGTTTTTATTAAAAAAACTCTTTTCTTCTCGTGATACACATATACAAAAGTAGATGCAATGACTTAAACAATAAACATAAGCGATAAGAGCAAAGTTTCAAGGACTTGGGTACCTTCTGCACCATAAAAGCAAATTTACTCTATGCCCTGACGTGGTGGCTCTAGCACCATGTCGATGACGACCACGATGAACAATAGCACGTCCGGGAATATGGGAGTAATCATATGTCTCCTGTGGACATAAAAACTCCAGCTAAGTCTTATTGTTAAGAAATTATGCTTATGGTATAGTTTTTAAAGCTGTATTGCTGACATTTCTGAAGGAAAATTCTGCCCCTTGCAACAGTGCAACTCACTGTTACACAATATACTCCTCAGCTCTTGCATCTTTATATTAAAGCGTTGGACAAAATTATTATTCAGGAGAAAAGGATAAAAATAAAAGCAGAAAAGTGAGTTTTTCAAAGAGATTAAAAACTCTGCATCATGTTCTCCAATGATTCGGCATGATCATAAAAACATCATTGCACCGCATATACTCATTGAGTAGACTTGGTTGGTGTTTGTTAAAACTAAATGATTAAGATCTGGATGAGTAGGATATCTAAATAAAATAGTGCTTCTGTATGAAATGGATCTGAATGAAAATTATGCTGTTTGGCTTTTTTTGGTATGAAACATCTGAACCATTACAGTTTTACCAGTGTAGCCCTTATATTATTTCAATGTATTCTGGACCAGATTCAACTCTGAATGGTTGAGAAAGAGTTCCTAATCTTGACGAAATAGAAGCTCAACAATTCGCTCAGATGTGTTTTAAAGTTTACAAACAAGCTTTGCACCTCTGTCCGAAATTGACATGCTCTATTAAGAGACAAACAGACAAACAAGCAGGCACTTAGTACATATCCACAAATGATACTGGCTTCATATCTCAATCTTATATACTTTTCCCTCCCACCCTCGTACTCACCTTCTAAGTTTAAACATGTCCTTATAGTGAAACAATTGTTTGGGACCAGATATAGTATGCAGAATCGCCCAAGCCTAGTCATTCTTGATGCTACAACCATTAAACAAAAATAGTTTTCCAGTTTTTCAATTAGTCCAGTTGGCCACTCAATAATAGCATTCTACTGAACTTCTTAAAACTAACTACATTAAGGAACAACCTTTCTTAAAATCTCCACATACCTCTGGTTGAGTTGCCACATTTACATGTTTATCACACCGCACGCCTCTGAAGAACAATTCGCCACCAACAAATTTGCTACCCAAGCATACATTGAGGGTTACTTCTGAGTCATCGACATGGAAACCTAGCAATATGAGAGATTTTTAAGATCAAATACACTGGCTACAATGTCTCTCTCAAAAGATTCTGAAGCAACAGATACACAACTGGAGTAATAGATTAGTATTTTAGTAAAATCTATATCTTCAAAGACATCTCCAAATAAGAGGGAAGGGGGATTGCACTAGTTTCCATATTATCTGCTAAAGAAAGTCTCTCCATTCGACAAATATACTATTTTGACTATTTTCTATTCCTTTGCCTCAAAAGAGTCACTTACAAATAGATATCCACTAAAAAGAACTCGTTAGTTTATGTTGCATTATGGTGAATTATAATTTATAAGAAAAAGATTTAGAACAAAAGCATCATAGTCAATCCAATAGAGCTTCATTGAAAGAACCACAACTACATTGTTAATCTGCTGCATTCAAACTATTTAGCAATATGCCTTTCTTTCATCGTATTCAGTTGAGTTCAAAATGATTGCGAATTATTTAGTATCTATAAATATATACTTTAAACACCAAAACAAGGACAAATTGAAGGAAATGAGAGGCTGAGCGATCACCCACCAAGGTCCACATCTCTATTTATTCCATACTCTACCACAAAACCATGATGAGAATCAAGTGTGGATCCACCAACTTCAGGAAAGAAAACTGCAAGAACTCAACGCAGAATAATATTGAATTGATTAAGGAAGCAGATGGTCCCAACAATGAGCAAAGTCACGCAATTTATATATATCTTTTACTATTAAGATTTATTGACAAAAACATATAACCTTTAGATATTGGTTGTATGAAGTCCTCCATAAACTTGCTAAGCATTCTTTCCATGCCAAAGTCATCAAGAACAGCACCATATTTGTTCATCGTATTTGGTCGCATTATTTTGAATTTTGACTCGTGAATCCACTTTTCGAAATGTTCTACCTAGGCAATCAGAACCTGATAAGAAAACATAAAAGCTAAACTACAAGAACTGATGTTGCAGGCCAAAATACATAAGGCTATACAATACCTCAGCTAGCAGCATTTCACAAAAACGTGGCTGTAGCATTTCAAATGTTAAAAGTCCAGGAGAAGGTTCATAGATTATACGTCTAAAACTCTCCTCCTTGTTCTCACTGATAGCTTGGAGGAAAGAAGGAACAAAGAAGTTTGTAGGTTGCATAGTATATAGCTCCGGATGAAGACACTGGAAAAAGAAAAATGAATAAGCAATATAGGAAGAACAAAAGGTCATAACTGAAGAACATGTTATCTGATAAAAGAACTATGTGACTGTATAACTCCAATTCTATCATGATTTTGCAGATCCAGTTTCAATAGAATTATAGACTTGTATAAACAAAAAACCATTTTTGCTACCACATCCTTTGTAAATGACCAATAATGCAGGGATAAGACTGCTGACCATGAAAGCAAGTGACATTTCTTAAAATTGTAAATAATATATCCAGGAATTGATTTGTCAGAGTGTTCTTCTTTAGGTATAACAGTATTCACTGACATTCACTAATTGTCTATTTGTCCTGATAAGTCAACCATGGTCCATGAGTTAAAAGAATACAGTAATTACCATCACCCATATGCACAACATCATATCATTTTGCTTAAATATCCAGAGCATTCTTCAAGAAACAATAGAACATAGACCTGCTCTTTTGTTAGACCTTTGGTCTTTAAGACTACACCTATAAAGTACAACTCTAAGCTATCATTGGAAATTCAAGTGTAAAGATATAAACAGTTAATCTTCTTGTAACAAAGGCAAGTAATAATCAGGTTTTTAAAGCTATACAAAGAAAATTAGTACAGACCATCAAAGTCCTGAACAAAATTTTGAGCCCAAAAATAAAAAACCTGATAGTTGGATATGATTTTCTGTCTGTATTCTCTATGCCTCTGAACCTGTCAAAATAGTACTAGAGATGTCTGAGAAAAAATTTGGCCCGATTGCATACAATATAAGAAAGTCTCAGTAAAATACGGGGGGAAGCAGGTCAAATATAATACATGACAGAAAATGTAAGAAACATGACGCTGATGGCCCATCCAAAAATAAGAGGTACTCGAAGAGTCTGGAACAGTTTGTACTCTGTACCAATTTTTTACAATTAAACAAAGTGCCATCCGTTGTCTAAGTGTCAATTATCGAAAAAAGGTATCTCAAAGCAAAAGA
Organism: Centella asiatica; assembly: GCA_014636745.2. Classification (NCBI taxonomy): domain Eukaryota; kingdom Viridiplantae; phylum Streptophyta; class Magnoliopsida; order Apiales; family Apiaceae; genus Centella; species Centella asiatica. The sequence continues at coordinate 42,505,199 of CM025784.1, read as the reverse complement.
GAAGTCCACATGACATTGCATGTCATCCCAATTACTATGTACTCGGGTCATTCACATACAAAGCTACCAATTCTAATAACTTGTAAATTGCATTTTTTGCTCTATTTTGGTTTAGAGAAAATTGGCCTGTTTATTTATAACTAAAACGAGATGAGGTGGAGACCATTTGCATATCCTAATAGCAGATAATTTCACAATAACCATTGATTAATTTAATAACTTGAGAGTACTTGCCAAATTTGCAACAGAATCCGAAATTTTATTAGGATTTGGAGAAACATGGCATGACAAATACATTAAAATTCAGTGACCACGGAATCTGTAAGTGAAAGGCAATCTACTTGCTTATTTCTAGCTATATGAAAGCTTGATGATCTAAGCATAAAGAGCGTCCGACCAAGTGCACAACATATGACATTTTGTTAGTTATAAGTATACAACGTTGGTCTGTACAGCTGAAATTTTCTTGGATTACTTGAAACATGAACTTTAATACAGACACACACACAAAAAAATAATAAAAAATTAATAATAATAAGAACTCTCTGTAGCGACTACGGATAGAGCCACTAGACTATCAGAAACTATGCCGTGCAGACATCAGTTTCAATATATGCTTATTCACTGAGCCCTTTCAAGAATCACGCTTTCAGTGGTTTTCAAAATGTGATACCGTGTAAGGTCCCCAAAAGAAAACCAGAAACATGCAAAAAAGTTAATCCAGTGGAATATCATACAATTCAACCAAAGAAAAGAGATATTTTCTCATGAAGAAAATTTTTCAATATGGTATTAACCATACATGTGCCACTGGAAATGATGGGAATAGAAAACAGAGACGCTGACCAAACAGGTAATACTCTTTCTGGTAACTTATTTAATACCTTATATGTCCAATACTTCATTAATATCTTTGCAATTCCAACACTTGTATAATTTATCTGCATGTCAACAATATCAACGACACAATATCCCAAAAATTCAAGCATGAATTTGTACCTCATCTTCCTCGCTTTCCAACCAAAACGTGAATATAAACGCTAGAACCCATCATTTCAGTCGGATACAGTTAATTTACAGCAATTATGCAATCTCAAATATAAAACAAAACCAAACCCACAAATTCAATTTCTATTTTTGCTTTGACATTCCTCTGTTTTCGCGGTATGCAAACAATACAAACTGAATCCCTAGAATTAAACAAAGTAATATCAGCAAATGTACTCACTCGATTCCGTTCGCCTTGCGGTGATAACCGATGCAGAATCTCATGCATATGCAGAATTTTGGCGTCGCGATTCACATTCAACAAATTCGAAGGTAAATGCCTCTCGAGAGAGCTATATAACATAGGACTGAACTCCAATTCCAGATCCTCATAGTTCTCCGGTCGGTGATCCGTGTTTGGAAGCAAACGGAGACGATGTCCGGATGAAGCGACGCCGTTGCCGTTGCCGTTGCCGTTGCCGTGGCCGTTGCAGCTAGCGGACGCCATATTCGCCGAAATTCCCCTCCCTCCGATCAACTGCACCACCAGATATAGTTGTAGAGGAAGAGCGACTTACATAAAATTGCGTACACCGACAAAGAGGCAATGTCGGTCTAAGTATCTACACCGCACTGTGAATGGTGGTGGTAGGTACGCTACTTTGTAGGTTAGGGTTTGTGCGATTGACAATAATTAGGGTTTAGAGAATTACATTTCATGTCCTGATTTGTTTAGCGGGTTAGGGTTTCCGTAAAATGTATGCGATTTTAAATCCAATAATAATCCAGAACCCAACAAATCTGTGTTGAGTGGAATCGAAATTACTTCCAATTTAAAATACAAAAAATAAAAATATTATCTAATTTATGAATTTTTTGAATTTTTGTCATTTTGTTTGTAACTCTAACTGAGAGCAACAATTTAAGATTGATTTATTTATTCGAACTGGAGAATGTTGTTGATTGATTTATGTTTTTTGATTTTCAATTGATAAATATTGATGTATATAAATTTATATAAACTTTAAAGAAAGATATTTGTGCCCAAAATTACTAGTAATTAGAGTTGTTGTGAACATTAACTTTTCCATCAATATTAAAATCTAAAGATAATTAAGTTTTAGGTAAATTATTTTGTTAAAATCTATATATATATATATATATATATATATATATATCTTATGAAAACCTGCGTCTTTTATTAAAATAAAATTTATCTTAATTTAATTTCCTTTTCAACAATATTGAAGTAAAGTAATTAATTACAAATCCAAATCCATTGTTTTATGAAAGGTTATTATAGAATACAGTAATTTATGCCAAATTTTATAATCCATATTCTAAATACAAATATATTGATGAAAAAACACATTAATTAAAATATAGAGTGTGTAAATTTACATATTTTCTTATTATATTTAACACCATTATCATTACTATAAATACATAAGTTTGAAAAAATTGAGCCACTTAGGTGTGGACTTGTAAACCCAATATTTCAAATAAGAATGTTGGCCTACTTTTAAACTAAATATATCATGTAACGCTGAAAATAAAACAAGATACACTATTCATATTTCTCTTTGACAAAAATATAATTTAAAATAAAATTATATATTTATAATTATGTGTTTACGATAATAGTGTTGCACATCACTAAAATATATTAAAATTCACACACTCATTTTTTAATGTTTTTCTAATACATATAATTGGATTGACTATAAATAGTATAAAACTCAAAAATATAAAAATCTTGACAGAGAAATTTTTCATGCCAAACTTGGCATATTCTTTTTCACTATATGATATAGTATGTTTATAGTGTATACTTATTATATTAAAATATTGACTTTTCTTAATCAAATCAATATAAATTCACATTATATATAAACTATACTCTTTTACATTTAAGTTAAATTATTTCTAATTTACGAAATAATAGAGTTTTCTTTGTTCCCGATTAAGCAATACAATTTGACTTTATCGTGCTTGAAAATTTATATAATATATAATAAAATATAAATTATTTATTTATATAATTTTAGAGTAAGATGTGGTAAATCTAGGGCTTGGCTCCTCTCTATCACATCTTCCCATACATTCTCTCAATGCACCTTAATTTTTAACATAATATATTTTATATAATTTTAACAATATAGATTAATAGAATACTAGAAAAAAAAATACGAGGGTGTTCGAAATTCTATATAATTTAATAATATTACAGAACACGTCTTAATAATTGAAGTTTAATTTAATTAAATAGTTTATAATTGATAGTTTATCAATTATTAAAATTAAGTGTCTTATATTGTTAAATTATATAAAACTTGTAAAAACTTATAATTTTTCGTGTTATATCCATTCATACAATTAAAATTATATAAAATAAATTATATTTAAGGTTATAGGGTGCACTGAGGAATTGAAGAAAAATAGTGATGGAGATATCTAAATCCATAAATCTTATCATAAAAAGTCTATAAATCTATTTATTATATTATAAATATATAGCCCTGTTTTATGAGTGCATTTGTATCACAAATAATAAAATTAAAAACATACTTTCTCATCGGTTCTTATATCTATAGTACTAAGATAAAATGTCAACTTCTTACTCACACTTAATACTCCGTTCATCAAATTTATATGTCGTTCTAAAAATCTATATATTTATTATAAAATAATATTAATATTATTATTTTATAATTAATATTTATGTAAAATTATCTGTTTAAACTTTTTTATAATAAATGTTATAAAAATTGTGTACTAAGTTGATACATTAAATGTGAGAATAACATAAAAAATTATATTTTAAGATTCTATTTGAATACTGTGATCGTTAAATTAATTATGAATAAATAAAAATATCAAACATGACATATAAAACTGAACATAATGAGTATAATTATATAGATAGTGCACATATATTCGGTGTGTGATGAAGTATGTGACATCTCGTCCCACATTTAATATACTAAGATTTGTTAAGTAACTTATAAGACTCGAGTTATACCAATATCATCAACATGTTTTAGACATTTTCAAGTATCCATGGTGGGTGTATGTGACTCGAGTTAGTACACTTAGACCAATAGATTCGAGCGAGAATGTTACAAAGCCTAATGTTAATGGATTAAAGACACCTAAGTATGTATTGACTAATAAAATTTCACATATAATGTTAATGGGTCATAAACACTTAAGTATTTATTAATTATTAAAATTTCACTTTAATAGTCTAAATTTTCATGATTTCTATTGTAATTTAATTAGGCCTTACCACAATAATGCGATTTAAAATGGTTAGGAGCAAAGGGGTGATAGAAGTGGACCTAAGTATGTATTAACTATTAAAATTTTACTTTAATAGTCCAAATTTTCATGATTTATATTGTAATTTAATTACGCCTAATCACAATAATGCGATTCAAAATGGTTAAGAGGAAAGGGGCGATGGAAATGGAAGTGAGGAGATAGGTGGGGAAGGTGGAGAGAGGCGATGATATTGAGATGATTTTAAATGTACTATAATTATTTAAAATTATTAAAATTACAGAAGTTATTGTTATAAAGTTATTAAAATTAATATTGGAACTTCAAAAGTACTAAAATTAATATTTGAAAGTACTAATAAAAAAATAAAATATTTATTTGATTGAAGGAAAAATTTTCCGCCCAAGTGTACTAAATGACTTTTCCCCGATGTTTTCTTTTTTTGAGTAAGACTTTTCCCCCGGTGTTGATCACAATTCACAAGCAAAAAAAGCAACTTGCAAGCGCGTAAAAACCTTGGAGTGGAGGATTTATTTTAATTTTTATTGCGTAGACAAGGGTAGGAGGGAAAGGTTAATAATGAAATTATTACTTGGACATATTTTCCACGTTCATGTCGGGTATAAATGAAGTAAAATGGCATCTAATTATTTGGCACAAAGACTATTCCGCAGCCAAACTAAACCTAATTTCCGCCAAGAACCCTGTCCTAAATTTCTAAAATAAAATTTCAAAACCGCAGAAGAACCATTTCATTTCCTATAATCTCATAACCTAAATTAGGAAGAGTTTGCTTCTCTGTCTTGTATAAAAAATACTTTAAAAAATAAAAAATATACGCATATCCTGTCGATTGTCTTTGAATAATCGCAGTTATCTGGAATCGAAATTTTGCCGGTCGTGAAGGTGCGTGGAAAATGGAGGCGGCTGCTTCTTCTCAAACAAGGCCCTTTAATCAGACCGAAATTAATTGGGATAAGTAATTGCCTATTCCTTTATTTCTCTTTTGATATATATATATATATATTTATATATATATATATATATTTATATATATTTATGATGCCTTCTCCATTTTCAATTGTTCATCTATGGATACACGGATTTGGTTATATATATATATATATATTTATGATGCCTTCTCCATTTTCAATTGTTCATCTATGGATACACGGATTTGGTTTTTTGTTATGATATTTGGACATCGGATGTGAATATTAAATTACTTTGTTTGTTATTAAAGTTCTTATTTCAATAGCAGTAATGAGCTATGTTAATTGCTTTCGCATAGGAAAAAGGGTTTCTAAGGCGATTGGATATGTATTTGATTGAAAAATTTGTAAATGCGCATCTATCATGCTGGCATAACGCCTTCATTGGGCTCTGATTTGCATAACACGCTAGAACTATGTCGTATTAGTAGTATTGTCAGAAGCTGCTCCTCACAGAATCACAATCTGTATGAAGTGCTGAATCAGTTTCTCTCTGTGGTAGACCATGTTACAAGGACTTGATTTTTCTCGGGCCGTATGTATTTATCGATATCCATATAGTAGAGAGAGGGGAGATTGACTAAGAACAAGGACATACTTATTATAAGGTCACAGTTATTCCATATGTGATCATGGTTTGTCACATAATACGAGGATGTACTTTATTAAGTCCACTCACAAGCACATATTTATGGAATCATGTATTACATTTAGATTCCATGTTTCCAGAATCCAGAGTAAAAGCATGTTTCTGAGTTCTTAACAAATGTGATTACTTATTTTGATTAGTGACTCATTATAAGTACTTTGATATTAATTGTTTGTGATGGATAATAAAAACAGTGTTTGGTGTTGGGAAGATTGCTTATCGCCATTATTAATGCTAAATTAGAAATAAATAAGCAAAGTTTTAAACAATGATTGAACCATAACAGTGTAATAGATTAGGAATGTAAGGGTATAGTAGTATGTACTTGGTCAAAATTGATTATCAGAAATTTGAACACAGAAGCTTCTGATTATTTGCACAAAAATATATTATAAGTGACTTATAATAATAAGGTTAGTGAGCGCTTATTACTTTCTAAAAGTGATTATCAACAGGTATGATCAATCTCAATCACCCTTTAAGAAGAAGAATTTCATTTATTTCTAAATTGACTCTTGGTTGGTTATCAAAGTTATTCTGTAATTGGCAATGTTATATCTGTAATCCGCATGATGCATTTCTTACTTTCTTCATCTGCTAATGCTGGAGATATTCTGAAACAATTGCTTCACATGGTTCTTGTCCTGTACATATGTGTCTATTTTCTACAACTCAATTCAATGCAACTTAAGAACTTTCTAGTTGGTGCTGCATAAACATGTATAGGTTTTCATATTAGCTTCTGAATAAAATTGAAAACCATCAAGCAGTGGATGTGTTCTGGTGATAACTTATGTGCTGTACAAATTTCAGATAAACTCTACAATTTAAATATATTTCTGAACACTTATTTACCCTAGTTGAATTGGGAATTGTTAGACTTCCACAACTTGTTCAAGTAATTACATATAAGAAAATTTAGCAATAAACAACAGTGTTACACTAAGATGCATCATTTTTTTCTTTTGTTGTTTGTTCCTTGTGATTGTACTAGACCCATCTATTTTTTCTCTGTCTTTCCTAAACATTTACTGAACTTGTATTTGTCTTTTGTTTTAGAAAGTATCTGAAGTTCTCTACTTTCTCCATGTTTCTTGCAGGCTGGATAAAACCAAATTTTATGTTGTAGGAGCTGGCATATTTTCAGGGATTACAGTTGCACTATACCCTATTTCTGTTGTAAAGACCAGATTACAGATTGCTTCAAAGGATTCTGTTGAGAAGAATGCATTTTCTGTTATCAGAGGCCTGTTGAAAGCAGAAGGCATTCCTGGTTTATACAGAGGTTTTGGTACCGTTATTACTGGGGCAGTTCCCGCAAGGATTATATTTCTTACCGCATTGGAAACGACAAAAGTGGCTGCATTTAATATGGTTGAACCATTCAAATTATCAGAACCTACCCAGGCAGCCATTGCAAATGGCATTGCTGGCATGACATCATCACTTATGGCTCAGGCTGTGTTTGTTCCAATTGATGTGGTATGCTGTCCATATTTTAACTAAAAGTTTCAGAAAATGAATCCGAGTTGGTTGTTGGGTGTCTTTTTTCAACTTCTCCTAAACATGCAACCGAGAACATGTTTAGATTGAAATTTGAACAGTACAGATCTTTGATGAACTTTTTTGAAGTTTTGTTGTTAATATTTCCTTCCTTTCCATTTTCTTCTCTGTGTTTCTAAAAGTCTAAGTTCCAGATAATTTCTGTAAAAAAAGTATATACCGATATCCAGATTATTCTTCTATGGCAATTCTTATTCAGTTTTGCGGAGATTATTTTTGGAACATAATAGTCTGCTATTTTGAACTTTCAACAGATTAGCCAAAAGTTGATGGTCCAAGGATACTCAGGCCATGCGAGCTACACTGGAGGGCTGGATGTTGCTCGAAAAGTTCTCAAATCAGATGGCATTCGAGGATTATATAGAGGGTTTGGCCTATCTGTTATGACTTATTCTCCGTCTAGTGCTGTATGGTGGGCAAGCTATGGTTCAAGTCAACGTGTCATATGGAGGTAAGAATTTCTTGTTTGCTTTCAGTGATGCTGAATGTGTTGACTGTTGAAGGAGCATGTTTTTGCTAGACTGGTAGTCATGGTAAATTAGGTGCTATTTTGGAGGGCTAAAAGGCTCAGACAAAAACTACAAGAAAAATGAGATCCTCCGAGTAGTGACTCTGGCTACATCTCTAGCTGAATGTTACCTTGTTGCTTTTCCTGAACTTGGGATCCTCTTTTGAAGCTTCTACAAATTTCTCATGAAACCTCATAAGAAAAGTTAATAAGATGATAAGTTGGTAATTCAGTTTTTATGTCCTTTAATTGTACTCCTAATATTTATGCTTTCTCAACTCTATTAGGACAGCCTTTTAGGTTATGGGAATGAGAGTGATGAATCTGTTCCTAGCGAGTGGAATATAATGTTAGTCCAAGGTGCTGGAGGGATCCTTGCTGGTGCTACGGCGTCCTGCATCACAACTCCATTGGATACAATTAAGACTCGGTTGCAGGTATGCATGTGGCATAACCTTTTGCTTTCCTCATAGTTGGGGAATCACACTGCTAAGCAGTAGATGCCCTTTTGTGTGTGTGTGTGTAAATAGTAGATGCTTTTTTTCTTTGCTAACTAATAGATGTGTTTTTAGTATGAACTATTTTCTTTTGTACGGCTATGTGTGTAATATTGAATGCATAATGATATTATCTGGAGAACTATTGCATCCTATTCATTCTGAGATCCAAGGCTTTCGTGTATTTCGACAATATTTTACAATAGGTTCTTGTATTGCTTATAAAGAAAACTGTCGGTGTGTCTTCCGCCTGGCAGCAGATGGGAGATGGAACTGTCTTCCTAAGGGTTTTAAGCTTGACTGCTGAATGACAGTACCACCAGAATCCTCTTACTGCAAATTTCATATTTCATGGAGTATCACTGTGCTATGATGTTCATTTTAGAATCCCATGTTATCTTATTCTCACCACCATTGCTCTCCTTTCCTGCCCTTTCCTTTTATTTGAATATGTGAAATGCCATTATAGAGGGCTTTAGTGGCATATCAGAAATTCTACGGGTGGGTGTGGTTGCTAGAAAATTGTAAACTGATTCCAAATTACTTAATTTTGGCCGAAATGTCTTCCATAAAATGGAGGAAAATAATCTAATCACGACAGATTGGAGCCTCATTATTTTTCCCAAACTTTGACTTATACTTTTTTGGTCTTTGTTCTAAAAATCCTTATATATGATTTACGCTTGATTAATTGGATTTATTTTTCACATTTTAGGTGATGGGACATGAGAAGAAACCCACTGCAAAACAAGTAATTAGACAACTGATTGCTGATGATGGTTGGAAAGGATTTTACAGAGGTTTAGGTCCAAGATTTTTTAGCATGTCAGCGTGGGGAACCTCAATGATATTGGCCTATGAATTTCTAAGTACGGATCCTTCCTTTTCTTATGCCTTTATTTTCTGCATTTAACTGGGTCGAATAGCTCATGGTTAATGTCTTATTGTTGCCATAAGGACCCAAATGTAAATGGAAATTTACATCATGGTACACCAGTATGTCTTGAGCTATTTTGCACTTTTCTTGTGTATTTTGTTATATGTTGTCATTCATCAATTTGTGAGGAAGTTATATATACCCCACATTGCAACTGGAAGGACAGCACAATAGGGTCACCATCAGTTACTTGAGACCCAATAACTAGTGAGTCACAACTCACAAGTGATACCATCACACTGTGTATGATGGAGTGGTTGTCTTCTTTCCCAGTACTGTTTTAAGCTGGTTCTTCATCCAATTAAAACTATCATCCCCAGTAGCAGAAATCACGTAGAGTGAAGTTTGCTACCCTTCATTAGGCAGGTTCTATGCATTCCAAGGTTTCCATTGTCGGTGAATAAAGCATATTAACCTCAAATCCTCCTAAGGATTTAGAATTGGCTTGGGGTGATATTTGATCAAACTTCAACTGTGTTGTGGGAACCCGTGTACAAATTCGATACTCTGACCCTTTTAACAATGGAGTTGCCAGAGTTAAATAGGGTCCAATTGATTGAGGCGAAACAAAATCCGCGGTTTGAATTAGATGTAAACTTGCCCGTTGCTCTCTTCATGATAGAGCTTCTACTTTCAACATCAGTGAATGAATATAACATATACGTTAACATGCAACAAACAAATAGAATGTTGATGTTTCATAGCTTGTGTTATCAAGCACAAAAATGAAAGTGAAATTGCATGAACATATCTTGTATGCAAAAGAAAATGAAAATGAAAAAGATCTAGTGAAACTATCGGGTGGTTGTTCTTTTAAGATATTAGGAATATCATAACCTCTCTGTTTTGGCATGACAAAAGAGGTAATATAGAGCAAGTCGTTCTTCAGTCAATTCTAGAATGAAATAGACAAAAAGGTGGAATAACTACGAGAAGTGGTAATTCTGGTTAAAGTTGCAAATGAGTTCAAGTCTGATTAGAGTTAGAAACAAATAAGGATTTTGAAGTTCTAAAGCTATTGTATGTGAATACCTAGTATGTGTTGCTATTGAAAGATGCACATTTATTTGATTCGGACATTTAACATAGATTTTGCGTAGGGCATATTTGTGAATATTATTTGGGTTTAGCCTGAAAAGTGAAGCCTCAACTTGCCTAAAGCCCAACCACTGAGATCCTAACCTTGCTGAAGTTCTAGCTAGAACTCCTGTGTTGCACGATGCTTGCACTACTAGTGGACTCATTTTAGTTAGTTGGAGTTGTGTTCCAATGCGTGTGTTTTATTTATGCAATTAAATAGCAATGTTCCCTAGACGGTTTATAAAAAGAACACTAAATTTTGTGCTTGTTTTTTGGCATGTTGATTGTGGACATTTATGGTGTGTGTGTATGTGTGGGTGTGTGTGTGGTTCATGGTAGGAAAGGGTATAAGAATGAGAATGAATTTAAGTAAGAAAAATGGTGATGGCACAGGAGGATAATGAGGAGTTTAGGAATAAGAAATATGATTCATGTGAGAATGGACAATCCGTTCCTCCTAGGTAGGATATGCCATTCACATACTCATCATATCTCCCATTAAATTTTTTCATTTTCTCCTTTATTCCCTTCCACCCATTATCTCACTGTGACCGAACGCAAAGTCTTATTTGACCTTTTCATCATCATCTGTATTACATATTTGACCTATTTCATTTTATTTGCAGAACGCTCGTGCGCAAAAGATTAATGGACACGTCAGCAATGAATTGGACAAACAGCAATTCATTCTTTGGTTATAGGTAGCAGAAAAAGTTAGCACACAAAAATGTCTGTATCAGTATGTAAAGAAAATTTTAGTTTATCAATTCTTAAATGGAATCAATCTCGGTGACACTGCAGTCTGTTAATTTTCCTGCAAGGGCTGTGGTAATTACTACAACTTCGTCACCAAGTGATCTGTTAACCAGTTATCATTCTTTTAGCTGGACCCCAGAAATTCTTTTTTTGTTGTAATACGAGTACTTGAAGCTGTAATAAGTAACAGCGCCGGATAGACTTTCACAAAGTTGTTATTTTGTAGAACCTGTATTATTTAACAGAGGCTATTTTCTAAATGCAACAATAATGATCATTCTAGTATGTGCTTAAATCTATGATGGGGGAATTTTATTCCTATTTAAATCTAGCATCTTGTTTAGACATGAGTTGTCAAATACAGAACTTTAATTGGTAAATGAAAAACCTATAATCCAAAATCTATCCGAGGAAGTGGAGTATCTCTTCGGCTCTGGGAAAAATCTAACCTCTGATGGGCTTTTCCAGAACTGCAGAAAGGAAGATCTCATCTTCAAGCTTGTCTGTCTTAGGCACCACCCTCCATAGCAGCTTTCTGTACCCTAGTTGGTTAAATACATCTAAATACAACTTTGAAGCATCTTTCTTACAGAAGAAGCGATCCACCCAAAGGATCCCCTTGGGTCGTAGAACCCTGTCCCAGTCAAACAACACATACTGGAGAAGTTCCATTCCAATCCACCCATCCAAGAACAGTGTGGTATGAATAATATCAAGTGTATTATCATAGAAAGGCAATCTCGAGCCAATTGAAATATAAACAGGAAGTAGACCTCTCAATGCAATAACCTCATTAAATGGAGCCCCTAAGTTGATAGTGGCCGACGCGATTGTGACATTTTTCTCCCTCATGATAGCGGCAAAAGTTCCGGTGGTTGGACTAAAGTCCAGACCAATCCGAATCTCCCCTGCTGTCTTTAACCTCAGAACTTCATCGATAGTAAACTCTGCACAAGTGGACTTATTAGTCTCAGATTCCCATCCTCTCTTTGAAAGATCAAAGCAATCGCTGCACTTGTAGAAACCTCTTCTGTCAGTTGTCTCATTCGATACAAGACAACCATAGTCTTGACATTTGTAATGGTTCCACATAATATTAGCATCACCAGGCTGAGACCAGAGGGAAGAAATGAATGGATTTGGCTTACTAAAACGTGGAGGCGTTCTTGAAAAACACCTTCTTCTTGGTAAAGGATCACATCCACCAACAATAAGTTTTTGAGCTAGGTCCGAATCATCTGGACATGTATTAGCAATTTTGTAAGTCATGTAACGATCCAAGTTGACTGCCATCGCGGTGCAGCCTAGTCCAATTGCTGGATTAATTGCTTCAAGCCCCAAAAAGTTTTTCTTCCCATTTAATCTGTTTGGTTTCGGTGAAACATAGTTCCAAAGCTCTGCAGATTTAAAGACCCTTTTGGGGGATGATTCTTGTTCAACTTCTTCTTCCTCTGGCTCAGTAAGATCTTGATCCACATTGTTCATATCATCCCCATCAGGTTTAACAGCATTGCTGGAATACATTGATAGAGTCCCCGCTAGCTTGTCTAATGAGACGGCAATGCGAAGAACTTGATGTGAGAAATCAGAAAGGGTTCTTGATTCTGGAGTCTGGGAATGGAGCTGTTGAAGTAAACCTCCAACTTGGGATTGCAAATGAGAGATCTGGTGGTGAAGGGAATAATAATGTAAAAGAGAAGTAGGGTTGGAGTTAGATATAAGTTGAGGATAGAAGATGATGGTAGAAGTGAAGATTATTACTGTTAGGATTGAAATAGAGAGAAGTAGAAACCTCAAGCCTCCAGATGGAAGACATCTTGATGCTTTAGAATTGTTTGCTTTCTGCATTTTAATGGTGATATTGTTTTTGATATCATGTAGCTTCAATTTTCAACCCTTTATTTATAAAATTGTAACAACAAAATCATGTGGGTTGTCTTAAACATTACTACCAATGTTGAAGAATACTACAATCGTTGACTTTGGATTGAGCTTAGACTTTCCCGCCCATGCATATTCAATTGTTGTTTGATCTTCCCCAGATAGATCATTTATATTCCATAGTTTGCAAGTGCTGGAAAATTTGAAGTTAAAAATTAAGAAATAGAACGCCGTTGCCGGGGATCGAACCCGGGTCACCTGCGTGACAGGCAGGTATACTTACCACTATACTACAACGACATACTGAAGTGAGGATAACATTCATTAATTTACCAAAAAGGAATTTCTTTGATGCTGATCAGGTAAAGGAAAATTTCAAACAAGAAGAAAGAAAACAATAGTACATTGTAAGATGATTCTTGAATAATCTGAAAAAAGAAAAATAGGTGGATAAATATATTAATAAGATACGGACTTCAAAATCACATCCTTCATTACGGGTGATGATACCAAATATTTTTGTAACAAAAATTATGTCCTAATTCTAGTCCAAAAGGAACAGAAGAGCCCTATTTCCCGCAAGGATGACTGGATGAGGAAGAAACACGGCTGCCTGTCCATGAAAGAGAGAGAATCACTTGCTTTACTATAGATATTCAACATGTCGGAAAGTGGTTCCCCATCTTAAAAGTTCTAACCATCTCAGTCAAGTACTTGGACTTCATCACTACTGTTATCATCTCCATCATCTCTGCTATTCTCTGCATATTCATCGAGTGATGCAGCTTTAAATAAGTCCCCAACCTTACTTTCGTTGTTGCTTGGGGTCTTTTCAGCAGAAGTCCCAGATTTTCCTTTATTCATCTGTTGCATCATAAACAAGATAAACAGTCCATTTAAGTGAACTACCAGTAACAACAAAAGAAATGCAGTTTCAGCAAACAAACCGAAGTAATATGAACATTAAGCCAACATAGGGAATTTCACTTTTCTCTTAAGAATATGGAAGAGTTAGAAAGATTAAGTTTAATATAATGGATTAGATATTTTCATGAAAAAATAAAATTAAATATGCACAATCAAAGAAATAAGGTAGGAAAAAATAAGAGAAAAACTGAATTGATTATATCGAAAGCCATAAACAATGATGTCTAAGCATTAAGATATGTTTTGAACCAAAAGCATGGCTGAGATGATAATTGCAAATTCAAATCTATTAATGACTTTCCAGTTTCCACAACAAAAAGCAGTTTTATGAGTAAAATGTCAAAAGCATCCTGTTGTAGCCTCATCTTACATAAGGTTGTCACTCTTCTTTGTAATTAAAAAAAATCCTGGTTAGCGTTTGATGCATGTTGAGGGATGTGGAAGCAGCAAATCTTTAAGAACTACAAGGTGTAACTCAATAAGGCCATGCTACATTCTAAACTAATACATACAAAAGCTAAATATGAACTCCTATCATTATATTTAATTAAAGAGAATGAGATTTGTAATCTTACAGCTCGAAGCAATGTCCTCTTTTCCCTTTCTCTTGCGTTGTTAATGGCCTATACCAGAAATTGATTAATTAGCTTCAGAATTCACCTCAAGTGATTTAAAAGAAAGATCACAAACATATCTATTTGAAACCCAACCTCCTCCAGCATTTTTTGCTCAGCCTCAACTTCCGATAAGTCTCTGCACGGAAGGACAAAACTTAGCAGATCAATACAAACTCAACCAACTGACCGTAAATTCATTTAATTAAGAAACAAATAAAAAGATTTTTAAAAAAAATGATAGCTTCAGTGAAAAAGAACCTGCCAACTATACGCTCAACATGACAGGAACACTTGGCGCATACATTATGCTCCCTAGCACAAGCTGCAACATTTCATAAAAAAAACATCAAGGCCAAAGTCAATCACCAAAACAAATACAGAGCAACAATTAGCACCAAAACAAAGTACAAATACGGAGTATCAATTAGCACCAGCTACAAAACCGATCGCAATGTCAAAATTCAAAACAAATCACAACACTACAGCTACAGTCATCACCAAAACAAAAATAAAACATACGGATTACTAATTCGCAAAAGCAGCAAATCAATCACAATATCGAAATTCAAAACTAACCGTTGCATAGATTGTGGTAAGCCTGACGAACGGCACGTTTGGAGCACTTCTGACTGCAAATTATCGTAGAATTATATATCATCAATTGAGTTCAATCAATTACGAAAATGGAAACGATTACAAAAAGAAGAAAAGGGAAAGGATACCATTTGGCGGGTTCAGCGAGGGGCTTGTATTTGCCGTATTTGCGTTTCCATTCAATTTGGTCTCTACAACGAGGGCAAACTCCAGTCACTTCCGAATACGGTCTGAACTTCCCTCCTACTTCCTGTACATGTATATACATATATATATAGAGAGAGAGAGAGACAGAGAGATTATTTAACGAATTTCAACGTATTCGAAGAGAGAGAGAGAGAGAGGAATGAATACTGACAGTTTCGTTAATCTTGACGCCGGCCTTGGGTTTCCAGGCGAACTTGTTCTGGTGCTTGGGCGGACCTTGCCTCTTGTTGCCGCTCATCCTCCCACTTCACTTTCTCTCGCCGCCGCTGTCCGATGTCTGTTATGTATTATGCGTGTATTATTATTAGACCTAAATTAGCTTCCACCCTGTTTTGTTACCCTCCTACTTCCCGCAATAATTCTTTATGAAAATTGTTTTTTTAGAATATGTTTTTGTTAGTTTTATATGAAAATATCATTTTTGTGGTGTATTAAAGTGTTTGTATTATGTGTAATAAAATGCTTTCGAAAATAAATCGTTTCATTTTCCCCTTATAAACTACTTTGATATGTTATTTAAACTTTCTTTGAAATTAATTAAAACAACCATAATATATCAAATAAGACAACAAACTTTAAATATGAAAATCAAGATCGACCAACTTTTTTAAGAGCAAATTTCAAAAAAAATCAACATTGACAACCAGAATCACCATTATAAATATTTTAGATTACGTGAAATGTCAAATGTTCCAATCAAATCAAAATAATTATAGTTTTTATTGTACTAAAGAATTTTTTTTATTAAGAAAAAGATAAGATTCAATATTCACATATCACTTTCAAGATCAAATCTGCATTTCTTTTTAATTTAATTTTGTTCTTTCTTTGCTCTCTTGTGTTTGCTTATTTTGTACTCCGTAATATTTAATGCTAAAACACATAGAAATTCGATGGAAAAAAATAAACTCTCAGTTCTCAATTGCAAGTTGTAAAATTATTAAAACAAACAAAAAAAAATGGTTGTACACCATCATTAAGCTTATATATGATCTAAGTTCAAACAAATAATATAATATTAAAAATAAATAATTACGAATTGTCGTAATTTACATGACACCCTTTTGGCGTAACTCCACCTGCATCAATATTTTTTGTTTTGTTCTTGGAAATAATTATGCATGCCATTAGTTGCTTATAGACACCGGCCTTTTGTAGTACCGGTAAAACAAAGTCGACTCATGTTTGTAGAAGTTCAACTCGTTTTCAATCTGAAATACAAGTCATGTATAAGCCAACTAGAGTTGTAAGTTTGTGTGGGTTGGATTCAATTTGATTTAGTTTACTTTTTTAAGTCGCTTATGTTCGTGGATGTTCAACTCGTTTTCAATCTAAATTACAAGCCATCTATAAGCCAAGTAGAGTTGTAAATTTGTGTGGGTTGGATTTAATTTGATTTTGTTTATATATTTAAGTTAATTTTGAATATGAATTTTTATCTGTTTAAGAATTTAGGCTCCTTTTAGTTTAATATAAATTTGAAATGTCAAGTAAACTAAATATTGTGTTTTGTGTTTTTCTAACTTGACTACTAAAATGACTTCAAAAACTCAATTCAATTAACAAATGAATTTAAATAAGTTCAACTTGATTTAACTCGTTTATGATGATAAAGTATAAAAATTAAATGGTAACTTCATACATTCAAAAATTTCCATTATTTATGTGTAAATCATGATATTAAATTTTAAATTTTTATCTCAAACTCAATAACTTATACAAATCAAATTTTAAATAACTTATTATTAGACTCAGCTTACTCAACCTATCTATTGGACTTATAGGCTCCCGTAAGCAATACTACTTCAACGCATTTCATCCTCTCCATATATTTTATGATTAAATTATGTTCAAAGCATTACAATTATTTTCTTCATTATATTTCCTTCTCTTATCTTGTCATATTGTAACACACCTATTTGTCTACATTCTCTCACCCTTTTGTACTTTTGTGGCCATCATTTATCAAACGAAAGTTGCAATCAACTATATGCATCTATATTATTTCTTTAAGATGACAAAATGCCATAAACACACAGACCTACCCCATTTACTGAAATATTGAACTCCACTCGCCAATTATATGAAGTAAATTACAAACAACCAAAGAGAAGATAAAACCTTATAAGATACTACGAAGTGGGCACTACTCCTTTGCATTCATAATATCAAACGAAACGGTATCGGACTTGAATCCGTCGCTGTTGCTATTGATCATGGATACTTCACTATTCTTAGATATAGCAACAGATATAGTTGAATCCGAGAAGACATCTTCTTCATCCATCATCGTTACAGCTGCACCATAAAGATGAGAAGATGAAATATTAGTGACATTCTTCTCGATGTGATCTACTTTTTCAGCAGCCTCTTGAAGCTGCAGTGCAAACTCTAGGCTCCAAATAACATCACTCATTGTTGGTCTTTCAATTCCTTTATCTCCAATGCAATTGTATCCTACCTCCCAAAACTTCTTCAGACTTTCGGGTGTAATCTCATTTTTTATTCTTTCATCAACAATTTGTTCAAACAAGCCTTTTCGATAACAATGTCGAGCCCACTCAGCTAAATTCACTTCTTGTTTTGGTACCAGCTCTAGCATAATAGCTGGTCTAGCACACAATACTTCAAACAACACCACCCCAAATGAATACACATCAGATTTGTCTGTTAATTGTTGCCGTCGATAATACTCGGGATCCAAATATCCAAAACTGCCCTTCACCACCGTGCTGATATGGGAGATCGCCACATCACTAGGCCCCATTTTTGATAAACCAAAATCAGACACTTTGGCGACCAATTTCCCGTCTAATAATATATTAGTCGATTTCACATCCCGATGAATGATCAAACGTTTTGCACCAGTATGGAGATAATGTAGTCCTCGAGCTGCACCAATACAAATCTCAAGCCTTTGTTTCCATGATAAAGGCGGTTTATCACCGTTATAAAGATGACTACGAAGAGTTCCATTCGACATATAATCATACACTAATATCATCTCTCCAATTTCGTCGCAATATCCAATTAGCGACACTAAGTGAAGATGTCTCAAATTTGACAACATCACAATTTCAGTTTGAAACTCTCTGGCTCCTTGTCTGGAAGTTGAATTCAATCGCTTGATTGCAACAGGGATTGCACCATTCTCAATATGCCCTTTATATACATTACCAAATCCTCCAGAACCAATAATCAAACCATTATTGAAGTTGTCCGTTGCAAATAGTATCTCCTCAAGCGAAAACCGCCGGCATTTATCCGTTGGTAGTAATGTCGACGAGCTTGTTTTCGACGACTTAGACGTCGATGAGATTGGGTCCCAATCCGACTTGGCATTGCGGGAGCCATTGCCTCTCTTCCGTCGCCGGAAAATCAAGAAACCAGTAATAACAGAGACCATGATTATTCCTCCGACCACCCCTCCGGCAACCGGGACTACCCTCGAAGACCCTTTACTTCTCCGATCCTCAGGTGATTTTTTCTCCGGTGGCGACGAAGTAGAAACGAGTTCTGGATTAGGCACGGCGAAGCTTCCGTCGGATTGATTCAACTTGAATATCTCTAAGCCGTTCAAAATTGCGTTAGCATAACGAGGACTGTACTCGAGATTTGGGTGCATGGCGAGCCACAAGGTGGTTTTGCTCATGGTTCGATCTGGATCCAACACAAATACGACGTAGTCTCTGTACACCGGAGTTCCCCTGCTATGGCTCCATCTAATAACATCAGCATTTCTCTCCGCCGTCTGATTTTTAATAAAAATATCAAACACCCTTTGATTTTCTTTCGTCACCTCCATCAAAATCTCACAGAAATACAGTCTAATGAGATACTTAAACCCCAAATCAACTTCAAAAATCCAAGTCAAGTTGTAGAGTAAACTTTGATTATTTAAAGTTCTTGAGGTTGTGTATACAACATCCGGTGCACTATACGCTGGAGTTTCCGGCGTGTAGTTGATCGGAATACTCAAATGAGGGGTGAATCCGACAGAACCCGATATGTACGTACTATCTTGGCCCCAAAATCGGAACATTCCGGTATCATCTGTCACCTGAACGTCGTTCCCGCCGGCGTTTAACCGATAAACAGTTTCTAGAGCTGTGGAGTTATAAATAAAGAAGCCATTAGTTTGACCCAAGATTGGTATTGATTTTTGATCCCCTTTTAAGTAGTAATTTTCGGGAATCGAGACCAATTCGATGCCGTTAATGAAAGCGTATGAGTTGGGAGACGGTGAAAATGTTAAGTCTAGGCTTTGTTTATCATCTATGTTGATGATAAATTCTTTGATAAGAGAAAAAACCTGAGGTTTGATGGCTTGGACGGTGAGAAATGCGCTGAAATTGGATAAAAGGGTGAAGTCCGCGGCAGTGACGGAGAAGAATGATTTGGTTTTGTCGAGGGCGGAGTAGGTGGCGGGGTAGAAGTAGAGGCGGAGGAATTTTGGGCCGGCGGAGACGGGGAATGTGTAGGTGAATTTAGAGCGGAAGATGCGGGCGGTTGTGTACGGGACTGTCGCGACGGATGGGTTTTGGTCGGAAGATTGGGATGATATTGAAGTGTTTAAAGTGTTTGGTGGCACGAATTTCGAGGTGAAATCTGGGTCCCAATCACGGCGATCGGGAGAAGTTGTGGTGGAGGGTACGCCGCAGTTGATCAGGATGTAATCGGTGCGGTCGTAAAGTGTTGGGGCGTCGGCGGCGGAAGTGGTGGTGATGGAGAGGAGGAGGCGGAGGAAGGTGGTTAGATGAAGAAAGATGATGAGCATTTTTACTTGGTAGAAAATATATAGTACTACCTTATTTGGTAGAACTTCTGTAAATTTTGTGAATACACTTTTAGTTGCTTATAAGTAACGGAAGAGATGGCTACTATTTACAATAAGATAAGAAATTAATTTAATTAGTCATGATCAATAACACTAATTCAAAAGCATGAACTCAAATTTGAATGAGACAACAGTATGCAGCGTAGACTTAAAGTCATGATGGTGCATTAATCATCGGGCTTAGCATCTTGTACGTTGTAATCTGTTATACTTTTCTTGATTCTGTTAGTTTAATCATGAATATTTTAAACACATTATGGTTGTTGAGAAATCGAAATTCCATCTTTATCGATGACGGTAAGAGAATTAGTTTCATATACATGTGTTTGTCCTTATTTTTGTCCCTAATTGTGTTTTGATCAGTTAGTTTATTAGGGAAAAAATTTGACCAAGAATTGCAGTCGTACCGAACAAATTATTTTGATTACTGAAATATCGAAGCATAAAGTTCTACAGAGCAACAAAAAAAAAAAAAAAAAAGAAGCTAGTTTATCTTCGGTTTTTCTTTTTCCAAATAAAATTAATGAGCAGTTTATTTCCAGTATAGTAGATTTGGGTGAGCCGATGACCTATAACTTAAAAGTTCTACTCCTTTCAAATTTGAGGAACCATGTTGCATGTATTCAATAGGAACCGCTTTTTCGGTACCAAACAATTGTTTATCGCATGTTTCAACCTATTAAAAGTTGTACACTCTCGAATAGAGTATTAAATATTACTTATAAAAAAAATTTTAAAATGAATATTTATCAATTTCTTAATATATGTAACAGGTGATAAATTATATAACGGGGGAGACAAGTTAAGATCTTTTCTTTAGGCCGAAAAGTGGTGGAGATCAAATCAAGAAAGAAAAAAACAGAAAAAGAGAAAGAAAGTAGATCAAGCAAACAGGTAGACAAACAAATAAAAATCACAACGCTTCATGAATTGAAACACACAAAAAAATAATCTGGGAAATTGAAAAAAGGTGAAGAACAAGCACCACCATACTCCACACACCTTGTATTATGACTAGTGAAACGAACACAGCAAACCGATAGATTCATCATCAAGCAATGAGTAAAACACTAGCCAAAAAAGAAAAAAGAAAAAGATAAGGATTAAGCAACTATCCAGATCCACGATCGCATTTCTGGTAAATGGTACAAGGTCTCTTATTACCACCAATGGGTGGTAGACAATTACCATATCTGTGGGCGTCACAAACAGGACCATCCGAATTCTGAGCGTTATATGTAACGAATTCTCCCTGGCTTTGTTGCAGAATCCGCCTATTCACTTCACTGTCCATCACAAACTCTCCATCTTCAATGGCGGCGCAATCCGCCATCGAACCATTGCACTTGGAATTCATTTTCTTAATATAAGCCGATGAAGAAGATCCATACATGATCAACCAACTGAATACTATTATTGCCACCAACAACTTAAGGCTATGGCTTTTTCTTACAATGCCACTTGCCATATTTTCTTGCACACCCCTTTTCGTTTTGCTCTTCAATATATACTTCTCTTATAAGCTCTTTAACAACATTAATTTATAAAAGCTATATTTCTTATGTATGGTTGGTACATCTCTAATGAAAAAAACTATTAAAAACAATAATGTGATGATATGTGTAGTCACTAAATGTTAATATTGCCATCGCATATCTGGGGCCATATGTGGAAATGTTTTAGAATTTTTGTCTTCATTTTCATTGTTTTCTTTGTTTATAAATTAGATTTGGGAATCAAACAAGCGACCAACTGCATGCTCAACAGTAAGACCTTTCTTATCGAGCCTAACTATGACGTCTAATGATCCGAAATATATATAGGAAGTAGAGGGAAAAAGTAACAAGGAATTTTACCTTGTTAATTTCCTATATAGCGGATAGATTTTGTGTGTACCACTGTTTAATTCGTTACACAAATTTGTAAAAAGCTAATAAAAAATATTTCATCCGTCCCATAATAAATCTCATAGTTTGAATTTGAAAGTCAAATTGACCGATTTTAAAATCACATTTATTATTATTTTATAAGGATATAAATGACAATATTTATATTAAATGAAAGTTTATGCAATTAGCTATAAAATCGAATTTTTATTTATTAGCTAAGTATGAAACTAATGTCTACAAAGTCAAGCACCCATCAATTTTTATCTGTTAAAAATTCAAAATATTTTACCGTAAAAAAAGAGATAATTAATAACCAAGTTGACTGATGGCCAAATTAAGTCTTTTAAATCTTTATTTAAACATACGAGTGCCACTTTAGACTTGAGAGTCCAAGAGGATACTGGTTTGATTCCACCCCTCATTCCTTCACAAAAATTTAAGAAAAAAATATAAAATGTTGTATGGTGACATAGTTATTTTATACATAGGAGGGTATGGTCTATGGAATAGGTGTCATTTTTGTGACTTGTTCCTGGTTCATTTTAATTGGTTCGGTGGACATAGCTTGATTTTTCCCGGTTTTTCTTATTCTTTTGTGTACGGTAAAAGAAAAAATGACTTCCGCGCTAAATTTTAAAAAAAATTAGAGTGATTTGGCTTGTGTAATCATATACACGATTTAACAATTATATTTGCTTGTTTCGTTCTATAAAAAAAATAATATTTAGATTTTTTATAACTATTAATTTTGCATATTTGACCATAAATTAAATATACAAATAATAAATTTTTATTATTAAATTTGTTATGAATTTGTAAGTTATGACGAGGTTTATAAGTTTGTAATTGAAAGTTTTTAAATTTATAGCAAAATAAGAAAAAAAAAATTAAATGTAACATTTTTTTGAACATTTTTTTTTTCAAATGTAACTCTTTTTTTGAACCGAGAGAGAGTATTTTATACTGCATCTTGGCCAGAATCCAACATATATATTGGCCCGTGTATTCATTAGCCGGTAATTATTAAATGGTACTCCATTGGTTTCAAAAGAACAGATATATTAAATGGCCATATATTTGTTTGTGCTTTTTTCACCTTTTTTTTCAAGTAGTATATATTATTTACCTTTATCACTAATCAAAAGAACAGAAAAGGTCTATGGATTCTGTCTACTGTAACAACGGAATTATGAGAGCTATGGAATTTCACAATTTCAAGCTACTACATGTATACCTAGGATAATTGAAAGCAAAATAGAAGACATCTGCACTACAATGCAAATCACTATGAGGTGTTCTTTTCTGACTTTTAGATTATGAATTAAAGTTAAAAAATCAAAGTTAAAAGTAAGTATTACTTACTTATTATATTTTAACTTTAAGTAAGAAGTTAGCAACATAAAAAAAATGAACACTCAAATAATCACTTTTAGTTGAAAAATAACTTAAGTAGGAAAAGAAATACCATAAATTATTGTATTTTACTGTTTCACCTGAGCATTCAAAATCAAAATCATAGTTTTACCTGCATGTTCCCCAAGCTAAAAATTTAGATAGTTCTTTGACCAACTAAAACATAGATAGTTATTGGAAGTTAGTGGTATTTTTGCATATATGAAATCCAAATAAAAAATAGTAACTCTTAACACAAATTCGAGAAATCTGGACAAATGAAAATTAAATTACCAAATGAATTGTACCTACTTTGGATAAACCCACTGACATGTAATATTATATTCAGGGCTAGTTAATGAGCAAAGCCACTCAAAATCCCTCAATATATATACTGTATTACATACTCACCTTGATGAATATTTCCTAAGAAAAATAAAATTAAAGCAATTACTATAGAATAGATGACATCACCTAGGAAAGATGGCACTTTCGGAACCAAAACTTGCAAAGCTCGTCTCATCGTCATCGTCATCATCAAAAGAGCCCACACTCTGTTTTGTCTGCAATTTCAGCGCAAACTTCAGTCTGTATACCAACTCCTCCATTGATGGCCTATTTTTATCCTCAACCTGTAAGCAATTCAAAGCAATATCTATGAATTCACTGAAGCATTCTGGTGCTACTTTGTTTACTAGAGATGGATCAATAAATTGATGAAGAGTTTTCTCTCTAATTCTGTCTCTGACCCAAGTGGACAGAATCACCTGATATCCACTCATTCTCATCATAGCCTTTATAATTTCTTCCCAAACAAACACTACTTGTAGCAATACTACACCCATTGAGTACACATCTGTTTTTGTTGTCAATCTTCTCGACTGCACATACACTGGATCCA
Source organism: Centella asiatica (assembly GCA_014636745.2). Classification (NCBI taxonomy): domain Eukaryota; kingdom Viridiplantae; phylum Streptophyta; class Magnoliopsida; order Apiales; family Apiaceae; genus Centella; species Centella asiatica. The sequence continues at coordinate 42,480,703 of CM025784.1, read as the reverse complement.
TGTGTGCACATCTTTCCTGAGAAGAATCCGAGTTCCTGATAACTGAAGTTCCCAGTTTTGACATATCAAATCCCGAAACTTTTGGTATCCAATTCTCATCTAACAGAATCTTGGTTGGCCTAACATTTCCATGGACTATTGGCTGTTCGGCTATGCAGGTGTGCAGATAATTCAATCCTTTGGCAACACCAATGCAAATCTTAAGCCTCTGGATCCACGGGATAGGACTTTTATACGTGTCATGAAGATGATCGTGTAATGATCTATTGCACATGTACTTTGATACCAAAGACAGTGTATAATCATCATTGCAACAAAATCCAGTCAATGGCAGCACATTTAGGTGATTGATCATCCGAGGGAGTGCAATCTCTTTGCAAAAAGATTCGTATCCAAATTTTTTACTGTTACTTGTCAAATATTTGATAGCTACATCGCTATCGTCGATGAAGCCCATGAATACCGTACCATAATGACCTCGTGCTAGGATACATGCATCAAAGAAGTTTATGGCATCTTGGATTTCATGAATTGAAAACTGGCCGATACTTATTTTTTCTACCGAAGAGCTGTGTGAAGGGTAAGGTTTGGTGTTTGTTGACTTAAGGTGGATTTCTGCCGAAGAGCTGTGTGAAGGATAAGGTTTGGTGTTTGTTGACTTAAGGTGGAATGGCTCACCATTCTTCTTCTTCTTCCTCCATACATTCTTTCCCTTAGTCATTACTGAAATTGCCTTGAACATCTTTCTTGTTACAAGATTTAACATACCAGGTTGACCTGAGATTTCGCTTGTGTTGCCGACTTTCACAATCTCGTTTGCCCTGGTGTTGCTGACTGGCACATTCTCGTTTGCTAGTTTCTTGCTAAACCTACCGCTCTCATCAGGGGAAACCTCAATGTCATCTTTTGGAGAGTCGGAGTTGTCTTGATTGACAATAACCACATTTGCAGCTATAGGAAGCTCGTAGTCTAAAGAAAGCTCGATGCCATTCTGTGATGCCAGTGCAAACTCAAGCCTCGCCACCACATCAGCCATTGTTGGGCGTTGATCTGGATCATTTTGCAGACATTTGTATGCAATTTCAGCAAACACCTCTAGACAGACTTGCGAGAGTTGACCCCTCAAGCTAGGATCAATGATCGTATCAAGGGTCTTTTCTTTGACACATCGTCGAGCACACTGAGCTAAAGATTGCTGATCGTCATCAAGTCTCACGTCCACAGCCGGCCTGCCACACAATACTTCAAACAACACTACCCCAAAAGCATACACATCCGATTTCCTCGTTAATCTATGAGTTAAGAAATACTCTGGATCCAAGTATCCAAATGTGCCTTTTACATTTGTAATGACATGACTGCATGACTGATTTGCGGGGCCAATTTTGGACAAACCGAAATCAGAAATCTTAGCTTCCCAAAACTCATCTAACAAAATGTTAGAACTCTTCACATCGCGGTGAATCACCCTGTGCTTAACACCAGTTCCCGTATGAAGGTAATCCAATCCACGCGCTGCACCAATGCATATCTTAAGGCGTTGCTCCCAAGACAGATTACCAGTTCTGCGCCTTTTATACAGCTGATCAGAGAGAGTACCATGAGGCATATATTCGTAAACAAGAATCATCTCCTGGTCATCATCACAATAGCCAATCAAAGCCAAAAGATGACTGTGCCGAAATTTAGAGAACATGTCAATTTCAGTCCGAAACTCCTTGGCTCCTTGCCTAGACGTTGAATTCAGCCTCTTCATGGCAACGGTTTTGGTCCCATCGTCGATGAGGCCTTTGTAAACCTTTCCAAATCCACCTCTACCCAGGACTAGTTCTTCATCAAAGTCATTGGTGGCTGATTGAATCTCCCGGACTGAGAAGAGTCGAAACTGGTGCCTACGGGATGACGATTGAGTGTGCTTTTCGTGGTATTCTTCTTCATGTACTTGGTTGATCTTATACACGATGATGTTCAAGATCGTGATCAGAAATATCACATAACTTGCAATTCTGTTGGTCCTACTGAAAGCTTTTGCAACTAGTGTTTTGGGCGTTGGAGGAGTTGAAGATTTAACAAGTTGAACTGGTGAGAAGTGTTTTGGCATGACTAGTTTATTATCGGAGAACTTACATGAACTGATTTCTTCATGGGGATGAAGATTAGCAGCTGAAGTGAATAGATGATTAACAAAAAAAAAGAAGATTAAGGAAAGGAAGGTGAACATTGGGAGTCTATAATGAAACATGTTTCCCCGAGTTTTCCAAAAATCTCAATGGAAAAATAATTTGAGCTGAGAAATAGATTCATAGCATCGGCAACAAATTGTGAAGATAAAGTGGCTAAATGTTTCCCCCTTCCCGGAAGAAGCAGGAAAATGAAGAGCATGCTTACGGGCCCTTAGGAAACTTGGGAGAAACAGCAGGCAGACTTGACTTAATATTTATCGCATGGGAAACTTGGGAGAAGCAGCAAGCAGATTGACTTAACATTAATAGCAATGCCCATGAAATAAGCACCTAAGATGATGTCACATTTCCCTTCTGATTCGTTCCATAGAATTTCTCATTCGATTATATAGAATATGTTAATCGTTGGCGGCCAGCGTTATGTTTATGTTCATCAAAACAAAATAATGGCTTCTGTTATATACATGCTCTACAAAATGAAGATATAGTTGTGTTATCCTAACTACGTACACCCCCTCAGTTTTCATCAAACGCTAATCCGTTCCATTCCATTCCATCCCTCCGTTGGCCATTGTTACTACTCCATATCATAACTCTTTTCTTGAACTAATTAAGGTAATTTTCTAGAACATTTAATTAAATGCCCTGAAAAGAGAGTTAAAAGAGGACCAACATTTAAGATAAAAAAAAATCAAAACGAAACAGAGGGAATATTTAATTGTCATAATCCACGTGTCATCTACTTTACCGTATTTTTAGGTCGCTACATGTGTCTTGAACTTGTTCTTCAAACAATTTCTTAAAAATTATTATCTGATTTAACCAAACTGTAAATCTGTAACTATACAGTTGGTTCATCCGTACTAAGTAAGAACAAGAAGATATTGCCAATGATAATGGCATCTGAAACCCTCTTGTCAAAAAAAATGCCTACCAATTGCTTCGAAGCCAGGAAGAACCCTTTCATAATGTAACAGCCAAATTATCAAGGAATTTAAAATTTTAAAGTGAAAACAAAGTACAAAGCATTTCTCGGCTTGATTTGCAGTTCTTTGTGGTATTTTACCCGGCATATAGCCCAGATGAAATTTAGATAGTTTTGGACTTCTATTGCAATTCAGGTGATATAAAATCAAATTTGCAAATACCAACTCTTAACACAGATTGAGAAGTCCGGACAAATGAATATGGAAGTACAAATGGATTCTACTTGGAATAAACCCTCTGATATGTAATGTTATATTCCATGCAAATTGATAAACAAATACACTTAAATCACTCATCTGTGTCAAAATTGCAAAAGAACGGAGAATTTAGGTCACAGCACGGAAAAGTTAGAATTACTCTAAGGCCTTTCAATTACTAACGTATGGGGGATGAAGTTTGATCCTAACGTATCATCAAGCCCTGCACCGCCTGTGTACCATCTTCCACAACTTTATTAGCTTGAATGGTGCTGATCACGTTTGCAATGTTACCCTGATAACATATATGAAGTTATAAGTGAAATTTTGAATATGGTACCGTTTCTTAGATGTATATATTATGAACGCTCAAACATGTTATCAGTGATTAGCATAAATATCATTAAGCAATTGATCCATGATAAGTACACTTAATATACACTTTTATGAACATCTTTCAGAAGAGACCAAGTTCAAGGGATTGAATGATTGATGAACCTCCATCATTCATTGTTTCCAGTGGCACAGCAAGTGAAACTATTATTAATACTTAAAAATTGAAATGCAATAATTTGCCCAAGTTGTGTATCTCAAGGACTGCTTTATTCTGCGTCCTTCCCTTTTCTGTAAATGCACTTTCCTGAAATTCTCTTGGCGGCCTATGCAGAGAGCTTGCCAGTGAGATTCTAAGTGCCTAGGCCCCCTAAATGCATCCTCCTTGGCAGATTATTATGTACATTCATAGATACATCCACAAAAACATGTGATATTTTTCTTCTTTTATCCTTTTACATTTAAAAATCTGATAAGTCTTGCATGCAGATGGCCTAATTCCGTACTACAGTAAATTACATAAAATAGATTGCATTCCTTTATAGACCGCGTTTACTTGACTTCAGGCCAAAAGTTATGAAATAACAAGCACAAAACTTGTGATGCCAACAGGCCGTTCAAAGTAAAGTCACCAGGCTAGTTACCCCACGTCCCCAGCAATTATTAAGTTTTATTTTAATTAGGTCTATTACTTGTAGAAGCTGCTCTTAAAAAGACCACCAAGCAAATTAGACTCTGTTCGAAATCTTATAGCCTAAGTTCTTTCTCATCTTCTGAATAGAGAACAGTTTCAAATTACTAGAGTCAAAGCTTTTTCCATAACTTCTCCATCTCTCTTTAATTATCAATTTCTGTTTATTTTACTTTTGAATCATTTAGTATTCTTCCCATTCTGTGAAATGGCAATTAGTGAAAAATGCTTAACCCAGACCACTCCATGAATCCAACATATTTACCAAATGTTCTTCTACCATAATCGGAATATGGGCTATAAAAAAAGTAATATTATTGCCTGGCCAGATTGTGCACACAAAAAATTACAAAAAGATGAGGCAAAAGCAGCAGATAAGTAGATGCAGAAGAGAAACACAAAAGAATTACTTACCCTCCATGTTGCCAGCTTCGTTCGGAGGGACTGCCACTGATGCAGCCCAAAAACACGCTCAATGCAGTGACTGCACAAACATGGATAAACAATCAATAACAGACTCAAGAAGATCAGAATCACATCAAACAATTTACATAATAAGACGAAGGATAGGGATGGATGGAGAGGTGTCGGTGAGAGACAATGGTAGTCTTAATGCACCTCACAACAATGACTTGATTAATCTGATCAATCTTGCAGTCCAATAACTTGGCTGTAATTGCCTTCACAACCCATCCTTCCACTTCGTCTTCGCCAATCTGTAAAGTAAACACAAGCAATAAGATTTACAAGACTATACAAATCACTTCTGAAATGGTTTATAAGAGCAGAAACCAGATTACCTGTAGAGTGTCCTTGATTAGATCATAAGGAATGTGACCAGATCCATTGGAACCAAGTTCGACCAATGACATCAATCTCATCTTTATTATACAGTCCTCATGCACAAGACCTACAACATTTCCATCAGGAATGAAAAGCAAGAATCAAATCAAATAAGCAGCTATCACATGTTAACCTGCACTCATGATATAACCCAAATCTTAATAGCACAAAATCATGTGGTTACCATAGCTCTTTAGTAGTGAAGAATTTGCTGAATAAAATTCCAAGTAAGCATCCAACTTTTGGGTTAGAAAGATCTTCAAAAGCTGATATACCAAATCATATTTGGCATCATTCTCCAACTGCGCCACGGCAGGCATATCGAGCAAATCACACTGCAAGTATAACATGAGAAGTATTGTCAAATTTATCAGTTCAAAAAAGGATAGAGAAAATTTGACAGAGCATAGCATAGATTGAAAGAATCCATATTAATTGATGTACAAAGTTTGTTCCCACTCAAGTACAAATTTTTACAAACTTTTTTAGCCGTCACTAGAATATTCTAACAGCTGTTTATCACCTTATTTTACACATAAATAAGACTAAGAAACAATGTAAGACATAAAGCAGTAGTTATAGATGCATAAGACCAAGATGATTTTATATTAATCGGCGTGGTGCTTATACTCATATTTTGTACAAGCATAAGACTAAAATACTCTTATTTGTAAGTAATATGGTACTTAAAGCAATATCATATCTATTAAGCAGCAAGGGACTTAAACTTATGGCTTATCGTAATTAATATTTAATACAATTCATAAACTCAATGACTTCACATATTAAGAAGAATTAAAGTTTAAGATACTTTAGTCCCACTTTGCCCTTAAATTAGGTTACAAGGCTCCCAGTTACAAATATAAATTATATAACTCTAGATTAAAATAAATTTGATATACTCAAAATTTTGTGCCTTATACATGATAGATTATGCCATTGACATGTAAACAACCTGCGCCAGAATGAGATTTAATTACTAGTAGTATCAAATAAACAGCAACACCATTTCATACATGAAAGGAATCTACTAGAGAATACCACGAACATGGTTCACAAATCAATAAATGCATATAATGATGTGAGAAGTATATAATCACTCAAACATTTATCCAACAAAAACACTTTTTTTCACGAAAGAATTGCAAGAACTCAACAGAACAAGTTATGATGCATCAAGAGAACTGGAGGGATAAATTCTGACGTGATCATAGGGGAACTGTTAATCCAATGTGCAACTACACTTATATATTCATTAGAAAAATATGAACTTGACAAACCCAAGTATCAGAATTCCAATAGCAACAGTTAGGGTGTTCCCATACCCAAAAATGAGTGTGGTAAAAGAATGTTCACATAGTTCGAAATCCAAGGCAAGGAGTAAAAGCTCAATATGGGGTACGGCATTTTGGGTCCTCTCATATGCTTGAAGAAACCCAATCTACCCATAAACAAGAACAAAAACGAGAAAACAAGACACCAACAGTATTGAAAAAAAAAACAACAAGAAGCAACGTGGTTTAGTCAAACTCTACTCCTCAGAGAGAATCAAAATTCACTATTGCTGAACTCATGGTACATTACATGATTATGCCTTTATATTTACTGCCAGAATACAATTATAAAACCCACGCACACCCTTTCTCAAGCCACTTCAAAGATTCTAAATTGTCTCTCTCTAATCACAACAGATTTTTACCTGTGAGGTCAACAAGCTTACCTCCGATTTATCCATTCAAATCCCAGCAACCATATTTATAGAACGCACTCTTTTCAGGGAAAGCCAATGTTGTTGGGTATTTTGGTTTGACACTGCCTCACACCCAAAAAGAAGGGAGCTACGGCTGAGTGAAAGATATCTCAACTTCATTCAGTTGAAAAGTTAAAACTTTCATAGGATAGAATCTTCATAGCATATCCAGAACCTTTTTTATTAGGAAATCCACATCCTTCCATGCAAATTAACTCAATTCCACTTATTCTGAAGTAACATATTATGAAAAGAAAAGGCCACAATAAATATAATGCAGTAGGAAAAACCTACCTGCCATTATGTAAAGAGGATACAATTTCACTAGTCTTGAAAAACTTAATTTACTAGACCACCCTTTGTTCTTCTCACTGAACCTTAATCACATAATCCTATATTCTCGTATGCTCTTTCTCCAACTCTCTGAATGTCCTAGGTGAACAGAGTCACAGAGAGGCTTTTGTCCTTAGTTTACTCATTTAACTATTTTCCTACATCAATGGGGTTCTCTCCACTAGAGCTTTTTCCCTTTGTTATCATGCATGACCTATGTCGTCATGTTCTCCATGTAAACTAAAAGTAATTTAAAATTTAAAAAAACAGGTTCAGACAAAATTACTTTTTAAAGCTTTAACATCAAAATTTAGAATTTATCAGCCCTAGATTATAACGTTTGTTCATGTAGCAACCATCAAAAAGCAGGAACTATAACTAATTTGAAAAGCAGTTGTTACTTTAAAGAAAATAACTCAAACAATTCAAAATATACCGACGACAAGATATTTATAATGCTATCAAACTGCTGATACTTGCACAAGACTCATCATTAGTATGTATCAATACAAGAACATGTTACAATGTTATTGTTGACTTTCAAATAAACATTTCTTTCAAGTCACAATTTCCTGATAGATAATATTAAGCCTCTTAGCCACATCATAAACTTAATTTAATCATCACATTATTTCATCTCAAAATCCATAAACATCAACCAAACACTTCTCTTCAAGCTTAATGTTATAGGTACTCACTAAAAATTTATAGCAGCAGTAACAATAATTCCGCAAGATTCGGTTATCCATGTAGGATAAGGCTGCCATTATCTCTTATGAATTTACAACGGCAAGGCAGCCAAACTCTTTAAATGACTCTGGCATCTCCAATAGAAAAATATACTAGTTTCAATTTTCACAATGCAGAGTACCGTAGCTTTATTTAGCCAATTCATATTAGTACAGTGCAAGTATATATGTAACATATGTTTTCATGCATATTGGAGCTTTCACCTCTCCCTTCCAACATTATCTATTAATTGTAAATTGTTCTACTTCCACAAGTCAGTGACAGTTGGTGAACCAGGTTTCTCTCCTACAAATAAACTCAATATATCAGAAATTTAGGATAGACAACTTCCAAAACTAAACAAAGAAGTTCGGATCAACCACTGAAAGGTTTTCACATGATCAACCTAAAAGAAATGCTATGAGCAACGTTAATTTAAGAGATTTTACAGACACGCACACACAGAGCTCAATATGCCATCATTATCTTTAATATTGCTTGCAAATATGATGTTAAACCAGCACATCCAATTCATTTATTGATCACTACTCTATATGGTTTGCTCCCTATGACCATGGGTCATACCTGGAACGCATCTGAAGCTTTCACAAACTCAATAATAGTTCGCACAGCCTCTTCCTTCGCTTCACCCATAGTGTTTGAATCTTCATTGGAAAAGGTTGCTAGATATTTGGTCAGGAATTTGAAAGAATCCTTGGATGAGCTGAAAAATGGTAAAATATGAGTTACCACGTGAACTCAAGAGCAACAGAAAATAAATTGAATGTAAACATAACCCAATTAAAATTCTGTAATGACGGCATCCCTTTGTGTTATACCTCTTGCTTTCCTTCAAAATATTAGCAACGGAGAGAAAAAGTTCCCTCTGATCCTGAACCCCGAGATTCCATTCCTTCAAGAAGTTATCTATCTTCTTGAACGATGGAACTATATGTTCGACAACCTTTCCATTGACTGCCAAATTAAGGGCCTTCATATAAACAAAGAATTTGCTGTATGGATTCTCCAATAAGTTGTACAGATTGAACATGCTGGAAGAATAGAAAGACATAAAAAGGGAAGATTTATGAGACCCAAGTCCATAAAAATCTACAAGACTGAGTAATTATCATCAAACAAATTACATTTTCAGACGTAGTGCAGACTTATCGGTTGGCTGCTGTATAATTTTTGTGGAAATAAGCTTTGCCATCTCCAGAGCTTCATCAAGGCTATCAGTCTTCTTAACAAGATTGCATATAACAGTGAAGATGCATTCAAGATCTGGGGCAGAAGTACATAGATTTTATCAATTCAGTAATTGTCATCAAGGCATAAGAGAAGAACAGCGACAGTTACAGTGATATATCCCAGTTAATATCAGATTGGCCATGGAGTAAGCTTAATTATACTGACGATGATCAATTTCAATCATGACTAAAGTAATAGTGTTTATTAAGTCTCTCAAACCTTTTTCAGAGGCTTTCGAAAATACTAAATCAGCAGAAGTAAGCATTAGGGAGGCCAAATCCAACCATCTGCCAGCTATCATACACTCCTGCGCCTCCAAGCACAAGCTACTCACTTGTGGCTCAGCTACCTAACAATCATCAACACTATTTTCATTAAAAATCAACATGTACAGCTCAAATTTACAAAAACACGTAACAGCGAAAAATCCATTACAGTACAGAAGATGTAGTGGACTGGTGAATTGTAATCGGAAGATTCTAACTTTACACGTGTAAATCTAACAGCAAAAGCTAAATCTATTGATATCAAAACCATATGGATTATACACATGTGCATACATGCGTTTATGAAATAAAGATGATTCGTACCTCGGGACCAGCATCGGCCCATGAAATCTGAGCAGTGAAGCGAACGACGGAGAGAGCGGGATCCTCCTCGGAAGTTGGTACTACGGTGGTCATCTTTCCCCAATGCAAACTCCTCTGCGACGACAAACCCTAATTCGTAGCCCGCAGCAGAGTGTGCTGAGATAAACCCTAATTTGGTTTATTGGTAGCAGTTTTGTCAATCGTATAAACACAAGTACACAACCCCACTCTGTTTTTGGACCGTATTGGGGTATTTTGGACAAAAAGATAAAAGGAAATTAATTTTTATTTTTATTTTACTTTTTTGAGAAAAAAATGAATGGAAATTCGTAACCGAAAATAAAAATCTAATTGGACTTTGTTTAAATACAATATCCATTTATTTTATGATAACATCAAATTACATACTTAACCCCCTTTAAAATTTAAAGATTTATATGTACATTCACATTACAAATATTAATAAGGATTATTTTGTAGTTGTTTACCAAGATACAAGCCCCCTTTTTGTAATTTAATACTGTCAAACTTCATTCATCTATTTAGAGTTGAAACTAATGAATAAGAAACAAAGTTTTATTTATAATTTCAATATGTCAAAAATGAAAGTTAAACAATCCGAAGAAAGTTCATATTTTATCTCAGTACATGTGATATCTATCTATCTATATTATAAATAATATATATAACTCCAAAAAATTATGATAAATTTGCCTCACAAAAAATAAAAATAAAATAATGTTATCGCACCACTATGTCTTCACAATCTCTGGCTATTTCTAACTCCTGAGGAAAATTATCCGCTAAAAGCAATAGACCCCGTTACGGAAACTTGGTTATGTTAATTATCACTTTGGACTTCGTAGGTCGGTATTATGAAATATCTCATATTCGATTAAAGTATTTATATTTATATTTGAAAAAAATTAGATATTATTTTTATTTGATTAAAAATTAATAAAATACAAATATATGCATATCTGCATCAATTAATATTCGTATTCATTTTTAACAATTATTTGTACTAAATATTACTTAATAACTATTTTATTTTTTAAGGTATATATAATTTTTTAAAGTTATATAACAATATTACATGTATTATAAATAATTCATTATAAAATGAATATTAAGGTTATGGTAGATTTTTTAAAATCAAATTAATAAAATTTTATATTTTATGTGTTACATATTTTACTAAAATATTAAAATTACTCTCACTTAAATTATATTTGAAATATCCAATATTCGTATTTAATTTTATCCGATAAATATTATTCGTATTCGTATTTATTTTGAAATGAAGCGAATACAGATATAAATATATACGTATTCACATATATATGTTTACACCCATAGACTTCATTATGATTTTCATGGTCGTTTGTTTATGGTATTCATAATTGCTTTGTATTGACGATGATGATGTTTTATCATTTAGTTTCAATAATTTCCTCTTTCATGCATTTTAATTATATCTTTTATCATTTTGATAGTGAAAATTTTGAAAAAAAAAGAAGTGTATCTAATTTTATAAATAGAATCTATTTCTAATAACAATTTGACATTAATATACGTAGCATGGGTATTGCATGTATTCCATATGTTCTACAAAATGTATTGCATTAAATTTTTTACGAAAATTAATATTGTATATTTAATAAAAAAATTACATGTTCAATTTTTTTTTAATTTCATATAAATATTATGAATAAAATTAATACATTTTAACAACAACTTTTAGCAAAAATAACATTATAATAAAAAATATATGAATATAGCTATTTTTATATGATAAACTTATTATGAACATAAGTTTTTTATAGATCAAATGAAGTAGAATATAATTGTACACTAGATAATCCATATCAAGACATATAATTACATTGAATCATAATTTGCTCTCGTATTAATGTTGGGTCTTTTTTAATATTTTATTTGTTTTAAAAGAAACAGTTATACTTCAAAAATATTAATTTCATACTCCAAAAGGTGTAAGACACTCACAAAAAATAAAAAATAGTATATTTATTTATTTATTGCACTTGACATGAGTTTTGAGTATGCCGCATGCAATTGAAGAGAACATATGGTTTACAAGTTAAAGTAAAAAAGTGAAAATATATATAAAAAAAGAATATCCTTGACCTTTTAAGTAAAAGCTTGTATTTTTATATATAGTTTTGAGTGCAGTCTTTTAGGTGTACTTATGACACTCTTTTAAGAAAATGAGGAAGTATTTATTACTTTGTTGGAATTCTATATTAAAATTTGTGGTATTTTATTGACTTTGATAGTAAGATAATTAACATTATAAACATTGAAATTACAAGAAAATAAACTATTATATGAAAATCTTCTTAAACATTTGTAATTTGTTGAGTATTGGGCTATGGTAATGGACGAATGAATGCGAAAATTTAACAAAGAGAAGCGGATCCAAAATAAACTTCAACGGTCCAGTTCAAATGGCCCGATGGGCAATGGGCCTCAGTACACTTCCGATTAATATAAATACAAGTCGTTTTCAACCCCCTTCGCATTAGCTAGGGTTTTATACTTCGGCCGCTGCTCTTCTCTGCAAAGCCGAGCTCTCAACCAGATTCGAAAATGGTTACACTCTCCTCTTTCTACTCATCAGATGCTATTGAAATTGAATCTATGAATCCCTATGCTTTGTGTCCGTTCTTTTTTATGTCAAAAACTGAAAAGTGAATTATGATTTTTGCAGCCGTCGCACAAGACATTCATAATCAAGAAGAAGCTCGCGAAGAAGATGAGGCAGAACCGCCCAATTCCTCACTGGATCCGCTTGCGCACCGACAACACTATCAGGTTTGCGTTTTCCCCTTTTCATCTCCCAAATTTCTCATATATATGTTTTATTTGGATTGTGCAGATGTGTGTATATATATATACACAGAGAGATTTCTATCATTTTGTTCTGTATCTGTAGCTTGATATATTCTCTTAAATTGTTGTGTATAGGTACAACGCGAAGCGCAGGCACTGGCGCCGTACCAAGCTCGGATTTTAAGGGGAGGGATGATCATTGCGTGTGTGGATTCTTCCCCACATGTTGGCTCTTTCATGTTTTTGTTTAAAATGGTAGTTTGAGATTATCATAGCAGCGAGACTCGATGTTAGTTCCCTGTTTTTGTCAGAAATAGGGTTTCGTTTATGGATTATTATGATTAATGTTTGTTTGCCGACTTCAATTAATATGACAATGATAAATGAATCTTGAGTTTGTAGTTCAATTTACGTGTTATGTGTATTTGGTGTTTTCAGTGATTCAATTTTATGCCTATTGTGTTTTAAGCCCGTGGTTACTTGTGATACTGTTTTAGATACATATCACATAACATATAGAAGCAGTAATATTCTTAGTTTCTTTATATGTTTCCAATGTCTTTTATTTTTAGCTTCATAAAGGATACAAGTATCGGTACTTTAATTATGAAAATTCCTTATGAATTGTGGGTGCATTATTGTCGCAGTGTATATGTTCGATAGACATTTACATATGCAATACTGGGATGTTTAAACTTGGCTTACATCTGATTTTGTTGAGGAATTTAAGGTGGTTAATCGAATGGCATTTCTTGTTTTTATGTTGGCTGGGCAGTTATTACCGTGTCATGTTCTCACAAAATGTGTTGGATTTTGTATTGGTTATCTTCTTTGGTGTTCCCGATGGGGCTTGGGTTTGGCTGAATAGGGTAGTCGCAAGTCACATTATCAAGTATAGCATGTTTGTTGGTGTCCATTCTGTGCCCAATTTCAATTTCTGTGTGTAGTCTATATTTCTTATGAGTTGCCAAAGATGATAAATGTTGAGGCATAAAGCTGAGGCAAGGCACTGGTCGAGCCTCGGCATATGCTTATTCACTTTCTGGGTACGTCGGCATTGACTTGATACTCAATGGCACATATTCCCCAGTTTTGTTCATCAGTACAAAGTTCCGACTTCCTTTAAGCTTATTTGAAGCTATGTTGTCTTTCTTTGAGTTCTTATTTCCCAGTTGGCAAGAAACTTTGTTGAAATGGGGCCATGAGTGAACATTTTTCTAGCTTGTTTCAATTTTGAAGCTCTACCTGTAGAATACCACCTTTAAGCAGAGGTGGCATCTAATTTGCCGAAGAATGTTGTGTTGGTTCCCCCTTCTCTAGCCTCCCCTCGTGTATTAATGCGCTTAGGAGGAGAAACGTCTTTAGCTGAAACAAATTTCAAGAAATTGGTGCTTGGAGAACTGGTTTGTCAACCTTATATATTTAACTGTTGCATTTACGGGTTTATTGCATGAAATGATTTCATACAAAATTACAAATTCATTCATGGGGGGTTGCGCGTGTGTATGTTTTTTGTATTTGTAAAATGAAATTACGATAACAAAGATTACGTCCAAGAATGTAATATTTCGTTCTGATTAACGATAAGAACTAATTAATGTTTTGTTTTTGGTTCCAAACAAATTTATGTTAGGAAAAAGCGATATGGGTTTTGATAAAATTGATCTGATAAGTCTGAATTAGTTACGACGTGTATGTTCTCCAGGCATTGGAGTATATTTTAGCATACCCTTTTGATTCATCAGAATCAATTAATTTTCCTATTTGTAACACTTGCATTCCACAAAATTCTTGGTATGAAAGATGAAATAATTGACCATAAGTGCCGTGCAAGAATCATTAGCTTGTTTTTAATTAGTATTTGACTAGTTCAAATTGAAGATTATTTGCTTCGCGCCTTTCATTTTTACATAATTCGGATTCACAGTTTATGTGAAAGTAGTTACGAAACTTAAAAGAAATACTAGTAGATGTCGTTTGAAGTTCTCATTAATCACTGTATGTTCTTGATGAGAATTTAATTACAAACTATTATGTTAAATGACTTACAAAAGAATACCGCTAAATGCAAGTTTTGTAGATTTCAGTTCAGTATAACAATATGTAAAGTTGAAATATCAAAGATGCAATTTGAAGAAAAATAAATTACAGAGTACTATAATTAGTGTTGTAAAATATGTTTTAGTATATAGATAAACGAATCAAATTGACATTCGGAAGTCATATACTCTCATTTTGAAACGGGAAATATAACAATAAAATTATGGCAGTATTCCTTTTTGAAGTTCATAGAAAGCGAAATTCATCTGGAGATAGGTCTTATGTGTATTGGACGGTAAAACTTTACTTCTCTACCTTCATTTTTAGGTTAACTTTTAATATTATTCTCGTTCTTTTTTTTTCCCGTTGATTTAGTTTTTCATGTTACATTTAATTAGCATTTTAGTCATCTCATCATATTTTGTTCATGTAAGGGTAATTTAGTCATTTCTTAATTATTCTTACAAAAACATTAAATTTATAAAAGATAACAAATATGCAATTAACATAACTTTCCTTTAACATTAAATATAAAATTTTTAATTTAAAATAAAATATTATATTTAGAATTTTCAACAATTATAAGAAACAATAAGTAAAAAGGAAAGATATTAATAATTAATAATATTTTTAATTATATTTTCATAAATTACATAAACAATATAAATAAACTAAATCTTGAAAAATAATAATGAACAATAAAATAATACTAGTAATATATTTCGATAATATATGATTCTTTATTGTCTTGTTAAAAGTAATATATTCATAATATACGTAATATAAATATTTATATAAAATATACGAGACATGCATGTAAAAAATATAAATAATACCATATAAATATAGTGTGTTCCTATCTTTTTCTTATTTTTAAATCAATACATAATATTTTGTAATTAAATGTTTCATATATACAAGTTAAATATTGAATTAGTTGGAATCAGAAAAAAAAAATTAACATATAGGATATTTTTAAATAGAATACAGATAAAAAAATTAATATTTCTTATTGTATTTACTTTATATTTTCTAAAATTATAAATTTCTCTATTTTTTCATATATTACTAGTACTAGTTTATTATTTTTGTTATTTTTTAGATTTGGCTTATTTGTTTTGTTAATGTAATTAATGTTAATATTATAATTACTAATTTCTTTCCTTTTTAATTATTAAAATATGCTAATATAATATTTTACTTAAAATTTATGTGAATTGCATAGTTGTTATCTTATATAGATTTAATATATTTGTAAAAATAACTTACAAAATGATGAAATTATCCATTTACATAAATTGTATGTGACTATTTTTTCATCAAATAGAATAAAGGGACATAAGTGCTACTCATATAAAATATAAAGGACTAAATTGACGAGAAAAAAAAAACAAAATTAACCAAAAAATAGGAGTGAAATAAAATTTTACCTATCGAGACCAACTATACTCCAATATGAATTCATCCTTACCCCATTCTTTTATCAATTATCAACCCTTCTTTTTTAGGAGTGCGTTTTTAACGGCAAATTTTATATTGTTAAAAAAGTTAAAATCCTAATAAACTCGTGATAGCCATCGGAAGAATTTTAAGACTGCATTTAAATAAAAAGAATGAAATGAAAATAAATTTGATTTATATGTAGTTATTATAAGAGATTATAAAATTTTATTGTTGTTACGGGAGATTATAGTGAAATGAACAATTTCTCTCATTCCATGAGTAAGAAAAAAAAATGATTCATTATTTTTTATTTATTATGATTCCCTTTTTATTCTTTCTAATCACTGCTTCCACAACTTTTCAATAAATTTCTTCTTATTCTTTCTATTATTTTATTCTGTCAATTCAATCGCAACCTAAGAAAATGAGGCCAGAGATGTGGGATGAATTGAGGGAGACAACAAATATAACCGAATAAAACGGATATCAAGTTATAACCAGGACCTGCGGGAAGCTGATCAGTAAATGACCAATAGGCCTTACATATGAGAATATACTGGCCATAAATATAACAAACCATCAACTTAAACGCGGAAGCCAACATGCGGCCAAGAAAATAGTTTTGATAATTTATTTTAAATGCTCAATCTCTTCTCCGAATTGCTCTCAACAACAAGGATATGGACATCGCTAATATAATTCATTTAAATAAAAATAAAAAAACTGAACTCCTACACATCTGATTGGAATTGCATATCTGTTGAAAGCAGAAGACATAATACCTGTGCAAACAGTAAACCAAAAGCAATTTCTGCGATGAAAAATGATTCCAAAGTAAAACTCCAAAGTGGGGCATCTATGTTATTTTCGCAATCTCTACCAGTTGCTTGTGTAGGGTTTGGGGCCTAGAGAAAAAGGGTGAGTGGTCAGAACCTTTAAGGCGAAAAACCCGCTCAGGCGGACTTGCATTAATCATACTCTCTTGTAGCTGAATGGGTATTGCATTATCTTCTGTTGTTTCTACATAAAATCGTCTAACTGAGCCATACTTCTCATCAGAAAGGGACAACTTCTCCAATACAGGCGAAAAAGGGATTGACCTCATTGAAACGGATGCCAGCGCGATATCCTGGAACAGGGTGGTATAGACTTAGGAAGACGAATAAAGCATGCAACAGTGCTTACTATTCACAAACATAATGCAATCGCATTAACAGAAGATACATAAATCAAGAATACAAAAGACGGGTGCAAATAATTTCTATTCATGAAGCGCTGTAGATTTTTTTAATTTGAGGAGATTACTCTCCGTTTGTCTGAGTGTGTTTACTTCATCTGCTGATAGTGTATGGGAAGATTCAAATACAGTGCATTTTGGCGCGTTGGATTTGGGCCATTGCATTTTGTGAAATAAAATGAGCTGCCTCTAGAAAGTGGTTCTAGGAATGAACAAGATTCTGAAATCTCAAGGGCGCATTTGAACTTCCAAACACACGATATACATACAGTATAACTATAAACAGTTTTTGATAAGTTTCTATAATGATGGCCAATGCTACTTCAGTTTAAACTCATCATTTTACAACTAAAATTTTTATGGTGATCACAACTGAAATTTCAGCAAAATCAGCGGTGAAAGATGCTTGGATTTTCATCTCTTTGACATCATAGAAAAGGTCATTCCATTCACAGGTGAAATCAGTTAAGGTTGCTGACGAGAGAGTATAATGGGTATATATGGTCAACAATAAACTAGACAATCATAATTCATACAAAATAGCTATCATTAATATAGACCATATTCTCACGCACCAACAAACTATTTGGATTTTATTGCATTACATAAGTTACAGGTAAAGGAAGCATTAAGGTATTATGATGGCCACCACCAGCCTACCTGAAATTCCATACAGAATATAAGGCCCACTAAATTCAGAGTGACCTTGTAACACAGAATCCCTTGGTAGGCAGGTAGGCTGTGTGGCGCTTGTATCCAGCACATAATAAAATGTATTCTTCCAAGAACAAAAGTTGAAAGAAGAATACAATCCCATTATCATGCTTCAATGTCAAAGAATGAGGTTCTAACTACTAAGATTCATAACATAACATTGTTATCTATATCATGTCCTCTATATATAAAGTATATCATGTATTATATGGTTGAGAAAATAAATTATACCTTTGTAGGACTCTGATTGAATAACAAGTCCCCTAAAAGAGACTTATCAAGATCAAAAGCTGTAGGAGGTTGATTATTGCCATTTGAATATCGAAATATCTGAGCCTGCCGCATCATATCATTTGACATGTCCTGCAATAGTTATTACACGTAAGTCACTACGAAAACAGTATTAAACATACAAAAACACCAAAGATCTAAATGAGATCCAGATGTCTTGTTTCCCAAACAAATTCAAAACTTGAGACATCACTAATTGTCTCAGAGTCTAAGCTTTAGATGAGATTAAATATGTGGGTGCTTATTCAAAAAGTTCCCTGTCACTTCCTAAAACATGGTTAAGATGAAATGGAAGCCAACCACATGACCTGACAAACATTATTTATTCATTTGGGCGGATGGAGGAGGGGGAGGAGCACCTTCAGGAGAGCAACAAGGATTTGTTTCAAAGGCCTCATACATCACCGAAGTCCATATTATTAATGAATTTATCAAAGCTTTATAGCTATAGCATATCATGACTCACGCAACATGCCTGATAGATGGTAGTTTTGGATCATCCACTTTAGTTCATAAATGGTGTGCAATATGTATGCTAAATGATAATGTGCACGAGCCAGATAGTGGCAGACAGATTTGATTACCGGAAGCAAGGCTGGAAAACGAAGATTGAATTGAAACCCTGAAAAACATTTATGCTCAGGGAATAACATGCAGGTAATTCAGGTTATGTAAAAGAAGCTTAATTTTTGTATATCTTTGAAATTTGACTTGAAAAATTTTGATTAAGTTTATGATACTTTGAATCTGTAACTATAAAAGAAGCAAAAGTTGAATCGTCCCACTAAATAAAATCCAGTTTCTAAATACACAACCTTTTCCCAGATGTATCTAAACTGCACATCATATAATGCAGCAACTTATGAAGTGACAACCACACCTTTTGAGTAAACATATCAAGAGTACTTTGCCCGCTAATCAACATTGCAGCAGCAACAAAGACCGCTTTAGAAATTCTAGATGGAAATAATTCCATTGCGTATGATATACACGCACCTCCAAAATCATGCCCTACCAAAATTACCTACAGGAATAAAAATGCAAAATGGAATTAGGCGACATTTTTCCCCGTTTGGGCAACAAAATGGAATGGGCATATTCCCAAGGACTCGAAAGAATAAAGGTTTTAATTATATTATACAAATAATCTCCATTAGTTAACTTAAAAACGGAGCTTCACTCCTGCGGCCTTGCCTAGTATTGCAGAGAACAAAATTGAACCTAAGAAAAGTCATACATACAAATATATAAGTCTTCTTGAGGGTATACGTCTCCCTGTCAGTAACAAATGCCCTTATAACAAATGCCCCCCATATACTTCTTTAAGAAAGGAACAAATGCCCATATAACAAGAAACTTGTGAAACTAAGGGTGGTAACTTGCCCATTGTTGAGGGTAAGTCTGCAAATGAAGGGAAATAATTGGACGTGATAATCTAACCTTCTCCCCATCAGCAAGGTTGTCAAGAAAATTAGTCAGTGGCTTTACATACTGTGAAAGACTTGTTATTTGATTTGTATCAAATGAATGGATTCCAGAACCAGTTAAATCAACAGCAGTAACCCTGAATCCACTTTCTTCGAGAAGTGCTATGGATTTATACCAACACCAAGCGCCAAAACCACCACCATGAACAAGGACAAAATGGTTGGTCTCTAAATCATCTAGCTTTATATCCTGTAGACCAGGAAACCATGAGAAGCAGCACAACCATTAAAGGTAGATGGCTCGAAGCACTGGAGATTTGTAATGATAGAGACAGTATGGGCATGTTGCAGATTTAAACAAAATATCTAATGCATACAGATTACAGAATAAAAGTAACAACACTAAAAGGTGCATCTTTAGCAATATATTAAGCCCAAAAGACATTTTTAACAGGAATTGTGCTTGAGAAATAAGTTTCATTAAAAGGTCTATACCAAATAAGTGAAATTAGAGATACTAACAAATTTGCATAAGAAGATTTTATGGTGAACATTAGCTTTAGTGGCTCATAAAATAAGTCAAAATCACGCATACTAATCTTGAACTTATGAAAATCAGAAACCATTTAAAATAATATTTATTTCCAAATTAACCAGAAACTACTAAATAAATTCAGGTAAAAATTTGATTTTGCAATAGAATGCTCTAGAATGGGCTGCTCTGGCAGTCTGGCTTTAGGGGAATAAGACGGCATGATCAAAACCATCTATTAGGCTTTTTAAAAAGGAAAACTTACATATTTTGAAATATGAAAGGAATATGATATCCAGTAAATACGTAAAAGCAACAACAAAATCAGGTAAATTAGACGGCATTGTATCAAAAGATTAACTCAAATCTCCAGCTTAATTGTGCAAACAATATATCAGACAGACCGCTACCGTTCAACCCTTTCTCATTT
The DNA here is from genome assembly GCA_014636745.2 of Centella asiatica. NCBI lineage: Eukaryota > Viridiplantae > Streptophyta > Magnoliopsida > Apiales > Apiaceae > Centella > Centella asiatica. Next base: position 42,459,849 of record CM025784.1, on the reverse strand, counting down.
TGTTATCAGGTTTGATTATTGAAGTTCGTATCAATACAATAAATGAGGCAAATATTTTGTTATGTGTGTATAATCTACTCACCTCCAATTATAAACAACTAGCACATCCAACCATACACAACTCTCATCAAACAACAGCCTATGAATCCCAAACTACTATAGGAAAAGAAAAATAAAATAAGATTTGGTTCGCCAGCGGCCAGTCCCCGAGCAAGCTTTCACCATTTCTTATCTGTTAAATTATTGAGTCTAGTGTTTGAAAAAAATTGCTAGATGAGCAAAACAGCTAGTTGAAATGGATGATAATACCAAAGTATTGGATATCAAAGTTTGTTTCCTTATTAATACTATATCACATTAGCACTATGTCCCCAATTTGTACATAATTTTCCCTGCATCTTTATCAATTAAGACGAACAATCTCAAAATAATGCCCAAACCAGAAGTTTTTGAATATCTAAATCCACATAAGAAAGAAACTCAACCTATCAAAACAAAATATATTAGTAAAAGTAAAAATAAAAAGAATGGGCAAACCTGTTTAACAAGCTGATGAGGTTGAAGCAGGGGATCACTGCTGGAGCGAGTCCTGGAGCTCGAACTTCGAGGCAAACCTTGCTGCCTCCGGGAGTTTGAAAGGTTACTGGGATGCCTGACAGAAGCAGAACGGTCGAAAGGGCCAGAAGCGACGCCGTATTGCTGCTGGTGCTGCTTTAATAGAATCGCGGCGGCGAGAGCTTGCTCGTGAAGTTCGGAGTCTTCGAATTTCTCTCTCCTGGAACTGGAGGACCGAATCCGCGCCCACCGGTTGCTGGAATTGGCGCCGCCGGACACGGCGGCGGATTGGTTGTGCGAAATGCGTTTAGAGGGTCTCTTCTTCACCGACCGCCGTGAAAAACATATGCCCATTTTGATCTTTGCATGCAAGAAACAGAGAAGAAATGTACAGGTGAGATGTATGTGGATGTATATATCTATTTATGTATATATGGACAGAAAGATAAATTGTAGAGAGAGATGGTGAGTTTCAGGTGGAGTGACAAAAGGCGTGCAGAGATATATGAGGGAGATGGTTCTTCTGGAAGTAGAAAGAAAATAATGGGGTTGGTCAGTTATGTAATTTATCATTAAATCCGAACATATTGGGAAATTCCGATGGCCGAAGCATCACAGATTTAAATTATTTAATTTTTATCCTTATCTTTTTTTTTTATTTGGGTCACGCACCGATTGTATTTTTTATTGTTCCGACTACTTTTTTCTTGTAAAGTGTTCTTCTTTATTTGATACTCTGAATTTTTAAACGAAAATACTATATTCTTGTGTATCTTTAATAATTTTATATGTAATTTTGAGATTTTATGTATAGAATATTTGTACTATACATGCTACACTTTAACAAGTATAGAAGTCCGTATAAAATATCAATTTTCTCTCACTGGCGGGAAAAAGATAAATTATAAAATGTTCAAAATAAATTTTTTAACTTTTTAAATTTGTAAATTTGAAATTTAGCAAATGATATTAATACTACAATTTTATAATAAATGTTGATGTAGGATTACTTATTTACTCTTTTCTATAATAGATGCTATAGAGATTAACAACCAAACAAGTGCATTAAATAAGAGTGCAATACAAAAAATTAATTTATTAGAATCTCTTTAAATATCATATACGACAATTATATTTGAATAAATATTAATATTAAATATGACATATAAAATTAAACGGAGAGAGTACTCATATTGTTGCTCTAGAATTTTTCAAAATTCTAAATGTTTGGCTCCAATCAATTTTTCACCCCAGATCATATCCTTGTTAGACATAATTTAAGACGTCTTGTTGTTGATCATCGACCAAAGTGTAGTTAATTTTTATTCAAATATTAAAAAAATTTTTATTAATAAAAAAATTATTGTCTAAAACGCACACATTCACTAAAAATGACTTTTAATCAATTTAATATTGATTCCCTTCTAATAAAATGTCGAGAAATCAAATTATAATGAATATAAGCACTTCTTTCCTTGGCCCCTTTTTTTAAGTTTGGATATCGCACTTGTAATAATTAGGACGATAAAAAGAAAAAAAGTTAACATAACTAATGAAGTGTTTGAAACGATAATATTTGTGATTAAAATAGGACCATTTTGAAGGGAGGTGCAGTCCACTAGTCCAGTACTATTTTAAACGTGACACCAATGATACAGTGAGAAAGCTACTCCATATGTATTTCTGATTCTGATGTCGGGGCTCGGGAGTGAGCTGAGTCAGGACCATGGCGTCTGATTAATAACTACTTTCTCCGTTTAAGTTTACATATTATAAAAATAATTTTAATGTTATTATTTTGTAATAAATATTTATATAAAAAAAATTTCCACAATAAATATTATTGAGATTTAATACTAAATAAGTGAATTAAATATAAAAATAATATAAAAAATTATCCTTTTAAAAGATTTAAATAATATGTACAACGATTATTTTTAAACAAATAAAAATGTCAAATATAACATATAAAACTTCACTTAATAAATATTGCATTCCTTTTATATATAGTTGTAGATGTAGATTATATCATACTTGAAAATTTATATTTTTACATACTAATTCAAAAGAGTCCAACAATCGATAAGAGGTGAAATTATCCGTTAATTGGAGTTTTAGGCATAAACAATTACAATTAAATTTATTATAATAAATATAATTATTAATCAAATCTTCTACTCAATTAAATAATTATAATAAAAAATAATATGATGTATCTAACTGATCCACAATGAAAATATCAAGTACAAAACACCTCAAGGGCTTACTTACTTAGGCCATTCGCATAAGAGTTTTTTAACAAATTCTTTATTTTATTTACTCAAATACACTTTTTTGTTAATTTACAAAATCTCTAATTTTAACAATTACATTAGTATATCTATTTTAGATCTATATCATCTTAAAATATTAATTTATCTTACTAAGTTTCACATCGATATATAAAAATTTCTAAATTAATAATAATAATAATATTATTAAAATTAATAAAATAATATAACAACGAAGATTAAAAATTACAATTTTATAATAATATTATTAATTATGTTAGTATCATTGTTTTTTATTAATGGTATGATAATACTTATATTATAATACATAAATATAAGAATAATAATAAATTTATTATAATAAAATTAATAAGTAATAATACTTATCTATTGATAATAGTATATAATTATTAATATTATTGATGTTAATAATAATATAATACTTATATTTTCATACTATAATGATATTATTATAATATAAAATATTAATAAATAATATAACAAATTTATTATTATTATTAAATAATATTGTATTAATATATTGATTATTATAGCAAAACAACATTATTTTATTTATAGTTAATGTTTACAGATTCCCTATATTTATATATAAGAATAGAAACTCAAATGACAAAAGGGAGATTGTATGTAAAATAGAGATTTTATAGAGACTTTAATATAAGTATATTTTTACTTAAATCTCCATATCTCATCTCTACTTTAGGTACTTTGACAAATTTACATACTCTAATACAAGAACTCTTATACCTCTCTCCTATAGAAATTATGTTCAAAAATCTCATTAGAAAACTTGAATAGAGAAGAATTTTCGACGATACACAAGTTCTTTTATTCCAATTTAATTGACCGATGTTGTTATTGACATAATAACTAATTATTTAAATCAATCATAGTAAAATAATTAAATCAAATTAATAATCACAATCTTATTTGCATTGTTCACAAATTTTAAAACTGATAAAATAGAAGGATAATAACATTTATACTATACATCAGGACTTTTAAATTCTCTCAAATTTTATTCTAGTCTCTCTCCTAAAAAAATAAAAAAAATAAATTTCTCCTAAAAATTTGAAACGAACATGGTACCAGCGTTTAACAATAAACTAGCTAATGTCAACCATTCTTAAGATATTATTTCCTAAACCGTCTTTAAATATTTCATTTCTTTTATGACCATTGGCCAAAATTGGTCCACAAACAGTAAGTATTATTATTATTATTATGATACTAAAGATCTAAACTATTAAATGCATATTTTATCACACTTTATTATTTAAAATTAAACCAAAAAATAAAAATAAAAGACAAAATATTAATGACATATGTAAAGATATTAAACACAATTGAGTCACAGTTTACTCATGTTACAGAAAAATAAAAAGGATATCAAGTAATGAATTGTTTAGAAACAACTTATTTGTTTAGATTAAAGTTAAAATTTAACTTTTTAATTTTAATTTTGAAAACTACACATTCTTACTTTTGAAAGAAGATTTAAAATTATATTTTAAGTTAAAAAAGAAGTAACTCCTAAATATATTTTTGCATTTTAACTTAAAATTCAAAAGTTGGAAAAAAGATAACGGTTCTCCCCCGATAGGCCTAAATATTGAATACGATAAATATGGTTTTTCAGCCTCCAAATAAATAAATAAATGCAATTTAAAAATGTAAGAGTCTTTGTGTGAAAGTTATTTGCTTCCTACGACAAACAAATACTAGCCATTTAACCGTGCAATGCAAACCAACAATTATAATGTCTTTATCATATTTTAAAAAATTATTATGTAATTTTATAGTTATATTAAAACAATATATTTTAGTATTTATATTTGTAAATATTTCACATTTTGTGCTATACTATAACATATAATGTGTTTACATAATATAGTAATATTTTTTTTTCTCATTGTTACAAACTCAATATATCTATAAAGGATTAGTTTTATACTACGAACTATTAACATCTTCACTTTTAATTGTTAAAAAATTTCATATTAATTAAGAAAAAACATCAATATATTTAGCCACATGTATTTGAACAACTAAAATTTATAAGAAGAATATGAATTCATAGTATACACTACTAATAATTCTAAACATTCTTAATATTTTCCCTCCATTGTTTCATAAAACACTCACAAATTTAATTTGATAATAAAAGTAGATGTGGGCATATTTGATCATATGTATCTCTCATTTGTGTTATTATTTCAGAATTCTTATGACAATAAATAGTATGATACTATTCCGTATAAAACATAGTTTATTGTATTCGACGATTGTATATATTAATACATGTGAAAACGCATTGGTTTCTCATTTGTATTTGCAGTTGACTTTTGTTTTCTTTCTTTCCGATCCCACCTCATACAAAAATTAGAGAACTTTGGATATAAATTCACAACTAAAATGTCAATAAATACTTTTCAACAATTTGTACTCTTAATTTCTCCTTTCCCAAATAAAATACGAAAAACAAAAAGAATTAATATACGTATATCATAGTAAGTTTCAAATTTACTACATTTATTCACAAATGAATAAAATTAGACAATGAGTTTTCATTAATTATTACTCTAAGATTTTATATTTTATAATTTTGATATATATATTTTGTATGTTATTATAATTTATTACTAAATACATTTTCTATCATATTTTTTGGCCGCAATAAGAATTTATGTTCTTACTTTTTCTTCATTATTCATTTTTTCTAATTATTTCAATGAACGATATAACCTTTAATATAATTTTAACTATACCAAAAGATAAAATATGAAAGAATTAGAGAGTTTATCAAGTTTCTACATTTTCAAAATATAATACATAATTTCCATTAAAAGGTTAAAAATAAAATACCCATGAATTTTTAATTTAGAAAAAAAAAACCCTACTTTTCCTAAATATTGCATTCTTAGTAATACGAAATGGTAAAAATAAAGTTGCGATAAAGAGAAACTGTTTTCATTAACAATAAACCTATATTTATTTATTATATAAAATTATACATTATAAATACTATATATTTATTAATGGTGATATAATTTAATAAATGTTGAGCAATAAAAAAGAGATTAAAATTTTAAAAATTATTTAACAAAACTATTATTTTGTTAACATAATTTATAAAGTAGTTTGGTATTATATGAAGATATTTTTATTATGTCAGTACTTGTATATTATATATAATAAGATTTTTTTAATGTAATTTAGGTCATTTATACTTGGGGAAATTTATTCAACAGTTTCCGAACTATACTAGTTTTGCGTATTTAGTTTCAAGATTTTTTTCACAACTTGTTTGACACATAAATTTTTTAAAACATGCACAGTTAGTAAATTTCGTCAATATCTCGGTAATATAACTCAAGAACAGTCGAAAAAAAAGTTTACATATGACATAAATTGATCATTTTATTCTTTAAAAAATTCATATGTGATTCACATGTGTGTATTTTCTATAAGATTTAACGATTAATTGATGAAATTTTCTGATTGCAGATATTTTAAAAAGTTTGTGTATCAAGCAAGTTACGAAAAAAATTTGGAGACCAAATGCACAAAAATGATATAGTATAGGGATTATCAAAAAGTTTTCCCTTTATACTTTATGTAATCAAAATAAAACTGAAAAAAAATATATTTTAATTATGTGAAAAATGCTAGTGACAGAGATGTAAAAGTATAAATTTTCTTAACATTGAATTTTTATTTATTTTATAATAAAATATTTAAATTATTTTTAGGTATTTAATATGAGAAGAAAAACATGAAATAAATTTTGGAATCTCCGGTGCATTATATATATATATATATATATACACACACACACACCGACGTATGGTAAAGACGGTAACCATACTGTCCATATATCTCAAATTAAATAGGGTGAGCATTTATGTCCCTAATAAAGAATTTGGATCTTCTTTCATCAGTTTATGTATTCACTTTGTCCCACTACTTTCCTCGACCTTTAATAGCTTATGCTGAACCACCTTTAACCTACTACCGTGTCGGTTTTAAAATTAAAAATATTTACATTTTATTTTTTTGAGTTGAAAAATAATATATTAAAATTTAAAATTAGTGGTAATTTAGTTGATTAATTGATCAATTATTATAATCTTATAATGTATAACAAAAATATTTGATTATAACATAATCTACACCTCAAAATTTCATCAATTACAAATTTATAATAATTTTATAATTTAATATTCAATTGTTTGATCCAAAAAACTAAAACCTATGACTAATTTTAGAACATATGAAATAGTGTTTTATATGTATTAAAGCAACTGTTTGAAGACTTCAATAATGGTTTGTGTGAAAATGATAAATTATTTACAAATAATTATGCAAATCTTTTTCTGTCATACACTCTATAATTCTGCCCTGGGACAAGATTTGGTTATAAAACTATAACAAGAGTAATTTTGTAAACGTTAGTGCTATGTCTTAAGATAATATTTAATGTAGTATTGTAAATTACTCTTTGTGATTCGTAATATTAATCGTTTAGGAGAGTTTCGGGAAGTACTCGCATATACTTAACGCAATGCTATATATGTCTTGAGGCGCTGTAAAATGTAAAATCGAAAGACTATAATTTTGTATTGTTTGATAATACATATTGTTATTTTTATAACGATAAAATGCAAAAAAGGGTACACCATTGAAAATTTATCTGCTTCATATGTAAATGCTCCTAACCTAATGCTTCAATGGCTGAAAGAGGCCTCAATGACACCTGTGACCCTAAATTTTAAACATTTTATAAGCAAAAAAAAAAATAAACTATTACAATATTTTGTTTTGTTTTAACCTATTCATATAGTTGAATATTTCTTTTTTTTTTTTGTGAAATTTGGAGAGTAATATTTGATTTTTTGACGGATATTAATATTATATATTTGATTAATAATTACATATTCAAATAATAAGTTTTTTTATAAAATTTGTTACAAATATTCAATTAATGATAAGATTTGTAATGACAAATGGTAATATATATATATATATATATATATATATATATATGTAAATGTAACTTCTTTTTTCTTTTTCTTTTTTCTTTTTTCTTTTTTGGTGTGGAATAAATAGCATTTTCAAATGTTTTTTTTTTCTAACGGTTACTTTTAGTCCTCGGTCCACCTAGGCACCCAGTATAAACTCGCTCCTACTAATTTGATACAAATCTTCACATATCCAAGTCCTTCCCTCATTTGATACATTGAAGAATCATAGACTTCTTTGTCACAAGATGGTCCACCTGAATAGACAACAAATAGATGGCCCCTCGAGGAATCAGGTTTTGCTGTTTACTTCATTGCCACACTAGGATACAAATACTTGCATCCTATTTCTGATTTTTGTTTTAAAGTCTAAAATTAAATCAGGGCAAAAGAATCCCTTCTGTGATTTATATAAAATTTTAATGTGATTTTTTGGAAGTTTGAAAATTATTTCATATATTATAAATTCATCATACTTGCAACTCTTGCGTCAAATTTGAGATTTTAAAATTATAAGTAGTTATTTAATCTTAGTTGAAATTCTTGTAGATTATATGGTTAAATAACAGATTTATATCTCTCTAAATTGTCATCCAATTTTCAAAATAGACCCTTATTTGTCAAAAGTGAAACTTTTCAAAATCGTTGCATATTTACCAAAATCAGTAACATTATTTTAAACTAGATACTTATAATTTGAGCGTGTCACCTGTGTGCATTATTTCAAAACTTTATATATAAATAATCTTACTGTTTGAAAATTACTGCTAATAATCTTTTTTTTATAAATATTTATAGAAAGTGCTAATAAACTTGACTTCATAGTTCATTCTCCTACTTAATTGTTTTTTTCAAATTTTAAAATACAAAAAATCACATAAATTTTTTCAAGCTCAATTAATACATTAAAAAAAAATCAATCCATACATTTTGGATTGTATTTTCAAACAGTAATAAAAATATCTCTTTATGTTTTGCGCGCGCACACAAAAAAAAAAATACTCCGTATAAATTACAATCGTTATTCTCTTAAAACTTTAATGAGACATTCGATCCATTTAACAGCAACTGATGATTATGACATCTATAATTAATTTCTTCTCCCTTTATTAATTAATTGGTAAAGATGTGAAGGAGAATGTGGAGATAGGCTATAGCCGGAAAGAAGCTAGTAGCTAGGTGAAGCGTCTTAATTTTGGGTGCCTATCATTATTTATTCGCTTTGACCTCTTTCGTTAATTCTAGTCGTTTTAGTTTAAAATTATGATATTTTAAATTTTGATAATATAAATTATATTGTCAAAATTTATAATTTCATAATTTTAAGTTTAAACAAACAAGTACATATGTATGTTGGTGAAAAAGTAGTGGTTCAATAATTATAAAAAAAAAAAATCTTAACTGTTTACCCATGCTTTCAATCTCTTCAAATTAATTTCTCAATTATATAGTATGTCTCTAGGCGGAATATATTACGACCCACGAGCCACTCCTGCATGCATATCGACCTGTTGTTACAATGTTATGAATGAAGACTAATTTTTTTTTCCTATTTTAGAAATAATTAAAAGTTATATTCAGTACTCCACTTTTGTTTGGTTTTGATCAATCTGATTGTAAAATATTGGTATAAATTATCTGTTGATTAACAAAAATTTATATAATTTATAATTTTAATATATGAGATAAAGAGGTCGCGAGATATAAGTGATTGCTGATGAAAACAGTCACTTATTTCTCATTTTCTCTTAACTAAATCTCATTTCTAAGTTTAAATTTAACTATTTTAGAATTAGTTGGTTAATTTCAAAAGCTTAACTTGGCAAGAAAAATGTAAAGTGAAAACAATAAGGGTAATAACTATGAATTTTTAAGAAATCTTGAAACGTTGATTTATTTTTAAAGGATTTGTTCATAGAAGCTCTTCATTTTTTTTTTTTTCATTTTCTCTAACTAAGAAATGTGATATATAAGCATATACTCATTTCCAATGTTTGGCAATAATTGATAAAATACATAAATGCTACCCCAAGTGTATATATTTCATTTTTCAAATATATGAAACTATAAATGCTAGAAAAAATTAAACAAAATTACAAATCACAGACTAACCATATAAAATCATGTGATAATATAATGATGGCATCCATGACATGCACATGATTATCATATAAAGTTAGAGAACTAGTAACCCTTGACTAGAATGCTGATCTTTGAAGATATCTCACACATGCATCATTAGAAATTTTGGTCATATAATTGATTCATAAACGCAATACTAAGTAACTTTACAAGGAAGCCTCCAAGTACGGCTAAAGATAACCTTTTTTTTGGAAAAAGTATTGCTTTACATTTAACTTTTTCTATGTTGATTTACATAAACATAGTAAAAAGTGTACAAAAATATGCTTTTTGGCATGAGCTAAAGATTCTAAATTTTCTTATTAATATGGAAGTTGAAACATGCCTTGCACTAATCTACTGGTGCTACCATTGGGTCTGTGGTCCAATTTTTGTGGATCATCACTTTCAGAGTTTTGGGCTTTTGGACCACTGAATTTTTTGCATCAAGGGGTCATAATTGTCCCTCGTGTAGCAATGGAATAAATATTTTGAAGATTGGCTAGGCTTTTTTTTTAAATGAATTTCTACTTTTTTGTTAGGCTACTTTTGATGAAGCCTCGAGTGTTTCTTAGTCTATTTGCTCAAAAAGTTGAATGCGGCCACTTTGATTTTTATCTTATTAGGCATGTTGACAATGTTTTTAGACTTATTAATATCGTATTAAAATATTTGTTTAAATTGCTAGACATTGCATCTGGACCTCAATGAATATGAAAATGAGATGGACTAAATTGCATATAGTGACTAAATTTTAACATCAAAGCTATGTGTGTGGACGTTAAATATGTTGTCACATTATAAACAACATTTTCTTTTTATAGTCTTAATTCCATTCTAAATATTATTGCCACAACTCTAACACTCAAACTCTACGTTAGTAAAAGCAAGTTAATGTCAAGTAAACTAAAAATCACATGTCACTATAAGTAACATCTGTTGTACGTTACTTTGTACTTTAAAGTTAAAATATATTCGTGTAGTTTATATTTAAAACGAATATTAAAAATTAGAACACATAATAGTCTTAGAAGATTTGTATCATGAGGTAAAATAGATTTATTTATTTTTTCTTTTATTTGCCAAAGCCCGACAAAACAAACGAAACACACGGGGACTAGCTACACAGAAGTAAAATATATTTATAACATGAATGAAGGAAATGACATGTACAACAACTTACACAAATAAATATATATAAACATATGTTGTAAATTATCAATTATTAAAATTTTAATTACGGGCCCATCAGAATTCACTAATACTTATAGAGTTTAGTCATATTAGTTTGTGCACAAATTAATATCTTTACCACTACTCTATGAGTAAAACTTAGTAACTAACTCTTTGGACTCATCGGCCCATGGGTTGTATAATTGGATTACATATAAGCTGGGACTTCGTTGCCTAGTAAAAATGTACAGGGAAATACCTAAGCTTGTCTTGCTGAAAATTGAAGGCCATTTTATTTTTACATTCCAGGAAATGCCTAATTCACTTTAATTTACTGTTACAGATTTATATGACAGCAAGATCACTTGTTAGAATTTAACTATAATCTTTGTTCTCTTAAAAACTTATAAAATAGTTTGATGGTGTAATCGTAATTTGAAGACTTTAAAGGTATCTTTGGAACAAATAAACAGGTATAAGAGGGTTTTTGAGTAGTAAACTCAGAAAAAGAACAAGGAGATTGGATGAGAAAGACTACGAGCTCATTTTTGTAATTATTTCCGTTTGTATTATGTTTCTATTTTAGTATATTTGAAAAAAAATTAATCGTATAAATTGAAAGAACATGCCAAAATAATATAATATGTGAAAATTTTGAATTTTTTGGAACTCATTTATATAGTTTCATAAGCATTTTAAAATTAATAGATCTCAACCCTAAAAAATGTACTAATATTACATAGTTATAAAAATCATTTTACTCACTACAAAAAAATGAAAAAAAATTATGTATACCTCTAGTTTTTGATAGGCTTTCAATTCGTACGGTTGAGTTTTTAAATAAATTGTGAATTTGTAGATATAAATTAATATGTAGAATATTAAAAATAAATTATAGTTCAATTCCCTTAATCGTATATGATATATGTATGTATGCATGTATGAAATCTTACAAGATTATAGAAAATCATGAAGTTCTTTCTATTAAATACCACTTATTTCGTTCCAAAATTCATGACATTTAATTTTTTACACGTATTTTTAGGTGAATATTAATATATGTTAAATAATTTTTTTTTAAAAAATAGAAATTGAAAATCAAAAATATTTTAAATAAAGATTAATATTATATAAATATTAGAATTATATAAAATATTTAACATATATTAAATTTCAGTTAAAGTTATGTAAAAAAATTTGAATGTCATGTATTTTAAAATGAATGTAGTAATTCCTATTTAACTAACAATATTTAAAAAGTCTAAATTCATAATAATTATTGACTTTTTTATGGTTCAATGTCCTATAACATGGCAGCCATTGTTTATTACTCCGTATTTAAGATTTTCACCATCCGACACTTCCACACCCCCCGCGGCGTGCAGCAGCTTGCTTTTAGCATGCTATTCTGATTCGTGATATACCTGCAGGCTGCAGTATTCTTCTGTCATTTCTTAATTATCCGATTAGCAAGAATATGGTGAAACACATTGTTGTTCATTGTAGCTATTAATTTTTAATTTTTTTTTAAAAAAAAAAGGTAAAAAAAAGGGTAGAAGGGAGTTGCACAATATTCACATGTTCACTTTTTTAATAGAACCTGTATACTGTAGCTCGTGCTTTGGAGTAGCATATGCCTAATGTTCGAAAGCTGATTACTTTTTTTTTTTTTTTAAATTTTTATCTGATGTTATTAAGAATACTATAATATTTTATAGAAGAGGGGGATTGAACTTAATGACCTTGACTTTGCGAGGCATGATACATACCATTCGAACTATAACTGTGGTGGTAAGAGATGATTACGTTCAAAAAAACTAAACTAAACTCAATTTTAATTGGACTAAACTTCCCTCCATAGTACTCGTCATCTCAACCGTTAATCAATTTCAATTGAGTTTTTAATTTAAAGAAATAATTGTAATTAAGGATTCATCAATTTCAATTGAATTTATAATTCAAAAAAACTGTAATTAAGGATTAATCAATAGTTAAGATAATGAGTATGGAGGCATTAGAGGGTATGAAGGAAAATAGTATGGAGGGAGTTTAGTCAATTCTGACCACTAATTTATATATCATGGACTTTCCAAGTAACTTCCACTAAAATTTTAACATATCAATTTGTGTATTTTTATTTTTATTTTTTTTTGTTGTGTACAATTTTGTGCTCATACTATAACTCAATCTAACTTTGAATACTTGAACAATTAGTTTAAAGAGTATGACTGTTGAAGCCATTTGATTTGAAGAAATGCTTGTGGTCCAATAAATCATCAAACCCAATGACAATTTGACCGAGGACATATTTGGACCTTTAACCAAATAGAGAGCCACATTTTTTTCCACTTTCAGGCATTGTAGTACAAAAATTTCTCAAAGAGGAGATGCACAACACACCACAAAACACATGCTTTTTGTGTAAGAATCTAAAGGAGATGAATCGTAATGGCATTTCGGTTTCTTGACTTCTACTACTTCAAAACTTCCAAATATTGAGAAGTGAAAATCAGTTACTTAGCAACAAAAAATAAAATAAAAAATCAGTTACTTTATTTTGGTATAAATCAAGGTCTGCAATGAGCACTTTCACTTTGTCCTCATTTCATGAAATCACATTGTTGCTATTATAGCGTATGTACCAAATATTGAAGTAGCTTTCGTAGAGGGTAGTAAACATTAATCGCACGCCAACTCAAGAATCAAATAAAAAAACATATGGCCATATGAAATGTTAAAAGCTTGTCTTTAATTCGAGACAGGACCATACTAGTGTCTTAAACATTTTAGGTAAAAATGCGTAGCAAATAAAATTTTCTTTTCTTTTTTCATTATTCGAATGTCTTCTGTTTTATCAATTTTGTTTGGAGGCACATTTTCTTTTAAAGCGAAAAAGAAGAGGGATCTTTTTCTGTAAATCTCTCTGGTGACATTTACAAATTATATACTTTCTATAGAAAATAAGTTTATAATGTCATTATTAAACATGTACTTCGTATTATACAAATTTAAAACGTGCAACTACATATCTATTGGTGCCTAAAATGTAGACACGCGTGACTCTAATCAAAGTATATCGTACACACATGACCAACCCATACATTGTTTTGATCGATCTTGCATGGTACAGTGGCCCTCAAAGAAATGTGACACAAAAATCAACGCAACTCAACCCCCATTCCTTTCATAATGATTGATGTTTGATTTTTTTTTATGTTAATTTTTAAGTGTATTTTTTTCACATGGTAAATATTTTGTTTAGTTCTAAAAAAATTAATAATAAAAAATATTTTAAACAAGAATTAATACGAATTTTTTTTAATTAATATAAAATTTTTATCATATAAAAATGTTTATCTAAATTTACATACAAAAATGTCATATGTCAATTATTATGAAATAGAGAGAGTATATTGGAGAAGGAATTAATGCATGAGATGCTTGGTTTATGTGAAGAACATATATATTGTACAGTTGCATCGATTCATTAATTAATTTTATAAACTTATTTTCTGTAGAAACTTTATAGCACCAGTAAAATTAATTAATGCATTATATGCTTGTTTTATTTGCAGGACATATTGTACATTTGCAGTGGTATGTTCAATTAAAAATGAAAAAAATCATTTGCTTAACGACTTCTGAGAGTTTAAAAGACTAGTGTTTCTTAGTATTCACAAATTGATAGAACATTTGAAAATGTAACCAATCACTTAGCAACAAGTTCTGTGTTCAACTGAGGTTTAGATTAGTTCAAGTGAAAAAACGACTCGTTTGCTCTCAAATAAAAAACAAAAAATAAAAACTCTGAATTCAGTCATAAAATAGTCATAATAATTACGTTCCACCTGAAATAGACATAATAATTTCAAAGGTTACGTACCGACTAATTTTTGTTCTTCGTGTTGTGATAATAGGTGATCACTGATCACATCTTTTTAATCTCTTCTAGTTAGGGAAATAATTACTACAATTAGAAATTTTTGCTCTATTCTTGAAGGCAAAAACATGGTTTATGCAGTAATTATTTATAGAATTGCTATTCATAAACGACATTAGTTGAACGAATATTTATTTTTGTAAATAACAAATCACTCTTAACGTGCTCGTTCAACTAATATCCTGATGGATCATTTCAGTTCGGTTTGTGTGTGTGTGTCTATATATATATAACCAAAAATAACCAAAATGATTGATGTTAAGTAAGTCATCCTTATCATTTCGGTAAGCCATTTTTGATATTTCGGATGATGAGTAGATGATTAAGTCGCAAGCTTGTGAAACGTGCTGCCCAACAGGACAGCTGCAATAGGAGAATAGAGATGAAAGCAAACAACACAATAGTCCTTTGAGCTACCAAAAGTCCAACATAGCGATGGCTTGAGAATTATGCAGAAAAAATGGGACTAATGGACAATTTCCATCGCAGCTCTGCTTTTGAAATTGAAACAACTCAATATGTTCACTGTTCCAATATTAGAGACAATTGTTTTCCTCCAATCCCAAAATAACTACATTTTGAATTTTGATAATAATGTCACGTATAAACGAATCGAATATAATGCATTGTTATTATTTATTATGTAATTTTTCGAACTTGAAAACAGAGTTGCTTGTTTAGCTATTAATTCTAACACATTCTCACATCGAGTCTAAAACAGTTTGAATGAATAAAACACCGGTATTAACAAAATCTAAAAAATTGAGAAATTTCAAGTAATAAACCAAACTTTAAAATGTACTTACGGTTCATATCATAACGAATTAAACCCGAATCTAATTTCTAGCCGTTCGATCAAATCAAGCCAAACTGTTTGGTTCAGTTTGATGCACTAATCGCATATTACTCACTTCAAGCATCTCTATCTGTTTTCCAACTTTAGAACTTCTTTTTCCTAAAAATATAAAAATAAAATAATTTTAATAATTTAAAAAAATAAACAATTAAAAGATCTTTCAAAGGAGCTGGAAGGATAGAGTCAAGATTTTAGGTAAACATCAACTAATTAATCTACAATTATTCTCTATCCTGTCCAGAAAGTGGGCGAAACCTGGAAATGGAGTTCACTAGAAACGAAACATGCCATGAGGCCATGAAAGTATCATTGTCATGAAATAAAGATGTAGTACCTTGTTTACATCCAAGCCGTTGAATTAAGTAGGAAAAAAAATAATAAAATAAACAGAGGTATGTCATATGGTAGTACAATTACAACCTTTTCCATTGCAACTTCTTCCAATCCATGCCTAAATGCTGACTACGTGCTTTAATTCTCTTACACGACTTTTGCTGTTTGCCATATCATATATCCTTGCGTACAGGAGTAAGCACTAATAATCACAATTTCATGACTCTAATAGCCATGCCCCGGAGGACCATCTCATCATGTGCACATACAATATGACAATAATTTTGAAGTCTAGAGGATACCGGATTTGACGGTTTGAGTTTTAATAGTCGTTTTTTTTGTATATAATTTGTAAGTATCATCGTAAATCTTAAAAGAAATTGAGGACATATTGATCTTTGATTGAAGAACTTCTCTTTACTTAAACTTCTCTTAATCAAATATATATATACATATATATACACACACACACACACACGTAGGTATATGATATCAGCAGTCACTTTTTTACTAGCGAATGTAAGAGTAAGATTATTAGAAATATATGGAAATTTTTTTAATGCATATAAAATATCACCACAATTACTCTAATGCAGAAAAATAATGATTGTTTACTTAGCAGTCACAATATTCAGTTGCCTATAACAATTAGCTTTGAAAAATTCAGTTGTCTATAACAATTAGCTTTGAAAAATGGTCGCCTGCAATTTATTATTATTATTATTATTTAAAAAAAGGTATTTCTGCTCAAAAGGGCAGAAGGGGCAAAAAGGTTTTAAATCTTAGTTGTCTAGGACAAATTGATAATAGTGATCAACAGCAAACTGTTGCTACCGATCATTTTATGTATGTATGCACTCGCTATATATGGCATGCACTTAGTTATGTATATCTAGGCGAACCAAGGCTTGTTCACCGGTCATTTTGTGAATGGGGAAAGTGAACATTATCTATAATTACCCATGTAGTCATGATTTTAATCTGATATGTGTTTGTTCATTTTCTTATAAAATTCGCACAATTCAGTATTCTTTTTATTTCATTATATTTGTATGGTGGAATAATTAGATTAAGGTTTAGGAGATGATCTATCTAATATTCACTTGGTACGTGTTATGAAGTACATTAACATTAGTAAGTATTATCAATAGAAAAAGATGGCAGAATCTTAATTTAGTTGAAAATTAGAAAATCTTATGTGGTACTTGTAACAGAAATAAATCTAGAGAAAGATGCACTTAAGTCAAATTATCAGGTGAAATCTATGAGCACAACAAACAAATATTCAAGAAATCAAACTCCATAAATTACTTACAAGGATATATAACCTAATAATGTATCATTATTTTTTTAGCAATTTTAATTAATGTGCGACAAACGATCCTCCAAATTATGGTTTAGATTCCAAACACCTTTTATTATTATTATTTATTTTTTAAAGTTGATTATTACAATTAACAGCTATAAGAAAAAAAAAATGTTAATTACAAAATGAATGACACGTGGAGCGAAATAGCCGACCCCGCATGCGCCCTACATAATTTAGTTTCCAATGATCTGGCCACTTGAATATATGAAATTTATGTATTTGGCCTTGACTTTTTCACATCTTTATTCTTTGAAAGGAAGAAATCTAGTGGAACTAATCACATTGTGGCTTAATTATTTTGTCTAAAAGATACTTCATAGCAAATGCTCATACACTGATACACATGCATAAATAATTTCTAATGTTTATACTAGTATAAAATAAAATTTTAAAATAATGATGATTAAAAGTGTATCACTTGCTGTGTTTAAAAGTCATAAACAAGACCATAAAATAGGTTGCGTCTTAGTTAACAAGTCTTTCCCACAATGCATGGTCTTGTTAAATTCAGCAAGTACAAACTACTATAAATAAAAGGTTCAGTTATTGATGAAACTTGTGTGTTTACCTATAAAAAGTAGGTTTCTTTGTGTTGAAAAGTAACTTTACAAGGCCAATTCTTACAACCCAAGTTTAGGCTTATAAACATATAAATCTTTCACTTTCTTTCATGTGATCAAAGAGATAAAGATGGAATCTTGAGCCATACATACACCATATTCAATAAATCTTTAACATGCAACCATACCAAAATATAAAATCCCTAACATGCATATAAGTCACTAGCTAGTTTGACGATTACACAATCTTGAGTCCCTTTTGTAACTCTTTTATCTATGTTAAACAATTATTACCTTTCAATTAAGGAAAAGTTCTTTAAATATTACTATCTCTAATCATTACAACATAATACGTATTTATTTTTTAATTATTTCAAAATTAAAAATATATTTCTATTTTTAGACTATAAAAAGATATAAAATTTCTTAAATATTTTTCTACGATTCTATTACTCCAATTAACTTCATTATCTCCGTTGGTTAGAGGATAAACAATTAATAAAATGAGTTTCATCCTTTTGAATGACTAAGAAACAAGATTTTAAGCATGTAAATTAATGCACATGCAGGGTAAAAATTGGGTGGGGGGGTTAAGTAGGGTTGGCGGATTGTGGGGTCCATTATTTGTCTATCATGGTAAATTGTTGGATATCATACTTCTTGGAACATAGTATACAATGATGATTGAAATGTAATAGGTTTTACTTTTAATTGGTCCTTGCAGCTAAGAAACCATCTCTCATGTGACTACTTCACTTTTTCCCCATGGCTACAATTAAATGCGAGTGTGACCTTTTCTTTAATTATTTAATATATACCATCAACCTCAAGTCTCAACAATCACAATCAGTATATTTGTTTTTACTCACATTTGAGATATTGTTTAACAAAAATTTCAACCAACACAACTTTATATGTAATGCTGCATTTAATCTCAAATTTTAAAACAGAGAGACTCTCTTAATCAGGTGTTGATAAAAAGTTAAGTGAACGTACTTCAAAATTAGATAGGAAATAAGTATATAAGACTTACAAAAACCAATATTGATTTTCTATTTCTAACCTTTTTAACCTCGGGGGGTGCGGGGGGTGGGGGTTGGGTGGGTGGATAAGCGGAGTGTATATGCAAGTATCAAGGTCACTGAACCCTAGTTATACCTGTATAGTCTTATAGATGCATAGATACTTTTATGCAGGCATCTCCTTCATACAAATGTCTCCAACTTTTAGTAGTTATTCTCTTTGTTGACAAATTATTAACACGAGTGTCAGCTCACCAATATATACTCCCTCCCAAAAATATATTAAAGATCAGCTAATAAATCCAGAGTTCTTCACATTATTAAGGAGAAAACACGCAAGTACATGATAATAATTAAGAGAGGTATGATTCCAAATGTATTAGCCCTGAAAACTCTGTTTTCCAACATTGTACAATAAAACAAGATGGTACGGGCAATAATCTTCCTGGCTAAAGGGCTACAGGAGTGTGTGTGTACACACACATAATTAGAATAAACCAAGTTCACAATCTACTTATTAGCTATAAACTATCAAGGTACATCTCTGCAATTCTACCGCATGTACACAAGTTTCTTTACCTACATTTGTAACCTATTATAACCCTCCATAATTCTATTCGAGTACAGTCAGTTGTATTATTTAATAAATGCACGCATTAACATGTCACATGGCAAGAAAAATATAACTATGTAGACATTCCTGTATCATGTAACAGGGTTAAGGTATATATATTAGATTGCCTTACATTCACTAATAGTACAATTATCATTAAAAGTACTTATACAATCTTAACAATACAATGATTACATGTCACTGAATTTTAATTATAACTGTGACAAACTAACCAATACATACAAAGAATTGACTGGCCATGAGTTAAGCAGACAGTTTTTGACATTGCCTAATGTGGTGGGGATCCATGTGTTCTAACATATATAGCACAACAAGTCATTACAGCAATTTAATTATGATTCTTCCTTACCACTGATTATGACTTTTATTTTGCAACTGTGTTTGTGTGTTGTGTATACATATAATTTAGTGTTGACAATAAAAACAAACAATGTGATTAGGAAAAATTCAAATAAATCAACTTCAACTCATTCATTTGCCAAAAATAATTGTTCCCTTTATCCCATCTTGTTATATAAGATTACAGAATTTCTTCACTTAATTATGGAAAAATTACAATATGTCCACAAAAACTAGAAATATTGCAGCACTTTTAGATTTACTATTCAGTTACCACAAGGTAATACTGAAAAAGAAAGAATGAACAAGGAAAAAGATGTTGAAAACATTACAAGATTATGGTCAATTTTAGATATGTTTGATTCTTTCTGTGTAAATTACACTGTCAATATTTATGATATCTAAAATTTAAACTGAAACAAAAAATAGTCATGATACGGATGCTAGCTGTGAATTTGATGAATGCTTTCTTCACATACAACTTCTGGACAATAACACTGAACCAGCTAGCTGTAACTCGACATGAAGCAGAATTCGAGTGTAGTAGGTCCTTGGAGTAGTCCCACTCCGCAATGACCTGTAATTAAGTTATGATGCATGTATATATCAAGATAAATATGACTACAATATGTTGAATCATGTTTTCCACTATTTATATTGTGAGCCAGTGACTACTAATTTGATGTTTCAAGCAAATTATATAGAGCATATATCAGATTTGTTATAATATAGTCACTGCCGGGAGATGCAATACAAGTTATTCTCATTTTTTGCAGAAAAGTTCCACCATCTTTGTTTCTCTTAGCTGCCTAATATTTAGTCCCTTAAGTCTTTCGCTAGGGCATCTGGTGAGACATCTCTAGTTCTTCGATGCTATGTTTAGATTGTTTGAATAGAATAAGACGGTGAGGAAAATAGGAGAAGATGATATGAATCGTCTAATTTGTTCTTCTTTTATTCATTCAATCTTCAATACTTAATGTTATCTCCGCGACATTTTTCACCAAATTTCTTCTACTTTTATTGATCAATTCTTATTTGCTACGTCATTTATGCAAACTGGAGGTAGAAATGAGATTAAAACAGCAAAAGAAATTGCACAATCTTGTTTAGGACCAATAGATTGTTCCCTGGACCACGCCTAATGTTCAAATGAATCAAATCACACAACCCCAGCAGGGAGGCCACTACCAATGATTTTAGTAGAAAAGATGGCAAGTTAGAAGACCAATTGCATACTACTTCCCATTATACATGAAAATCTAAAAACGAAATATTCATGATTTCAGTTATCCACACCTACTTCATACAGAGAAGTAGACTAGTCTCCCCTGTGATGTATGGTCAAAATTTATAAAATTTAAACGGCCAACAGATCACATTGTTGCTTAAAAAAACATGCATCACATTGCAGAAGATATCATCAAATATATTTAGTAATTTTTTAGTTTTTCTGGCTAGTAAAAGGCCAACAACATGATTTCCAGCAACTGTAATAAAATACAAGGCCCTCACTGATGTTATTCTTCCATTTAGTTTTTTTCTTCTTTTTCCTCTGAAGCCACAGTTTAGGTGTGGGTGTTTAATATTATTTAATTTATTATCTTGGAAACTGTTTAATTCCATTTTACTGTTTCTGAACAGCTCTGGTACTCTCTCAAAACTTCTTTCCTCCCCATATCTTAAACAATTAGAGGCTCATTGCAGTGATAGCAGCAACCTTGAACAGCTTCAGCCACACAATACACAGCGGTACAATTCAGGTAATATGTAAAAATTGGAAATTAGAAGCCAACCAATAAATAAAACTTGCCAACCAGGACAATACCATAAATACAATACAACTAAGATGAATAAAACATAAATAACCCATCCAGTACTACAATGAATAGAATCATCATGATATATGTGATACTCATCGAGTCACTGTAAATGTACACAAAAATAACAAGAATTGAAATTTATATATTGAAAAATAGAAAAATGTATGTTAGGTACTTGTAAATAAAACATTTATTTCCAAAAAAGAAATAAACTAATAAAAGATTCATCAACTATTCACTGAATGTAAAGGAATAAAGGGAGATATATCGTCTCTTCCCCATGCTATGTTAACAGGAAAGATGAGAATCTGCAGAGGGTACTTTGGTCATTTGCTGAAGGGAATGGTTGAAAAAGGGCTTTAGACTCTGCACCCTTGCCAGTACATAATCCACTTTCCTAGTTCTTGCACCCTCTGACAAACACCACATGCCCATGTAGAGAGGTCCAGACTTGAGACCCCATCCCACATTATTTTGTCCAAGTGGAAGTGGGAAGAAAATGACAGTTTAGATCTGACCCACATAGCAAACCAGATCTGACCCACAGACCTCTCCCTTTCAACTACTTGGGAAATTATAAAGTCCTACAGCCTCGCCCCATATAAATAATAATTCCACCCAAATTCCTTCTCAAAATTGATTGCATATTTGTGATTTGCCCTTGCATATTACACCATACCTCCTCTAAAACTCTACCCTCCTGGCAGCCTTTCCTTGAGAGAGCCAAAATAACAAGCTATTTTCTCTTTTTCTTCTGTAAAGAAACTCCAAGAACAATTCTTTGTTCTGCAGAATCTCCATGCAGTCGGCACTTATCGGCAATTAAGCACAAGAGGTAGGTGATAGTTTAGTAACTGTTTGGAGTTGGCTCCATCCTTTTCTGTAAAGCATAGCTGCCAGAAAAATTCAGAGAAGCTTAAATGCCATTTCAGTAATTATAGCAGAATTGATATGGAGTCCTTTAATCTTCTGCCCTATTTTATGCTTTTCTTCTAAAGTTATAAAATTCTCTAAACCCCCAAAAAAAAAAAAATTAGAATAAACATGTTCAGTATATACATATAATACTTGCTTGAAGGCCTTAATACATAAATTAGCTCTATGTAATCTTCTGTTGTGATAATGTGAAATTTGTAATTCATTTCAATATGTAAATTTTAAAATCCTTTTGCCACATGAGACCTGGAAACTTCTCATCTTCTTATATATTTTTGTTAACAGACTGGAAACAAAACCCACCACCAAAAAACAAAGAAAAGGACATGGAAGCTCAGGGTCCAAGCTCTCTGTAACTGAAGCTGAAGAAAGAGGTGAAAATGTCTACTAAAGTTCTACGTTCGTTATCAGATGAAAAAACAGATATGCAGAAACAACTTGGATGCATGAATGGAATCTTTCAGCTCTTCGACCGCCAAAAATTCAGTAATGGACGAAGATCTACCGCTCACAACCACAAAAGGCTTGCTCCAGGTAATATTCTATCATACAGCCATGCAGGCTTCAACTAAGATATTATTACTTTTCCAATGGGGGGGAAAAAAAACTTTTGATACGACGTATAAATAAATTTTCATTTAAACCGTCATTAAAGCATGAAAGGAAGTTCAAATTGGGGTTTGCTTAAACAGAGTACTATATTCTCTTCATCCTTGAATACTTCCTACATTGTCTTAGCGATACCAAATCTGCCATATATCTGTGATAGGGTCCTCTCTCTATCATTTTCACAACTGCTGATTGGTCTGTCTAAAAGAAGGGGATTTAGTTGTTAGCTTATTTAGCACACACTTGAATTTTGATAATAAGTTCCTAATCTAATTAGACTGGAAGGTGAGGTATGCTTCAGTTTTGAATGCTAATTAGTTTATTCTTTTGTTTTGATATATTCTGAATTGAAGAAGCAATACATCAAAATTTTCCCATCTAATCCCCTGTATGAGTTTTTGCTTGTCGTAACCTTCAGAAAGTACATATGAATGTTCAGTACCCATAGACAAGTACCTTCACAAAAATATTATGGATATTAAAGCACAAAATAATCATATAATCATCAAAGCTTGTGCACCAAAACAGTTGCGCTACTTGAGTCTAGAATTCTAAAGTTCTTACATTTTTCCAGGTACACGTCTAATAGACAATCATGAAATGGAGCAGAATGCAATATTGGAGACAACACAGGTATTTTATATGCCTAAATCTTTGTTGATATAAATTTTTCTTAACTTCTTAAACCAAAAACATTTTTCAAAACTCAAAAGTATACACAAACTTACAGATACAAAAAAAATTGTTTGAAGCAGGTAGAGAAAGAGAAGCATATTACGGCTGCAGTTGAATTATCCCGAACCTCTTTTTCATCCTCGTGTTCATCATCTACCTTCTTCTCAGCTGATTGTAGTAAAATAGCTCAATCAGAACCATCATCTTCCTGCCATAGCAGTTCCCTTGATACAGCATCTATGGCTTTACCCTTAAAACAACCAACCTCCTCATTTCACTTGTCGAGGCAATCCCTTGACCTGCGGGACATAGTGAAGGACTCCATGTACAAAGAAGTTCATGGATTATCAGTTAAAACCACAAAAAAAGAGGAAAGAGCATGGCATGCCTTCAAGCACATAGATTCCCCTAGACCTTTGCAGCAGCAGCAAAAATCTGTTCAGACCAAAGTTACTAGAACTGATGGCTCACTCCAAGTTCTCGTGAAGGTTCGGGATGGACCATGGAACTCCAAGGAAGAGAAGTATGGTGCTCCACCATTGGCAACAAGGGATGGTCCTCGCTACTCTTATGATGAAAGGGTATCAGGACATAAAATAAAAGCAACCACAAAGCTCAAAGAGCTTCCCAGGCTATCATTGGACAGTAGAGAACGTTCTATAAGAGGTTCAGCATCTGAATCGAGATCAAATCATTTGTTAAAGGAAGTAGATAAGGAAAGTAGGTTCTCTAGCCAAATCCTAAACTCAGACCAAGAGCCAGGAAGCAATAAACGACCATCTACTGTAGTTGCAAGGTTGATGGGTTTGGACCCTATCCTAGATTTGATTCCAACGGATGAGGGTCAGAAGACAAAAACAGAGTCCTACTTGGATGAAGATTCTGAGACGATTTCAGGAACCTCACACATATATGACGGGAACAGGCAAAGCAAGGTTTCTGGATCCCCAAGAGCTTACCCGAAGAACATTGCCTCCCCCAGATTTAAAAGTGAGAATTCTGACGTGGAATCAACTTCAAGTTCGAGGTTTCCACAAGAATCAGCTTCATGGAGACAAACAGACAGCAATCAAGGCTTTCAGAGACAGGCATTGAATTCTCAAGAAGTTTTCATGAAGCCTCCACAAGCATCTCGTTCTGTTTATGGTGAGATCGAGAAAAGGTTGACTGAACTTGAGTTCAGAAAAGCTGGCAAGGATCTCAGAGCTCTTAAACACATACTTGAAGCAATGGAAAAGACAAAAGAGAGGTTAGAGAACAAAAATGAAGAGCAAACTCTAATTTCTGCTTATAATACAGATAAATGCAGCACATACAGCAGCACTGATTGGGCATTCACACAACGGAGCAACCCAGCATCACCCACCAAGGGGTTCAATTCTCCAAAAAAAATTGGATCGCAGATGAAACCAGCAAAACGAATTGAGACTCCTGCGGCTCCAAATGATGATAAACTAGGTCTGCAGGAAAAATGGCCCAGACAACATGCCGATAAGATGAAGGACTTCATTGACATGCAAAAAGCTAAAACTATGATTCCCAGAAAAAATCATCTTAGAGAAGCTTCTAAGGCATTCATGGAAACACAGATGGATGCTGAAACCTTAAGGACATCGCGGCATGCCACGCCACATCAAATGGGAGGAAATAATCATGGCACCTTTGGAAGGAGCTCCAGCGATTTGAGCCCAAGAGTGCCGCAGAATAAGCACAGAATGGAGAAGTTATGTAGTCTGACAACACAATCATCTGATTTGAGAAGGCCCAAAAGGCAAACAATCAAGCAGCAACTGGAATCGGGATCCCCACCAAGAAAACGTAAACCAAAATCTACCATTCTGCAGCAAGGAGATGACCAGAAAAGCTGTTTAACAAGAAATTTCAGTCTTCAAGGCGGTAAAGGGTATATGGAATCAGAAAGTTGTATCAGGTTGGCTTCACAGTTTGGGAAAGAAGTCACAGGCACAGATCATGTGAAAGAAATCAGTCCTTACAAGCCCAACGACCGTCATGAAGAAGTGAGTTTATCTTCTTCAAGAGTTTGTCTTAGCATATTAACTAACTTACTAATAGGTTTGATCTTCTCCTCGCCAGGATTTCACAGCTAGATACATTGAAGATAGATTAATAGCGGAACTGGCAGCATCTACGATGGAACAACCAAGTCCTATCTCGGTTCTTGATAATACATTCTACGAAGAAGACTTCCCATCTCCTGTCAAAAAGATGTCAACAGCTTTTCAAGGTGGGTTTGCTGTTACACTGTAAATGTCTAGCATGCAGATACTTACTTTTTGCAATTATCATACTTCATGCTAGTATAATATCTAATCACTATTACATTACTGATCAGTTCACTTTGGAGAATAACAAAGACTAAACTTGAACAGAACACTTCTAATTTCAAACCGAACTATGTGATGATCGGTAATGTTATTAACATGAATTACTTAACTTGTAAGTACAATTTCAAATTTCAACTGCAGTTTCCTTAGTGTTTGTTTGATAATCCATCAGTACAACTTTCATCTTTCTAGCCAAGACCTCAAGAGTAACTGTTGGTAGCCAATTACATATTTGATGAGTTAGTTAGGTTTCTTACCCTGTTTAACCTGTAAAATTTCATATTCCAGTGTGGCTATTTGCACGTACTTTTCTTTCCTTGTCTATAATTTATCCAAAACACAAATCTTTCTGGTCAATACTTCAGGCCTAATTGTGGGTAGTCATATTTAATCTGTTCACCATGCAAGAACATTTTTCAAGTTTCAGTTAAAAGTCATTTGCGGGTGCTTTAGAAATCTTTTTCTACTTCATTCACACAGCGTCTGACCTAACTTCTACTATTTTTATCTTTCTTTCAACCTTCACTTTGTACATTTATATATGAGATCAATTCTCAGCCTCCTCCAACACTGTTTGGAGTTAAAGTAGGATAATATGGTACCAATTCATGTATTTTTCTTTGTCGCTAGATGCAAAATAGAGCACACAGAAAATATAATGCTTCGAAGCAGTAGCCAAATAATAAAACAGAAGCATATTAATATCAGAACAGAGATTTTCTCTCATTTACTAATTATAGGATCCCAATGCTTAACTATCCCTATCTTCTTACAGACTACACTTTGCATACAGAAGAAGCAGGGAGAAATGTAGTGCATACAGATCACTTACAGAACAGCAGAAGATTCAATCCTAGCTCCAAGTATGATCGCACAATGCTAGAAGACATTGACCACTTGGTTCATAAAGTTAGACTAAAGAACTCAACTCAATACGAGGCTTCCACAAATAGCATCAAGTCTCTTTTTGATGATACAAATCCAGACCATAGATACATTGCTAACATTTTATCAGCAGCAGGTTTAACAGATTTAGGTTCTGGACTGGCAACTACCCAGATCTGCCCATCAGGAACTTCAGTGAGTTCCGACTTGTTTTATGTTCTGGAAAAGGTAATGGGAAACGTGGAGTTGCCAGAAAAACACCATGAAAAGACATCAAGAGCAAAGCAAAGCAAAAAAGTCCAAAGAAAATTGGTTTTCGATGCTGTCAATGAGATTCTTGCCAGCAACTTGCTTCTTGAAAGTTCAGTTGAGCCCTGGATTTTCCAAAATAAGACAGGAGCGAGGAGCATGAGTAGGGATAAGCTTTTGGAAGAATTGTGCTCAAAAGTGGATCATCAACAGGCTACTATATACAACAGCCTAGCTGATAAGGATGATGATTTGGCAAGCAACTTAGGAGCTGATATAATGATTCAAATTGAAAACTGGGAATACTATCAAAGTGAACTTTCAGGAATAGTGTTATATATAGAGAGACTGATCTTTAAAGACTTGATTAGTGAAATCGTGGGTGGAGCATCTTGTCTGCAAATGCAGCCAGGAAGACAACGGAAGCAACTATTTTCCATGTAGCATGTGACAATCTGTCATCTGCTCCTTTGTTCTCTCATTATCAATTCTACTTGCGAGCCCAGCACCCCAACTCCCACTGTCATCCGCCCTTCCCCTCCTTTCCCCCAACCTAGGGAAAAAAATCTATTTTCAGACTAAAAATACAGACAGATAGTATATAGATGATACAAAACTATCCTTGCATCAGCAAGCACCTTTTGTTAAAAGGTTTACAACTGAATATTCATGCAGCCAATATATATATATCAGCAACCTATACCTTTACTTTTCTTTCACACTATGTCTCTATAAATTGTAATCAATCCTAAACCATTTGAATGTGTTATATTAGAAAAGTAATAGAAACATATATCTGAAAGGATGAAACATATCGGCAACATATCTCTCTCTAGAGAAATGATTACATGAATATATCTAGACCAACACGCACACAGATTACATTGAACACCAAAAGTCACATGATCAATTTCACGCTTCATGCATTTGTTAGGTGCATGTCAATTACATGCCTTTAACATTAAACCAAAAAATGTGCACTAAACAATTAAAAGATACCGACAATTACAACATCAAACACCATATTTGGTCAGAAGTTAGAAGGAATAAGAGTAAGAATGTTACAAAAGTCCATCGTAATATTGAAAAGGAAAAGAAATGGATTTCAATACAGCATACTTGACAGAAGCCGGATGCTAAAAAGAGAAGAAGATACAGGATTTCTCAGATCACATTCCTGCGAGTCCTCATATCCACAAACAGAAGGTTAAATAATTATCTGCCGAAAATGCTTCAGAAAAGGTCAAGTACTTGTGCAACTTCAATTATATGACTCTGGAATAACCCACTGCCATTCCCAAATCTTCAGCTCCGCATTAAATCAAACACATTGTGCTCGGCTGGGCAATATCATAAAGTTTATATCAACTATAAAAACCAGAACTCTCACATAATCACAGACCTAAGCCGCCGGGATCTATTCAACAGCCCAGACAAATTCTGAATTTCTGAAATCTCAAGTTTTATCAATATCTAATTTTTCAATCTTTTCAACTCTTGCCAACATCATTGTTCATACCGCTAACATCCCAAAAGAAAATAGATGAGAAAACCTTGGTTTCTTTTTTCCCTTTTCTGCAATCGTAATCGAGTTTTGCTTGCTTAAACCCTTGGAGAAACCCCAGGTTCGCTGTACTATATATATTATTTAATAGCTTTTAACGTCATATGAAAACAGCTGGCTTCCGTAGCATAGTGGTAGTGCGTTCGCTTCGTAAGCGAAAGGTCGCGAGTTCGATCCTCGCCGGGAGCTCTCTCACTCATGCGGTTTTGCCTCTCAAAGCCAAGCAATAATAATTCTAGGGGTTTCTTTGAAGGAAAAACTAATTCGAGGTCGATTTTAAGTTTTTAACAAAAAGCTAGTTTACCTTGCTGAGATAATTTTCTGCACTTGAATTATTCTTTCTGAAATTAAATGACCATCGAGTATCATATCAATAAAAGGAATGTCATTTGGTTGTTTCTAATAAAGTACATTTTTCTTAATATATCCACAAAATCTCAAATTTGAGATTAAGAATGAGTTTGAAGTTTAAACCCGAATGCAATTGTAAGATTAAAATAAAAGAAAAAAAAATACATAACTGATGTGGTTATGTAACATAAAGATTGTTTATAATGACTTTGCTCTTTTGTAATTTTTTTTTTAATGAACTGCGTATTATGACCCCTCATATAATCATATATTCTAAGGTTCTAAAATTTTTGAATTGTATGATTATTCAGCTAAATTCAACTCATCTAAATTCATTCAGTACACTTTAAAATATGTGTTAACTAAATATATTAGAAGTAATTTGACTTGTTTTGAATTTAAAAAATTCGAGTAAACTATCAATTTATAGTATTAGCTCCAAAATGAAACAATCAAGTCTTACGTATGATTTTTTTATTCATTAAGTAAACTCAATTCAACTCGATTAATAGAGAGCCTCAACAAATTTAACTCAGCTCAGTTATTTACATTATATCCCTTTGTCCAATCCCTCGTTTATTCTTCTTGAGCTCTTGAAAATTCATCTCATGGGTGACTCACGAGGTACTGATTTCACACGGTCAAATAAAGGCCAACAGAAGTCGGGTTTCAGTCTGATACTTGTTTTGTATAATCTCAGATACTCACTGCGTCATTGAAATCTTCTGCCGTCTATCATCTTTGCGTAAATAGACGTATACATACATACATACGGGGTATAATCTTTTGCTTTATCATTCGATTCATTTTCCCATAGTAAGTTTCAGCATGTTTTCAGCTTCCTGTCCGTAGGCTTTATATATTTGAGGAAGGATCATTTGTTCACTTGTTCTGTTTATAATAATAAAAAATAAAAAACAGAACAAAAATGACACCAAACAGCCCAAGATTTGATAGGTCATTTGATTTCTACTTCTGTTTTTAAGCTACAACAGCTCTTAACCCTTTGATTTTGGGGTTGAACTTCTATCCATACTAATTCCATCTATATCATCCATACTCTCAATCTCAACCATTAATAAACACAAACTCATTCAAATTAAATGAAAAATAAATATATTTTAAAGTAAATCAATGGTCGAGATGAAAAGTAGGGATGATGTGGATGAAATTGGAATGGAGGGGAGCTGAACTCTTGGTTTTAATCTGTGTACTCTTTAGTACAGTAAGCATTCATCCTCCCAGAGAATTGAGTACCAACCTCTTGAAGGCTAGCTGCGAAACAGTCATTCAACAAACAACAAATCAATAATACAAGCCATTATGATTGATTTCTTTGCACAAATTAATGGAAGAAATTGTCCAGATGGGTGATCTGTGGCAAATGACCAGGTAATTATTCTCTAACCACAACAGAAGACAGTCAACTCAAGGAATCCAGTTGCATTTATATGTATCTGAACATGGAGATAAAACATGGATGCAAACAAAAGTAAATACATTGAAAGAGTCTCATGTTACATGCCAGTCGGGCAATAATTCGTTCAAGCTAACATCACTAGATTTTCTGGTCGCCAAGAATTCCTCCTGTCTGCGCCCAAATATCTGTTAAGAATCTAAAATTAATATAAGAATCAAATTTATGTAAACTACTGTTATCATTACAACGGATCAAAGGTAAATAAATGGTATTCTCATAGGATGCTTGATTTGGATCTCATAGGATGCTTGATTTGGATCTCATAGGATGCTTGATTTGGATCAGCATATATAAAAGGAGGGAAAAAGTACATGATAACTTAATTTCTTAAACCTCAGAGAAAAGATGGATCAAAATCATTCTCCTCCCTAAAACAGAGCCAAATAATCAATATACCTACACCTTATAACAGGCAAAACTCACTCAGTTCTTAATATGATTTGAGTAGTTAACATGGAGTTGTTAATATATTGAGATGAGAGTATACCAGTCAGAAGTGGGGTTCAGTAGAATAATAGAGGCATCATTTTTCTTTTAAGTGAGGGGAGGCCAATCCGTCAAAGGTGGACAGGAAAGATAAAATAGAACATGACATGAATATAAAAACACCAACAACACCAATCTTGTTGTTCACTGCCATTTGGCATCATTTCAGCTGAAGTAGTTGATGAGAACTGGAGCCTGTGTGTGGAAACCTACAAGTGTCGAGGAATCCTCCTCCAAGAATGTTATGGGCTCTGATGGAGCAAGGATTCCATGATCCTAACGACTGCCGCTTCAATTCTTTTGATGTATGTCCAGAATAAGTGCCCATTTAGGCATGGGCACATTAAAAGAACTGAAATATGCATCCAAATATATAGTCTAGGCCAGCTCAAATAAATTGGTTGATCTGGTTAATACCAAGTAGTGCTCACTTAACTCCCAATTAGGAGTCAAAGGAATAATTTAATATCAAAAGGTAAAATCCAAAAAGTGAAGTAAGGTTCATGAGTTCAAGTCAACAACACCAATAAAAAGCTCAAATCTACTCCCTCAAGAATTGAAGTATCCAAGCATGAGATTTCTTGGTAAACTGAAGGTCTGAAGCGCCTCCTCTGGTCATTAGTAACCCATAGAGAAATTAGTAATAGCTAGTACTATTGTCCTATAACTAATCAATTTCGCAACGATTCACTAAATTAGGAAAAACATTCTGCTTGCAGATGGAGCCTTTGTAGTATATAGTTAAGCAACCTTCACTTCTCAAGCAAGTTAAAATGCTTCTGTCATCATTGAACTTGTCTGACCCACAAGTGTCTCACTGAAATCAATTTCTATTAATCAACTCTTTAAACCCTACCAATATCATTCTTGACAGAACCATTAAGCTAACCAAGTTTTAGACAGCAGTCCTACTTAGAGGAGAGAAGATTTCTTCCACTGGATCTTTCCCTGAGAATTCTACAGAAATCATGTATACCCTCTCATGTCATCCTATAACAATGTTGCTTACCCACGCAAAATGATAAATCAACAGCACTGTCTACCTAACTTGGCATAGTGACTCCCATAGCTGGACTTAGACACCACTGGTGCATTGCCAGAAGTCAATAACCCAATACAGAGTTAGACCCTGATTCTAATCAAAACGGAAGTAGGTTGAAACAAAATAATCTTTATGATGACAATTTGTCCGTTTTTCGAAAGTATCTTTATCGTCTATCCTGATAAACAGCTTGAAAATCAACCAACATCTCTATCTCACTTTTTCTCGTGCTAAAATTTAGTACCGCAGTCCCATGTTTGAAGTAAATTTGCCAAATACTAGAACCTAAATTTGACGACTATTCAAGTTCTCGAGATCCATACGTAATTAGTAGTAATTTTCCCCTACTTTAAAAGGGGGGTTGCTATTTCCGCAACCAAGTTTAATTTTTGCACAAACATTTACAATCTCTAATGTCTTTGATGCAATTATAATGCTAACAATTATAATTATATTGAATGAATTTAAAACAATTCTGATTTTAGGAACTCCCGAACCAACTTTACATCTTTTTCAAACACCCTTACCTTCAATACTAACTAACAACTAAATTCAGCTTACTCGTTTTCCATGTCAAAACTTTCAATACCAACTACCAAAAGATCACGAATGCATCTCAATTTTCCAAATTCCCATTTAGCAAATATGCAAGTTGAGCAAAATTTCTCATACACAGATTATGTTATTCAAAACCAAACAAAGATCAATGCTAGTTACAACACAATTCTGTCAATACACGAGAGTTGGAAGTTAACAAAATTGCCGATAGGCTGACCTTAAAATGTGTAACCTCCACCGCGAGCATTGTAGTCTTCTTCAACGATTTTGGTGAGATAAACGGGAGGGAACTCAGAGGCATCGAAAGTGGTTTTCTCTTTCATCGTCTTCTCCACATCAGCTTTCTTCAAGAAAGTCCGGCGAATCGGCGGGCGATTCCGACGTTGGTCACGAGAGAAGTATTTGATGTCGTAAACGTTTTCAGGATCGGAAGTAGGGACGATGGCCTGTTCGGGGTACGTGGCCGGACAGTAGATACGCCACTCGGCGACTGTGGGAACGGCTAACTTGTACTCGGGACTCGCGCAAGGGCCAGTGATTTCCCATGGCTTCTTTATGTACTTCTTTAGGGTTTGGACTACTGATCTTGCAGCCGACTCCATGGCTGTGCTCTGGTTTGGAAACACCCTGGTCCTGAGATCTGTTTGGCTTGTTGAAAATTTCGATAGAAAATTGAGAAGATGACCGGCATCAAATATTTTGGGTTGTAAAAATTTAAATATATCAAGGATAAGAAAATCACATTGAATTTTATCTCGTGAATTCAGATAAAAAAAAATGACCTACGATGTAGTATCCTGTTTGTAATTTTATACATCTATGTCATGTTTTGATTTTTAAATATATAAGAAATTTCTAATTATATAAATTAAAATAATATGTAAAATTAATACGTGTTATTCATTTAAAATGTAAGAATTATATATGACCATAAAAATTAATTGTGCAATTAAATTTTATATTAAATATCCTTAAAATGAGTTATAACTTATTTTTTTATTTATAGATCTATATGTTGCTCACACACATATAATATATATTAATATATCCGTGGCACATGTTCGCTGGATAATATATTGTATTATTATAATTATTTTTTAAATTACATCCACCTATTTAAATGTAATTATTGTTTCAACTTATTCAATGTAACAAAAATTAAAGTTTAAACAATAACGGAATAAATTCTTAATTATTTCGAATAAGCTGAGATTGTTGAACTTTTAAATTAAACTCATAAAAATTTATATAGGACATTAAATCGTGGAAAACTTTTACATTGTTTGATAATATTCAAAATATAAATTAATATAAAACAACATGTATCCTTAATTTTATATATTTCATATATATACATGTAAAATCATTGTATTGAAGGTTGACAACATAAGTTAATTATAATTAAAAGTGAGAGTAACTATTTGTTCTAATATATGACATGTCCTTTGTCTCACTTGTTTGTAATTGACAAGTGCCATATTTTTAATTATTGTTATCAAAAGAATTAAAACTTTAATCAATGCGTGATAATTTATTTTAAAAAATGTACGATAAAGAGTATAAATCAAAGTAGTTTAATTCATCCGGTCAAAAGTGTCCCGGTTGTAAGCCTTATAAAAAAAAATTCAAATATCAATTATTTTCATATATTCACATTAAAATGTTAACTTTTGTATCATAAAATCAATTCAAAATTATCAAACCTCCTTACTCATGCTTTTGTTTAGTTGTACTATACCAGTGTACAAATAATATGAGTTAATTTGCTTAAGCGCATGAGTTTGTCATGTACAAACTTCATTTCAAACAAGATCATATCTCAATGGGGACACGCACACCTTCTTCACCTACAAAAAAATATAAAAATTCTTAAAATGTTATTACAATTGTTAATGGTCGTCGTCATCTTGAATCATCACTATCATCTCAATTAGTTTAAATAATAATTTTAAACAAAAATAATCTTAAGAATATATTTAAAAATAGTTAATTTTAAAACATATCATTAATTTAGAGACGTCTGCAGTAATTGTACATCCGAATTTATCCAGTCGCATAAGAACTACAACACAACGAACCTAACCTAAAAGTTCTAAACTAAAGAGTAATTTTCTTCTTCCCCAGCTGCGACATATCACTCCCACGTTGCTTTCGCTCCGCAAACTCCCTCCTCCATTCCTCTCTCTCTCTCTCTCCATTTCTCTAACAACTTCATTAACTCCAGTCTTTACTCTCTCTCTTTCTCTCATTGTCTTCCACTTCGATATTTCAGGTACGATTCTTCTGCTCATTCTGAAATCAAATATTGTGGACTTTTTGTTGGTTTTGATTAAGATATTTGGTTGGTATGTTGTTTAATAGATCATGTTCAGCTCACTTCATTCCATTTCGTCTATTCAATATTTATGTTTTCCCGTGAATTTCAGGGCTGTTGTATATTGTTAATGATCAGCCATTTTAGTACTGATGTGCCTGCTTAGTGTTTGTTTAGTGAACTCTTTTATTGATAGTGATTAGTATTTCACTAGTTCAACTAGCCATGCTTTCACCGTTACTTTCCTTTCTTCCCCAAGTAGTCCAACTTTACCTTTTTTTTTTAAGAGTGATTTTTATACTTTAAAATTGATACGATTCTTGCCTAGCTTTGAAAAAGATGGATGTAATGATTAAAACTACATTTTATATGCTATACCATTATCATTATTGCATCAAAATGAGTTCATATCAATTTTAGGTTTGAAAGGTTATTTTTTGATTTAGAAATGTCGAAAGATGTTTTTTTCTTTTTTTTTTGGGGGTGGGGGTTTAATTGTGGACAAACTCTCATCAGTGTATTGCTTTAGGGATGGTTCTTATAAGTTTTGCAACTGAAGTATGAAAGTATTTACTTTGTTCAATTACAGAATACAGACAAATAACATGTCAACTCACAGTATGTGGATGTGGCATGATAGATCAAAATAGTTATTCATACATCTCACTAAAAACATGATACATCCCTATTCTAATACATGGAGATTGAGAGTTGCACTACATGGATAATTATTTCGGCAGATATGCGCATGATGAACCACATATCATAAGTTTATCCAATCTCATGTGTTTGTATGTTCATTATTTTAATTAGGAAGACAATTATCGAAATGTATAGTATTAGTTCCTCGTCTATTCAATCCTCTATTGCCTAGCACCTAAGTCCTCATAATCCTGCCTACTCTGACTAATCTTTTCTCCTCTCATACATTGCTCATCTTGGTGTTAGGCACTCCATTAACCGCCTAAATTCGCCTAATGTCTTTTATAATACTGAAAAATATTAGTTCTATCAGATTAAAGATTTATCAAATTCGATTTCTTGAAACATAATAAAGGGGGCAAAAAAGAGGAAATGAAGAAATATACCAATTGTGTCACGTTGTTATTATTATTTTTTGTAAGATTTTTTTTTTTGGGTGAAAAGTAAAGAGTTTAATACCTCAATTACAACTATTAGAAGATGGATCCTTGAAGTGGAATGTTTGCAAGAGTTAGAGGTACTCATTTTAATTTTTGAGGTATTTTTAATATTATTTTACAAGAGTTAGAGGTACTTATTTATAATTAGGTATAACCATAATTTGACTGAAGCCCACTTTGCACACTGCACTTGACGCCATTTGCATATTAGCATCCCATATTCTGTTTTAATTATAAGCACCCTGTACTACTTTACTTAACAGCAGAAAATAATTCATGCCCTCCATCAATTTTCTGTCCACCTAGTTGACATAGAGCGAAATACATACATCTATACTTCTATAGTGTCATTTCCTGTTAAATAACATATCAACCATAACTCTATTTCTCCTTGGAGTTTAAGAAAATTTCACAATCAATGTGCCACTGAAAATACCCGCTCACTCCCTCTTCTAGTCAGAAAGGGGAAGGTGCTGGCACCAGTGATTCTGGCAAGGTTGGGCTTAGTCGAAATTTGCAACAGATCCCAGAGATACAATTGCAAAATTGCTATAATTTATTGAAGTGTTGGTCTTCGCTCACTTGTCACTCCAGTTATGTTCTTAAATTAGCTTGTGAAATGGTGGGAGAGTTGTTTCTTTTGGAGGACTAACTGGGTGGTATGGACAGGATGTTGATGGAGGAATGAAGGGCATAACTACTGATGGGTCTCTGATGATTTCTGAAAATATGGAGCTTCTGTTGGGCTAGATGATTTGTATCTTTCTTGTCGATATGACGATATATGAACTCGATTATGGTCATGGTAATCAAAATTATCTTAATTTATAGCTAAAGTTGTTTAATACCCATCATTGTATCTTTTTCTTTCTGGAGGTTGATCCATCGACAGTAATAAATTGATTAGTTCTTCAGTACTACAACATTTCATACTACACTTTGAAATGGGGAAGTCCGAAATTTCTCAACTATATGAAACAAAACCACAACAACGATCACTTTCGGTGGTCAGCTGCTCAGAATCCAAAACCAAAGCTACCCAAAATTGCCAATGTCACCGTGCTCTGGTGGTCAATTAGGCAGCCCAGAAAGAGATAAGGACGATGAAGACACTGGGATTAGCCCTCTACTCTTAATTTATTTGTTAATAAATAGTATATGATTGGAGTATTTTGTCAATTACAAACTATAAGTCTATAACTGTTACTGTCTTTCTTAAGAAGTTAACTTGACAAATTTTCAGTGTCTGTCTTTATTTCATGTTGTGGTCACCTTAATGAACAGAAAATGAGATGTACAGTGCAACAGTCATCTCACATTCAGGTTATCTTCCTAGACTTAAATTTCAATGTTTTGGTTATATATATATTGAGCGACAGGATAGTAATTCTATCTCATTACAACTTTATGTGCTTCTTCTATGAAGTCCGAAGAGCTAGAGGATATGATCTTTGCTGCCTTTGCATCTGTCAATATGAACTGGGTACCAAAACAATTAATTTGTGCCTATATTTATATGTTAATGGATATAAATGTTCCGTGAAATAATTGTATGAATCTGAGAAAAGATAAATTATGGTAATAATAAAATAATTGCAATTCATTTTTAAGTTATCGAGCTCAATATTCTTTAAATTGAGGAGTTAAAAAGCCAGTGCAAACTCAATGGTCTTATTTTGGGATTTAATTGAACTTTAGGGTTTTTATTTTATGTGTAAGGTGTATGTAATGAAGCCTGTAGAAATGGTGTTTCTCAAAATGTGGTTGTGCTGTATTCCAATCAAGTCTTCATTCTTATTGATTTCCTTTTTTCTAGTTATCAATCTTTCTTTGTTGATATCTGTTAAATACTTAAATTGTTGTTTCTGTGAAAATGACGGTGACATCTGATTCAGTAAATCATTATGCCCCAAGTTTTCTATTGATTTATCAATAAATTTCCCTGTTTATATGGACTCTATTTCTTATCTTTAGTTTATGGTAAGAATTATTTAATGATTTGGAGGTTTTTTATTTCATATATCATAATGTCATATAGATTGGTGGAACTTCATTCAAACTTGTAATTCACTGATGATTGTAAAACTATTCCAAAAGGCAAAGTGCGCCTGTTTTAGGAGCGGGATCCTGATTTTGGGGGTAGTTTTGTACTTTCGAATGAATTAGGGTTGTATATTGGACTATATGAGGATAAGATCCTACTTTTTTACTTTATACTATTTCTTCCTCATTTGCAACTTCACTCTCAGGTTGCTTTTGTTTGGGTCACTTTTCGTGCCGTAATCACTCTTTTGCTTTCCCTTTCTCTTGCAACCTCTCTGGTACAACACGTCACTCACTCGCTCTCACTCCCTTTATTTGACATTGATAGATCAGATACAATTCTCCTGGGTTGTCTAGAATAAGAAATTTTGGATTTTTAATTTGTGTTAATTGAATACCTTATATAACAGATCATGTTCAGTTCAGTCTTTTCCAGTCTGTTTAATGTGACAATGACACGGTGTTTCTATAATTTACGGACTATTGTTCTCCGTGATCATCCATTTTACTCTATATAACATTTTTTGTAAATTGTTTTTATTTTATATTTTTATCTATATGGAATGTAGAGGTTTCCAGATTTAATTATGTGATCATTTTATCATTTGAATGTATTCTCTTTCGTATTTGGGATCTTTCCTTTTGTAGTTTATAGTTTAGATCCAGGAGCTGGAAAGAAATCCAATATTTGAAGTGTTTTTAGGTTTAGGATCTAATTGAAATTTAGGGGTTTTTATTTCATATATGTAGGAATATGTAATACTGCTTAGAGGGTTATTTCACCCCCATAATATGGTGTTTTGTATTATATATTTATTTACCACCACTTTTATTCTTACTTCCTGTTAATATCAGATGAATACTTATAACTACGTATATTAGTGTGATGGCTGGATCAGTAAATTTTTATGTCCTTGCATTTGATACTTATAACTATGTGTATTAGGCTTTTCTTTTTCAATTTTAACTTTATATGGACTACATTTTTCATGAAGTATGGTTATGGTTAAGGTTATAAAGTGATTTGGTGAGTTTGGTTCGACTGTCTGTGTTGTATTGAATGAAGTATGGCACACTTTTGAAATTCATCTTTTACGGGTTGGTTAGGCACATATATTATTGTGTGTGATAAGCATTTCAGAATTTTTTTCCCTTTTTTCATGAAGATGATTTATTCCTAAATCAGTAAAGTAAATGTTGCTTGCAAGGGTTTATTTAAATAAGTATTTCCTGTTCAATTACTTAAACTTCCATCTCTAAAAGAGAGTAAGTTTTAATACTATCTTATTGTTAAATTTCAGTACAATGGCCACCCATACAGAAATCTCTATTGCCCCGCCAAGTGCACAAGTTGTTGGTAATGCTTTTGTCGAGCAATATTACCAAATCCTTCACCAATCACCAGAGATGGTTCATAAGTTTTATCAGGACTCAAGCGTGCTAAGCCGGCCAGAACCTGATGGTGTAATGACGTCAGTGACAACCATGAAAGTGAGTTTTTGTTGAAAGTAGAAATGCTTTTATTTTTGCCATCTATGCTTTCTCTTCTCATTTGGCCTAGTTGTAATTTAGCCTGCAAGTAATTGTGGAAAAGGAAAGACAAGAACAAACAGTAATAATGTGATATTTTAAACATAACCATTGTGTTTCTAGAAAACACTTACACACACAAACACACAGACATATTAAACTGGTTGTCCTCCAGGTAGTAGCTTTTAGTAATTTTCTGTCACTTGAAGAGAAAGATGCAACATGAAAGTCTCAAAAGGTTCGAGATATAGGTTAGAAGTTTCATACTTTATAACCATTTTACTGGTTATGTTCTTCAATTCCACCTCAGGTACTTGGTGTGCTTTACTTAATGGGCTAAAAATACTCATAGAATTCTACTATGATCTGGTAAAAGATTTCTTTTGTTTTTTGAGTTTATAGATTGCTGGTAAAAAATTTCTCCTGTTTTTTTGGAGTAAATGTATTGGCAACAATAATCATGAAACACAAAGTATGAGATGTGCATGTAATTATGTTCCTAAGAATGAACCATTATTGACTCAGGATGTAGGATGTTTGCAGAGACCTACATATGTAGAGTTAATTTATTACAGCTGAAAATACAATTTTCATGCATCTGGACTCTTGTTTTTTCTATTTCTCATGCTGTGTCTTTATGAGTGGGGCCCGTGGGCCTATAATCCTCACTCTGTAATTTTGTTAGGTTAATTTCCTTCAGGACATTTACGCAAAACTGATCTAAGTAAAACTTTAATGCAAAAGTTATTTCTGTTTGAGTATCAACATCATAACAATAATAATCGTCAGAAAATTGTTTTTTGTTTTCTGAAGCTTGATTACAAGCCAAACGTTTATGAGATTAACTTTCAAAAGATATTGGTCCTGGATCAGGGTATCAATGACAAAATATGCTCACTGGATTACAAGAATTATAAAGCAGAGATAAAGACTGCAGATGCTCAGGAATCATTTAGAGATGGTGTAATTGTGTTAGTAACTGGCTGCTTAACAGGAATGGACAACCTGAGAAGAAGATTCTCACAAAGTTTTTTCCTTGCTCCACAAGACAATGGTTACTTTGTTCTGAATGATGTTTTTAGGTATGTAGAGGAAAATGATAAAATGGGTGCCAACAGTATCGCAATCAATGAAATTGATGACACCCCATCAGCAGTCCTTTTTAAGGATCCAGGTTGTGTTTACTTGTTCTTTTCCATATTTTATACTGGTGTATTTTGTGGTAGTTTTTGGCATTGACTTCCTCTTTGTTCCAGAGCCATCTGGTGTGCTCCATACTCCAGTGGTGGACCAGGAAAAGTTACCTGTTCAGGAGCTTCAGGATGTTGCCAGAAAAAATGACAATTCATTGGGCAATGATGGCCAATTATCAAATAAAAAAGCTGCCATGGATTCTGAACCTGAGACGAAGGAGAATAACGTTTCTTCAGCTAAGGAACTAGCTTCTTCTGCTGGTGGGGAGGATGCTCCAAAGAAGTCATATGCGTCAATTGTGAGTTCACAAACAAAGAAAGGCAATGCTGGGCCTCTTAAGATTTATGTACCTGCTAATACCTCAAAGGTTGCTACCTCAAGAACTGAAAAGCACTCGGTTAGTTCCATCACAAAAGATTCAGCCACAGCTGCTAATTCCCCTGATACTACGAATGCAAATAAAAAAATCAATGCCCAGGATGAAGGTATATTTTGCTTCTTATTAGTGTTAGCTGAAGTACATTGTAGACCTAGAAACCTTTGTCCATGAAAAAAATATTTCGTGCATTAGTTCTGTTTGTGCCAAAAGCCTGAGATGATAGCATAATTTTGGAAGCATTTAGGTGAGCATGGTTGACTCAGTATCTGAGTTTCTTCTCACTTCATTGACCATACAC
The DNA here is from genome assembly GCA_014636745.2 of Centella asiatica. Classification (NCBI taxonomy): domain Eukaryota; kingdom Viridiplantae; phylum Streptophyta; class Magnoliopsida; order Apiales; family Apiaceae; genus Centella; species Centella asiatica. The sequence goes on along the minus strand of CM025784.1, from coordinate 42,417,732 downwards.
AACACTACTTTCATATGTTTACCTTATTGTACTCCTTGTAGGTGATGGCCACTCTATTTATATTAAAAATTTGCCTGTCAATGTGACTGTCGCACAGCTTGAGTTGGAGTTCAAGAAATTTGGACCTATCAAACAAGGAGGAATTCAAGTCAAAAGTAATAAGGTAGTTTAAATACTTCACATTTGTAAGCAATATTCACCAAAGGGCTCAGCAGTTGCTTACTTATTTCCATCTGTCCAGCAACATGAATTTTGCTTTGGCTTCATTGAATTCCAAGATTTAAACTCCATGAACAAAGCAGTTCAGGTGTGTTCTCTATATTTCATCAATTTCCAATTTCTTTTTGTAATTGATTTGATATGTTATTTGGGTTATATTATGTTATAAGATAGTGAGCATAACCCTTTAACTATAGTTGCTCTGGTCAACTTAAATCAGCATTAACTAATCTTACATGGTGTGACGCCAGTGAGGCTTTAGAAGAATGTGAGTAATAACCAGTAACCTTTTAAAGGAGAAGCCAAATAATCGAAAGGTCACAATGATTTTGAACCTGTGAAATTGTGAACTATGCATTCGTAAATCATACGACTTATTCTCTGTGTATACGAATAATAATTCTCGGTGATTTTAGGCTTCTGTCCAAATGACTATTGCACAACCTATAGGCATATCATCTTATACTTATGCTTTGGCGTCTAACTGCTTTTTGCAACTTTAGTACTATTAATGACTGCTAAGCATTTGGCATTTACCAAGTATCATCGCTATCTCCTTTTTGTAGCTGTGATTGTGTTAATTGTTCCATGGCGTTCCATTATTTCTTACCAACAACAGTGAAGTAGCTTAATCATGGAGAACTTTGAGATGGCATTAGAATTGGTTAAAAAATAGTATAAAAATTTGTTAAGACTAGCATGTGAGGGTGTCTCTACCGACATTGGTTGCAAAGTGTGGATTGGAAGTCTTAATAGGTTGTGACTAAACTCCCAATAGCTTAGGTTTTTGGTCAAGGTGGGTCTAACATGTATAGTATTGTTTCGTTCGACTTTCCGGACTTCCAAAACCGGTATCAGAGCCAACGAAAGTCACAATTTCAATTGTCTGTCATAATATGTGGGCCCAGTGTGTTGAGGATCGAAATTTGTTCTTGCTAGCATGGTATTCAGCACTTTATGTGATTGAAGGTTGTGACTTGTCTTGCTAAGGTGCTACCATGAAATTTAATGTCTCATATAAATCTGAAGTCGGGCATGTTGAGTGTGGTAATTCACACTTGAAACTTGAGAGGGAGCAACATAGCATTGTTGAGACTCACATGTGAAAGGAGAGATTTTTAAGCTTAAGATATGAGCTTGCTTTGTGCTACGTCTGTCGCAATGTGTGCATCAGAAGGCTCAGTATACCGGGTTGTGATTTAAACCCATTAACTTGGGCTTTTTGGTGGGGTACGGGCTGGGACGACCAAAATTCTCACACAAACAATTCTTTCAACTCACAAAACAATAATCTGAATATTAATATTAATTTCTGAATGAATCCTAATGAAAGTTCATCCCTATTTATAATTGAAGTAGAGAGCTTTCCTAATCAAACTAGATTTCTTATTGATAACATAATAATCAGAATAATAAATAATAATTAATAAACAAAGAAACTAGAATGTTCTTTTCCATGGGCTTGAACTTGGACTTTTTGGCATATTGAAACGAGTCCAAAATTTTGCATATTGATCCCAAATTGTTTCTTTTTGGACTTGTCCTACATCACTTTTGGGTCAAAATGAGTAACATGTATAGTAAGTTTTCGTTCGGCATTCGGATTCCCCAACAATATATGAGACAAGTATAATGATCAATGCCTGATGAATTAAGATATTCTCATACTGCAATATATTTGTGGTCGTCCCTGTCCTCGTGTTTGAACTTTTTCAAGTTTTTGATAAATCATTTACTCCTTTTGGTTAGGTTTGGGTACATCTTATGTACTCCATCAGGTATCTAGCAATGCCATTAGAATTGAAAGGTGTGAACTTCAATCCAGCAAATTTTTTTGGCACAAACTGTTCAGAGTTCTGACCGTGCAGTTTCTTCCTAACTAATTCATAAGATCCATTCACTTATCTTTGTATTTACGATCACAATCCAAAAGATTTGAGAGGTCAGACCAGCACCTTTCAAGAGTTCTCAAAGTTGGAGATCCAAGGCCTGAAAACCAAAAGGGTCGGTTACATACACATGTACACGACTTCAGCATGCATTTCTGTTTTTGCACTTGTCCCTATCTGGTGGGTGTACATTACTGATTGTCAGTGAAGTACAAAATTAGGTAGTTTTGTTTTATTGTTTTTTTCCCTTTTATTTGCTTTCATTAGCAATAGCAGATTACATTAAGCTTCACTTGATGACCATGTGCTGCTGCCAACAAAATTAACTAATCCCTGTGTCTGTCTAATATTTTCTAAGCGGGTTTTTGGGAATATTCATAAAGCAACCAAAATTTTCTGTGTACGTTTTGAGAAAAATTTGAGTGGGTTAAACAGCCAAGTTCAGAGCCAAGTATTATCCAGTGTAGCCTGTATTATGCATTATTCATTGCTGATTTTACATGCATATGAGTACTCTTTTACAACTTTATACCACTCCTTTGAAGTTTTGTTTTGTTTTGTTTACTAATAATAGATCCTTGTGTTTCAGACTTCACCGGTTACAATTGGAGATCGGCAAGCTGTTGTTGAGATAAAGAGGACGACAGCTCGAGGTATGCGAAATTGTATCAGCTTTATTATATTGCGATTACTTGAGTCTCGGAAAAACTTTGGGACATTTAATTTTGAGGGTAACCACAACAAGGAATTGTTTTCTAAAGTTCAATTAATTAATTTTGTGATGGTTATTTACACACTTTAAATGAAGCTGGATTGGTTTTGGATGGGTTTATTTGCATATGATATAGCTGGCCTTCATGCTATTCTTGCAGTGGGGAGTGCATATGGGCGTTTTCCTTCTGGACGAAGAGGGACTCGATATGACAGCTTTAGAGGCCGTGGAAACTTTACTGGTAACCGGGGTTATGGTAGAAATGGCTTTGGAGTTCGTGGTGACTTTTCAGGACGAGGTCGACCTAGGGGGCGCAGTGGAGATGGCAATAGCCAGCAAGGAAGAGGCAGTGAAGGGCGTCATGGTGGTCCAAGTCAAAATGCAGTGTCAGCTTGAAGTAGAAAATTCTGGCGATTGTTTCACAAGTTTACAACTGCCGATGTGAGAACTACCAAGTAGTGGAAGGTTAATTAGACACAGCAGAACTAGGAACTTTACAAACTTAATTGAATCTGGAATAACTCAAATTAGGCCCCCCTCAGTTAAAATGGCAACTTCAGACTTCAGTTTTCAGGTATTCTTTGGAAACAAAATTTTGCCCAATGTGGTTTTTTCATTTTAATGGCCTGGATAGTATAAATCTTTATGTTCCATTTTGATGGACTTGTCAATTTGCTAGGGTAATTTCTAATATCATGTTCTGTACTTCTGTATGCGATGCCTTGATTCTTGTCAGCTGTCCTATGTTTCTTGTTCTGTGGTGGTTCAGCCACATTTCCTAGTCATCCGAGGGCAGATACATGACCTTAGTGTTTTTGTTAACTTTACCTTGAAAACGAACTTCAGTTCTAGGGTATTCTTTCAAGCAAAATTTTGCGTTTTCCAATTTAATGGGCCAAGTAGTATAACATATGTTGTATTTGGTTGGAAAAATAAATGAATAATCTTTTATGTATGATCTCATTTCTTGCATAGATCTACTCTATTCCGGCACGGTTTAAACTTTATATTTTCAAGTTTCTTCATTATTTCTCATGCTTTCCGCACATTTTTATCTTTATATTTGGAACAGTTATTGTTTCTTATAATTAACATAATAGAATTCCTTGGTCATCTCCGGTCTCCCTATATGTGATGATGGGTTATGCTGCAGATTTTTTGCGTGTCAATGTTAAAGTAGTGATTATCATATTTGGTAAGTTGTTGGATGAAATAACTCCGCCTTTTACATTCGTAATCAAAAAAAAAAAATTTAAAAGAAGAGAGTATAAAGTCATTCTCCTTATAACTCATTTTAGATAATAGAAATTCTCATCTATTAGAATAATCATGTATTTTTTTGGAGCGTTTGTTTTTGCATGATTCAAAATAAACAAATATATAAGCGTTAAAATTTCACAAATATATGAGAGAAAAAAATACGGACTACTGTTTTTGTGATTAGTATTTCCCTTATTCCAAATCTAAAGATATATTTTGATTTTTTGCAGTTAAAAAATGGTATATTGAATCTTAATATTAATATAATCTATGAAAATTTTAAATATAAAATATGTTTTAATCAAAGTTATTGTCATAAACTATAGTATTATAATAATTATATTAACTAAAATTAATTAAATTAACAATAATTTTTAACTTTTAATATATCATTATTTAATTTTGAAAAGTCAAAATGTATATTTAATTTTTTAATAGAGAATAAGATCATGGATTACAATATTATTTTTTTTCGAGCAATTAATTATGTTATTTCCGTCCACCAAGCTGTGCGAGTCCGTATCCGATGTGGTTGGACGTACGTACGATAAGCGTATAGCGTAATGAGCTCAACCAATAGAATTTAGACAGGGCATAGCAGCAAGTGGATGGTTGCTTTGCTGTATATGTGAGAAAGAAGTACCCCTAGAGTCTCCACGTGTCAGGCTGATAAGGAACTGTTAATATTTTTCTTCAATTTGAATCTCAATATGACTCAATTATTTGAATATTATAAAATTAGGGTAATGTATGAAATTTACCATTTTATTCTATTTAATTCTGATTTTAATCTGTTTATATATAAAATATATTTTATAAGAATTTTAAAAGATTTTATAAGAAAATATTAAAAAAAACAAATAAGAAAAAATAAATTAATTAAATTAAAAAAATAATTTTGAATAACTAAACAGAAGTAGAGATATAATAAAAACGTTAAAGAGACAACATAGATTTAATGAATTATATAATTTTAATGAATAAAATTTAATAATAATTCTCTTATTCCATATATCTCGTCTCATACCCGTCTCGTATCAACTTGATACGAACAGCGACACCAAAATCCCATCACCACACAGTGCAAGTTGAATATCAAGTCCATCTCGGATCTTTTTTCGATTTTGTGTCCCCCCGCGCTTTTTTGTGACTTGGAGAGTTTTTCCATTCTATTTTCATTAATAAGTCTATTTCACATCGTTTTTAAATACTTAAGGTTATAATAAAATTTTCTCTCTATCAAACTGTAAACTTCTTCACATTTCTCACTAAAATCCTTTGAAAGTCGGAATGATTTATGCAAAATAAGGAATTATCGTCCAAATAAATGTATGAGAACTAATAATTCAATTCACAAAAATAAGCTCCAGTTTCTGGTTTAAAATTGAGTGCCTGTGGATATTAGAGAATAATATATATATATATATATATATATATATATCTTTTTTTGTTAATTTTTTCGAGGATTCTTGATAATAAATTCTAAGTCTAAACATTATTTCAATTCTTAAAATTTAATTCCTGATCTAAATGTTGAGTGGGCACTTAATAAGATTTTGGAATCTTTTTTATTATTTACACCAAAAAAATACTTCTTATTTTAAGATGTTTAATTGAGCACCAGTTCAGTGTGTCTAAACACTAGATGAATGGTGCTCTTTAAAAGAAAAGGAGGTTAATACTATAAAACACAACATTATTTTCGAATAGAAAGGGAAATGAGGAGTGAAAGAGAGAAAAAAAATAAGAGATGGGAAGGATATCATTAAGATTCCAACAAATTATAATCAATAATACTAAGTACTACGGAAAATGGAAGAGAAAGCAGGGTTTTCTATATTTTATTGTAAAATTGCAGAAAGAAAATAATAAAGCTAATTATTTTACGTGTAAAGTCTTTTAATATGTAAAGATATACCACCATAAGCTAATAAAATTTCCAATAAAAATAAGAAATCCCTACTCGTGAAAGCCATAAAATGTGATATACATGCCACAGATTTCGTTTAGGAAAATAAAAAAGAGCAATAAATTAAAAGGAAATGTAGTCACACAATTATTGTTTTTGACAGCTTATTATATACACACATCCACCTAGTTGATATATTTTAAATGCTGAAACCTGAAACATAAACCGACTGACCGGTCTTTATAACCTACGTATCTATCTGGAACAATCTCCACTTGCTTTTGCTTAAAGTTCAAAGAATTGCAACTTGTAGAGCAACTTGTTTCCATTTTCAATTATTTAAAGAAAACTAAAAAAGGGGGTCATCTCTTAGACCTAACAACATCAATTTCATTGTCCTTGTCATGTTGATGGCAATTATGTTAGATTGGCACATAGATTATAAGAATCGCATTTGTCCATCAACTTGCTCTTAATTTTTTCCTCTTCTCCAAGTATTATGGTCCATTGTTTCAAACGAGTCACTAACAACATTGAGTGTTGGAATTTTGTTTTGAAAGGCACATATGAAAATTAGGACTTTGTTTTTTTGATGAAGGAATGATAATGATTGCCCATGTACTATAAAGTTCAAATGTCATTTTTTATAATACATATACATTTTACATTTTCATTATAAAATTAACATTGATTTCATTTTTCATTGGCACCTCATAGTTGAAAATGTTGTTATTAGTGAAATATATGCAATTCTTTTCATTTTCATTATAATATTACATTGTTTCACATAGTGGTAAGTGAAATTGTTTCAAATCTAATTTAACATGTTTTTATTTAGTTTTAATCCAAAACATTGTAACTATTTTTTAAGTTGCATAAAAAATATTACTAACGTTGCGGTTAGGTACCCCGTCCCTATAATATCCCAAGAAAGAAAGGGAAAAAAATATTGACAGAACATTATTTACAAAATATTTATATAAATTTTTGTAATTTCTATAAGTGAGCACTTTATTAAACCCACTAGTACAGAAATCGACATATGCGTCGTCTTATTTGCATCGGTTCTTTAATAAAACTGTCGCATATAGTAGAACGGTGGCATTATGGTAAACAAAACAAACTGTATTTGCGTCGGTTCTTTTAAAGGAACGACGCAATAACTATAAAAATAATTAAAAAATAAATTAATAACACATTTGCGTCGCTTGTTTAAAGAACCGACGCAAATAGTGTTACTGTATTTGCGTCGGTTCTTTTAAAGGACCGACGCAAAAACTATAAAAATAATTAAAAAATAAATTAATAACACATTTGCGTCGTTTGTTTAAAGAACCGACGCAAATAGTGTTCAGTATTTGCGTCGTTTTTTTTAAAGGACCGACGTAAACACCACAAAAATAATTAAAAAAATAAATAACTAAAATAATTATTTTTTAATTAAATAATTAAAAAATATTGTTTGAATATTTGCATCGGGTCTTTAGTATACCGACGCCAAAGATGAGAAATAATTAAAAAAAATAAACAAAAACACATTTGCGTCACGTCGGTTAAAGACTCGACACAATACTCTCATGTATTTGCGTCGGTTGATTTAAATATCCGTCGCAAATGGTTATGTTATTTGCGTCGATTTTCTTCTTTGTCCGACGCATATTCTTTAATATTATTAAAAAGTGTATTTAAGTTAAAACTTTTGCTATTTTGGCCTGGTTCGTAATAGTGGCGTTACCGTGGAAACTTCATCAACAGAATTTTTCAGAGACAAATCTTCAGGATCGAAAGATGTGAAAAAGTCGTATTATGGGGTGATTGAAGATATTTGGGAGCTTGAGTACCGAGAATTCAAGGTTGGTCTCTTTCGTTATAATTGGATTGATATACGTTGTGGTGTTTGAAAGGACGACTTAGGATTTATTTTAATAGATTTTAGTCAGTGGGGTCATGTGGACAACCCATTTATACTCGCAACGCAAGTAAAATAAGTATTTTATATCTAACACCCCGCCGATCCTAAGTTCAATTGTTGTTCAAGGCAAGAGAAATATTTTTGGTATTGATGATGTTGTTGACGAAGACGAGTATAACCAATTTGATGAGAATCCTCCTTTCTCTATGGGTCTACATACCCTATATGGTGACAATAATGGAGAAACAAACTACCTACGTAATGACCATGGTGAAGGGTTATAAATTGATCATAGAAAATAAGTGCAGAACTTGAAGGTTTTAATTTGTTTTATTCCAATAGTTGTAAATTGGAAATTTTAATTTGTTTTATTTCAATTATTGTAAATTTTAATTTGATTTATTCCAATAGTTGTAAATAATTGTTAATCGTATATTTTAATTTGTTTTACTTATATTAATTGTAAATTTTAATTTGATTTATTCCAATAGTTGTAAATAATTGTTATTTGTATATTTTAATTTATTTTTATTCCAATAATTATAAATTTTAATTTGTTTTATTCCAATAGTTGTAGCTGATTGTCTGCTGAAGTAAATTTTATATATTTCTGGTTGAGTATGGGAAGTAGTTCTTGGCAACAATCATACAGCAATTAAAGTGGTCTATAAATAAAAACACATTTCAGCTTATAATATTTCATAAGGCGTGAGCACACCTTACAGTTGTCCCCTGTTTTTGAGTATAAGTCATCCCCTGTTTTTGAGTATTCAAGTTATAAGAAGTCCCATGTTTTTGAGTATTTGCGTAGATTTTTTTTAACACACGACGCAAATGTTCCATTATTTGCGTCGGTTGTCGTAAACAACCGACGCAAAATCTATAAAAAATGAAAAACTTAGTCTCCGACAGTCAAAACTTTAGTCTCTGACAGTTCAAAAACTTAGTCTCCGACAGTTCAAAAACTTAGTCTCCGACAGTTCAAAACTTAGTCTCCGATAGTTC
>CM025784.1:42268965-42408426 GCA_014636745.2 Centella asiatica | reverse complement strand
TATATGATATATTATAATATATATATATATATATATATATATATATATATCACATTTTTGAATTAATCACTATAATATATGGTATTAATGAATTTCAATATGAGTAAAATATTAATTTTCTTTTAGATTATTATGAAATATATTAATATAAATAGTATATTAAAAAAAAATTCATTTGCGTCGATTTTTTTAAAAGACCCGACGCAAATGTTGGTTTTATGCGTCGGTTTTTTAAAAGAACCGATGGAAATATCCGATTTAAAAAATAAATTATTAACACATTTATGCGTCAGGTTTTTAAAACAACCGACGCAAATGTGTATAATTTTTTTATTTTATATTTTTATTGGATTACGCGGCATATTTTTCATTTGCCCCTCTTTTTACCGCCTTTTCATTTCCTTTGCACGGCATAACATTTGTTTTTCCCTAAATCTTCAGAAGCTGCATACACTGCATACGAGCTGTATACATTTCCATTTCAAGTTCTTAATCGATAAAGATACATTTTCATTTCAGTTTCTGGCGAATACACTGTAATTGGCTTCAGATTTGTTACAAGTGAAAGAGGTACATAATTTTTTTTCAACTGAACTTCGCAATTTACATTCTTTTTTTGTTTTTTGTTTTAATACATCATTTTTTTAAAGCCCCAAAGTGTGTCTTGTGATATATGTGTTCTATTTGTGTTTCTATGTGTTCTATTTGTTTTTCTTTTGAATGGAAGCAATGTGATATACTATGTTCTTGATGATTGAACAATACTGCGAGTTAGGAATTTTTTTTCACCTAAGTTGCTTGTTGAAGCATTATGTACACACTGTTGCTTGTTGAAGCATTTTGTACTTCACTGTTGGGATGCACTGTAATTACAATGCACTACGAATGCACTGTAATAAATTTAATACTAGTAAATATAATCCTATAAGATTTTCTATTGCACTGTAATTGTAAAGTTAACTTTGTAGTTTATTTTTAAATGTGATGTTTTTGACATTTTCTGTTCTACTTTGTAGTTTATAATTATCATGGACCACCGAAGTTCGAGTGAGAGACCTACTAAAAAAACTAGAGGTCCAACATCTTGCAAAAAATTGAAAGAAAAGTCTGCAAATAAACAAGTGCAGAAAGTTATTGAATTTGATGATAATCTTGGTGTTCCCATTGGAACATATGTTACTACATTCAAGTCATACATATGAGCAGTAGTTAGAGTTCAAGTTGACATTAATATTCAGAGTTGGCAAGAAGTCAGTAATGGACTGAAGGATGCGATTTGGAAAAATATTAAGGTATGAATTGAAAAGAATAATTAGTTGTTTTAACATGTATTGCCGTTCAAATTTTATTACAAGTTACTTATATGCATGATTTAACTCAGACTGAGTGGAATATAACGGATGATGCGAGACGGAAGGACGTATTAAAATCTGTAGTGAAAATTTGGAAGGATTTCAAGTCAAGGTTAGTCTGCCGATACTTGCGTCTAGACAAGGACCCTTGCGAGAAATATGACTTCATAACTCGAGAGTAATGGGATAAATTCATTCATGATCATCAAAGTGAAGAATTTCAGGTATATTATTTTGATATTTATATTATTATTGGTTTTCAGATAATATTATGTTGAACAGGGACTGTTTACTCATATTATTGTTTTATTTTTTAACAAACTAAAAGTGAGAAGGCACGTGAAAACCAGAAGTTTAATGAGTACCCACATTATCTGGGAAGACTTGGATATGCAGCGAAAAAATCTAAGTGGATGGTTGATGACCCTCTTGATTCTCTACCTTCGTCCGAATCAGTTAATTCAGAAATTGTATCAACCGATCGAACTGATCGTAGTTACGATTGGATTTGGGCGAGAGTTAGGAATAGGGATGAAGGTGAAGGTTATTATTTTTCCAAGGACGAGACTAGGGATGTTGTTCAAAAAATGGTAAGAGTATTTTGTTCATTTAAAAATATTTATATTTACAGTTATGCTTAAAATATTAATCGTTAAATTGATTTTGGAACAGGTGAAATGGAAAGACAAAGCATCCGAAGGTTCGTGGACTCCTCACGGGCATGATGACATATTGCCATGTGCACTTGGAAAGAAGGAGCACGGCGGGCGTGTAAGAGGGGTTGGAGGAACAGTGCGCATAAAAGATGTATTCGGAACGGACAGAGGTAAGTCTCATAAAGGCGTAATATCAATGGATGAGTTATCTACGATAACTCAAGAAATTGAAAGAAAAGTAGCCGATCGAGCTCGAGAGGAGTACCAAACTCAAATGAATGAAATGGATATGAAATACAAAAACCAGATTGGTTCACTGTATGCTTTGATTGCTGGCATCTTCAATCACATGAGCCAGATGGGAATGCCTATGCCCCAACAAACTCCAACAACTGACTTGATTCAAAGTATCTCCCACTCGGTGGATCCAATCTTTGAAATAAAGGTATACTTATTTTTACTCTTTTTTATTTCTTTCAATCATAAGTTATCATATAAGTGCTCTATATGATCCTAACTGAATTTTTTTTATATAATTAACATAGAAGCCGACTTCATGCCGTCTCTGTGTGATCCTTGCTGAGACCGGCAAAGTGATTGTGGCTATTGGGACTGTTTTTCCACTGAATACGTCGGGCGATGTTGTTCATGGTCACCAAATGGAGCTCAACAATGTTAGAGTATCCGTTGATGACGTTTGTCCTGAATTTCAACAAGCTCCGCTTCTCGTGCCTACGGATGAACATATAAGAGTAGGTAACACAGTGGATAGCTTTGTTCAGTAGCCTAAACAACTAGTAATGTTGGGGCATGTAACAAATTTCAAATTAACAAGTAACATTATAAATGATTGTTGTTAATTCATTTAATTCATGTAAATGTTATTGTTTAACTCTATATCTAATTAGGATCCCATCTTACCGAATAAGGGTAAAGAGCCTGGGTCCCCCCCTTCTCGCCAAAAATAATCAAGTTCGTAGCAAAGGGTCGGCTACTAATGTGGATCAGAACTTGAGTCCAAAATGTAAATATTTACATCAATTGATCATGGTGTTGCCTTCCTCAGACGACGTAATTTCAGTGTCATTAGATTATGATTCATGCATTGATGCTCCGAAGGAAGTTGAAGACATAAATACATCACGAACGAAGATATAATCCAATTCTGTAAAATGAAATGGTTGAATATAAGTGTCTTACAAATTTTCATGAGGTGAGACTATAATTTTGATACATTCTCATTTATCTTTTTTTTATACAAGTTTATTTTATAAATTAACTAATGAGTAATTTGTATATTATATTTAAGGTACCTGAAGGAGATGACTAAGGGATCTAATGCCTTTGGATTATTGTGTCCTCAAAAAGTGGCAAATGTAGTAAATGATCCAGATGGTGCAAGTCGATACATTGCGGATATTTTTCTACGTTGCTGGGAATCCAAATTCATCTTAAGATCGTACTTCCAACAGTAAGAACATAAAAATGGTGAGCTTAATTTATTCTAGCTAGTTTGTTCATTGATATAATTTAACATTGTTATTTAATTTGTAAAAATGTAGGGAACATTGGATGTTGTTTCTTATATCTTGTGAGGAAAATGCAATATATGTGTTCGACTCATTGAAGAAGGAAAGGAATATGCCAATCAAGATAGCATTTGCAGTGTAAGCAAATTATATATTAATTCCTAAGTTATTAATATAAGTTAAACGTGTAAAACTCTTTTAACATATTTATTTACTCATATATAATACTATATATAATTTTGTAGGGCATTTTGATTATATGTTGCTCACGGTGTCAAGAAGAGAAATAATAAGTTGCATTGGTATACGAAAGAGGTTAATGTATAAAATACTTGCTAACTTATCCAAACAAAGTTGAGTTTGTTGGTTCCTATAATATAATTTTTATTAAATTTTTAATCAACTTGACTATTTATATAGTGTTCTCAACAACAAGGAATTGTTGAATGCGGCTACTATGTCATGAGGTACATGTATGACATCGTCAAGTTACATCAACGAACTCCATATACAAAATGGACTGATGTATATTATTTTTAATTATATGCATGCAATTAACTATTTCAATCTAATAACAAAGTACCTTGTATATTGGTTTTAATTATATGTTTAATTGTTTCTTTTTTATAATAATCTACAGGGTTTGAGTGCAAGAAAGTCATATACTCAGTTTGATATAGATGAAATTAGAGACCTGTTTGCAGAATATTTTATGAGTCATTGTATGTGACCTTTGCATATTTGAATAGTTTATAAATATTTCTGTTTTGAACAGTTTGTAAATTTGGATTTGTATATATTCCTGTTTTACAAATATTGAAGTGGTTAAATTTTGTACTATTTTGGCTGGTTGTGGCATTAGAATGTATCCTTTTTAATGTACAGGTTGGATATTTTATTTTTAAAATTAAAATTAAAAAAAAGGAATCATTTGCGTCAGTTGTTTTAAAAGTGCGACGCATATTTATTAATTTATTTTTAAAATAAATTTTATTCAACCAATCATTTGCGTCGGTTCCTGTGAAGAACTGACGCAAATGACACACTATTTGCGTCGTATGTATAAAAAACCGACGCAAATGACACACTATTTGCGTCGTATGTATAAAAAACCGACGCAAATAATCTTTTTTTGCGTCGCATCTTTAACCGACGCATATGGTTATGCATATTTGCGTCTCCTCCATATGCGTCTCCCTGTAACCGACGCAAAATATGTTAGTTAACCGACGCATATAATCAGTTTTGTACTAGTGACTTAACATTCCGCACGTGTAACAAAAAAAAAACTTGTATATACATTAATTACATAATGTATTAAGAGAAATAGGAATCAAATGACCTTGACCGTACAAAATCAGTCATCCACGTCTCTCACACTCTTAAAACTTATATATTAATTACTTAAAATTTTGAAATAACACGAGAATCTCAAGTTTTTGGTTTATTACTTATAATCAAATACAATATTATTGTATACACAAGTAAACATGCAAAATATACATGGCATGTTTTAATTGCTAATTTTTAGATTATGAGCCTCTTAAAATTTGAAATTTTCTTATAAAGTAGAATCATATTAGTTAGTGCAAATATATGCTTATTTATATGATTGTTTTTTAATATTAGATAAGAAAAGGGCCTAGAAACACATACACTAAATTGTATCATTAATATCACTCAATCAAATATTACAAATAGAGTATAAGACGCTTTTTAAAATTTTAAAATAAAAGCGATTGCTATTTAAAAACTCACATACATATAACAAATAGTTGAATATATTAATTTATAGTAATTTATAAAATTAAAATGATGTATAAATTGTTCAAATTGATATGTATATGAGTGTATATTTGAGTGTATATGTAAAAAAAAAAATTACTATAACAACTATTAATATGATTTATGTAGCATCTGAATAACAATCGTTCCTAAATGTAACTTTGTCTTTGTTTTCAACATACTACCGTATAAAGTAGTAGGCTGATCATCTCTCTCATGTTTTGCAATTTGCATCATCTTCACTTTATTTGCAGAAATGCCATTATGCATCCTCTTCACATTATTTACAGAAATGCAATTATTACACGTGTCGCTATGCCCTGGCCAGTTAGCTCCAACTTCAAACCGATCGAACCTTACAAATCGCGAAGAGGCAAATAATCGTAAAGCGGACACGCGATGTGTCGCACGACTATCAAGGTTGTCTACCACGTGTCAATTACCAGTGCATCTGACGCCTGCCGTTCTGGAATACAGCTATCCCATTGTATTCCTTTCTAGAGAGTAGAGAGAGAAAGCTAAGCCCTAGACGGGAGAGGAGAGACATCCCCGTTTGCGGGCCCCACATGATATTTTCCACGTGGCAGGACCATCCACTTGAGTTTCTCCGAACTGACACGTGTAGGTTAAGCTAAACCCAAACCAAGGAGTTGTTTAGCGAAGTCTTGAAAACCATGTTCTCAATACCACGTGGGCTTTAAGGGACTCATCGTACAACCACCACGTGTCGCTTTATCTTCGATTTCGTTTCCTCTCTTCAAGGATAAATTTGTCATTTCATATCTACCCAATGGGGATGGAATTAAAAATGCTTACCATCATCCACTTTCCATTCTCTTTCTTATTGCTACTTCCTCTGTTTTCTTCTCTCTTGTTTCTCTCCTCTAATGGCGCCCTCTGTTTCGCCGGCTTTCACAATTTCTATATTCACATTCTTTCGCCTTCGATTCATCAAACCCATTTTCTAATTCGACAAACGTAGTTCAGAATTAATTTGTAATCAAGGTTTCTTGGAATTTTCTTCTCAAGTTTAAGAGAGTTTTCTACAAATTTTGAAGCTTTCTCAACCTTAATTTTCCTTTTTGTGGGGCTTATTTATGTGTGTAAAGTATGTCAGGAGCTGAAGATTATTCACAGAGAGATCTGTTGCAAAGATTAATTTCTAAGAAGAACTTTCAAAAAAGTCCACTTGTGGAGGAAGAAGAAGAAGAAGCAGAAGAAGAAATAGAACTGAGTCTTGGGCTTTCCTTAAATGGTAAATTCGGGGTTGACCCAGAAAGAGCCAAGAACAAGATAGTCCGGGCTTCTTCCATATCTAGCTTTATGATTGGTTCTGATGAGATGGGGTCGAGTCTTTCAGCTGCATACGTCACTGGTTTGACTAGGACTTGTTCTTTACCAGTGGAGACAGAGGAGGAATGGAGAAAGAGAAAGGAGATGCAGTCACTGAGGCGTATGGAGGCCAAGAGGAAGAGAATGGAGAAGATGAAGAATGGAAGAGTTGTGAGAGGGAAAGTTGATCTGGAAAGGAATAGTGAAGAGAATGCAAATGGGGAGATTGTGACCCCTCTTGGTACTAATGGTGATGGGGTTGAGTTGAATGGTGAGAAGAAAACACTAAAATTTTCTTCACAGGGTTCAATTGGATCTCAAGGGAGCGCTGGTTCTTCTGGAGTTACTGATTTTGATAGTGTACCAATTCAAGGTATTGGATACTTCCTAACTTTTCCCAGAAATTCTTGTAAATTCATCAATATGATGTCTTTGTGATTTCGTGTGTAATTTTGCTTACTGGAGATTATATTTTGTGCAATTCATGGTGTGAATGAACACTGTGCTAATTTGGGTTTTTGTTTCCCCTTTTGAAGTATAATTTTTTGGACTGTTTTTAAATGTATTTTTATTACTTAGCTTGATTGATGTAATTTGTTAGATCTTTCCTCATCTGATCTTTGTGATGCCTGAATTGCCAAGATCTTTCTTTTGTGTTGGTAATTATAATATTGGCAGTAGAATCAGTTTTAGTTGGCCGTTGTTTGCGCTTCATATAGTGTTCAATTGTGTCCTTTCTCTCAGGGTTCAATAAAAAGGTGTGTCCTTTGTCTATCCACTTCTCATTTTATAGAGAATAGCTTAGTTTTTCTGTGGCTTTTGGATTATAATTTATTCCTTGATATGGCTTCTAGGTATGAGCTTAGAGGAAATTATCTTCGTGGTGGGATCAACTTTAAAGTAAACTACAAGTTTTATAAATATGTGGCTGTTTAGGACATAGTCTTATCTAGTATTTTGGTCCCTTCCCCTCCCCAGTCCATCTCTTCCCTTGAGGTGCGGTCGTGCAGATAAATTTCTATAACCGATGCTTGGAACAATTCTGTTTTACAATAAATTTCAAATGGGTTTTTGTCTAGTTCGTACATTTTTTTCTAAATTTGTGAAATCTTGTTATTGATAGTCTATGTTATCTATCTGTTGTCCATCTTAAATGATGAAATAAGGAGATTACTCATCCTTAAGGTATGAGAAGTTTTCTGATTCACATTTTCTTGATTATGGCGTCTTGAAGATTAAGAGGTGATGTCCTTCGACAAAATTGCAGATGTAGAGTCAGGAATATATAATTGTACAATCTACATTTTGCTGTCTTGCATATATAGGTGCATATCGTCTTTCAGTTTAACAATGGTTCCTTTGTTAGTTTGTTCTAAGAAAGAGTTCCAATTGTGTTTCCTTAAAAACAAGGACCCTTCTTTGATGTGGTGTAAAATGATTTTGTTCTTAAGTTTGTTTTACTTCTGCAATATCATTAATTTTCGGTTATTAATGATTTCAACGTAGGGATAAAATGGTGAAAATATATTCTAAAATTCATAAAATATTGGGCATGTATTTTTGAAGATAGGAAGAGACGAAATATGCATCCCAAAAATGCTACACGCAAATCAGTTTGACTGAACAGTATAAAAAGAGAGGCCATTATGGAGTGTGCCTATTCATGAGGGTGACAATGAGTCGTAGTTGAATCTGGTCCACAGGGCATCTTGTTTAGCATAATCTCCCATTCATGCAGTCAAGAGTGGTGGGTATCGGTAAATCAATGTTGTCCTAAGAGCATAATAGGTAAGATGTCATGAAAAATATAGCATGTGAACTTGAGATTTTCTCTGATATAGAAAGCTGATACTTCTATACAAGCATGAACATTTCTTTTTTATGAGATCCCTTCTAATAAATGGACAAGTGTATTTTCTATTCGTTTAAGAGAATGAGAGCGAAAGTTAGTGATATTATATCTGTAAATTTATTTGTCTGAGATCCTTTTGTGATTATGTTCCAATGCCACGTGCCCACGTGGCAATGTCGTGCATGAGTGGGTGCTGAAAATTTATAATACTGTGTTACTTTTGTATGTCTTTCATTCAGTTTCGTCTAAATACTATGAGTTCCTTAAAAAGTAAGATCTTGCAACTGCTCTGGATGGCGGACATCAACTGTTTCGAGTGGTTTAATCCCAATTTTGATGGTTTGTCGTCTTCCTGTTTGGATTGTAGGCTCAAACAAATATAACGAAGAGAGAAGCCCTGCAAGTGGCCAGTCTACAATTGAGCAGACCGAGCAGAAAACTGACAAGCCTTCTGATGCCGTGGTGGAGAATCCATCACAGCAAGTTGCACCTGCTGGCACGGGAGATAGAGAAACGACAAACATGATGGCCGACATGCCCAGTGTTTTTACAAAGGGAGAAGGTTCTAAAGGTAGAGGGGTAGAAGGTTTCCTATACAGGTATAAGAACGGAGAGGAAGTAAAGATTGTATGTGTTTGTCATGGTAGCTTTCTTTCTCCGGCTGAATTTGTCGAGCATGCTGGTGGCGCCAACGTGGCGAACCCTCTAAGGCATATAGTTATCAACCGTTCTCCATTGTTGTAATGGTTTGCCATTTTAGACCATTTGGAGAAAAGGGCAACTAAATAGGATGGTGTTGGTTGGTTGACATCTTTCGTGCCGCCGCCTATGTGTCGTTACTATATGACATTCTTATTATTTTCTTTTTTTGATGAAATGGTAGAATTGAACTCTTCCTTTTGCATTGTCCGGAAATGCTAAGATGTCGCTATTGAGCGCCTGTTTCGGGTGAGCTTGTTTATTCCCGACTTCTTGTTTTTAAGCTAAGTTCACCGTTCACCTGTTTGCTTCTACTTTTATCTTCACTTAGAAATGGACTTAAAATTGTTTCAGAGAAGTGAGGTTGCTTGCTTCTCAACTCTTTTAAGTAGAAAAGTTAAAATTGAACTGGAAGTCAAAAATCAATAAGTTGATCCCGAACAGACGCGCAGGTGCTTTAACTGGGTTTTCAACTGCACAATATGAAACCAGTGATCTCAGATGTGGCCGATATCGCCCGGGTGAGCTTGAGTGACTACACGATGTTTCTCATATTTCTGAATATTTTCCGACTGTTTCAGCTTTCGGAGAATTTAGATTTTGGTGGCTTAAATTACACTACACTTTTATAATCTAAAATTTTTAAGTTTAAAACCGTTGGGAGTTTATACTAGTTAACAAGATGATTTAGATATCAGCTTCTTTATATTTTGCAGATGAATAATTTCACCATGTAAATCATAACCAAAATTCACATAGACCCTACAGTGGTATGATTTAACAAGTCACAATTTCTTTATGGTTTGCTCATTCAAATCTTTTTTTAATCCGAAGTATTATTTCTTTGCTGTGGTTCTTATTTGTACTGAATAAGGCACGTGTATAATCTGTGTATGGTGCAAATGGATATTGGAATAAGAAAATATTTAGACAATAGAAACATGTGCTCCTATCCATCGAGAATAGATGGTTATTGTTGACATTTTAAATTGTAAGCATTAAGTATTGTGAATGATTTATGTTAATGTGTGTATATAATTTAACAGGTTTTCGAGTGGATGCATTAAAGTTGATAGATTTTAATTGTAAATGGGATGTTTATTAAGACAAGGGCGTTGAAGTTGTCCACTCCAGATCTCCCCAAAATGATGGCATTTCTAGATGACTTTCTGGGAACTGGAACTGGACAAGTACTTTGATGAAAATAAGAATGTTAAATAGCTCAACTTCATTTTATATACAGTGGGTTGTGTGTATTATTACAGAAATTAAATAATTAGAAATGATTGTGTGAGTCAATTACTGAATTAACTTAAGTTGTAAATCCAAATCAAAATAAATTTTTAATTATAAATTCATTGAGTCGTTTTAAAAAATTAAATTTATTACACTTCTTACCAAAATTAACTTCAAAAAGAGTTATAATTAGTAAATTAGTTGTTTCATCTTATAATCCTTAAATTTATTTTCTGTATCAATGATAGTATTGCATACAAAATTTAAAATAAAAATAAAAATAAAATAACATACATAATTTATTTTGAAATCGAAACAAAAATTACAAATTCTAATACAATATATCCAACTACAAATGAAACTTATAACTTATTTGAAATTTAGTGTTAACATTTTAAACTTCAATAAGTATTAGTTACTTAAAATATATTAATCATACACGAATTTTAAATTGTATATACCTTAAATATTTACTTGTGCAGAGTTTAAAAACCAGTTCTAATAAAGGTTTTGTTTCTCAAGAGTGGAAGTGCTGGGCTCAAATTTTCTGAATTTTAAAAGGTAGGTTTTGGGCCCATCTTTTATTTCTGAGTGTGAAGCAAATGATAACTCGATCCCAAGCCCAATAGAGGAGGGGTTACAGAATCATTCTCCCATAATGATTGTCCAACTCTTTTAAGTCTAACCATGGGGAAGGTTGATTTATAAAGGGCTCCTTAGATTTCGTTTTCGTTTTGCTTTTTAAAAATATATATATTATTTTGTATTGTTTGGTAATATTTTTATTTTTTTTAAAAAAAGATGAATACATTTTCATTTTGATACTTATTTTCAAAAAAATAAAAATTCAAAACGAATATTAGTTTTATTCTCTCGACACTTTTGTTTTCACATCATTCCAAAATGTGATTAGGACGAACTTGGTCATTTATTTATTTGATAGGATGTTTCTTTTTCTAGAAAAAGAGGGGAGGGGTGGGGGGTGGGTTGTTGGGGGTGAACAAACAAACACCTATGCTAGATGATCCGTAGCTATGAGAAGTGGTTTCAAATATAACAAAAGGCAAATATGTTATTATGCCAACTTCAGATCCATCGATATTAATTGAATGTATTAGGATAGTAAATCGGGTCGTGTAAGTCAGGATTAAGGTAATTCAAGTTTGGCTCTATTAAAAATTATTTGAGTTGAGTTTGAATTTAATTATTTCAGATTTAAAATACACATGTTCAAATTCGGTCAAAATAAGCTCAAATTTAAATGAAGTTCAATCGAGCTCAAATTCAAAAAGAATAAACAAATAAATAATTTAATTCAAAATATAAGGTTTTATATAAACTATTTCCTAAGAAATATTCAACAATTCATTATTTTTAAGTAATTCATAATTTATATAATAATTTAAGATTACGTGTAGAGATTTATATGAATTAGATAAAATGTTGTAGTTAATATATACCGTAGTGCAAAGTTTTTGTATATATTGAATAATTTACTCATAGATTAAAAAAACTAATGGTTAATACATATAGATATACACACATATATATAGTAGTTTACTTCGGTCAGATTTATATCAGGTCGAGCAACTGTTTGACTAAATTCGTCTCTAATTTTAATTAAAGTTTTATTATTGACCAAACTTTACTTTAATTTTAAAATTTTTAACAGTTGTTTTAGTGACTGCAATAGTTATAATAAAATTGAGAAAATTGCTCTTTTTAATTGACGTTCGTTAATAGGAAAAAGAAAATGAAATTAGGATATGACGTGTATTATTGTTTTTTTATATAACAATAGAAATATATACTTTTTAGAAATTTAAAAAATCTTACAATACTTTGACTTTAAATTAAAACCCTATATATTTATTTACTTTTTAAAGTTAAAAAAAAGTTTAAATTTTGGGGAGATCATAAAACTTGAATAAAATTTTAATCGAAGCGGTTTACAATAATTTAATCGAAATGATTTACAATAATTTAATTGAAATGGTTTACAATAATACATGAATATTACACAATAAAAAAGACGATTAATAAGATTTAAATTTTTACTAAATCAAGTGATGCTGGTAGTAGCTTACTAAAGTAATCTTTGTTAGTTAAAAAGTAAAAACTGAATATCGAAGACAAAATAGAAATAGAATCCCAAATTTCTTTTCGATAATAATTTTTGAAAAAGAAAAAAATAGAAAAAAGAAAACAAAAAACAAATATAAAGTCAAAGATAGGAATCTCCCCAATACGTTTGACCAGCTAAATTTATTTATACATTTATCTTCGGCGCAGGGAGGCTTCTCTACATATACTACCCATCTTTACCCATTCTCGCCCAGATCTGAAATATTTTAGATGGACTGAGACAAGAACGAGGTTCTCTCGCTTTCGAAACGGTAAGCACTCTGCAAGGATAGGTAGTCCATCTATTATCACTTCATGTGTTTTCTTGGGAATTCTCTCTGTTTAATTTATGGGTTTTACATGTTGCTGGTGTAAATTCGTGGGTCTCGAGTTGTTCTGTGTCTTGTTAGAACATCTTGGGAATTCTCTCTGTTTAGTTTATGGGCTTTACAAAGTTTTTGATGTAATTTTGTGGGTCTCGTTGTTTTGTGTCTCTATGTTAGAATATCAGATATTTAGATTAGGGTTTCAAATTAACTTTGAGGAAACCGGATGTCCAGACATCCTTATTTAGTCAGCTGCATATACAAAGTCATCATATTTTTTGACCCACCACACCCTCGGTACTCCCCCTTCACCTCCCCATCAGATGATGATGCTGCGATCCCTGTTCCCTATCATCCTTTCTGATACGAACCTTTTCCTTTACGATCTTAAAATCGCCACCATCTACCAAACCCACCACCCCGGTTTCTCAATCTTAGCCTGGCGACAACAGACCATTAATTATGACGTCAATCTGGCAACGATGAGATCAAGTTTGTAGAATCACCGATTGAAATCATTCAACCGTTGTTGGTGATGGAATTAATTGCGGGGGAACATGGAGATGATCAAGGATGGCGGCCTGGCGGAAATCAAGGACGGTAACGGCCTGATGCAATCACTGCCAAACTTTTTCCAAGCCAATTTATTTCATGTATTTCAGTGTCAAAAGATGCCCGGACATCCAATTTTCTCTTAAATTTTGTCATCTATTTCCATTAATTTACTTTGTTCTTAAAAGAGAGGTGCTTTGTTGATCGGAATAGTGAGATGATTTTGCTTGAGGTCTTCTTTCATTTTTAAAAATTTTAACTTTTTGCTTTCCTGCATAGTCGAAATTACCTGGCTGAAGGGGTGGCTTAACCTCATCAAGTTGTACCGGTATTAGCCACCTCCTGTTATGGGCTTAAATTCAAAAATTGATTGCATATGGATTTCTTCTTTAGAGTTGTCTCTTTTGTTTTGGTTTGTTATGTTGGTCTTTGTGTTGAGTGATTATTGGGTCCATATTTGATTCTTAAATTTGCGGATAATAGACAGAATTTTGGAGGGTCCATGTAACACCCAGCAAAAGAAGAAAAAAGAAGAGGCATTGAAAATTTCCAGTCCTGCCCACTTCCCTCTTCCAACGGACCTACCCTTTACGTGCTTCATCTCTTCCTTTGCAAACAGCAGCAGAGAAACAACAAAGCTGAAGCATGTTCGATCAAGTTTGGAGTGAATCAAGCCTAAGAATTGGGGAAATTAGGGAAGAGCAGGAAGATGCAATGAAGAATCCATTTGAGTAAGTAATTTCAATTTAGAAGTTTAATTAGAATTAGGGATTTCATTTTCGGATACATGAAAAGGTTAGCATATTAATTATAGGTTTTGATTTCAGTTTTGCTGTAAGCCTTGGTGGTCTTATTCTCTTGCTACATAGCTTGGCTTCGTTACACTATCAAGGTACGGATTATTGAACTCCTTTAAATTTCTTAGTTCAATGTTTCTTTGAATAAAAACTCAGAATTTGATGTATTTTGTGTTCTAATTCATGTGCTTAATAATTGGGTTATCTGTTCTAAATTTTTCTGTCTTTTGAAAAATTCAGAGCATCATGTGAGGCTTCTCATTCTATTGGATACCTTAATAATTTATTAATTTTGTTTAACCTTGGAAAAAGCTTGCATTGGGGAAGATTCCTCATTTAACTGAGAAAGGATTTTGTAGCAGTCCTGAAACTAAATGATAAATAGGCGGTGAAGTTGTTGGATCCACCTATCCTGTCTCAAACTTACAAATGAGTCATGAAATCCAAACTGATAAGGTTTCTGAAGTCTAGCCCCAATCCTAGCCATTTTATAGTCTAAGAAGGAAACCAGTTCACATGCTATGTTTGACAACCCTAATCCCATCCTCACTACCAAAAAACAAATCTAAACCCAAGTACTGCTACTCAGCCTCTTACTGTGCACGGAGAAATGAAAAGGAGTTAAAAGGGTCTTTGGTTGTACTGTTCTAGTCACTATTGTAGAAAATCTGAGTTGTTTGTGATGGTAGGAGAGGAAGCTGTCGGCTCTGACTTCTACAATAGTCCTCCTTAATGTGACGAGGATCAGAGCTGTGATGAAGGAACTGTGAATTAATTTCCTTGGCAAGAAGGTAAAATGGAAGTCTCACTTAATAGAATTGAAGGAAGGGGGTGCCCAAGAACCATAGTCTGAAAATGTTGGAAAGAGGACTTCCACTGTACAAATCTATCATGGACCGTAACTATGCTACTTGATTGGGTTGTAAGACAGAGGAAACACTACCCATGACAGGCAAACTACGATCAACTGGTGTGCAATTCACATTGGCCAGAATTTTCGATGGATGGTTTGGAAAACAATCCTCCAAGATTCTATGAAAATCTTTCCCTTGGGTGGATGTGATATGGTACTTGGGGTTACTGGTGGGAAAATTGGGGACCTATCCCCTTTATTTCCAAGATCTGTTCCTGAGTTCTGAATACAAGGGTGAAAGGTGTGGTTACATGTAAATCCTATTCAGTCTAAGCCAACCGAAAAAAGTGATAGTAGGGGAGTCCATGGTTAAGCAATTCAAGGATCAAGAGCATGGGTAAATGGTTTTATGCAATCCATAACATTGGATAGCACGGGACGGAAGATCAATTGTATTGTGGTTGCACCACAACAGATCTATTCCTCAGTTGGAGCTGATCACACTTACGAGGAGCTGAGAGATTTATTATAGTAATTTATGAGAGATTTATTGTCCTGACAGTGCGCTCCAGCCACGTTCCAAAATTTAATGAGTCAAGTTTTCCAGCCCTTATTGAGGAAATATGTGCTGGTATTTGTTTGATGATTTTTTGGTTTATTCGAAAAGCAGATATGAGCAATACAAGTAGTTGAGGATGGTGTTTGAAATTATGGCATAAAACAAGCTTTGTGCTAAGGCTAGAAAGTGTGAGTCTGGTTTATGCTAAGGCTAGCAATTGTGAGTCTGCAACTGAACAGGTGAACTACCTTGTCATCTCATAACTACACAAAGGGTGACAAAGGATACAATGAAGATTGAGGGTGTTGTTAACTGCCAAGCCCTACCACTATCAAGGAATTGAGGGGATTCTTGGGCCTTGTTGGGTATTACAGAAAATATTTTAAAGGGTATGATATGATTGTTAAGCTCTTATCTTCACTCTTACAAAAGGATTAGTTTAATGGACTCTAGGAAGGCAGACCTGTCCTATTCCGGCAGGGCTTTGAAATCTTTTATACACGGGTGCTTTGCCACAATAAATAATTGGTTTTATGATATATATGTGTCTATACATACATACATATATATATATATGTGTGTGTGTGTGTGTGTATATGTATGTATATATATATTATATATTATATATGGACACATACTATTATTATTATGCTATTATATGAATTTTTTATGTTAATATTTTAAATAAATACTTCACATGTATGTATATAGTGTGCTATAGGCATACATAAAACCAATTAACTCAAAGTCTGGGGACTAGATTGTAAAATTTCTGAAGTTCAAGATATTTCACAAAGTTCAGTTATGAGAGGTCAACATAAATCATTATAGGTATGGATATCTTACTAATATTTAACAAATGCTTAATTACATGAGACGAAATCAGATTTAATTTAATTTTTTTTGGTTAGGAGGCCATTGCCTAGGAAGGTTGAATCAGTTCAAAAACGAAATGGAAGACATCGACGTTTTCGAGAAGCTGTAAACGATTGAGGAAGACTTGGTCGCCGTTGAGATAACCATCAGAACCCAGTGGATTGTTGGTCACTATCTCGTTTCACATATGCTAACTTATATCTTTCCTTATCTTCTTTTCTCCTCTTTGTTTCATTTCTTCTCTTCTTTTCCCTTTTCTGATTCTCCAACGCTCATCTGTCTTGTGGTTTGAAGTGTCCAAGTTTCACTCAAGAGTGTAGCCCGTACCTGTGTAGCATTGACATGAGTACTTTGCCCAAATATGTCGAGTCCGCGGTTGAGTAAGGTTTTGGGTTATGACTACCTTAATTAGTTACAAGAAGGAAAAGACGACACTTCTTTGGAAAGGGGAAATTCAAATTTCATGATTTCATAATGAGAAGACAATGCTAAGTCATACCTTAGTGTTATTTTTCCAATTTTACATATTCATGAAACTCTTGTTAGTTGTGTCATATTTCAAATTATAGAGGAAAGAGTCAAATAATTATAATTTAGGTAAGGAAACATACCCTTGAAGTTGCCAGTGTCCAAGTGTCTGCATTTTTGGGAATCTGATCTTTGTGATGTTTCCATAAGTTGTGGAAAAGAATTTCTCCACACGATAGTAAGTCTGAAAGTCATAATTTTAACATATGCATTAGGATATGATCAAACGTTGATCGTTAAACACTTAAAATATTTAGTCACAATCTGAATCTCTCTGTCCATTGTCCTTACAGCTAAACCTTGAACAATTATTTTGCCTCTAGTCATTTCTTTAAGTAGATCAGGACCAAAATATTGAAGAACAGGTTAGATGTAAATTAAGCTGATGCATCATAAATTAAACTTACTTTAGGGTAGTATCATACTCGCCATTGTCTTGCGCAACTCTAGCTGGACGATTTAGACAAATCATGCCATTTCGATACAATGCCTGCAAAACAATGTGAAATATTGAATTGAGTTGTAGCGCATAATTAGTGAAAATGGGTACCCACTGATGTTACATTTAACCTCTTTTATTACTAATTACATGTTCAATTTGTAATCAATTAGTCTAGACAATATTGGACTGTTTTTCTAATATGCATGTTCATAAAAATCTTGACCGAAATCCATTAATTACAATTTGAAACTTAGTTATATATTCTTGTAGACGGATTTTGTAATAATGTTTTACTGGGTTTGGTTTTGTAAGTTGGTATTTCTTGGGTTTAATGTTTTACCCTTATATATGTTTTCATGATGTGGCTTTACATTATTCCTATTTTTGGCAAGTGAAGATTTTCCTCCAGAAATATAAGCGAGTAACAAAATGAAGGGATAAATAATTCTTAAGTCAGGTCTCATAGAACAGAAAATCCCCCACATGGGTTACGAGTAGGGATAAATAATTCTTAATTAGAATTTGGGATTTCATTTTCGGATACGGAGAAAGGTTAGCATATTAATTATAGGCATCAATTTCAATTTTGCTGTAAGCCTTGGTGGTTTTATTCTCTTGCTACATAGCTTGGCTCTGTTACACTATCAAGTTACGATACTCCTATGAATTAGTTGTTCAATGTTTCTTTGAATAAAAACTCAGAATTTGATGTAGTTTTAATTCATGTGCTTAATAATTGGGTTATTTGTTCTAAATTTTTTTGTCTTGTGAAAAATTCAGAGCATCATGTGAGGCTTCTCATTCTATTGCATACCTTCACAATTTATTAATTTTGTTTAACCTTGGAAAAAGCTTGCATTGGGGAAGATTCCTCATTTAATTGAGAAATTCTTTCATTCTTTTGACTTTTGAAGGAGCAAAGTATTTTGAGAAATGCGGATCTAATACTAGATAGGAGTGGTTGGAACCATCAAACTATCTCACTGGAAGAAGTCTTGTATTTTCCCTTCATATTTTTACTCGTTTATATTTCTTGAGTAAATTCTTCAAGTTTGAACACTTGTCAAAAGCAGGAATAACGTAAAGTCACGTCTTGAAAACAAATCAAATGTAAGGGTAAAACATTAATCCAAAGATATACCTTCATACAAATTAACCCAGAGAAATATCAGCATACGAAATAAAACCCAGTAGAACATTATTATACCAGCATACGAAACAAAACCCAAGAAAATATTATTACAGAATCCATCTATGAGAATATATAGTTAATAAAATCTGTCTACGGGAATATATAATTAAGTTCTAAATTGTAATTAATGGATTTCAGTCATGATTTTTATGATCACATATTAGAAAAGCCGTCCAATATTTTCTAGACTAATCTATTACAAATCGAACAAAAATTGTAATTAATAATAAAAAAGGTTATATGTGACATTAGTGGGTAATAATTTTCACTAATTATGCGCTACTACTCAATTTAATGTTTTGCATGCACTATATCAAAATGGTAGGATTTGTCTAAATCGTTGAGCTAAAGTTTAGGACAATGAGGAGTATGATATTTACCCAAATTGTGATACATGAGTTGAATCTATATCTAACTTATTCTTCAATTTTTTTAGTCCTGATCTACTAAAGCAAATGGCCAAATGGTCAGAGGCAAAATAATTGTTCAAAGTTTAGAGCAATGGACAAAGAGATTCAGATTGTAACTTATTTTTAGTATTTAATAGTCAACGTTTAATCATATTTTGATGCATATATTAAAATTATGACTTTTAGACTTATTATGGTCCGGAGGAAATTTTTTCCCACTACTTGTGAAGACATCACATAGATCAGATTCCATAAAATGCAGAGACATGAATACAGAGACATGAATACTGGCTATTTAAGGGTAAGTTTCGTGATCTAAATTATGATATAATTTATAACATGTATATTTTCAGTGATACTTCACTAATGATTTTAAATTGTTTGCGACTCTTTCCTCTATAATTTGAAATATGTTACAATAATCAAGAGTTTCATGCAATTAAATAAAATTGCAAAAATAACACTAGGGTTGGGCTTAACATTGTATTCTCATTATGAAATCCAAGCCTCATGGATGAAATTTGAATTTCCCTTTCCAATTCCTTAAAGACTGTCAACAGTAGTATTATCTTTTCCCTTCTTGTAAGTAATGACGTAGTCATTATCCAAAGCCTTACTCAGCTACCTCCTTTGGCGTAAACAAAAAACTAGCTATGTTACGTGGACTCAACATATTTGGGCAAAGTACCTGTGTCGTGTATGAGTATTGTCAAACTCTTGAGTGAAACTTTGACTCGACAAAACACAACGCAGATCAGCATTGGAGAATCAGATTAGGGGAAGAGAAGAAAGGAAACAAATAGGAGAAAAGATATCAAACCTGAGTTGGCATTCATTTGCGTTTTCTTGAAGACGGCGATGTCTTCCATTTCGTTTATCACATTTATGGAGTATATTCTACTTCAAATTCTCCAATAATTTGTTCCTTTTTTTAACTTTTTTAGTTTTTTGATTTCAAATGTAGTCATTTATATCTTAAATTAATTTATTTGTGTTTTACATACATTTTTCGGTTTTTGTGGGAAATTATATCATATTTGTTTATCACTATTTTATTAATGAAAAATAAGAATGATGAGTAAAAAATTATTGGAAAGAAAAAACAAACTTTTGCACGCGATTGCTTATGGCACAACGGCTAGTATAAAAGCCCTTGAAGGGTCAAACTTTTTTTTCCTTTTTTTTTAATGCAATTTATAACAGAAGAAATTCCAAAAGAACTTATAAACTCGGGAGACCCTAATGTAGAGTTGGGTGGGTGGTCTCTTGTAAAACCACCAAATGATTACATTTTGTCGTACTTCTATTGTTCATGCAAAATTTGGTCAGAGACAGTTTTCATAACGACTTCAGGTAATGTAAAATATATGATTGATATGATTGTGTATTTGCAATCCAAATTAACATCAAAAGCTTCACAAACTTTCTCTACATTCATTTCCCAAGGAATAGTAACATTAAATTGTTAGAAGCTAAATTAAAAAGTTATATTTGATAAATTTTAAAGAAAATAAGAGAAAAGAATGGTAAATAAACAAAATGGGTTTTTGGAGGTGAGAGACTTTACACATGCAGTGTCTTTTAAAATATGTAATTTGATGTTATAGAGAGATTTTGTAAAAACAAAATACCTTAAACTCCCAATTATGGAACCAAGCCTAATGACAATCTTAAAATCATTTTTGTTAAATGATTCTTTTCTCTCTTTATTTTTGAGAAAAAGGGAGAGTAAAGGAATGTTTTTTGTTCGCACAGTCTCTCTCTATAACATCAAATTACATATTTAGTCCTTTAATTTAAAATTTAAAGTCAAGTTAAATGACTTTGCATGTGTAAAGTCTCTCAGGTCATTTGCAATAGCTGTCCTAATTTATTCCCCATCTCTAAATTAAGGGAATAGTAATAAAATTTATCATACCAATATATTCGTTATTTAGTCTAACATCAATATTACATCAAATTTATCATACCGCGGCCGCCACCTTGTCACCATCACCACTGCCACTGCTGCTACCTATCACTACAATACCACCACCCCACCACCATAACCACCCTGTAGCCAGCACCACCACCACTGCCACTTCCAACTTCGAGCCGTAGTTTGAAGTTTTTTTGAAATAATATTTATGATTTTTTATAGAAATAGGAAAAGTGCATAGGGAATCTACTGGGTGTAATGGTTTAAAATTTATTCCCTAAATAGAGGGATTGGCACTGTAGCTCTATAAATTGAGAATAGGGAAAGGGGAGCCGCTGCGAATGCTCTCACCAGCATAAACCCCTTTTGTTTATTTAGCTTTATTTTCTTTAAAATTTCTCAAACATAAGTTTTTAATCTAGTTTCTTCTTACAATTTAATGTTACTATTCCTTTGGAAATGAATGTAGTGAAAGTTCATATAAGCGCTGATTGCTTTTGATGTTACTTTGGGTTGGAAACAGAATCATATCTTTTACATCACCTGAAATTGTTATGAAAGCCTTGTTGTTGACCAAATTTAGCATGAACGATAAGAGTACCGACAGCAGATTCACCTCTACAAGTTTCACACTTGGAGAAAATGTGATCATTCGATGTTTTTAGGCGAACAATCAATCACCAACCCAACTTAATTACTTTGGGCTCTCCCGAGTTTATAAGTTTTCTGGTCCTCTGTTATAAACTGCATCAGATAATACGAAAGAGAAAAAAAAACGGGAAAGAAAGTTGACCCTTTAAGGACTTTTATCCTAGCACAAGCAATTGCAATTAGTTTTCTTTCTTCTTTTAATAATTTTTTGTTAATTGTGCTTATTTTTCATGAATAAAGTAGTGGGGAACAAATATGAGATATTTTCTCACAAAAACTGGAAAAAGTAAGTACAACACAGATTTATTTAAGATATAAATGAGTACCTTTGAAATAAAAAAAAAACAAAATTTTACATAGTTTGGGGAATTTGAAGAAGAATGTACTCCTTAAATATAAATGTATATGATAGTTCTTCGTAAAATTAGGAAATCATGACCATAAGTGGAGGACAGACTGACAGTTAAGGGAACACATGCTCTTTATATATACTGGTTAATCCTCATGTGCTGCATGCATCTGTTTTTCGATTGCCATTGATTCTCAGGTTGTGTTAATATAACAGTGAGGTTAGAATTCATAAAAATGAATTAATGAAAATACCTGATTGAGGAAATAGAACAAGAATCAAGAATCTAAAAAGGTTATTTTGAGCCCTGGTAATTCAATATGTAAAATTTATGCCCGATTACACGTAATTCAATTTTAAAAGGATACAGGGAGTAGAGTTAAGAAGAATCAAATAATCCTTTCATATTATTTTACTTTTTCTTTTTAAAGGATATATGCATGTTCTCGTACCCTCTCTTGTTTCTCACTTCTTTCTAAGGCTAAATGGAGAAGTGTTGTAGCATAATTAATAATTTATATATATATATATATTAGCGGTGCTTTTGCAAATTAAACAAAGAAATGTTAAATTTTCTTTTTACTAGAGCAGTTGAAAGTATAATGAGGTGGAATATAAGACATATAACAATGAATCCTCTATATATATATTTCCAACAGAAATAGTTTATGAGGTAGAATTCAATGGAAATGATGTTCTTTATCCCTCACTATAATCTATTTTATTTCCATGTTCGTATTTTTAACTTAGAATCCTTCAAATGAACCTCGTCGTCGTGGGCTAAATTTTATTTAAGAAATTACAACTTATACATCAAATGCTAATTACATAAAACTACGATATTATAATCAAATAGATTTAGAGACGTATTCTAAGGAAACTGGGAAGCTTCAAAAGGAGAAAAAAGTTGGAGAGAAGCTAGGGAAGTGATTCTTAGAGCCTCTAAATCGGATGGTTTTTTGCCATACATGAAGGTGGTTTTCCCTTCATGATATTTTTGGCAGGGTGATTGAGCTGAAGATTGAAATTCAAGCATGTGCAGAGATGATATCCTAAATATAAGTGATATTGCAGGTGTGGATAAGAGAACATCTTGCAAGGATATCTTCAAGTGATGGGAGGAATGGTGATTTAGATGGTTTTGACCTTTTATTAATTTCATTTATCTTAGCATAGACCTACAAGTCATATCAATCTGCAAGAGAAGGTAATTATTGGTATCTTTTAAGCTTTTCCTCTTGTTTAATTTGAAAATCATGACAAACACTTGATTTCACTATGGGCATTTAGTAATTAGTAATAGCAGAAATAATTAGATATAAAATTGTAATTATGTATTATTTGTCGAATCCAATACAGAAAAGAACAAATCAAACATAGCACTCAATCAATAAATTTCATGTGAAGATCCTAGAAAAACTTTCATGGAAACCAATTCTATATGGTCAATTAGAGAATGTTATTAAGCAGTTTGTGCCTAAAAATACGGTAATAGTCCATAAAACAAATTGCCAACATTGCAGTGTGACCGATCCCTATCATATTGCCAACAATGCAGTGTGAACAAACCAGAAAAGCAAATTCAAGTTCATAATACAATGTTTTAACTTTAACACATAAAATCAGACTACAAAAAGATAACCTCGTCCAACAGTTTTCTTTAGCTAGTCTAGTTAGTGCATATAGCAACATAGCACCTTCATCAATATTTTATTATGTGATATAGTAAATGAAAGTTGTATGTGCTTGATTAACTATTATTTTGTTGTTTGTATCTTGTTTTTGAATGAATTCAAGAAATATTTATTTTGTTGCAATGGGATACGTTAATTGCTTATATGTGCAAGGAGTTCAATCATGATGTTTACGAGAAGCGGACCTTGGTAGACCTTTCACTTAAGCTTGGGAAAAGTTTTAGATAGCTTGTGTTTTCAACATTGTTCTTGTTGCACTGCACGAGAGAATGGGACATTTAGAAGCTAGATATAGCTGATAAGCTCATTGCTGATAATTAATATCCAAGGCGTATGTTTGTCTCTGGTTGTTGTTGCTAATGGGACACAACCAGTGAACTTTTTCCCTAGGAGATTTAGTGACTTTGAGTCCTGCTAGATATAATGTGATCCCCTCAATATCAGTCGAGTTTATAACTACTGTATTTAGCTTTGCACTTTCAAATTGTTAAGACAAGCACCAATTTCTTGAGAGGAAGAAACAAATTTAGTCCGGGGACGTGGATACCTTGCAAGAGATGGCACCAAAAATCCTTGCTAATATAGTCGCCTTCTCTACTCTGCAAACTCTTTATCTACATCATCCAGTATCTGGCATTTTTTGTTTAGAAAATTTTGCTCAAGGAGCATGACGGCGTTATTAGGTAAGCTACCTTTAACATCTTGTAAAAATGTTTTTAGAAATCTTACTTAATTCCTATCCTTAACATTTATTTGTGCATTTTTTTTCTAATAATATGATAACTTAAGAAGAATAGCTAGTATATATTTTGTGAACTTTTATTGGTTTGATCTACCAGAGAACAGCTGGTGGGGGCAGAAGCGAGGCCATTTATTACCCACCATAACTCTCGGAAAGGATCTTTATCCGAAATTGCTATAATGCTTCACTTAAAAAAGAGTGGAATGATGGTGAGTTTTTGTGTTTTTGACCCGTTTTATCTAAGTTTAATATGTTAACTATCCAATAAAATCTGATAAAAGCTTCTTTGGAATTGCAGCTATCTTGAAAACATGCATCTTCTATTTGGTATGTGATTCATTCCCTCTCGTTTTTGTCTTTTTTATCTCACATGTTAGACGAACCAGATACATATTATAATTCAGAATGATAAAGAGATTATCAATTATACGCAGCATATGAGCACGAGGCCCACATTTTTTAGATTTGGCCCACATCACCTTCTTAGCAACCATCATCTTTTAAGTCAGCATAATTCCTTTATTATTACTTATTTTTTCCTGCTTTGGCAAATACATTTAGTTCATCAATACTTTGTGTTAGAAGTGGAAAAAACAGCATCCTTTTAACTCTCAAATTGTACAGGTTGGAGGATTCAAAAAAGTATATGAAATAGGTTGAATCTTCCGAAATGAAGGCATCTCATCAACTCATCATAATCCTGAATTTACTACCACGGAGGTAATATGACTAATATGTCTTTTTGGTGGGTTTGATGTATTTCGGCAATGAATTTGTTTGGATTATATATGATTCATGCTACCATTGTTAGAAACTAGAGTCGTCTGTTTGCATCATATGAACCATTGATCAAGTTTAGTATTAGATTCTCCATAGATGTATGAAACATACTCTGATTATGTAGTTGTGATGAACATGACTGAAGAGATTGTTGCTCGATGTGCTCTTGGAGTTAAAGGAACGCTTCTTATCCAAGTTCTTTAATAGTGTCTGTCCTGGTGGGAGGGAATGAGCAGACCAGCATTGATGTTAAAAATTTATGGCATTTGTTTTATTGATTGATTGCTTTAGTAGATATCCATGGACTTGTGTTGCATAATGATTCACCTGTACTGGTAAAGTAAAACACTTCACTAGCTATTAATGTTTAATTACTTCAGGAAATGCCTTGAATTCTATGATTTTATCCAACTCTTTAATTTTAAAGATGAAATTGGGGTAGTGCTTGTATCTAATGTAGAAATAGAAGGATTATTGACATGCATAGAGTTTTGTTAGTTCCTCATCCTCCCCACCGCTTTAGTTGTATGTGCACTTTTATGGTTATTTAAAGTGTGCTGCTTCCTTTAGGATGTAGAGATGTTCGGAAAGACCTTGGAGGAGAGAAAGTATGCATAGTCTTGTGAAAGAGGCTACTCTACTGGAATTGATTTCTTTGAGTTTGGTAGTGATCTTAAAGTAGCTAACGACGCCACCCTTAGAACAGTTTTCATGAATGCCGATAGTCAAGCAGGTGCATTCGATTGAAGCATGTCAGTCTGTTAGTCATCTGCTGAATGAGGTTCCTGCATTTCTGTATTTAATATCAAATTCCAATAACTACGTCATCCCAGTATCCCCCAATTTTGATTTTTTGAAGCATGTTGGTCTGTTGACTACTTGGCCATGAGCCGAATGAGATTAACGTGCATTTCTTTGTTTAATATCAAATTCCAATTACTCCATCCCAGTATCTCACAATATTCAACACATTCCCTTTTTGCGATTTTCGACATGGTTTCCAATATTTCCTTTTCTGGTGATTTTGTTCTAATTATTCGTTAAAATGCCATTACGCTTGTACCCAGTTAGAATATTGGCTTACTGGGGGTGTGCGTTTTAAAACTATTACTTTGGCTGGTTCTCTTAAAATTCAATTAAATTATGGTCCTACTACATTTTCAAACCTGCTTCAGTTAAT
The DNA here is from genome assembly GCA_014636745.2 of Centella asiatica. Classification (NCBI taxonomy): domain Eukaryota; kingdom Viridiplantae; phylum Streptophyta; class Magnoliopsida; order Apiales; family Apiaceae; genus Centella; species Centella asiatica. Next base: position 42,382,012 of record CM025784.1, on the reverse strand, counting down.
CCACTTGATTTAGATTTAATTATCTTTTAACCTACTTATATTGAAGCCTTTTCAAAATTTAAAGTAATTTAACAAATTGTCCGAAGTCGATACTTTTCTTAGTAAGCATGAAAGTAAATTTCAATTATTGTCTAAACTCAACTTAGTTTACGCTTAAATCAATTTCGAGTAAATTTTTTGCAGGTAGAAAAGCTTGTTCCCAACTTACAGTCATAAATCTATAGCGAGAGTGCGGATCTCGGATAGGATATCTTGTTCTAGCATATGTTATATTTTCTGTTATATGATTTTAAAATTTGGTCGAGTCGTAAATCGTTTTTTGAGCTCTTATATATTCAATAGTGACAACTTTTTACATTGTAGTTTTTAATGTTACAAGAGATAGTTTTCACATATTGCTAATGGAAAAGTTGGACTTGCAGATCTCCGCCCATCAACGTCGCGAGGTGGTTTGGTGACAGAATTTTATGGTGGTTCATAATAGAAATTACTTTGGTAGTTACTTATGAGTACAAGTGTTCGATAATATATTTTTCTATTTGTGATTGTGTAAATATATTTTGTGTGATTAAAAATATATTTTTAATTTTTTAACGGAAAAAATAATTTGTTGTCTAAATGAAAGGGATATCTGTCAGGTGGTAACAACTTATAAGTCAATGTACAACTACTGGTGAGCGTTCATTATAAGTCGAGAAAAATATAATTTCTTTGTTATCCTACTTAGATTTGAGTCATTGCTAAACATCAAATTTTGTTAACCCATCCTTATACAACTTGAAAAAAAAATAAAAATCGATAATGCCTAAAATATGTTTTCCTCACAACTCAGAAGTAAATAGACAAAAACAGTTAATCTCATTAAGGAAAATTATTAGGCGAAATTAAATTGTATAGAACAGGAAGAAAACAAGATTTAATGTGGAAAGAAGGGTACATGTCCAATAATTGTTCGTCGAGGTCTTGTCTTATTCCTTGGACATATGATATAATTGTCTTCGCCCCTATCCGATGCCTGCAAAAATCTTCTATAGCTGTACTGGAGCACTATTTTTGTGAGGTATATGTTTTAAATTTCTGTACGTTCTTGTGAGGTATATGTTCCATTATTCTACGTGTTAACCATAAATTCTGTTCTTTAATTAGGATGTTATGATTTTACTATTTACGATCTTCAACTTTAATTTTAAAATACTAAAGTTTAGGTGCTGTATTATTCTCTCTCTCTCTCTCTCTCTCTCTCTCTCTCTCTCTCTACTTTTAAATTAAAAAATCTAATAGTTCGAGTCTGCACATAATGACAATAGAAATGGTGAAAGAGCGAAGGTGATTCGGGAGGTAGTGCACTCCAAGTTCCGACCAAAAATGGATATATAGCTTCCATCAATCATCCCCAAAATGACATGATTAATTAGCCATTGCCAATACATATATCATATGATTTTTCATTATTAATTAAATTATAATTATTTTGGTCATGGGTTTTCTTATAACTAATTTGATTGCAACGGTTTAATTGATTAAAAAAAAATTAAAATATAACTTGTAAATAAATTTATATCCAATTGAACCATTCTTGTGAATGAATATATTGATTGTGATAAATATAATGCGGAGGTTTAAAACTTTATAGCATCTTACCAAAAAAGAAAAAAAGAAAAGTGGTAAGAAGTGATGATTGTACACTTGAAACATTTCATTAAACATAATATAATATGCACAAGTGATGCTGTGCTTGTCTAATATTTAGATATGTTAGTCTAAATAAAAATTATGTTGTACCGGTTTAATTTTGTTTTGCACATATTCATCTTTTTGTTTGTTGCTTTCTGTTTTTAGTTTTCTCCAAAGTCAAATTTTAATTTTTTAGTGAGTCAATATATAATTTACATATAAAATTTTAAGCTAAAAAATCTAAGCATTTTTCAAATAGTACGATATAAGTATTAGAGTTTACAATTTTTTCATAAGAATGTAGCTCCGATTGGTCAACAAGGGCAGGTGTGAGATCTTATGGAGTAAATGGAAAAGGAAATAATTAAAGATTGGATTGGACAGTGTCGTTTAATTTCAAGAATTGAATTGCTCCTATTCCTCGTGTGAAATTTAAGCTACAGCATTCATCATATACGTTATAGGCAAATAGGTTAATAGTCAACTACATGGCAGTTGTACTATTGTGTGTACTTAATTGATTATAGCTCTTCCTCCTCTTTTTAACTTTCTGCCTTCTCATAGGTACGTTTTATTTACCAAGAAGCAATTCAATGTATAAAAAGGGTGTAAAAGACTTTTTACATTGAATTAGTGTTGAGGTATACAAAATTTAACTTGAATAACACGAGGAATTGTGGATTTTCCTAGACACACTTATATAAGAGCATATATAGGGGTCCTCGCAGGACTTATGACCTTATGTGTTTGGTTTTTAGACGATTTTGCAAAAAATGTTGGGTAGTAAAAGGATTGTGTAGTTTTTAGACCTTGATATTAGTTACTAAACAACAAGTATTAGAGATAAAAGATTAATCAAACATTCTCGAGATTACCTTCGATCAGTGTTCATATTTTACTTGAAATTAAATATATTGAGCACAAGTTTGTAAGAGAAATTTTTTCTTTACTCAAATTTGTAATAGGTTTGTATTCGAATACTTGGGATCAACTCGATTCAATCTTGTTTGAATTCAAGGTACACATTTATATTATATTAAAATACAAACTTGATACATGTATCAATACTCAAAAGTAAAATATGAAAGAAGAATTGAAGAAAAATAATAATATATAAGAGGTCAAAATACTACAAATGTTAAATGAGAACTAAATTGAAATGCGAACATATATTTCACAAGAAGTCAAACAACTCATCTATGAATCCGAGTGAGTAAAATTAAACTCATACTTACTCGTTTAAAATTGAATCCGAACACTGTTATAAAATTTACCGAACCGAATACGATTTGGAGGTAGAAATCTTCATCCTTACTTATCCTACTTATGGGTACATAATGTTCGTTTAACTAAATAACACAAATATGTTTATAGGAGTTTATATTTTTATTTCGATGCACAATTATCACCTCGGTCTTGATTTGTTTTGAGCGGTAATGAGCTCGATTCTTCATAAAAAAGAAAAAGAAAAAAATGCACAATGAATGTGATGCAAAAGTTTTTAATTCCAAGTCTAACTTTATTTAATATTTAATCTTTAATAAATCAGTTAAATGGTTAAGTACAACGTTAATAGTCAGTGTGTAAGTTTTTCATGGGAGTGTACCATGTATAAAGTCATTGACGGATGTACTAATGTTTTACGAATGAATTAGTGGCGTGGCGTTTGGAAGCAAAAGGACTAAGCATGCGGCGGCAGCAGAGTAGTAGTAATGTGATTTGAAGTCCCGAATGAATTAAGCAACCATTTATGTTGTTATCATTGTTTTATGTGTAGTCCCTCTGAGTGACAACTTGAAAACTACATCATCCTTAAGTCCAAATCACACTTTTAATCATTTGACCATATATTCAAATCATTCAACCGGGACTTCAATGTCTTCATTTTAAAATTACTCCATATTTTTTCTTCCGTTTAATTTAAATTTTCTTTTTTACACGAAATTTAGACGAATTTTTTTTATATAATAAATTTTTTATTCATATCGATTCTTAATTAGAATATTTTTTATTAATGATTTTTTAAGAATTAAATAAAATGTTTGAGATATAAAAACCATTCCGAGCAATGGCGAGTACAAGTGAGTACTACTGACTACTGAGTAGTGATACCAGATGAACTAAAGTACATATAAAATTTGAGGATAACAATTTAATGTAATATTTTATATGCAGAAAAGGTGAAAGAAAGACCATGAATCATAATATTTCGAGATGCGTGTGGGTTCCGAGTTTCAAGAGGAAAAAGATGTTTAAAGATATTGGTTTAGTAGTGTGTAACTGTACACGTATATTTTTTTCAAGATAATAAATATTATATCATCGTCATTTTAATGTTGCTAATATATTCCAAGTAAGAATTTATTATACGACATGGGCTCATTACGGTAATAACTTACCTAGCTCGTTTTTTCTAAAAAATTGTAAATAGTGTTATTTCTAATGGAAAATAGACAATTACTTGTAGCCATGGATGAATAGACTGGAACATGTTACATAGATAATCACAGTAATAAAGTAGGTGTTAAAGATATGGTTTTAGTAGCAATATTAATATGTGTGCCATGTCTCCATCTATTCATAGAAATTTTGTAACAATAATTTGGTGTATGTAATTGATTGAAAAATTGTTGAATATATGGGGTGGAGATGATGATGGTAGGAGTGAAGTAGTAGTATATAGTAGTAGTAACAAGAAAGAGGAGGGAGGTAGAGAAAGTAGGAGGAGAGGAGGTCCCTCTGATGACTGATCCCAAGCTGCTAGCTAGATAGCACTAGCACTACTACTACTACTACTAGCTACCTAAGCTCATCTTCAATTCCTGCTCCTGCATTTCCAACTACTCCTCTTTCTCTCTCCTCATCTTCCTCTTTCTCTCTCCTCATCTTAATTTCTACAGCTACTCCATTACTACATGTGCACGAACTTTCCCATTCTTCCTTTTTCAATATTAATATAAATATAAATATCTCAAGATTATCTAAGTTTAAGGTCAAGCATGCAGAGTTCTCAATAGAATATGGAGTATTCTTTATCAAATTCTCTAGTATATTTAATTTAAGAATAAATAAATAATTATTTTATCAATATTCAATATATGGTTCTTAATTTCTTATGATCCACGGGAATAGGAATAGATGCATGAACTGTGTGGAAAGTTGGGCGGTGAATCGTAGCGGCATGCTTTATTTCTTTCTTGTTGTATTTGGCGCCAACAAAAATAATCTAGTTTGAACTTTTAAATTATAAAAGTAAATATGTCATTGAAAGTTTTCAATATGTTTTAAGAGAAATTATCAATAAGAAATACTACTTTTATTGAAAAATATCAAGGAAAAATGCATTCAAAATCATGCTAACGAAAAATAATTAAAACAAATGATCGAAAACACAAAATGCAAGATTTTCTAATATTAATTTTGTTTGTTTTCAATTTTTATGGAACCCTTAATGAACATATCCAAATAATTTAAAATGATACATGTTTTCATACTTTTAGATTATCAAACGAAAATTCAAAATTATAATATATCAATATACTTTATGCTAAAAAGATAATGCACCGCTTTACACTTCTTTGTTCTCTCTATACGCACTTATTACACACACACACGCGTGTGTAAACACTCTTATGTATGTGTGTATCAGCTAGTGTATATGTTTGTATGCGTAGTCTGTGGCAAATTAAATTGTAATTACACAAAAATTAGTCAAATGATTACGGAGTGATTTATAGTGTTTACAAAATGGATGGCTAAACCGACGTGATTTTTAGTCAAATATTAAAATCCATTATTAGTGTTGTGCAAGTTTAGTTCAATTTTATTTTGATCTTGATATATATTTGTCCATGTATTTATTGAACTCCACTGGTTAATATATATTTATGTTAAATACGATGCTACATATGATATGCTCTTTTTTTTTTTGATAATATAGTAGGATATAGTGATATATTGCTCGATAAAAAAAAATTCGATTTCACTAGGCTTTTATAAAAATGTTCAAAATTTGAATGATTATTCTTTATAATTAAATTATATTCACTCTTAAAGTTTAAATAGTTATAATTAAATAAACTGTTATATTAAGTAATTAGATATAATTTTGATAGTATTTTTTTTTTGTTATATAAAAAGTTACTATCTAAAAACTCACGTATATACTCGCACACTCGTCAACTATTATTTTTTATTAGTCTCTAAAATTCAAAGTATGATATTCTCATATTTTAGAGAATTTACTTGATGACCAAAACTGACATTCTCACGTTTAATAAGAAATAGTTAATAACTAAAAAAATAAATAATTAAATCTAATTTTAATAGTACATTTATTATAAGAAGATGGTGCAGATTTAAAATCATCTAATAATAAAAAATAAACCGCGTCTTTCATATCCTTAGTTGTCACTCGTCCATGAGTACGCAAAGATTATTAGATACACATAAATAATAAATACATTCACACAGAATAAATGTCCACCAAATTAGAAATATTTGAAGCCGCAACTTTTATAGTCGTTTGACTAGTCGTCACACATCAGCACTGTATACTATCCATTCATGTGATGACATTAACCTGTCAATTTAACCGCCTATTCTATGAAAATTTATAGCACGTTTAGTTTTAAAATTCAAGATATCTTACTTTTTGATGTAAGTATTAAATTCAAATTTTAAATATATGGATTCATAAAGATATAAAAGTACAATAGCACTAACACCAATATCCTTATATCTTTTATTTTAAGGAGTAAAAAATTAAAAGTTCAAAAATTATTTTTATATTGAAATCTCTAAAATAGATAATTTGTTAAGAAATTTGAACTGTGAATCTCTATATTAAAATATTTATTATTCAAATATCTCTAATATGTATAATAAAGATATTAGGGTAATTTAAAAAAAATAAAGATTTTGAAAGATACGAAAAAGTGTAATTTAATCTGTAAAATAGAGAATTTATTAAGAAATAACGGTGTGAATGGCCTAACAAAAGGAGTAACCAAAGCACGATGAACAAAAATATATATGAAATAGAATAACAGGAAAAAAATTTAAACAAAAAAGAAATACAAATGAATTATTAGAGCAAAAATTAAATATATCATAAATTGTCGTTAAACATGTTTAAAAAAATGTTATTAAAAGTTCAATTACTTTAATATCATAATATTTGTATGATGATACATCTTGTAAAAGAAATTCTAACAGAAAATATTAAAGAAAGAATAATGAGAAAATGATCAGCAGCTAAATATAGGAAATAACTTATGAGTGAGGATAGAAAGAGTGTGTTAAAGCCTAAAGGAAGTAAAGGACAACAGCAATGGCTTGTAATACCCTTTAGGAAAGAATAAAAATATAAAATAGTCAAGTGTTGAACCTCGCGACATTCCATACCTTAATCTAAAAGTTAATGTAACTTGACGACAACAATATAACATGGAAAAGTTTGGCTTCAGTTGTTATGCCGTTTGGACCATTTTATTATGGGTTACATGACAAATTTATGACTAGAGAAAATAAACAAACTATTCAATTAATTTATTAATAAAATCAATAAAGTAATGTTCGTAGTCTTCCAATCATGAAACGAAGATATGTAACAGCATAAAGTTAGTGGTGCTAAAAAATATTTTTTAAAAAATAAAATTAAGGGTCGAAAACAATTGTAGTTTATTGACATTGTGGAAACGTCCTGTGGTGCAGGAAGTTCCTACAAAGACAGCTTAATGCAAAATTGAATTAGGCATAGGTTTTTGACTTAAAATCAAATTAAATTTTAACTTTAATCTAGAAAGTAAAAATTATTCCCAAACAGACCCTGTGTGCGGAGGTCATTAAAACAACTTTGAATTGCATCTGCTCAATTTTTAAATGAACGACTATAATTAATACGCTTATGACCTTATTCATATATCTTGTAATTGTAATATATATCTATTATTTTATATTTATATATATGTAATAAATACATAGTATATGATTATGTGTGTTAGTATAATGGTATGTACTACGTACATGGAATTCTTAGGCCGAGTATAATCACCATGGTCAAAGCGAGACGCATAAATTAATACAAGAGGAATTCATGGAGGATTAAAGGGAGTCAGGTGTCTTTAGTGGCAATTTGGGATGCAAAATCCATGTGACCCCTTTTCATTTAATCCCCACAATAATTAAAATCAACATGTTAGGTCCGACAGATATTAATATATACTAATACATTAGTAGGCTGTCAATGAACCCAGTAATTTGCGTATAAGCTTATATTCAGTTGGGTTAAAATTTGTTAGATTTAATTTGTGAAGCACAATTTCAAATACGATATTTTATTTGTTAAAAATTTTAGACTTAATTCGAGTCGACTCATTTATAAATATGTTAAATTAAACTCGGCTTGAATTTCGCTCGACTTGACTTGTTTATATATTTTCGCTTTGTTATTATGATGAAAATTTTATGTTGATGGCAGTTTATTTTAAATTCTTGATATATCATCCGATTCACAATAATAACAATATTTAAATTTTTGACAAATATTAATGTTATATGCTTGACTAAGAATTGTATCTATATATAATAAGTTTTTCTCATGAACTTTGTTATTAATGTTTAATTAAATATAAGATTAAAAGATTATAATAAATTTTTTTTAAAAATATAATATTATAATGAAAAATTTATAAATATACAACTTTTTTTAAAAATAAATTAATTTTATTTTTAAATGTTGCTTCTTTTTTTTTTAATAGAGGGAGTTTAAAATTGGGCATGTTATAAATTCTAAAGAAAATGGTCATGATAAAGTACTTATTCAAAACGAATCTTGGTAGTAAAGTTCACATTTTAAAACATCATTAATTAAACTTAATCACGTTGGCTTATAGTTACCAAAAGGAAGAGAAACTTGCTATATTAGTATATTCCAATAAGGTACAATTCTAATGGCTCTGACGGTAAAAACTAACGAACTTAACGTATCAAAGTTAGTTCTGACAGTAAAATTAAGTTACTTGTAAATAGGTGTGAATCAAATCACAGGCCGAGTGAACCGAGATTAAGATAAGTAAAACTTGATTCTATTAAAAATTATTTTGGTTGAATTTAAATTTAATTATTTCACATTTAATAAATATTATATTCAAACTCAGTTCAAATAAGTTCACGAATTTCGAGCCTAAGTTTGATTAAACTCAAATTAACAAAAAAATAAATACAAAATAATGATCTTTAACTAAAAACATTGGGTTTTATATAAATTATTTCCTAAGAAATATTCAATGATTCATAATTTTAACTTAATTAATAATTTATATAATAATTTAAAATTATGTTTCAAGTTTTATATGTATTAAATAAAATGTTGTAATGAATATATATTGTAGTGCAAAGTGTATATATATATATAAACAAACACGCACACTAATCTATTTCGGTTGAGCTTGTATCGGACGGAACCATTCCTTGACCAAACTAAGCTCACATTTTAATCTGGATTTGAATTATTGTTCAAGCTGAGTTTGGGTTCAAATCAATTTCGAGTGATTTTTTTATGGATCGAACAATCGAATTTCGGATTTGTCCATCCCAATTTAGAGTCCTACTTATAAACATTTTTCGGGGTTAAATTTTAGCAAGTTTTTGGGTTTCAATTTAAAATATATTTCATTTTAAAGGATTAACTTAACGTATCTCAAACTCAAAATGAAAAAATTCATGACCGTGGATATCCCTTTAGATAATTTACAAATTTCGTAACATTTTTGTTTATAATCGTAGAATGTATAGAAATTTTACTTTTGAAGACGAGTTAAATAATTATTGTTCCTATTCATTCAGGTGTTTTTGTTTTCTTTCTTAAATAATATATTTGGACCGTAAAATGATAAAACTATATTTTAAAGTCAAAGACACTTACGATGAAAGTGGCAGCAGATTTAGAAGATATGGTTATGACCGCCGGAGAATTACAGTAATGCTGAAGAGATCCCAGAAAATCAATCATATAAAACTCAACAACTTGTCAAGACACCTATATTTAGTAATAACGTACGCTAGCTACAACTTTAAAAAGTTGGTTCGACCATTTAATTTCTTACTTTTTTATTTATTTTTTAATCGACATATTATTCGGTTTTTATTAATTAAGAAATTAAATTTCAAAGAAGTACATAAAAGTCTTAAAACGAATGAAACAGATTATAAAGAATTAATATAACGAAATAGTTGATTTCATTTTCTAACCGGATAAAATATGTAAATCCTATAAATATACTCCAATTAAAAAAGGGGAGTGAGTTGTCTTTTCGGAAAATGATTGCTACCCCGTTGAAGCAAAGGCAAGACTGAGGGCGCCCTTAAAATGAGACATTAGATATGCCCCACGAGGTAGTGCAGCTACTCATGTCATTATGATGCATCTACAGGAGAAGCTGGAGATCAAATCAGCACATACGTACATATATATATATATATATATGTGTGTGTGTATATGTGAATTAATTGCAACTACTTATCGTCATTAAACGGAGTATTATAATTAAAGCTAAACAACTTTATTTTGGCAATTTTTGTAATAAATAATCACATATATATATAGTTTTTCTGTAATAAAAATTTCAAATTTCCTGTCAAGGTAGCCGTACGTATCAATTATACTGTTGTCACAGTAATATTTTCATAGCAACAATATTATTGCCACAGTAATAAGAATGCTGTGAAAATAATACTCCATTCTTCAATAAAAAAGCTAAATTTGTATAATTATATTATTTAAAATTTATGATTTTTTCTTCTTATCTTATACATTAACAATAAATTTCATTAAAATTTTATTTTTTAAACATGTAATTTACATTCAAACATGGAAATTAATATTTGTTAAAATATCAAAATAGAATTCTTAATTAATGCTAATGATTATCATATATCCAAAATATTAATCATAACTAACAACATTATATATAAAATGCATAAAAAGTACAACATTTCCTTTGAGAACTATATTCTTTTTGGCTCTAATTACAACTCTTTACAATTATATGTACGTTATACTTACATACATATATAGATACACATATAAATGTAGGCATTCATTATTCATAGTCATATACTCGTATATATATTTCTCTCTCCTATTTAATCCCTGTCTGATCATCACTCAACCCCCTCCTTACTTCCCCATAACACAAACAACAAGAAAGTGTGTATGTGTATTAGGGTAATCCATTTATTTACACCTTTCTTCTTCTTCTTCTTCTACTTAGCCGCATCTAGCTCTCTTCTTCTCCTCCTTCATCTTCTTTAAAGAAGTGGGGGGGCCAAAAAAACAAAAAGAAAAAAGCCCATGAAAATGTCTGAAATGAAGATCTATACTTCAGTAGTACTTTTAGCTTTGCTAGTTGTACATGTGGGTGCTAGTACTAGACATAGTCATGAGTACGAAGAACAAGAAGAAGCTGATCGGATAGTATCACTTCCGGGACAGCCGGAGGTTACATTTCAGCAATTTTCCGGCTATGTCACCGTCAATCATGTCGCCGGCCGGGCACTTTTTTACTGGCTTACTGAGGCTGTTCATCAACCTCATTCCAAGCCTTTGGTCATTTGGCTCAATGGAGGTATATAATATATTTACTTGCTCCTCTTTATTTTCTGATAGCATATATAGCTAGTTCAATACTCCATTTGATTACGTGAAGATAAATTTTAATAAGGTTACTGTTTTATTGCTTTAAGTAACATTGGTTAATATATATACTGGAAATTAATAATTCTACATGGATTTATTTGTTTATATCTGTACATGGAATCTCATAATTGCAGTAGTTTAATTTTAATGCATATATATAGTACGAGTATATTATGTATATGATAAGGTTTAATTCATATGATTCCAGTATTTCATATCCATCAGATTCATACATGAAAATATACAATATTGAGCCCTTTTTTGGTAAAATTATAATAGGATAAATTTGTTCATAAGATCGAATGGTCAAAATTGTGTGAAGAAAAAATGAAACAAAGAAATGAAAACAAGATGAATGCATCTATTTGTGATTGTAGTAGGTGGGTAACTTGTAGTAAGATATGTTCAACCTTTTTGACACGGTCTCTCTCTTTTTGTGCTACTGAAATAAGATAAGAAATCAAAATTGCAGCCTTTGGTTTACCCCTCGTAATGGTAAATTTTTTTTTTTAACGTTTACTGTGGGGTTATTTCTATACGTAGTTAAGAATGACAGAAGCGGGTAGAAAAAGTGAACATGACACCATCAATAGCCTTGTGCTGCAGAGAGAGAGAGAGAGAGAGAGAGAGAGAAATGAATCATGAGTTAACTACCCAATGTCACAGGAAAATAACCCATCAGGACATCAATGCGTTATCCACAATTCCACATACATATAACATACATAGTTATCTCTCTCTCCCTCTCTCTCTCTCTCTCTTCAATAAACTAGCATGAAGGCAGATGTAGTGAATTAGTATATACATGTAGAAAGAAGTGAGTAATTGAAAACATGCAACTACTGAGTAAAAAAGCAATTCTCATTTACTGGGGGAGGGCGGTACAACCTGCCTGCTCCATAGCTAACCACTGTTACAGCATGCGTGGTGCCATTATATATGTGTGTGGAGAATGATCTATAGTAATGGTCTATTGGCTAATACAAAAGTGAATTTGTATTTAGTAAGTGTACGTCGACTAAATCATAGTCTCCAGGTACCAGAGGTGAAAGATTTCTGACTACAAATTCTGATAAACTCTCCATAATTATTATTCTCTCCGCTCTAAAATAAAGATATATTTTAATTTTTTAAATTATACGACGACATACATACAAATTATGTTGTAAATAAATATTTTTATTATAAATTACTCCGAAACAATCAAAATCAACTAAAGTGATGTTAATGTCGAAGTTCAATATATCATCTGTTACTTAAAAAATTAAAATATATTTTTAGTTTTAGTTTCTGGACTAGAAGATAATTTTTTGGCCACATCTTAAAAAGATACAACAGTGTTGCTGTAAGTTTGGACTTTCGTTGTGGGGCATTGTTCATCTACAGTTAAAATGTAGCTATGTTTTGGAGTTTTCTCTAGCTCTATACAAGCCTATGCTCTACCTCAAGAGTCTACAATATATATTAGTATCAAATATAATTCTCCCACTGCCCATTTATTAGGGGAATTGTTATTTTTACTACTGGTATTTTTTATATATTTTTTTGTAATGTCGAGTCCCCGGTACGTGTAGTACTCATTTACAATATGTACAACACCACCACACCGGTAAAAATGTGGATTTGAGTCAATAGTTGAAGTACATGTCAAATTACAATTATCCTTTTTAATTTGTACTTCAGGTGTTAAAACATCAGTTGTTTTCAAAACTTGGGAGGAAAAAAAAATACAGATTATGGACTAAAACTATTGTTCGTAATGAACAGGTCCAGGTTGTTCTTCTGTGGCATATGGTGCATCTGAAGAAATAGGACCATTTAGGATAAACAAAACATCTTCAGGTTTATACCTCAACAAATTCTCATGGAACACTGTTGCTAACCTGTTGTTCCTAGAAACTCCCGCCGGCGTCGGCTTCTCGTACAGTAACCGCTCGTCAGATCTCTTCGACACCGGTGATCGTAGAACCGGTAGGCCCCACATGCATCCTCCATGCTGCAACATTTTATACACAGCTTTAGCAAATGTTGAGTTTATAATGTTCATAACATAATGTTCTGTTTCAGCTATGGACTCGTTACAATTTATCATACGGTGGATGGATCGATTCCCACGTTACAAAAACCGAGATGTCTACTTAACTGGAGAGAGTTATGCAGGCCATTACGTCCCTCAATTGGCCAAAGCAATAATGGGCTACAATGTTCACTCCAAGCAGAAAATTAATCTCAAAGGATTTATGGTAATCCATTCATATATTATTTTTTTTTTTTAAAAAAATCCATTCACAACTTGTGTTATATATATGTAAAATGAGCACTAATGCTGCCAATTTCTCTATAATATGCTAAATAGGGGATGAGTAGTTTGAAACTAGAAAAAGTTTGAACTGTTTCATTTTTTGTGCAGAGATCCCATACAATAGATACTGAAAATTGTTTTATGTTAACATTATGTGCACAAATTTCTGTTACTTATCTAACCGTAAACAGAGTTATAAAAGACGTTAAGCAGATCTAGACAGCAAAGAGATGATCTAGCGCTTAGACGAGTATTATATTAGATTAGTCGGAATTAGGCAAAGTATTAGACGGATTTAGGCGCTAGGCAATAGAGGATCCCTAGCACCTGAACGGCTGACTAATCGGACTAGCTTGAGACTTTTAAAATAATGTCTATAACTATTCGTTTAAACTGAACTGTTTCTTGAATATGTGATATTGACATATATCGTCGGCTAATTAAACATGTCGAATTACAAATTTTTACAGGAGATTCCACATGTTATCAAGTCCCAATTAATTTGCCAACTAACTGTATTTTGATGGCAAATGTAGGTTGGCAATGCAGTTACAGACAACTATTATGATAACCTGGGGACGGTGACATATTGGTGGAGCCACGCAATGATTTCGGATAAAACATACCATCAACTCATCAATACCTGTGATTTTCGACGACAGAAGACTTCAAATGAGTGTGAATCATTGTACACTTATGCCATGGATCAAGAATTTGGAAACATTGACCAGTACAATATTTATGCACCTCCTTGTAATAAATCAGATGGTTCTACTTCTTCTGTTGCTGCTGCTCAAAAGTCCATTCGTTTGCCTCATCGACCTCATCGTGTAAGTTCATACATTCAAATAATTGTATTAACAGAAAGATCATCAATCTTTGCTACATATGATTTCTAGAATTTCATGTAGTTTAATTTCTTGCATTTTTATTGCAGATGTTCCGGCAGATATCAGGGTATGACCCTTGCACTGAAAAATATGCAGAGCTTTATTACAATAGGCCAGATGTGCAGAAAGCTCTTCATGCAAATATAACCAAAATCCCATATAAGTGGACTGCTTGCAGGTAAATTAACATTTATTTTCCGAAAATTAAGTCACTGGGCTAGCTTGAATTGATATGTCTTAGCAACCATTACATATAAAAATTATGTTTTCTGGCAAAATCTATTAAACATTTGTCAATCTTTATAAATGACAGTGAAGTCTTGAATCGAAACTGGAATGACACGGATGTTTCGATTCTTCCTATATACCGTGAACTAATTGCAGCTGGATTGAGAATCTGGGTTTTCAGGTTTGCAGTTATTAACGAAAGTATCAATTCATAAGTACTTTTATTCACATGGTTTAAAGATGATTAAATTGACATTTTTTTTGTTCTTCCCAAAACTGCAAATTTCAGTGGGGATGTGGACTCTGTAGTACCAGTCACAGCTACTAGGTATGCTTTGGCACAACTCAAGTTAACAACCAAATCTCCATGGTACCCTTGGTATGTCAAAAAACAGGTCAGTAACTTAAATCTTAATATTAATCCACATTTTTCTGACATTACATAGCTAATAATAAAATAATTAGTCGTGTTACGTGTTAAATTTAATATTAATATTTACAAAATTGTGCTACATTATTTGAAGGTTGGAGGGTGGACAGAGATTTATGAAGGGCTAACATTTGCAACAGTGAGAGGGGCAGGACATGAAGTACCACTCTTCAAGCCAAAGGAAGCTCTTCAGCTGTTCAAATCATTCTTAAGAGGGGAGCCTCTTCCAAAATCTTGAAATTTGATGCAATCAAATTGAATAGATTACTAATCTGCGATTGAACACCAAGTGTTCATCACTATTATTTTCAATTATTGTTGTGATTGTTAGGCAAAAAGGGAATGATAGTTTGAAATTGATTGTTAGAAAGAGCAAATGCAAAGACAGATGATGACAAGTCAAGTAGGGTATATCAATGTATTGGAATTGGAATATTTGTGAGGACATATATATTGGTTTAAATTAAGTTTGAATTGACGGTGAAAAATAACTAAAGGAAGTTGATATAGTGTTACTAGTTACCACAATTACAACAAAAATTCTGATATTGTAACATGATTCATAATTGGATAAAAGAAAGATTGATAGTCATGTATAAATTTTATTTTACTTTTGTCCTGTGTAAATGTCACCTAATTTTAACACTAATTATAAGAGTAGAGTCAACTTCCAATTACAAGTAATACTTTTTAATTTGCAGCAACAAAATTTGAAATACAAGTAATACTTTTTAATTTGCAGCAACAAAATTTGAAGGAGTTTTATATTAGATTTGACTCTAGAATGTCCCAAGTCACTATATATGCACTAAAGGAAGAAAACAAATTCTAATTTGATTTGATTGAAATTATGGGATTTGTGACTAAATGAGAGAAAATGTCCCAAGTCTACTATTTAGTCACAAAGTATAAACTTTTTCTTTTCTCATAATTTCAATCAAATCAAATTAAAATTTGTTTTCTTCCTTTATTAATTTAGATACCATTTCAAAAGAAACGAACGATAGCAAGTTGGAGTCTAATATAGAATCTTTTTTTATTAGTAATTGATAACAGATAGACTTTTTCTATTTAAAAAATTAAAATATCAGAAAAGTTGAGATAGTTGTTACTTGTGAATATAGGTTACGATTTATACTTTTATATAAAAAAAATAATACACCGTATTATAATTTTTTACTTGTTGGCAATAACCTTGTGAAATTTGTTCTCTAAAAAAGATGGGGCAATTCTCTACCACTGGTATTTCAGAAAACTAATTATTTGGCAGATTTTCTATATTTACATTGTCAGAATATAAAATTTTATAATTTTAATATGAAACAAACGGGTACAATATCATTTATTCTAGTATTACCTTTTGCAGTGTTTTTTTTGTTATGTCATTTACAATGTTATTATCTGTTAAAAAAAATACATTATAAATGGTAATATAATAATCACATATTATTGTTATAACAATAATGGACTTAGATAGTAACATTGATATCATAATAACATAAACTGCATAGAAAAGATAATAATTCACTTGAATTACACATAAATTATTTCACTTTTAACATGCTGGGCGGGAATTTTTTTGAAAAAAATATACAATTTGAATTTGTCGGTTTGATTTCATGATTTTTGTTTGGATTTGGTTTTCGGATTTTTCTCTCATGCGGTTCCTTTAATTATTTAAAAAGTATG
This sequence comes from Centella asiatica, assembly GCA_014636745.2. NCBI lineage: Eukaryota > Viridiplantae > Streptophyta > Magnoliopsida > Apiales > Apiaceae > Centella > Centella asiatica. The sequence continues at coordinate 42,365,099 of CM025784.1, read as the reverse complement.
TATATCCTATCTATCACATGCTTCGCGTGTGCACCGCTTCACAATATTTCTTTGCATTTATATACGCGGGGAATGCGAATCAAGCTTCTGGAGAAGACGACGAATGCCGAAGGTACGCACTTTTTGATTTACAAACTCCCTGCAAAACCTAGGTCTCCTAGATCTTCAGAATGTACTGATCGACATATAATAATCCATTTAATTGTTTATGAACCTTACGGATATTGAATTTTTTTTTCTAAGCAAAGAATGTTTCCATGTTATTTAGGATTTAGGGGTTTATCGGTTTAAATGCTGTACGCTATGACGTCGTCTATTAACACTTAAGCTTTTCTAGCAATTACAGCTGTTAGTTTGTGTTTTACACTACTTTTACACCATGACTGTTGTTTGTATTAAGGTTTCTGTATGTTTTATTGAATAACTGATGGCGATGGCAGTGGTGAAAATTCATAATTGTAGTGATTTTTTTTAAAAATTTTCTTCTAGGTAATATTTTTTCAAAATTGCATTTTATCAATTTTTATTAAGTTGATTCGCCGTTTCCCAGTAAAATGTTCTTTGTTTCAATCTTTTACTCTGTATTATTTTTTTGAAATGCATTTTTGAGGGTACCAGTTTGTATATTTTATGATGTGTATGCACTGCATACTCTTGTAGACAAGAGTTTGGTACAGTTTGTTTAGAATGCTGGGTGCCTATCACTTTTGCGGATTATTAGACATCTATCAAATAAATGTTGGCCTTGAGTTAGGACCCTGTGCTGAAGTGAATGTGTGTTCCTTCTCTATCTCTGAAAATGGGACAGCTTGGTGGTTGTATGGCATGGTTGGTTACCCCTCTATAATTCCTGATCCCTGTACTAAAACAGACTAAAAATTAAAGATAGCTGACCTGTAAATAAAGAATTTTTGTTTTCTCGCAAGATTTCCTTGTTTTTTAGAGGAGGAATATATCTGTTTCCACCGAGGAAGACATTTTGTCCTTCCCCCAATCTATTGTTAGGGTATGTTCTGTATGTCTATTGTTTATTGGCATAGGTTGAAATGAAACTCTTTTTTCTCCAGTTTTCCTCATCTTTTTAGTAGTTAGGGATGTATATGTTTCCATTAAGTAGCACAATTTATCCTTTTCTGTTACCGTAGTTTCTGCACGTTTATTATTTTCATAACTATGTCTGAATGGTTGCTGTCGTCCTTATATTATTACCGCTCTTGCTTCCCTTGTCATCATTTCTACTATCATTTGCAGTGTTACATAATAAAAAAATTTCTATTCATGGTGAAGGAATTCTTATTTATTTGCAATTCACATGCTAGGTTGAAATATGGCTTTTATAAGCAGAATTGAGAATATACTCAAACAGGAAGGAATTAAGAACTTAAGTGTAGGATCCACTGCTTCTAGTTTATCACTTTATCAGGCTATAAGATGCATGTCATCTGCTAAGCTCTTTATTGGAGGTATATGACTACTCATACATTAATGTATTTGAATTGTTGCTTTCAGTCCTAGGATCCTATCTTCTAAGCCCTTGTTTCTTTAAAATCAAATTTGCTGTAGGCCTTTCATATGGTACCGATGAAATGAGTTTAAGAGAAGCATTTGCAAGATATGGGGAAGTCGTTGAAGGTACTCGTTTCTACTTCTATTTTTGAGCATGTGATTCATAATTTTATTATTCTTCTTGATATTGGATGATATTCATTCCACAACTCCATCTCCAAGCATTATAACCAATACAAATGTTATCAATAAAGGAGTAAGACAATTATAGCAACGCTTAGTCTTGTTTGTATGTATTGGTTGCATAATTAAAGTTCTAATATTGTCTTTGTATGCCCAATTGCTCATTAGTTTCTAATGCTTTTGTATTATCATGTAGTTCTTAGTATTGTGGCCCCAAGATTATTATTCAAAATTCTTAGGATTCTTAGGGCCTTTTTGGGATCTACTACTTTTTAAGTTATTTTAACTCATGCCTTGTAAAACTATTTAAAATTGAAAAGTAACAAAACCTTTGCTTCTCAAAAATGACCAAGTCATTTTTTTCAGGAAAAAATTTAAATCCCAAACAGGTGCCTAATGGTCGGAAAGTTATTGGTGCCGTTCGATAAGTAGTATCCGCATCCTATTAGATGCAGTCACCTATTTCAAGTCCAGAAATTTGATCTTGTCCACTTAAATACACTTTTTGATCAGAATGATTAGTATGAGTGTCTGACTATAAATAAAATGATGAAGAAAAACTTCTAGACCCTGACATATACCGAAAAGAGGGCATATGGATTGCAGAACTCTAGTGTTGTGTAAAATAAAATAAGGTTATACTTCACTACATTATATATTTAATTGATCTTTTATTCAACCTAAGTTATACGTGTTTACCACATGACAACTTCTTACGTTAATATAAATTTCAAATCTAATAAATTATGAAAAAGTTTTTAGGAAAACCAATTGTAGTTCCTTTAAATAGTTGGAAAAACTAATATAGAATTTTATAAACTCCATCTTTACTGATCAAAGCTAACAGACTTACTAAGGCTACAATTCCTTTTTTTATAAACAAATAATTAAATGGGTAGATGACTCAAAGTGTCAATTGTACTAATCCTAGCATGATTCAAGTGACAATTCAAAACATTAGTATATAAGCATTAAAGCATGACCCGAATCTCAATAGTTGGGAATGTAGTTGGATTAATCTTAGCCGTTATTCCTTTTTCTCTAAGCTAGCTCCATGGGCCATCACCACATCTCAACTCTCATCTGTAGCAGTAACTCTCATTTTCCAATCTTCTCTTCATATACAGTGCTCCTCATACAAATTTATTCATGGTTGAATATTGAACGTTCTGTATCAAATCTACTCATGTTCTGTGTACTAGTCATATGCTCTTGCTATTTACAGCCATATATCCACCTGGGACTGATGATTAAGGGAAAAGAACCACCTAGCTCAGCCCGATCTCTGCCAAGGCTGCCCAAATGCTTACAGCATACTGGGACCATTGAAAGTTTTTTTGCCCACACCTGTGTTCCAACACTTTCTTAAACATTATCGAATTGAACCACCATTTTTTCCCTATGCTAATATTCAAAGGCTAGCTGGCGTTTGCATAGGCGGGCGCCCTACCTCCTTTTGGAACTGTGTGGAATATAGTATCACAAGAGTCAAGACCAAAGGATTTTCAGTTCCTGATTAATGGAGATTAAAAGAACAGGTTACCTGGTCGTAAGTCGCAACATAGTGGAAGTCTCTGCATGCAAAGTGACATGCAGCCGCATAAGCTTGGACATAGGGTCTGTATTATAACATAAACTCAGTCAATTTGTATATGGTTCATCGACCATAGAAATTAGAAGACATGTGTCATATGATAGCAACCTTTGGTAGCTGTTATTTTTCGTATTAGACAGATTTCTAAATTTACAAGTATTTGTATTTTATTTTGTAGCTAGGGTTATCATGGATCGTGAAACCGGTAGATCCAGAGGCTTTGGCTTTATAAGTTTTACATCAAGTGAAGAGGCTTCAAGTGCAATCCAGGCCATGGATGGCCAGGTACTAATCTTATTCCTCCTTCCACCCACCCCCCTTGCCCCCCAACATGCAACACACATATATGTCATTTATCTGGGAAGTTCGTAGAGATCATTATAAAGCTTATCCAAAATGTTCAACATGCAGCTAGAATAAATATAATAGTAGGACAAACTATTGTGGTATCTAATATACACTGGTCAGATTGATGATTTTTTAGTTTTTATTACTATTGTAAATGGTTTTTGGGGGCAAGTATACTGAAGCCAGATAGGGATTTTGTGTATTTGGTTATATAGTTCCATGATCAATAATTTATGTATAGAAGTATGTGATACACCCGGATGGATGATAATCATGGTGCTCCAGTAAATCTTGTACGCCCCCGTCCCACGTAAATTGCAACACTTTTATGTTTGTCCCACATCATTTGCAACATTTCCTCTTTTGGTTGATTAACTCGTGAATTATCAGAACTATCCTTATTGTTTTCACTTCACATCATCATTTACATACTTGATGACAAGTAGATCCCATTTTGTACACAATTTCATATGCAATAAATTTGAAATTCTCCCTTATTCACTATGCAAAACTTAAACTTTCTTTGGAAAGAGTACTATTGTACAACAATGGGACCATCTCATATACTAGTAGAAGACATTATGGTTAATTTATTCATTATCAAAAATTTTCTTATAGGGTATATAAGGTCAAAAGGTGCAGTTTATGTGTGACGGAGGATGTATATTGTCAGGACTCGAGGAGGCCTGGCAAAATTCACTAACAGATTTTATGGTCTCAATGAAGAAGGGGACAAGAAATCAGAAGAAATGGGGATGAGATATAGGAGGAAGAGGAGAGGACAGAACAGACTGGATGAGAAGAGAAAGAAGAGAGGATGAGAGAGTCGCACAAAGGTGTACTCAATATGTCATAATATTCTTCATTGATTCCCAGCACAATACATTCACCTCATATTTATATTACTAGTTACCAAAATAAGATAAAAGGAAATAACTTACTCTACAACTAGGCCTACCATAGTTATCATATTCCTTCATAACTAACTATTACATCTCTAATTCTCTACTCCTGACATATATACAAAAGCATAAAGCCCTATGATAATGCTTTAAGTTCTATAAAGTAGCACATCAGTTGCTGTAGTTCTTATCAACAAATATTTGCACTAGGTAAATAGGAATTTTAGAGTTGTATCAAATGAATTGGATTCATTGGATCTCTCTCTCGTGTTGTCTGTGTGTGTCGATGATATTTCTTGTTTCTCATATGCAATGACATTGGTATTTGCTACTTGTAAATGATTCATGTATTAATTATGCTTTTCTTGTCTATCAATGTAAGAGAGTTGAATGAAGATGGACTCTCTAGTTGACCATTAGTGGTATGAACATATTTCAAAAGTTACTGAAATTTTATGTGAATATATTGGATTTATTAGTTTTCGCATCAATTTTCTGTATTCTCATTTGTGGACCATATTTGTGCAATCTCTAATGCATATGGCAGAAGCATATAATGCTCAAAATATGGAACACGTCCTAAGATATTGAAAATTCAATGTGAAAATAGTGGTTTCCCACCTGGGGTTTTTAGTTTGCTTCACAGATTGTTAAGGATGTGGAAGGATTAGTAACATTGAGCTGTACTCATGTCAAAATTTCCATAGTACCCATATTTGACAGTACCCATATTTGACGTATTCTCCGCTCAAGTCCATGCAACTTGGGGGCGAGAATGTAGGAATGTTGCTTTATGTCTAGTAACATAACCTCTAATTTTAATATTACTCTCAGGAACTTCAAGGTCGAAGAGTGAGGGTCAATTTTGCAACTGACAAGCCTTCTCGTAGCGGAGGTTTTGGAGGCGGTGGCTTTGGTGGGAATTATGGGGGTGGTGGAGGTTATGGAAGTGGCAGTTACGGGGGTGGTGGAGGTTATGGAAGTGGCAATTACGGGGGTGGTGGAGGTTATGGAAGTGGCAATTATGGGGGTGATGGAGGTTATGGAAGTGCCGGCTATGGCAGTGGTGGTAACAACTATGCTGGGGGAGACGGAAACTACAGTGGAGGGGGTAGTTTTGCTGATGATAGTGGTGTTAGCAGTTTTGATGACGGAAATAGTGGTGGGAGCAACAGCAGGAATTACGGTGCTGCTGGTAGTGGTGATAACTACTATTGTGGTGCAGACAATAGAGAATGACATTGGCGAGCCTGACGATGTTGCAAACACTAGGAGCTGATGTCTTTCTCCTCTGCCCCCGGTTCCAAAGTTTCCTTGGAAACATCTTGCTACTTACGAACAATGGTGTTTGATAGTTCAGCCAGTTTAATTACAATAATTGTCCATCACTGATGTGCAAATTGGCCATGTTTAGGGGGGTTATTGTGGCCTAAAACATTCAGTTTCTTTTTCCTCCACGGGGTTGGGGGAGAAGCAATTAGAATTGCATTTCACTTCATTTAAGCTTGATTTCAATTATCATTTCAGGGGTCTTCTATATCTTCTCTTTTAATTTCTCTGGAGCGCGAAGGTCTGTAAATACACCTTCTGACCGTAGTTTATTTAACTGAAAGATGCACTTGCCCATCAAATTGGTGCAGTTCCCGCCGATGCAGCTGATAAGCCCTTATATTGTATTACTCTCTCTATCCAAGATTAGAGATATATATTTCAATTTTCACAAAATAGGATTGCGAAACTTTACAATATAAAACTGAAATTAATTAATTTAAAGTGAATATCATAAAGTACATGGGTATTCTTAAATACGAGCACTTCTAACTGGTTTTTCTCAAATTCATATTATACTGAAGAGAACGTATGTTGATTTTGGAAACAGATGTAGTAGCTCTGTATTTAATTAAGGTAGCAGAATTATTAAATTATTATCCAACACATTAGTAAAATATTGCTACATGTATTAGATTTTAAATTATGATGTTCTACTTGGTTACTCATTTCAGAATGAGAAAGAAATGAAAAAGAAAATTATGGAGGAGTGTTGAAATGAATAATATTACAAGGTAAAAAAATGATCATTTCAACTCTTATTACATTTTTTTTTCAATTCCATCCAACCAATAATTAAGTGCAGCATGGGAGTTTAGAAAGGAGGTAGGCTACGTAGTCATATTTAATGGAAACACACGTTATCACCATCTCCATAACAATATAATGTCGCCGCATAATTTGAAATCTCCGCTTCTTAGTAAAACTATCCCATTGCATTTAGGTGTCTTGCCCTAACCACCTCATATTTGACATTTACTGAGTGCGCTTACCTAAAAAGAATATTATACGGTAAGAGTTCAAACTTTATACACGTCACATATTCACAGAATCACAGACACAAGCTTGAAGCATTAAAATCTGCTATAATTGAATTCACTATTTTTACAGTACCAAATAATACGTCTAGTTAGTCTAACATGCGATGGTAGACATCAATGTACGAGTATTATTATATTCACTTTACTATGAACACATTGTCTTTTAAATTTTCTATATTTAAATTACTAGAGGAAATTCTTTTATGAATACGTGATATTTGAACTCATTTTCATATGGCTGTACGTTTCAATTATAATATATTCACTCAAAAAGGTGTTTAAAAGACATCAAAATACGTAAATTGAAGAGAAAAAGAAGAAGTATATCTTTATCTTTTTCACTCTTTATATGACTATTGAGTGTGTGATCTAGAATAAAATAGAATATGTGGTCCACTAGCTAAAATAAAATAGAAGAAATATTTAAAAATGTATAGTTGATTTCTTAAAAGAAAATTTATATTTTCGGACACATTTTTGAAGACATTTTGTGAATGTCCTTCAAACAGTAGGAACCTTACCTAAAATAGTTAAATCATAAATAAATCTGGAGAATTAAATTTCCTAATTTGAGACTACTGAGAAGAAAAAGCACTAGAATTCCTGTGCTAAGGTATTCAGCAAATTGTATGACAGATCTGTTTTATAAGTTTGAAAATAATTCCAAAACGTAGCTGGAATAGCTCAGTTGGTTAGAGCGTGTGGCTGTTAACCACAAGGTCGGAGGTTCAAGCCCTCCTTCTAGCGATTGTTTTGTTTCTGCTGTAACAAACATTTCATACCTAATTCCATCAGATGAATCTGCGCAACGGCCACATCCTTTATTCCTTCATCTACGTAACAGGTCAACTTAATAGAAAAAATATTCATTGTTTCATTTTATTTTATTTTTGAAATTGGAAAGTTTAAATCTTGGCACGTCTAAAACAAATTGTACTCTTTTATTTAATTTGCCTAAAAGTAATTATTTAAATTTAAGCTTTTGGATTTGAAATTGACTAAATTTTAAATCATTCTTTAGAAATTAAACTCCAAACATTAAAATCATTACTTGCAGCCATTACCAAAAATTCACAATAAATACTATTTACTTTATATCACTAAGATTGAAATATTATATGAACTTTTGTGACATAACCAATTCTGTAATTAATACGGAGTAGTTTATATATATATATATATATATATATATATATATCCTTGTAACCGAAAAGAAATACTTCCATATAGCACTGCTACTGCTACTATAAACATGGACAACATGCCCACAAGCAACACAGGTTCTTCTGGATGATCTCATGTACTCCCCAAAAAATAACATACCCCAAATGGGGCTCACAAGTGGCAGTTCCTGAAAAATATTATCAAGACATATCATCATCTTCTTATAAGTTATAATCTATCAACTAGATAGGAGACGGTGTGTGCAAGTGAGGATATCAAGTTATACAGTGGCTTAGTAGTAAACTTGTACATCTTGCGCTTTAAAACTCTTACATTCAAAACTTCCCAACAATTTGCGGAAATTCTATTCTCGTATGAATTTTAGTTGATACAATTATTATAATCATAATATATCAAAAAAGAATTAGTTATTTTGATTAGAACAGTTTTAAACACACAAAAATGCATAACATAAAGTGGAAACTCACTTGAACAGCATCAGCTGCAGCATATCCGGCGGCCATGATTTTCCTTCCATTCCAATCCTTGAGATAAGCTCTTACAGAAGATCTAGGCAAGTTCAGAACAGGATGGTAAAGCAGAACAACGTTTAAGACCAGCGCAACGGCGAATGAGGAGACAGAGAAATAAAAATATGCAGCATAGACAGCCAGATGAGGAATGCCATTTTTCATAACGTGCCATTGATCGTTTGTAGCCAGATTGAATGCAGGTGAAAATAAAGAGAAACAACAGCCAGCAAAGAAGGTTATGATCAAACCAATCAAAATACTCTTCCCTTGTACCTGTATTTGCAACGACTTTAAAAGTCACATCTTATAGTACTGCATCATATTTTAGTGTATGAAATACGGGAAAATAAACTGAACCTTTTATTTGAAATGGAGGGAGTAAAAATGAAGTTGTTTTTATTATCTCAACTACTTCCAGCTTCTTCTCGTTGTTAAGAACAAAATTTACGGTTATGTATATGCCAAAACGGCTTTAAAAGGTAGATAGATAGATAGGTAGTTGGGCAGTGCACGACGGAGTAGTCTAATAAAGTTTGAGGTATCTGCCTCAGATTTTATTAAAGACAGGTGGCAATTCAGAATCTTTAACGTGCCAATCTTCTAAATAGTTGAGTTACACATGTGCCTCACAACAAGCTAGGTTGTGCTTTGATTTGAATAGGAGGTTATGAGGTCGGCTTAATTACACAGGAGGATCATGGCTTGTGACAATCAATGCAAGGGCCAGGATCTGTTTGCAGTGTTTTTTCTTTTCTTTTTCCCTTTTCTGTTATAAAAGTTTAGACCGAGACTAAAATTTTTCAATTTAGGATCAAAACATATACGAGGGCTTACCTAGATCTCATAAAATTAAATTTATTTATATTTTAGATAATAAAAGTAAGAAATCAAACAAAAACCTTAATTTAAAATCTAATATACTAAAAGAGGATCGAGTAAAAAATTGTAAAATTTAAAAACTTACTAAGAAATAACAAAAGAAAATAAAGATTCTTGCTTAAAAATATCTTGTTTATTTTAAAAAGAGTTAACAACAAAATTTTAATAAAACAACCCTTAGTAAAAACAAAAAATAACTGTAATTAAGGATATAAATAAAGTCTTTATTAAAAAAATTTAGTAGAGAACAAGCAAACAAAGAAGAGGAATAAACAAAAATCGTTGTTATGAGTGGATTACGATTATGCGTAGTCCACTCATTTTCTTTTTTATTTGAGAAAAAATTCACGAAAAGATCTGACAATATAAAGAACACACAATTCCTTCTTACAAATAGATCACTTAGACCTTGCTAGTCATACAGACTTAAAATACAAACACAAGTACAAAACTAGAATGTTGTTATTATAAGTAGTAACTCTCAGACCTCGCTAGTCGTACAAACTTAAAATACAAACACAAGTACAAAACTAGATTGTTGTTATTATAAGTAGTAACTCTTTAATGAACAGATAAGTTAACACTAGTTTAAGATTTTGATCGGAGTCTTGTTGAAAATATACATGTATTAGATGTCACAACGTTTATTGGTAGTGCACTAGTTATAAATGAAATTTATGAGCTCTATTTTGTTAGCTATACACCTGAAATCAAGGAAGGTGATTGACACAAAATCAATCACTACCTACTAATCTGCACATGCATATATGGAGGAGGATATTCAGTAATCATGAGCAACAATCATAATTGTATCTAGACACCATAATGAACCTGACTAGCTATATATATTGTAATAGTTTAACGGTGTAAAATATAAAAAAATATATATCAAGTTTTATATGGTATCAGAGCCCTATAGATTAAAAGCTCAAAGATCCATGGCCTCTACAATTTCAGACAATCAAATTATTTCTTTCAATGCCCCTTCACACTTGCCCACCAAAATTACACAGTCAAATTTTTCTGTTTGGAAAACCCAGCTCCACTCGGCTCTTATTGGACACAATTTGCTTGGCCACATTACTGGTCAAAGTCCCCAACCATTAACAACAATTCCTGATCCAAAAGACAACACCAAAAAAATTGAAAACCTAGAGTTTGTCCTCTGGTATAGGCAAGATCAGCTCATCTTAAATGCAATATTAGGAAGCTGTGTAGCAGAAATTCAAACCCACATCTCCACAGTTTCTTCATCTAAGGAAGCATGGGATCGTCTCACGATCCTCTTTGCCAACAAGTCTCGTTCCCGGATCATGTCCTTTAAAGAAAAACTTCACGATAATCCACGTGGCACTCGCTCTATTGCAGAATACATGCGAGATGTAAGAGCCATTGCAGATGCTCTTGCTATCGTTAATACTCCGGTCGACGAGGAAGACCTAATCATACATGCCCTCAAAGGTGTTGGTGATGAATTTAATCATGTAGCTGCTGCTGTCCGTGTTTGTGATACACCAATTACATTTGATGAATTATTTGACAAGCTTGAAGATTTTGAGCGTCAAATTAAACGAACAGAATCTGCCCACTAGCCCCTTACCATAGCAACAACAAACTATGCAACTCATCAACCAAATCAAAATCGTTCTTGGAATAATCGATCAAATCAGAACTACGGTAGGTCTTCCTTGAACATTCAAGGCCGGTGGCGTGCCACCAACAACAGCCGTTCTAATGGGAACTCATCTCAACAAAGCACAAATTGTTCCTCCAACACATTTCCTATACACTGTATCTTTTGTGACATACCTGGACATCAAACCAATCAATGTCGCAAGCTGGCACGATTTCTAAAAAATAATAATGTGCAGACAACATCTTCTTCACACGCTCACAGCTCTCAACCTACTGCTAACATGATCTCAATCAATCGACCAATTACACAACAATGGCTGTTTGATTTCGGGGCCTCACAGCATGTTATTGGAGACCTTAATAATCTGCAACACTTTTCCGATTATGGTGGTCCCAACGAAATCAATATAGGTGATGGTACAGGTCTTAAAATTTCTCATACTGGCAACAGTATGCTTGTCCTTCAAAATAAATCATTTGTTTTGGATAATATACTGTGTGCACCATCTATCAAGAATAATCTAATTTCTGTCTCAAAATTTTGTCAATCCAATAATGTCTCACTTGAATTTTTTCCCTTACATTTTATTGTGAAGGATCTACGCACGGGGGCGCTTCTACTTCGCGGGGAGAACATTAATGATGTCTATTGCATTCCTAGTTCCATAAATCCTCGTGTTCACCACACCACAAAGTCTCAACTCGATGAATGGCACTACCGTTTGGGTCACCCATCACTACCTGTTCTTGAGTCCATTTTCCGTTCGTGTAATTTGAAAGTTAATTCTTCATCAAATAATAAGTTTCATTGTAACTCTTGCGATTCCAACAAAAGTCATAAACTACCATTTGCAGAAAATTCTCTTCAGAGTAGCGCCCCTCTTGAATTAATATATTCCGATGTTTGGGGAGCTACGGATTTATTAGTTGATGGTTTTTGATATTATCTCATATTTGAGGATCATTTTAGTAAATATGTTTGGCTTTATCCGATGAGAAAAAAATCTGAGGTTGCAATACTATTTCCTCAATTCAAAGTATTGGTTAAAAATTTTTTCCAACGTCCAATTATTTCCATTTACACAGATAATGGTGGTGAATATACATCGTTAGCCTCTATTCAGACAACTCATGGCGTCTCTCACTTCAAAACACCTCCACACACGCCATAACACAATGGCACATCAGAGAGACATCATCGTCATGTTGTTGAAACATGTTTAACCCTCTTTCATACAGCATCCCTTCCCCTATCCTACTGGACATATGCATTTCAAACCGCTGTGTACCTCATTAACCGCCTACCAACCTCAATGCTTAACTTTATGTCTCAATTTGAAATATTATTTCAGCAAACTCCAAACTACTTCCAACTTAAAGACTTTGGGTGTCTCTGTTATCCTTGGTTACGACCGTACACAACCTCTAAACTTCAACCACGATCAAGACCATGTATATTTCTTGGGTACTCCACAAATCAATCAGCATACAAATGTTTTGATCCCATCTCCAAAAAAATTTACATCTCTCGTCATGTTAAGTTCATTGAACATGTATTTCCTATGCACGCAACAAATAGACATCTGATAACATCCCCACAAGTAATGGCCTGCTCTCTTGCTGATCTGAGCTCAAGTGTCACACCAACTAACCCGACCATGACCTCATCCACTAATATTATTTCCACTTTGCCATTACACACAACTCTCGGCCATACCTCTGCTCTAACGCCATCTACCTCCACCACTATTAGCCATATATATCCGTCCACACCAAATTCAGAATCCCTATCTCCATTTCCACCAAACTCACTTATGTCACCGCCATCTATAACACCATCCCCAAGCGTACCTACTCCACCTTCACCCCCTAATACTCGCCCGCTCTGCAATAGAAAATCAAATCCAAAGTACTACAATTCAGCCTTTGTCAACCACACAACTGTACACGCACTTCGTTTACCACTTGAGCCAAAGAATTTCTCCGACCCAATGAAAGATGAAAAGTGGCGTGCAACAATGTCAGAAGAATTTGATTCACTTATGCGCAATGGTACTTGGGATCTTGTTCCACCAGGTGTAAATAATGTGGTTGGTTGTCATTGGATATTTCACATCAAGCGAAATTTAGATGGCACAATTGCAAAGTACAAAGCTCGCCTTGTTGCAAAAGGATACCTGTTAGAGTGTATGCCCTAGTGGCCAATAATGTAATGATTGTGACACCATGTTTATGTTATGTTTTTTGGTTAAATGATAATTACTTTTATTATGTTTTATTTACTGCGTAATATAAATGTTAACATAATAAATGTCCTTAGAAGAATGATACTAATTATATGGATTCAAGTATGTGACTTGAATATGAGATCATATAAGTATGTAAAGTATCATTATTCTTAAATGTCCCTAGTCGAGTATCATTGTCAGTGGGACAACAATAATACATTGAGACTAGTATGTGGATTAACTGATGGCTATATCTCATTGGTCATAAATATATACGAGATATATTAAGTTGGTACATAGGTACATGTTAGAGAACATAGTACTGGATAGACCCACCATGAGAATTCTACATGGAGCGTTATGCTATGTGTCATAAGTAATTCTCATAGTGACAATGATGTAATGGTCCTTCGACCTGAAGTCATGACATTTCTACATAAGGAGTTATGCGTTTTGACATTATCAAAAAGTCACCTTTAACCGGGTGGACGATAAAGGTGATTGTTGGATGCATAATGAGTTATGTGAGAAATGGGAATGATGTAGATGGAATTTAACCCTCCTATAAATTAGGGGTGATATCTATAGGCCTCTTGATTGAGTGAAACTATGAAATGCATGGCCATGCTCAAATAGAGATTTGTTTCATATAGTTTACTCATTGATCAAGAAAACTGAGATTAAATTATGAAGAGGATGACACATCCATGCCTTGAATTTAATCTTAGATATCATGGTTAAAAGGATTAAATTACATTGAAACATTGGTCACAAAAGGTAACGTCGAATCTATGACTTTATTATTACTTGGGTAACAGTGATGTATTACTAGATGCCGCTCACTGTTTATAATTTTATAATATGATTTAAAATTATTGCCAACGTAATAATAACCTACAGGGTCACACACATAGAACATTCGTCAAGGAGATATAATTTAAATGTCAATGATTTTAATATATCAATAAGATTGATTTAATTAAATCATGACTTTAAATTATATATATATATAAATATATATATGTAATCTGTATGAAGAAGAGTCATTTGGAAGGAAATACGAATATATATTTATTTGTACATATATTAATTAAGTGAGACTTGATTAAATATATATCTAATGAATATAGGATTCAGATTCCAATCTCCTAATTAGATTAGGTTTTGGAATCTACTCTATAGAAGGCTATATATATATGATATATCAGCTATTCTCTGAGATATAGAGATAGATATAGAATTTTTCTCTTGAACAACCAACGTTTTGACGTAGCCGCTCATAAGAGAGGTTAAGAGAGATAAAAGAGATACAGATTATTTACAGCTAGTACTGTTATCCTCTTTGCTCGAATCGTAAGACGGTTCGCGGGTGTTCGTGTGGATACTGTAGAGACGCTGTCCAGTTGGGTTGCGTTAAAGATTTGGAGACGATCAACACCTTCACCAAAGTTTCAGATTCGCACTTTTAATCGGTAAAATCTTGAACTATCTGTATTAAACTGTTTCGCATAGATCCTCGGGTTTGGGTTTCGTTTTGTTTTATTTTAAACCGTATTTTTCCGCTGCGTCTGATGATACAAAACCCAACAATACCACCAACGTCCAGGTTTGGATTATTCGGAAACATTCAGCCCAGTTTCCAAACTGACAACAATTCGATTAGTTTTGAGTCTTGCTCTCACATATGGTTGGAAACTCCGACAATTAGATATCAACAATGTTTTTCTTCAAGGTACACTTTCTAACAATGTTTACATGACTCAACCTCTTGGCTTTATCCACCTTTCAATGCCTAATCATGTATGCAAGTTAAAAAAGGGTATTCATGGTCTCAAACAAGCTCCTCGAGCTTGGTACCAAGAACTTTAAAAGTTTCTCATCCAATCTGGTTTCAAAAATTCAGTGGCTGATTTCTTCCTCTTCATCTATAACAAGGTTGGCATCTATCTTTTCTTCTTAGTATATGTTGATGACATAGTACTTACAGGCAACAATGATTGATTCCTCGAATCTTTTGTGGTCTTACTTGGTCAAAGATTCTCATTAAAAGATCTCGACACTTTACATCAATTCTTAGTTTTTTGAAGTGATACATACAAACGCTGGACTCTTCCTATCTCAACATCAACATATTGTTAATCTTCTTGAGACATTTTCTATGACCGGTGCAAAAGAAATAAATACTCCCTTGTGTCCCTCCACACCTCTCTTGCTCAAAAATGGCTCAGCCCCTGTTGACCCAACACCTTACAGCAAACTAGTCAGTGGACTTCAATATTTATCTCTGACACGCCCTGATGTCTCCTTTGTCGTAAATCGATTATCCCAATTTATGCACTCACCCACTAAGTTACATTGGACAACACTAAAGCGTGTTCTTTGATACTTGAAAAATACCATCTTTCATGGCCTCTTCCTGCGTAAGGGCACGCCGTTACAGTTAACGGCCTTTAGTGATTCAGACTAGGGTGGTAATCATGATGACAACCGCTCTACTACTAGATATCTCATCTACTTAGGATCAAATGTAATCTCGTGAAAGTCAAATTGTCAAAAGTTAGTCTCTCGATCTTCTTTAGAAGCTGAGTACAAGGTCATTGCCAACACTACCGCCGAACTTTTATGGATACAAAATCTGCTTCTTGAGATGGGAATCACTTTCAGACATCCACAATCCTTATATTGCGACAATACAAGAGCCACTTATCTTTGTGCGAATCCAGTGTTTCATTCCCGTATAAAGCATATTTCACTTGACTATCACTTTGTACGTGAGTGTGTTGAAAATGGTACTCTCAAAGTTCATCATATTTCAACAAAAGATCAACTTGCTGATGTTCTTACCAAAGCCTTGAGCCGCCAGCAATTCACAGCTCTTCGCTCCAAGATCGGAGTCTCCAACGAAGTCTCAATCTTGCGGGGGCGTGTTAACTATACACCTTAAATCAAGGAAGGTGATTGACACAAAATCAATCACTACCTACTAATCTGCACATGCATATATGGATGAGGATATTCAGCAATCATGAGTAACAATCATAATTGTATCTAGACACCATAATGAACCTGACTAGCTGTATATATTGTAATAGTTTAACGGTGTAAAATATAAAAAAATATATATCAAGTTTTATATATTTATGTTTTTCTAAAAGTCTGTCAGTTAAAATTTTTGAAATAAATTCGTTAGAAGTTGTACTTGTTTTGACAACAACATATACCTTTTTAATTGTCTTTTACTTAGTCAAAAAGTAATTGTTATTTTGTTTTATATTACTTTTCAAAAAGACTTATAGAAGTTGATTAAGCAAGATTTACAAAAATTATATTTTTTTTTAACAAATGTTGCTTACTCAACATTTTATTTATTTTCTTTCTAAGCAAGATGATACTTGAGAAATTTTTACTTCGTAAAATATCATGCTTATAACTTGAGCAGGATATCCATTATTTAAGTACGGTGATAAAAAAAAACTCTTGCTAATGCTAATTCTACCGATATTTATCTACTAAATTTTATAATTTTTAAACCCTTTTACATTTTGGACAAAAACTATATTACAACATTAATTTTTTACTTAAAATAAATAATAATGAACAATTATCAACAAACAATAATAAATATAGGTGCATTACCAATCTCCCTAATTAAAGATATCAAAATAATATTTTAATAATGTGTAAATTAATAAAAATTTATTATGTGAACAATTTTATCAGTCAACCAAGTGTAAGCTCAACTTTTGCAAAATAGACTCCAATAATTAAATTTTAAACTAGTCACGTAACCCTTACAATGCATGGGTGCTTTAATTTTATGATTGATATATTCTTTAATCAATATACAAAACAAACAATTATAATGTCTTTATCGTATTTTTATAAATTGTTATATCATATTTCCTGTTATATTATAACATATAATGTGAATAATGTTTTACATAATACAATAATATTTTCATTTATTTTTTCCCATTGTTACGAACCAAATGTATCCGTAAAAGATTATTGTTTATATTATAAACCATTCACATCTCCATTTTTTTTTTGTGGTTACTTCACGTATTCACTTTTAATTGTTAGAGATTTTCACATTAATTAAGAAGTAACATTGATATATTTGGCAACATACATTTAAGTTAACAATCAACTAAAATTTCTAATAATAGTATGAATTCAGTATATGCTAATAATAATTCCAAACAATCTTAATACTTCCCCTCAATTATTTTATAAGGTACTCACAAACTTAATCTGATATCGAAAATATATGTGAACCTATTTGATTACATGTATCCCTCGTTTATATTACTATTTGAGAATTAGGATGACGATAAATGGTATGATAATACTTCGTATAAGCCATAGTTTTTTGCATTCGACAATTATATATATTCATTCTTGTGAAAACACATTGATTTCATGTTTGTGTTTCTTGCAGTTGACTCTTATTTTCTTTCCTTTGGATCCCACCTCATGCAAAAGTAGAAAATTCTAAATATAAACCCGCAACTAAAATGTCAATGGATACTTTTCAACAAGTTGTATCCTTAATTTCTCATTTCCCCAACTAAAATATGAAAAACAAAAAGAATTAATATATGCATGTCATAGTGAACTGCCCAAATACCAAATATAAAATCAATCTTCTATTTATTTCGCAAAAAAGAAAATATATTACATCAAATGTATTAAATTCTCAAACCAAAGTCCACAATCTTAATAGCATCAGTTTTTCTCAAATATAACATTAATACAATGTCACTTAAAGTATTAAACGTTTATAAATACGAACCTAATATAATCTTGTCAAGAAAAATATTTTACAAAAAAATATTTTAGAATAATATTACAAGTTCATCTAAATTGATTCATAAATATGACAAACAATCAAGTATATCATGATATAAAAATTATATACTCTGTATAAATTAACTCAAAATTTATTTGTATTGAGAAATATGACATAAAAAGTTTATCACCCGACATGGTGAAAATTAGAAAGTGAGTTTCAAATCCATTACATTCTTCGCGGAAGAATAAAATTAAAAAGTGAGTTTTCAATAATTATTACTCTAAAACTTAAGATTTAATGATTTTGATGTATATGTTTTGTATATTATTATAATTTATTACTAAATACATTACCTGTCATATTTTTTGGACCGCAATAAGAATTTATGTTTTTATTTCTTCTTTATTATTCATTTTTTTAATTATTTCAATGAACTGTATAACCTTTAATATAATCTATTTTACATAATTTTAATTATACCAAAAGATAAAATATGAAAGAATTAGAGAGTTTATCAAGTTTTTACAATTTCAAAATATAAAACATAGTTCCCACTAAAAGGTTAAAAAAAATACCCATAAATTTTTAATTTGAGAAAAATAAAATAAAGATACCCACTTTTTCTAAATTTTGCATTCTTAATAGTATGAAATGGTAAAAATAAAGTTGCAAGAGAGATACTATTTTTATTAACAATAAGCCTATATTTATTTGTTATATAAAATTATACATTTTAAGTACTATATATTTATTAATGGTGATATAATGTAATAAACGTTGAGCAATAAAAAAATGATTAAAATTTTAAAAGTTACTTAATAAACTTATTATTTTCTCAACATAATTTGTAAAGGAATTTAGTACTATATTTTTTAAGAAATTTGTATTATGTCGGTACTTGTATGATATATATAATAAGATCTTTTAATGTAATTTAGGACATTTATACTTTAGGAAACCAAAATAATATTGAAAAATATTTTTTTTAATTATATGAATAATATTAGTGTCGTAGAAGTATAACCTTTAATATAATTTATTTTACATCTTTTAACTATACCAAAAGATAAAATATGAAAAAAATTTGAGAGTTTATCAAGTTTCTATAATTTTAAAATATAAAACATAGTTTTCATTAAAAGGTTAAAAACAAAATACTCATAAATTTTTAATTTAGAAAAAAAAAATAAAGATACCCACTTTTTCTAAATTTTGCATTTTTAGTAGTACAAAATAGTAAAAATAAAGTTGCGATAGAGAGATATTATTTTCATTAACAATAAACATATATTTATTTGTTATATAAAATCATATAATTTAAATACTATATATTTATTAATAGTGATATAATTTAATAAATGTTGAGCAATAAAAAAGTGTTTAAGATTTTAAAAGTTACCTAACAAACTTATTATTTTCTTAACATAATTTGTAAAGTAATTTAGTAGTATATTAAGAAATTTTTATTATATCAGTATTTATATATTATATATAATATTTTTTTAAATGTAATTGAAGTCATTTATAATTTATGTAACTAAAATAAAATTAGAAAAAAAATATTTTAATTATGTGACTAATATCAGTGATGTAGAATTATAAATTTTCTTATCTTTATTTGTTTTACTAAAAATTAAAATAAAGTACTTAAATTTTTTTTTTAGGTATTTAATGCAAGGAGGTAAAAATGACATGAATTTTGGGCGTAGGTGTTATATATATATATATACGAGCTTAACTTTAACATACTTAAACCCGGCTCACTAAACCGGATTTACCGGCCTAATTACGTTCATATATGTTTTCCGACGCATAAACCCTAGCTTCTCCCCTGCTTTCTCCTGAACACCGTCGCTCATTTTAAAAACTCCCCCTTACGCGGGGGCCGCTCACAGCTCTCTCTCGATATCCGTGCAAATCAATTTTATGGACGCTATGGATATCTCCGGCTCCGGCGGAGTCAACGCAGACGAAGAAGAGATGTCAAGGCGGGTCCAGGTGCGGTTCGTAACGAAGCTGAAGCCTCCTCTCAAAGCTCCCAACACTGCCATCACTATTCAATCCAATCTCACTCGAATGGGCCTCTCCGCTGTCGTCAACGGCCTTCTTAAAGCTTCAGCTTCTGGTCATTCTCGTTTTTTTCAATACTTTGCTAATTAGTTTCAATTTTCCATTCGTTGTGTATTGTATGATACGTTTTTGCAATTATATTACTTATTTGAATAGCTTAAAGAATGTAGCTAAATTGCTCATGTCTGACACATATTATATAGTTTAATTCATTGCCAAGTTAGAATATAACGTGAACTTGCTTAGCTATACCGTAATAAATTTCTGTTATGTCAGCACAAATTTACTTGCAGTTGTTAGGTTTCAGCAGTAATTCCTTTGCAATTTCCAAGTGAGAAATTGCTAAGATGGAGTTGAACAAGAGATAGAATAAGGGAGTGCAGAAAAGAGTAGAGAACAGAAGAACTGGGGAAGAAGTTTTCTCATTTAACAACTCAATTCATACATTTCAGCCTTATCCTTCTATATCATCGAAGCACAATGACCCAGCACAATCACGTGGACACAACTTGCAAAAGAAATAAAAATAAAAATAACAGGAAAATGATAGACACCTAGCCATTACAGTAGAAAGACAAATATAACCCCAATTATCTAAATCATCCTACTGCAATCCTTATAGCAGTGTACTGTAATAATGTATCATGAGCGCAAATTCACTTGCAGTGCAGTAATAATTGTGAATTATTAGCACAGACTCGGTGTCGGTATAGTAACCGTAATACCCATATATTTGCTTATGCACAATAATATTCGTTAATGCTCATAAAGAAAAATTTACTGTTTTATAACCAGGAGCGGATGCTGATGATTGGAACCACGAGCCGTTTGATTTTTTGATTGGTGGGGAGTTGGTTCGCATGTCCCTTGGAGACTTTCTTCTTGCTAAGGGCATTTCTGCTGTATGTTTCTTTCCATAACATGGTTTTTTCGTTGACATTGATATTTATATAATTTGCCTAGGATGTTGTGTATGATCATTCAATAGGAGAAAGGAATAAAGCGCTTCGGGAATATCCTTACAACCCAGATTGTTAGTCGCAATTTGTCCTGAAAAATGATAACTTTCTTAAATTATTTGATATTCTTTTGATTATTCCATCAGGTTCAGTAAATTCAGATAAAGTGTAATTCTATGTATAGTGTTAACTTTGTTCAGAAGTATGAATGAACCTATAGTATTTTTTCCCAGCTCCTTCTCTCATAGAAAGAGTTCAATTTATAATTGCTTATTGATTAATATTTTGATATAAGATACAATGTCTAAGCGAGATAATACGTTGTCTTGACACTACTCAATTAGTTAATTCCATGTTTTAATAAGGAATGCATATCCGTAGACCTTAGTATTTGCCTTCAGTGGAAAGGAGGGAGGTATATAATTGTATGGTATATTTTTCTTGGTTATTGACTACTGTGTGATACGTTACAGGAAAAAGTATTAGAAATTGAATATATTAAAGCTGTAATCCCACGGAAAGAAGAAGAACCTTCTTTACATGATGATTGGGTCAGTGCAGTTGATGGCTCAAATCCTGGGTAAGTTTATGAAATTTGTAATGATATCATGAGTAATTTACATTGACCTGGCATCTACTGCACAGTTCATGCTTGAGTGCTTTGTTGCTTGTTATTTAACAATTTGTACTGTGCGTTCCTCCTTGCAGGTTCGTTTTGACAGGGTGTTATGATGGTTTAGCAAGGTACCTTTTGTTTGAGTTTTAAATCCTTTGCTACTTCATACTGGCAGCACTTTGTTTTTCTCAATAATAGAAACCTGATAAAGTTTACGTGTTGAATTTTATGTACACTGCAAGGGTGTGGAAAGGTGCTGGTATATGTACTCATATATTAGAGGGACACAGTGATGCAGTTACTTCAATTAGGATTGTCAATGCTAAAGGTAAAGAGTTAAGACTATACATTCCTGTCTGCCAACATGCTTCTACTTTGAGGGGGTTGTAATAGTTTAATTAAATTTCATTTGTTTTTTATGATGGTACCGTTGGCTGCATGTAATATATATGTTTTCCACTTAAGTTATCAAGGAAATGCTGTTATGCATGTGAATGGTTGTTTGTTAATCTACGACTGACAAATTGCTGTCTATTGTCAGCTGTACAGAAACTTTATTTTATTTTTATTTTTCTAAAACTAAAAAATATTTTCTTTTTCTGATACTAGACAAGTAGAAATGACAGTGTGTTACCAGTGCACTCTTAAGTCTTATATTTTGTTATGGTTCTTGTTAGATTTTTGTTTGTAGGTAGTCTAGAGATGTAGTTGTACTTCCAAATAATTCTCAAGTGTTTCTCAAGCAATCAAGTATGCAGTGTTGGTTTCCATAACTTAAAATATATTGAACAGAGGAGAGGGAGGACAGCCGCTATGATATAAAGCCTTTCATGTGTAGCTTGAATCGTGATTTGTTGTAGGATATTGATTATTGCCATATCACTTGTATATGTGCACGATGCATTACTTATTTGACTGCTAATATTTCCATGTATGTCAGGTGTTGAAGGCAATACAGATATTCTTGTAGCGTCTGCTTCAAAAGATAAGACTTTAAGACTGTGGAAGGTATCTAGTTGATGTTTACACTGTTCAAGTATGTCTAGATTTTCTACTAAGAATTTTTTTTCTTATTAATGGCATTCTTCTAAAAGTTTGATCCAGAGGATTCCCCAGATCATCCTACAATGGTTAGATCATTTAGAACATTGCGAGGGCATAGTGCTTCTGTTCAAAGCATTGCAGGACAACCATCGGGAGATATGGTCTCTCTCTCTCTCTCTTGCACACACACACACAAAAACTTCAAATTTTTATTATAAACAAACCTCATTAGATATCTAGATAGTTATTCTTATGTGCTTCCTTCTTTTGACCACATCTTTTTAGATCTGCTCTGGTTCTTGGGACTGTAGAGTCAACATATGGCACACAAAGGGATCTGATGCAGAAGGTGACTTAGTGTCAGTTAAGAAGCGGAAAAAGGATGGCGAAGTTCAGGAATCTCAATCAGAGGTTTTACATGCTTGCTTTTTTCTCTAATTTTCCATTAATTTGTTTGTGGAATTTGTTGCCAAAATTAAGTCTGCTTAACTTGTCTGGGAAGTGTTATTATGTAAGATTTGGATACTTGATAATCTATAGTAATGACTAATATAATTTGAGTTCCGAAATCATCACTTCCATTTAGTGTTGTATGGACAGTGTCCCTCTTCTGGGTCTAGTGGCTAGTTGGAGCTATAAAGACGTTTGAAAATCTTATAAGTTCTGTCACAGCTTTGAAATACATTAATGTTTTCCAAATATCATTACAAATCCTACTCCCTTTTCCTCTGCTACAGGGAGAGGCTGTATTTTCACTTGTGGGGCATACACAATGTGTTTCTTCAGTGGTTTGGCCGGAGTATGGAACAATATATTCTGCATCATGGGATCATTCTATTAGAAGATGGGACCTTGAAACGGGGAAAGATACATTAAACATAGTAAGGGACATTTTGGCTTGTTATTGGAGACCCATTTAATTTTGTGTTATCTTTCTATACGTAAATCAAGAATTTGTATATACTGTAGACTTTTATGACCGAGGAACTCTGTGCTTCCAGTCGTAAGAAAAGCATTTCTTTCTACCTTTTCAATTTGATGAAATAAAAAATCAAATAATTTTTGTTGCTTCTTGTTATAGCCGAGGATTTACAAGACTGATTTCCCTAATGAGCCCATAATTTTCAATACAGTCACATTCAAAGGTTATCCGTTAAAAGCATAATAATATGGTTCCTCAAATCCCTTGTCCATTAGCTCCATTTGCTCCTTATGGCTGACATTTGACCCTTCTTTACACATTAAATCTCTACCTAGATAATTTTGCTCTTCATTCTGGCCTTTCTGTTCAGTGATGTACTCAAGTCAACCTTGCATAGTGCTGCAAACTTAAAGACAAGTTGGTAGATGGGGGTAGGGAAAAACAAAAACCTTGTTGCATATTAGTTGGGTTCATAATTTATGAATTAATGAGTAATGGGCAGCTAGTAACTCTTGTGCAAGCTAAATCATACAATCTCTTGCTATACTAATCTTGAGCGATTGTCTAAATTACAAAATTTTATGGTTGTGCCAGCTTGCTGATTAATATAGAAATATGTGATGCCAGGTTTGTCCAGTATTGTTTGCACCTTTTCAAGATTACCCAAACTTGAATTTTACTTTTGTCATCTAGTTGTCTATGGCACAGGGTAGTTTTTTTTAATGGTTTGAAGATTAAACTGTTATTGAGCACAAATAGCATATGATGAGATGACGACGTATACCACAGCTTGTTAGAAAAACCTAAGAGTAAGATATTTTCCGTTGAAAGTATTTTGGGAAGTGTATCTCATTATAATAAAATACTCTTTTTATTAGTCAAGTGGAAAAGTCATTAACTGCATTGATGTTGGAGGTGAAAGTTCTGCTCTTGTTGCTGCTGGTGCCTCTGATCCGATCCTTAGGATATGGGATCCGCGCAAACCAGGTGTGCTTCCTATTCCTCCCCTCTTCCTTCTATAAGCTAGCTAACTAGCTAGTGCTGTAATCACAGTCTTATCCCAAATTCACACACACAGCTGACTTGAAACTGATGGTTCTTTTAGGGACCTTGACACCTATCTTTCAATTTTCATCACACTCTTCCTGGATCTCGGCTTGCAAGTGGCATGATAAGTCATGGTTTCATTTGCTTTCTGCGTCCTATGATGGGAAATTGATGTTATGGGACCTTAGAACTGCGGTATCTTACTCTATTTTCAGACAAAAAACTATGTTCAGATGCATGTATAAGTCAGTTATCTTTTGTTGTTATTTTCACATTTCCATAACCTTCTTCTCATTGCAGTGGCCACTAGCTGTCATCGACTCTCACAAGGACAAGGTAACCTGTTTCCCTTAATGTAGCTTTCCTCATTTGAGCTCCACCAAATCAGAGTAATATGTTGTGCCCTTTCTTGAAAATCAGGTCCTAAGTGCCGACTGGTGGAAAGGTAGCTGTGTGGTTAGCGGTGGAGTAGACTCTAAGCTTCGCATTTCTTCTGAAATTTCTGTGCAGTGACAGGTATACAAGTTTTCTTGTTATTCTGGTATTTTTTCCGATTACAGTGAGTTCTTTAAATATGATCTGTGATGATATCCGTTTCATTTCCTCCACTCTTTTGGTTCTACAATGAGGAATGGGGTTTGACAGTGGGATGGACGTGGAAAGATTATTTACTACTTAGAAAGAATAAGAAATATGTTGTCAAGAATTAGAAGATATGTAGGAGAAAAGAAATAAGAGATCATTGAGAAAAGATCTAACTTACAATGAAGAAGTCGGGCTCTTTCAAATGCTCTGCTGGGGACTCTTGATTATACATGGAGAAGGATCATTTGGGGGGAAAATTGATTTGAGTAATCTGAATGAGGTTGTAAATATTGTGCCATGTCTTATTGTCAGAGCCCAATTTGTAAAACATATTCAGCTGCCAAATTTAATATCTTGTTTAGTCATATTAGTATATATTCAGGACATTTAAATTTTGACACAATGAATAGCTTATTCTCTCAAAGAATCCTCTCATTAAACCCCACTGAACAGTTACCAAATAGAGCCTAACTTTGCATCAGAAGTGAAGTTCCTTTAATTGCTCTGATGTAGAATCTCGAGTGTACATAAAAGCTTTTGTAAGACTGCCTCTTTGAAGTGTGTAACTACTACTAATTGAAATTTTTCATCTTTTTCATTTATTTGTTCTATTCTTCATTCTTTGAACATAGGGGATAAATGATTGCTTGGAAAGATTTACTTTTTGTTTATTTGAAGATTTACTTTGTCATTCTATTTTTTGTTTATTTGTTCTCTCTCTCTCTCTCTCTCTCACACACACACACACACACACACACATAATAAGTAATATCTCTTTTAACATTTGCTCTCTTTTCAGCCATGTATATTAGGGAAGATTTCACTTTTGAAGAAGAATGAACTTTGCTTGCATTGGAGGAAACTATTGCTTGAACTGCAGTTGGTGCAGCGCTACAAAACACAGTTGAAAGAGCGTGTAAAACTGGAGATATCAGAAAATTAGGAATTATACTCTTGGCTACCGTGAGAATCTGTGGGTGAAAATATAACTTTATTTTCGTAGCTGCTGAATTTTTTTAATTTAAGGAAGCGGACCACGATAAACTGATAAACTAGGATATGAATTTAATTGTTGATCTATGATATTTATTTAACTATTCCATATGTTCTCTTGTCGCAATTTTGTAGATATTAAGAACATGTTTTGTACTTTGTAGCAAACAATAAGATTTCTTTTGTTACTTTCCCTATTGTAGTTTTATTTCGGGACTTGGGAGTGAGGGTCTAGAGAATGAAATTATTGATTGGTGAAACAATATATGTGAGCAGATGTGGAGGTTGAAGGCTTGAAGGTCTAGTCTTGTGACCTCTATCATTTCTCATGAAAAATCATCTTTTCTTCCACGTTATTACCCTCACCCTTTTATAAAAAAAATAACATTTGAAAAGAAGTTTTGTTTCAAAAAAAAGATTACATTTGTATAATTTTTTATTATATACACTATTTTGTAAAATTTGTCATTGCAATCTTTTTATTTTATTTTTAATTGATTATTAATAACAATTTTTATGTAAAAATTTAACTATTTGTGCATGTAATTCTTAGTTAAAAATACAATATTAATATTTGTTAAAAATTTAAATGTTATTTTTTTTGCGGAACGAAGGAATGTAAGGAAAAAAAATAGAATAATGGCTTATTGGCTATCTTACAAAGCTTTATTTTCCTAATTATATGCAAACGAACACAATACTTTGACATGTTTTGGTGTTCTGTGTTTCTGTTGCGCATATTCGGACAAAATTCAATGTTTGTTATGCCTTTGGGGCTTTCTTTTACCCGGTTTTTTATGTAACTTGAATCGGCTGTAGTAAAAAACAAGTTTCTGAAAGCCTATCAAAGTTGCAAAGCATTCGGGTGTAATGGCCAATTTATTTTTATTTTTTTCGGTTGCATGAATAATGCCCAATTGAAGAGTAACGTAATCGTTGGATCAAAATATTTTACAAATTACACGGAGAACCTACATATACAGTGTACTGTAATATGAACTAGGGGAGAAAAGCAAGTTAAACTTTTCGTCTAAAGAAAAAGACAAAAAGGAAAACAATATGTATATTCAATGTATGTTCTCCATAGTGTCAAATCTTTTTTTGTAGTACACTATTTGAAACTAAAACAAAACCTGGTGAAAAATAATTAAGACACCTTTGTTTGCCTTTATCGTATTTTCGTCCTTATTGGCAGGGAACAAAATAACTAAGCATATATTAGTAGTATTGGTAGAAAAACTTTTGGTAAATTGGAGACGCAGGGGATCGAACCCTGTACCTCTCGCATGCAAAGCGAGCGCCCTACCATTTGAGCTACATCCCCTTAGATTTTCTAAAATGGTAATAAATTTTCATTGTTTCTTCCAGACCAAATTTTCATATAAAAACCCCTCATGTATTTGAAAAATAAATATATATATTAGTTCATGCGCCTGTGCACAACACATGCTTTATTTTTTTAATTATATGTTTTTATATGTAAATTTTTGTATACACTTTAGTTTAGGATTTTGATTTTATTTTAATTTATTTTAGTCTACCTAATTTTTTATCTATATTTTTTATTTTGTTCATTCTTTTGAAAATAAAAGTAATTATTTTGAATTTATTCGTAATTTCTTTTAGAGTTAATTTGTCATTGTATGAGAGATTATATAATTTAATTTACTATAAATAAAACTAAACAATAGGGTTATCATTTGAATATAGTAATATACAAATGTTAGGAACTGAAGTACTGTCTCTGTTTGATGCAAATTTCTAATTTCTTCTTCATCTTTTTTCTTTTTTCCGATTCTTTAGTTCCCATTTGATTTTTTTTCGTTGCAGAGCTATATTAAATTTTCCTTCTTTTTTTACTGCGGTTGAGATCTGAACGGATGGATGCCTTAGATTATTTGTTATTTTTGGATTGAGTTGAATGCCATGGAGGTGTTGTTCATTTGTTTTTTTGGGATATTTTTTTTTTGGCCTGAAATGAACTTTAATCGAGTTATCCGAGTGAAAGGCTGAATAGTGTGTGCGAATGTCCAGTTGATTCCAAAAAGAATTGCCGTTGTTGAATTAATAGATGGTAATATATATATGTGTGTGTATTTTGTCGTTGTTGAATTAATAGATGGTAATATATATATATGTGTGTGTGTGTGTGAGAGAGAGAGAGAGTTCGGTGTATGTGTGTAGACTCTGGACTTGTATTATCCAAACGGAATAACGTATAAAATTCAAAATATTTTTGACAAAAGAAAAAGAATATTTTATATCAAATCAGACAAATATGTTTCATAAAATGTATATAGAGAATAGATATATTTTTAAAATACTAGCTGTTGTGTGTATGTGGGGGCGTGTACTGTGTATGTATATAACCGTCCTTGCTTCTCTTGAACTTTCGTATTAAAGTTTTCGAAAGATCGAGTTGTGTTGAAGTTTCCTAAAGCATGCATGTGGTCTGTCCTTTTTTTACAATTGCTTTCACGACCGAGTAAAGTCAAAAGGGTCTCCAGTTTCCTCATTCTAAAAGAGGGAATAAAAAACAACAATTTCTTTTTTGAAAAAATTAATAATAATACAGAGTAATGAAAAGAACTAGAGAACAGAAGACTTCCCACAATCTAGGAGGATCTTGTGAAATAGTGACTTTATCAATAATAAGTGGCCCAAGCTCATGTTTGTAGTGAGATATATAACTGTATATATAACAACACTTGACTAGTTTTTTTAAATTCAATCTCATCCTTTGTGATAGAAAATTTTGATAAAAAAATGAGTTACACAAGTATCTCTATTTTAAAATTCATCACATTCATTAAAATTATATTATTATTTTATCCTACTTTATAATCCAACATTGCTAATTTATATATACACACGCACTTTTATATTATTTATATTAAAATATTATATATTTATCTAATATAGAAATTAACATTTTATTTATATTTTTTAAATTCAATAATTCCATATATTATAGTGATTAATTAATACATTTATACAAAATATTAATGTATATACTATTATAATTTTTATTATATTATATAAATATTATATTATAATATATAAAAATAATATATATATATATATGTATGATATTTTAATATTATATTATAATTATTTTATATAGGTGATATATATATGTATATATATATAATATTAATGTATAAAATATATTATGTATTAATTAAATAATTAACAAATGTAAATAGTAAAAGTTTAAAATATTATTATTTTATTATGATATGATATATATTAGAGAATTTAGTGTAGATGAGATAAATAGAGAATCTGTATATATATAAAAAATTGTGTTTAATTTTATAAAATAAAAATTTTGTTAAGGAAAAACTGACGTGAATAGCATAAGTCAAACATATGTATATTATATAATTATTTGTGCTTGCTTGCTATAACGATATTACCCAAAGTTGGATTAAATATTAGGTCAGAATAAAGGGATGTATAAACAACCTCGTTCTTTTTCTCTCGTCAAAACATAGTCAAAAAGCTAAAATTTATAATATAAATAATTCCCCAACTTTTAGAGTTTAGTAGTTAAATTAGATGTAAAACTGATACGCCGTATAATATTACTCAGATATTAGTTTTTTGTGTGTGTGGTTATAGTGAGGGGCATTATAGCCCCGGAAAAAAGCAATAGAAACTACAATTTCTATCAAAAGTGTAATTAGATAATAAAAAAATTATTGATCAAGAAAATGATGAATGCACAAATGCTGTTCTTGAGATTAGAGATAAAAGTATATATGCGACACAAATAAAATAAAAACACAATATAATCCAAATTATCGGTAAAAGTATTTTGGTTATAATGCATATAGTAGGAAATTTTCTTCAACAATTTAATCCAAACTGTGTATATATAAATAATCGACTTTTGATCGCATAATTTAAGTGTGTATCCTTAATTTCATACTTTGTTCTCAATCTAAATCAAAAAAATGGATTGAAATGTTTTAGCTCATTTTATTAATTAAATGTGGTACTAAAATCTAAATTCACTATTTGTTATGTCCAATGAACTTAATTATAGGGAACCAAATACGATTATTGTGAGTTTGAGCAATTCGTATAGTACAATTTGAGATATGACGTTCTTAAAATTGTTTTCAGGCTTTTAGAGCATTTTTTCGGAACCATATTTCATCTCTGATTTTATGATATAAGATTAATTGAAATGATAACAATGAAATAGAACGAATTGAGATTTGGACCCATAGTACACATAATATAAAAATCCCATGTTGAAAATGTGATTGATTAACACATGGCAACAGGACTCGAAATGTACATTGAATTAATTTTGAGGCAATAGAAGCTAGATAAAACATTTTCGTATGATTAAAGCTTAATCTGTATTCTTATAATTTTCATCAAATTTACAATCAAATCATTTTTAGTTCTTGGGTTGTTACAATCAAATCAAATTTACAATATTTTGATTTGAGGAGGCCGAAATCAAGTTTTAAATTCTACTTTTTAGTTCTTGGATTGTTAGTTATGGATAGATAATTGTGTTTATTTTGTGCGATATCATGTGGTGATATTGTTAAATTTTTTATTTTGGTTTTTGGTCCAAATGTCTTTGGACAAACAATTGTGTTGAAAGTTTTATTTATTAATAAAAAAATTATGCCGATAAAAAAATATCATGATTCTGTTTTAATAATCCAATTAAACTATTAGTCTATGTTATTTCCTCCTGACAAAGTGTGCAAGTTCCACTAACCTGGTTAGCAAATTCAACAACAATAATTCATGACATTGCCTTTTTCGTTTGCAAGGACATTACAATTATTGGTATTATAATTAGTAGTACAAGTATACATAAATGGAATGAAAAATTGGCCTCCAAATCTCAATAAAAGGAAATGTTGTACCTAGTTTTCACTTTCGGTACTTTTGTAGCTTGTACAGTACCCTCTTTAGTGCGCAATATATCTATCTATCTATCTCTATATATATATATATATATATTAACCTCATCAATTCAATCATCGTTCATCTCATTAGATGACAAAAAAGTGGTTCGAACTACTAACAATTTCTGTTATTTAAGTATTTCAGTTATCTACTTGTGTTTCACGATTAGCTATTTTATCATGATCACTAAAACTCGAATGAGCAATTTAATTTGTTACGACCATAATATCGTGAGGAATAATTAAGACAAATTTAGTAACTCTTTTTTCTAAAACAAATTTAATTTTCAAATATAAATCTTTTTTGAATAGATGGAATATCTAACATAATCATTAAAATTATTGACAACGTTAAAAAGACTTTTATAGTCAATTGTTAATCAATAAAACAAGTATAAACAATGAGAAAATATGGACGCACCATGAAATTTTTAGTCTCTTTTTTACGTTCTTTACCATTATTAGTGTAATTTATATTAGTTGTATTGAGTAAAACCTTTCATATTGAACTTCGATTCTCATTTTGGGCATATTTATAATTTTTAGCAGATTGTTCGTATAAAATATAAGTAATTTAAAGAAAAGTTTTGATAGATTCTTTGATGTAATAGAAAGGTCCTTAATTTACTGCATTTTTTTTGTTATGAATGTAACTAAAATGATCAACTCAGTATGATGGACGATATTTTAAAAGTAACATCTCTAAGCCTTTTGATATCCTTATAGATATCCCTACTCTTATGCAACTAATTAAACTATACTTTAATTTCAAAAGAAAGTATACTTATCTGTGCAGCAGCTTATATTTCATAAATTTATTTTTTTATTTAAAACAATTTAAGTTGATGGAGATTGGTTAGTAAACTTTCAAAATTATCATCAGCCTGATGTCCCCTTTAGATCACCAACACTGAAACACAGTCTCTGCTTTATGGCCAACAAATTCTGCAAACAATTAATCCGCAAGTATCCAACGGAAAGAGTGTAAAATTTCACAAAACGTGACAAGCCACTAAGTTGAGTTAATCACAGAAAAAATTGGTCACCTTTGAATAATTTTCTAATTTTAATTAATCAAAATTTATTTTGAGCTTAAGTACAATGCATTTATAAAGAACACATAATTTTTGGGGGGAAATTTTAATAACCAAAAGATATTGATAAATGTGTATAATTATTTATTTTCTTGATTGACAAATGAGTCTATAATATGAATTACAAAGTACTTACTAAGATCAAATCATTAATTCACATAATGTGTACCACATGTGATCATCGTTGTCTTTACCATCTTAACTTTTTGTCACTAATATTATGATTATTTAATAAATGAATCGTCATAAAATATATTCATAATTGATGACGAGAAGAATGTCTTTAAGATTTGAAATCTAAGTCGATATGAATATTGATATATTTTATAAATTAAGAATAAGATTAAATCCCATATCAACAATATAGGGAGCAACTTTATTTCCTACATCCTAAATCCGACCTGCAAATTTGAACATAAATTGAGAAATAGGCGTCAAACTATCAAACACGGTTTAGATGATTCATTGGAGTTTGTAGAGGAAGATCATATCTTTTTTGGTTGCATAGAGCAAGATCAAATTCAACAAAAGAAAACTCGATCCCACCAATCGGAAATTGCAACGGTGAAAAAATAACGAGAGGATCTAACAACAATCAATTCAACAATAGATTAAAGAAATCTGCTATCCAAATTAAAACCGTATTCATAACATACAAATCTAGATTAGATCCATAACAAAAAATAAAAAAATAGAAAACAAAAATAAAATTTAGAGATAAGATTTGTAAAATTGTTGTGGATTGGTTTGGTGTGACGGCGGTGACGAGTTAATAATTGTACTACATATTTTAAAATTATATATATGTGTGTGTGTATATATATATATATTAAATATATTCAAAAATTTAGTTATCATGCTTTAATTTGGTATGGTGTTGATTTAATATTAAAAGGTATTACTATATTGAATTTGAGAGAGTTCTATGTAATTCGGTGAAGTTAGGAGTTACATTGAACAACTAAAAATTTTAAACGTTTACATTGTTGAGCTTGAATGTGGTAGGAGTACTATATATGATAGAGCCGCAAAAGATACAAAAATAACGCCAGTTAGGTAATTTCATTAATCGAAGTGAAGTTATTTTTGCAGTTAAATTGACGCATTTTTATAATGTTTGTATCTAAACTGAAATGCTAAAAATTAATAATCGATTAAAGAATTTGACAAAAGATTGATTGAATTTTTCCGTACAATTAGTTAGATCTAAATTGTAGAAATATTGATCTTAAATGAAAATATACCTTTAAAGAAGTGTACAACAAATATGCAAAACATAAATATAAAAATTACAGAAAATTGTGTTTTTATAGTGTACAATCCTTTATTTTTACCTAAGTTTACCTAGTATTTTCACCAAACATATTGCATTATAATAAATTGATTATATATTATAATGCAACATGTTCAGTGAAAGTTAATTTTTCTCATTTTTTGATCGATTTTCCAGATTTGGTTTATTTAACTTGTAAAATTCACAACTAATGTACCTCTAAATTTTAAAAATTGTTTCTTGTACCATGTTTCAATGATTCAATTATTCTTATATATTCTTTTCATATTTGTCAGTTCCGTATTAATAAATAACTAAAGTCTTATGTTACTTTATTTATTGAACTCAGTAGTACCTATTATACGACTGTAAAATCAAAATAGTCAATTAAAAACAAATTTTTTAGTGTCAAAATTTAACACTAGTGACTTAATAGTGTGTTTGAAGAAAACATTAAAACTACAAATACCATCCCATCATGTTATCCGTTATAAACAATTCTTAATTTACAACAAACGGCGGGAAAAAGATCACATGAAAAAGTCCCCAACATTATTTAAAATCGTCACAAAAATTCACACCCACGGCTAAAAAAATGTCTTCGCAATTTCTCCAAAAGGTTGGCTCAAAAGAACCGCCGTCACGCCACGGTCCCAAAAGCGCGTGCCTCAAAGAACACAATTCCAATTTTTCTTCTTTCACCGCCGTTTGATATAATACAACGAGGGTGTAAACTAACCTGTAATCTCCACCGTTGATTTCTCAAGATATCAAACGTACACCATCTGCAACACGTAAAGTTCGTTCGCAGCGGAACACGCCAATTTACTTTCTATACCATGCCTTAGCTTCGGGTAATCCAACCTGAGTTACGGATCTGAACCTGAAGGTTCGGATCCGAAGCTATTGCAAGAATTCGTTGAAAATATATGATTTTTCACTCACTGTTTCGATCGCTTTATCTTCGGCCGTGTCTGAGAAAAACCAGTTTTCTTTCTAGCTCATTGTTTTAGAGAGAGAAAGTACAGGTGTTATGCTATTTTTAGAGAGAGAAAGAGAGAGTGAGAAATACACATACATACATATAAAATATATTGTTATAGAGAGAGAAGAAGAGGCATTTGGTGTTGTCACAGCTGAAAACAATTTACAGAGATTGATCGCCATTGATGAAGAAAAGAAGAGCTGCAAAGTAGGTTTATACTCTCAGCAACCCTAGGTTCTTTTTATCAGATCATGTTTTAACCCGTTAACAATTAAAAGTTACTTCCTTTTTTGCTGCTTTTTCAGCTCTGTTCAGCTCAAATTTTGTTTTGAAGCCACTAATTTTATATATATTCTTTTGTATGTTTATTGCTTGCAAATTCGGTGAAATTGCTGTGCAATTGTTTGTGTTTAGGTGTTTCATTTTTCTGATGAGCAAATTTGGTTTCATATATTGTTAGTCTGGTAACATGCATTAATTTTTAGGGTTTTTCTATTTGGTGGGGTTTGGATTTGCCCTAAAACCACTTATTTCATTGCTTAATTCTGTAATTGTGAAGTAATTATCCTTGATTTGCAGCTCACATTACTTGTAATGTTGGGTCTCAAGTGTTTCTGATATGCATGGAAGGAATTTCAGTTTTTAGTAAGTTAGGGTTGTGTTTAATTCACTAGCTTTTAGTTTAGATTCTTACTATTATGCTTACTTCTGAAATTCATTTTGTATTCACTTACTAAAGTTGGATTAGATCTGTAGCTTTTTGACCAAATTTTGGCAGTGTCTGATAATTAATGGAAAAATTGAGAAGCAGATGAAATCAAGATTTTCCATTCTGTCAGGCTGCTGAAAAATTGCAGGAAGAAGCAATGGAAGTTGGAAAGAGACGATTTCTGTTGATCGTCACCTAGTGAATTAGTTGTGAGAATTACAGGTTTCAACTATGTTTTATCATCAGTCAAGAAAGAGAAATAGAAAGGATAATTAATGTAGTTTCAATGAAGTCTTTCTGTTGGTATTACTTTTGTTGTATTACATTTCTCATTGAGGTCCAAGCAAGAGATAGATTGAAGCTGATGTTCAGTGTGGTTGAGAATATTTCATGAATAAACCAGAATTTGTTGCCAGCACTCAATCTGTATTTTGGAATTTACTTTGGTGATCTAGACCATATATTGAGATGCAATTGAACCATAAACAAACAAATTCATAGAGTATATGTGAAGGAGTGAGACAGGTATTACTTAAAGGCATAACTTTTTCGTTTGAGTGCCTTATTTTAAATCCTTGTCCTATATTTATGGGAAAAAATTTCGAGGTCTCTGTGACAAATGGAGGCGTAGAAAATGCCTAAGGTTCAATATTAAGAAATTTATATTAATTATTACTACTAATGCTTCTAATCTTTGTGTTTCTTGTCATAATGTCTCAAGACATTGCCATTGATAAAAGAGAAATCCAGGAGATGAATTCAACCTTCCCCTCTCCATTTTTTTTTTGTGTAACGCCGAATATTATGATTTATAACAGTATCTCATCTTTGGCTTTTGCAGCTTCAGAGATCAAACAAGATTTTAAATCTTTACAGGGGTAGATCAGGAAGTCAAATTATAATGCTGACACATTGAGCTTCTATCCTCTTATTGCTAAAATCAGTCTTAGAGAAGAGATTGAATCTGAGGCTTCATAGATGATCAAGAAAATTTACAAGACAAAGGCAACGAGAATTATGGGAGGAAATCAACACTGACTGTCATAATTTTGTATTGGGAGGCCATGCTTTCTCTTGGAAGACAGTTGACACCAACTGATTAGATAATAGTGCCCAAATTGGAAGATACTGAAAGCTCTTTATTATTTAAGAAAAGTTGATTACGAGTGATAATTTCTGTAACTATAAACGTGGTATGCCACAACCTCAACCGAGGCAGCAGTCTCGGTTAAATGACATTCAAATGTTGCAGCGTCATATTATGGTCAAGCAACTTCAGGAACTGCAGAGGCAGCAGCAATTTCAGGAGTTAGGTGATGCTAGACAACAGAATTACCTAAACCAGCAACCTATGATAAATAGGCAGGTTTCTGGAGATCAATTTCCTCCCCTGATTCATGGAACACCTATTCATGATGCATCTCAGAGGTTTATGGTTGGTAACATGAACTTTCTGCATCATGGCTCATCATCAGTTCAAGGAATTTCTCATGGAATGTCATTTCCTCAAGCTCAGAGTCAGGCACTGCTTTCGACGGGGATGTTGTCTCCCCAACATGATGCATCTTTATACGGGACTCCTGTAGCTAGTGCAGG
This sequence comes from Centella asiatica, assembly GCA_014636745.2. Lineage (NCBI taxonomy): Eukaryota > Viridiplantae > Streptophyta > Magnoliopsida > Apiales > Apiaceae > Centella > Centella asiatica. Next base: position 42,328,130 of record CM025784.1, on the reverse strand, counting down.
TAATAATATGGGTCCGTACTCTCACCTCTTAGGGGAATCTCGTGAGTCAAACATGCATGCGAAGGGAAATGATGACCAAACAGAGAAACCTGTAATGCCGTCATCTGCCTTTAGTAACCACTTGAGGAGTAATCCGTGTGATGATTCTTCAAATCAGATATGCTTGCAAGGGGGAGCTCTGGAATCTAGACAAGAATTGCAAGAAAAAAATCTGTTTGCGCAAGTTCGTACTCAAGGTTTAAGTAGTGACGTTCTAGCTGGAAATTTCCAGCAAGTCAACACACTTCAGAGACGTACATCATCAACCGAGCTTGGTGCAGGGCAAGAACAAACTGGTTGGCCTGGACTTTTTTCTGAGAAAACAGAAAATAATGGCCCATCTCAGGGTTTGTGTTCTCTGGATCCACTAGAGCAGAAAATCTTGTTCAATATGGATGACAACTGGGAAACTTCTTTTGAAAGAGGGAGCACTATTAGCACAGGAGGCTTTGGAAACACAACAGAGAATACAGATCATACAAATTCTTTCCCCTTAGTTCAAAGCGGAAGCTGGAGCGCGCTTATGCAGTCTGCTGTTGCAGAAGCGCCTAGTAGTGATACAGGAGTGCAAGAATGGACTGATCTCAGCTTTCAAAATCGAGAAGTTTCAACTGATGATCATCATTCAAATTTCACAGACAGTGGGAAAGCCCATTCTAATTGGGTCGATAACAGCATAAAGAATTCTACGTCCCTAAGTCAAAAATCTGAGTTTCAGCTTAACAGTTCTAATATGAGCTCTAATTTCCCTGGTTCTAAGCAATCAGGTGTCCAGTTTTCTATGAAACAAAAGCAGGGAATTTTCTTGGAATCCTCAAGTGAATGCGATAAGCTGTCTCCTAGGAACAATAACAAGTTGGATTTTCACCCTCTACAGAAGCAAATTATTGAGCAAAGTCAGCAGGTTCAAAGACTTTCACCTTTGCAAAGTGCCTGGCCTGGACAAAATTATGAAAACACAGAGAATAATGCACATCACCAGAACACATCCACATACACCACCAGAATTCAAACAGGTACACATAGAGTCCTTATCACTAGGTGCAAATGAACCAAGTGTGCATGGTAATGCAATTTCTGTTAAACTTTCTGCAGGTGATATCTTGGAGGCTGCATATGTGGAGTCGCATAGCCTGCGGAATACTGATGATCGCGTGCTAGGTTCTTTTTCCAATTCAGTTGGTGGTTTAGAACATGTAAAATCTGGTCATGGGAATACAAATCGTCAGGTCCAGGATGGTCATCAGCTTGGTTACATGAGAGGTACTAATGTTTCTGTTGACAATGAAGGAAATGAGAACACGAGAAGTAAACAGCATCATCAAAGTAATATCCCTCAGATTGGTAACAACACTTACACAAGAATTGGTGGATATGAGAAGCAAGAGTGCTTCTTAAGTGAGAACTCCACCGATAGCTACCACTCCAATGCATCACAGCATACCGTCACAGGAAATGATCTGAGAAACAATTTGTGGCAGCATAAAAGTGATTCTCGAAATACATCTGAAGTTAACCAAATGCCTTCTGTTCAGGTTAGTCAGAGTGCCTTTACTTCTCTCGTTTTTTTCTGATTGAATGGTGAATATGTTGCCAATGAAAAATCCATATGCCTTTGCAGGTACCACTCCATCAGAAGCTTCAAGGGCTCAACAGTCATGAATTAGAGTACGCTGAGCGGTTTAAGTTTAGTGGTAATGTTTCTAGCAGTGGCATGGACTTTGATAAGGTGAATCTAAATTCTGTATCATTGTTAGTACTTTGATCAAATTTTCTTAAAAGTCTTATCTGATCGTTAATGTTGTCTTCTTTAGCAGGGAGACTTGCCCGTTCAGAAAAACTCAACAAAGGGTGTGCCTCCTACAACTAATATTGGATCTAATATCTCAGGTTTTTTTGACGGAGCATCTAGTATTGATAGCCCCAACGGGGCTGCTCAGACGAGGTGGTTACTCTTCTTTTTCCCTTATTTCATTAAAATTATATCCTTCTTCCCTTCAGAAACAGGCCTTCTATGGTTTGTCGCTTTTGCATTTTGCAATCTGTATTGTTTTATCTGTTTCATGTCTTGATACTTCTTTGATTTTTCATCTACCTTGTAAGTTGATCTTCTTACGGACAACTGACTTCCTTGTCTAGCAGCCAAAATATGCTAGATCTTATGCATAAGGTTGACAACTCCAATCAATATCAACTTGGTATGCACTTTCCTGAGGCTCCGCAAGTAGAAAATCTATATCCATCTGCTTCTCAATCATATGATAAGCGTTCCCATCTGCAAGGCTTTGGCTTAAGGTTATCCCCTCCATCTGACCACATTTCCAAGAGCTCTCCACAAACGGTGAGTTGTGAAAACTTCATTATAAAGTGAAGGGTTTCAGCTCAATGCCTTTCCTATCATATACATGTTCATCAAGAACTATTTCAGAATTAACATGCGTGTTATGCACATTAAATCTGCAGGGAAATTCTAGTGGACCAGTTCCGCTAGGTTTTTCACATGTAAGGAATCAATTTCAAAAACCACAACACCAGGCTGTACCTGTTGGCCGTCAATCTCACGAAGCAACAGTGCCTTATTTGGGAAGCAATCAGGATACATCCCACCTGATATCTCCCAACCCTTATGGTCAACAGCCTTCACTTTTGGAGGCCAATCCAGTCACTCAGGCTTTTGTAACGTCAGGCATTTCCCAAGAGGCTGGATTCTCGATGAGGCGACCCAATATCTGGACAAACGTACCCACTCAACTAAATCAATTTGGCAGGCAACCTGATAAAAATTCTGTGAGTTTGCTTCCATCTCCAGAATCAACAAGTAGTGGTCTCAGAACTGCTTCTACTGCTCCTTACTTTGCGGGAGGAAATGAAACTGGCACAAATTCTATGAAGTTAGAAGATTTTAAATCTCAGGAAGAGCAAGCTATGAAAGAAACACCCAGCCAGCATATATCTTATGGGATATTTGATTCAGTTTCACAAAAGGGCAAATTATCTTTTGAGCAAGAATCTGTAAAAAAGGCTTCCTTGGATATGAATGAACTTGAGTCTGGTTCTTTGATGACTAATTACCAACAGCAGGGTTTCAGTAGGGCACACGATAGTGACGATCAATCCCGAAAGACTCCTGATCTTGAAGTATTTGGTCGATCATTGAAACCATCTTATATTCCCTCACAACAGTACTCCCTGCTGCACCAAATGCATTCTTTGAGGAATGTGCAGAATGATCCAAGTAAGAGGGTCTTAGCAAAACATAGTGGAGTTGATTCTGATCTGAATATTCAGCAGGCAACTGCCGATGCTGGGAAGAAGTTGTATGAAGATACCTCTAGGGTTCAAAATGTGGTAAACGATGAAATGAAATCAATGTTACAGGTACAGGTTGATTTACTTCAAAGTGCAGAAGGTAATAGACAGCAATTCTCATCTGAAACGAGAGAAAATCAGAAGGCCAATGTTTTGTCTAAGCCTATCCTTCGAGATACTAATCAGGAGACGACTGGTCCAAATGGTTCTGAGTGTGTATCTCATGCAACCGGCCAGTCTCCGACCAGTTTCCAAGTTGCGGCCTCCTGGTTTAAGCATGGAAATTTGAAAAATGGTCAGATGTTGCCAATGTATGATCCAAGGGCTGCACATCAGTTCAGTCCGGGGAAACTATTAATGAATAGTTCCACAGTGCCCGCAAGTTCCTTTGGGACTGCCCAAGAGGGCAGCTTTTGGCCAACTACAGCTAACACCTCGGTAGCAATTAAACACTCATCACCCCTATTTGTGTTGCCAGATGTCATTGCACAAGATCCGGCAGTATTAAGACCAAAGAAGCGTAAATTTGCAGCATCTGAGCTTTTACCATGGCATAAAGAAGTAACTCAAGAGTCTCAAAGACTTCTGGATAGCAGGTATGTGTTGTAATGCACTTGGTTGGATATGTTCAACAGTTAGAAAGAGACTGAGTCTTGCTATTTTATTTCTATAAACTTTGGGTGATTTTTTTTTTTACTGTATATTTATGTTTTCTAATGTGTGCTAGTGTTATCTTACTGTAAACAGCTCATCAGATCTAGAATGGGCACAAGCTGCCAATCAGCTGATTGAGAAGGTGTGATTCTGGCTATATGGGTGATGTGCAGAAAAATATGGCCCTCTGACACATTTATTTTCATGTGGAATAATCAGTAAAATAGGAAAGGAAAATATCAGTCTAAATTATTTTCATCTGTTGGCAGGTGAATGATGAGGTTGCAACTATGGAGGATGCACCAATTCTTCGATCGAAAAAAAGGCTTACCTTGACAACGCAACTGATGCAACGTGTGTTTCGGCCCGCACCAGGTGCCATTCTCCGTGGGGACGCTGCTTCAGACTATGACACTGTGGCATACTTTACTGCTAGATTTTCACTAGGCGATGCATGCTCTTGGAGCAGTAGCTCCCATGCGTCTTGTGACAAAACATACACGTAAGAGTTGCTCTTCTAGCTTCATGTAACTTGAGTTTAATTTCTTCGCCTAAGAGTCACATTTTAATAAAGTTGAAGCAAATGAGTGGAATTTCATTTATAAAAATAAATTTCTTCTTCAATGGTCCATCGGATGGAATACTATTATTCTCTCAACACATGTTCCTGTTGTAATCTCCAGGCCTTCTGAGATACCCAAAACTTTTGAGATTTTTGGTCGCCAAGGATATGCAGAACTTGTGGAGGGCTTCATTAATCGCGCAGAAAAGCTGGAAGCTGACTTTCTGAGGTATGTCTGTCTATATCGTTCATGCTTTTATTCATATCAGTAGAAGCTATTCTCCGTTTATAACTGCCAGAGAATAGATTGATGACCATCTCAATATTTTAGACTTGAATTATATAATTTGTACCTTATAAAATATATCTGGATTATGTCTAGGGACTGATAAAATGAAAAACAAATGCATGTGAAAGTTCATAAAACAAAATATGATATATGCCAAATGCAATGACCGCAACCCTATAGTTCTACCACTACTGTGCCATGACATTATTGATGGAGACATTATCCCCAATTATTTGTAAAATATCTTTTTTGTTTTCAACTTGACAGTCTTCTAATGCATACAATTTAATGGTGCAGCTTTGACAAAAGTACATCAATTCCAGATCTAAAGGTGGAATCTCAGGAGTTGGAGAAATTTTCCATCATTAATCGGTTTGCCAAGTTTCATAGCAGGGGTGGACAAGTGCGAACGACTGAGACATCAGCATCCTCTAGCACAAGAGTATTTCCTCAAAGATATGTAACAGCAATTCCAATGCCGAGGACAATACCAGAGGGGGCACAGTGTCTTCCAATATAATCATATGAAAAAACTCGCCTCCTTTTGTCTACTATTTGCTCTTATTTAACACTGGCCAGCCCTGTTCTTATGCTAATTTTTATCCCGTGGAAAACATGAATTAAGAGCAAAAAATCTTACGATAGATTTCAGGACGAGGCAACAACAAAAGTTGGGCCAGTTTCTTTTATCTAATCATGGAAATCATGTTATAATACTCGAGGAAGTACATACCTTTGTATATGTCCATGAAGGTGTATTTAGAAACCAATCCTTTGTTTTCTTTTCTCTCCTCTCTTCTTTTAGATATAGTTGTTGAAAGCAAGAGTTAGTTTTTACGCATGCCCCTTGAGCCCTTTCGCCTTGATGTGATGTGAATCAGTTAAATCTTATGTATATATACATGGTTAGATATGATTTTTTGGGATAGCCTTCGGTTTCGTAGCAGTGTGGTTGGCATCCTGCAGTTCAAACTTCTTCTTAGGTATACATTCAATCAGATTACATCAAGTTGTATATCTTGGCATGTGCAGAAGGCTATCCTTAGACGGTCATTTATGAGGCCTTTAACAATTCTTGGAATTCCGCAGGAAGTTTTGGTAAAGCTTCAACCATGAATTGACAACAACCGTTTCTAGTTTTTGTGAAAACTCAGGCGGCTGATGAAATTATCTTTTGCTGACGTGTGCAGTTTTTGGTGCAAGCATTATGACAGGTTGAAAAGGGAAATCTTGAAATGAATGGAATAGTCACATGAGGAAAATGATCCTGATCATAAGGGTTTAGATTGTTTATTCTGAAAAGTGGTGACATCGGCATTGATTCTGTGGACCTCACATATTAAAAATGAACACAAAAAAAGGATAAGATTGTGAGTTGGGGGGGATGGGGTTGGGGGGGGGGTGTTAAAAGGACAAGGAGAGAGATTTATTGTTGGAGAAGGTTGAGACAGAGGACAAAATAAACAAAAAAGGGCATGTTAGATTTTGCTGTTGTTGGTACGAGGTTGTCTCTCTCTCACACATTCATTCCTTGATACTGTCATTTATTAATATTAGTCAGTCAGTTGTACTTGAAAAGGAGTGAATCCAAAGAAAGGTCAGTGTTTGAGGCTGACAGTTAGATAAAGTAGTACCAGTAATAACTAACAAAAGTGGTACCACCTTCTTCTTAGTCAGCAGTATCTGATTCGTCCCATGATTATAAGATTCAGAAAGTGATATGTAAGAAAGAGATTTTGTTGTTCATGTCAAATTGAGTAATTGCTGCAAAAAAAAAAAAAAAGAAAAAGGGACAGCATCAGCAGCATAAAGAAAACACAAACTAGTCAATTATTTTGATTTGGTAATAATATTGTTTAATAAGAATATGGTTGAGTCATGTGTGACTTTGTGGGGTTGGCCAAGTGAGTGTGTATGTTGTACACACAAGGTTAGAGGAGAGAGAGAGAGAGAATTGCTGACACAAGTTGATGAGTTGGAAGAGGGAATGTTCTGCAAGTATTGGATTTTGAATAGAAACATGATTGAATACTATATATAATTGGGTACTATATACTATATTATCACCTACAAAAATGCATATAGCTATCAAACAATATAGAATTTCAAAATCCAAATATTATCCTTCTCCTTCATCATTTAATTGAGATGGTACGGCTCTTTCTGGCCTTTTGGGGGGTGGGACCCCATGATCGCCTTAATTCTGGATTTTAAAATTTTACAAGCACATAGTAATAATGTGTTTACACACACACACCCTATGTCAATGTATAAAGTTTCCTTGGTGCCGGTCCCGTCAAAGGGAAAAATCTTTTGATAAAAACTTTTCAGCTTCCCTTCAATTCTTTTTTGTGTATGTGCGTAAGCGCGTTGTGGAAGTGTGGGGAAAGGGAGAGGAGTTGGGACATTAAAAAACTTGTTTTTGGGTCGAGGCTTTGCGTAAGACAAGGGAGAAAAAGAAATTAAAAAAAAGAAGCCAACATTCAAATCTTGGAAAAGTTGTAATTGTTGTGAAATTAATTAGAACAGCAAATAGTACTAATGAAAATAATAAAGGGAAAGATATAGGGAGTCTAAAGCACTAGTAACAAAATGACATAATTTTGATTTTATATTATTAATTATAAATTTAACAAACAGATTTCATATATAAAATACTGAGGTGATTGAACTTAAATTATGTCATTTTAATTAATGATTGTAATTAAATTTAATTAAGATGCATCTTATATGTCCCTTTTTTTTTTAATTTATAAAACAACGAGACAGAAAATTTTGTGTGTGGGGGGGTGGGTGAAGCCGAATATGATTGACAGGTGGGGGGAGCGTGGGATTGAGGAAAGAGAAGAGGGGTCGGAGGCCATGGCAAGAATCTTAAGAAATTTTTTATTGTCTTATTCTATTTGGTATTTCGCCTAGGCAAATATGTGCTAAATATTATAATTACCAATAGGACTTCGTAATTCGATCTTTTTTGCCTCTCAATTTTATCTAAATTTATATACTCTCTAGTTTCTTTTTTTTTTTCCCCCAAAAGGCTTGGACGAAAGATTTAACTAATAAAAATACAATTAACTAATAAATATATACAAGTTAGAGAGGAAAACTTTAATTAGGCAAGCAAAATTTAAAAGGAGAGATAAGTTTACAAATACTTGCATACCAAAATATTAATTGAAAGGATATTTTACAAGATACTTCGATGTCCCAATCTTACATAAATGAACGTATTTATAACCTCTTACAAGCACCGAACTTTCAAATTTTATACAACACAATATAATTAAAGAAAGACAAAATATGTATAATTCTAGACTTGATACGTACACACTGTAATGCATTCTTGGCTTGATATACACAGTAATACCTCATTATAAAAAAACATATTCTTATCTATCAGTCCGAGTCTTGAGATGTGTTTCTTTTCAAAGTCTTCTATATAAATCCCGAACGGGCTCAAGACCTTTTAACTTTTCTCTTTATTTGTTAAACAATCATCTCACACATTCTAAACCGCAGTGGATCTACTTTTCATCAAAAACTGTTTTTCATTACTAGTTTATGCAGTACTACTATTTATCTTTGTGCTATGCGTTATTACTTGTACTGCATTTCTTTCGAATCGCATTTTAATCCTCGAATTGCTAAACAACTTTGTATTTTTCTTTCTTTTCTTTCGTCTCTGTTTTAAAATTGTAAATATATTAATTTTGTATCTACTTATAAATTACAATCCTATAATTTAAATTTAATGATTTTTTTTTAATTTAAAAAAGACTTCATTTAAATTTAATGATTTTTTTTAATTTAAAAAAGACTTCTTTTATCCCGTACATGACAATGATATAAAAAATAAGGGTCAATATATTTTTGCGCAACTTCTACGCCGGTACACTTTTAAGTACAAAATTTCTTAATAGTGTCCGTGTTTTTCTAACTCTTCTATCTAAGTGTATTTTACATTTAGCAAGTTACTATTTTTAAGTTCTTATTTGTAAGTTACTATTTTTAAGTTCTTATTTGTAAGTTACTATTTTCAAGTTACTATTTTTTAATATATTTTCAGTACACTAAGTTATTGTTATAAGTTACTATTTATTAATTATTATATCTACAAAAATATACTTATAAGAAATATATTTGTAAGAAATATACTTTTAAAGAATTTTTCATTTTACAGTAAACTGACTCAAAATTATCTCACATTTTTGGTCTGAGACTATTTAGTCTGTCTAGTGACGTATCCAAAGAAAAGATAAACTGGTCACCTATACCACGGGCCTTGAATTCTTTCAGCTAGATAGGAAACCTGATTATGTGATAGGGGCTTATTACATGATGGGCCACTTACATTTGATCCTCTCGGCCCAACTCTAGTTTTTGTTGAAGTAACATGACTCTGAAGTTCAATTGTGTTTTTTTTTCAATGATCATGTATCATTTCCTTGGCGATGCGTACATACATATATGTATGTATCTATATATATATATATATATATATATATATATATACATATGAAGTTATCCTCTAAAACTTTACATACCCATTACATCTATTAATAATTATATACTTTTATATATGGTCTGCAAGATTTGAAACTATGATCTCTCGACCCGATGAATTGTTAAGTTTCCGTTATTCATAATGTTATTAAACATAAAACTATAAATTGAATTGATTAACGTATAGAAATTTGGGAATGTATAAATGTCGCTAATGGAAGACGATTATAAGCCGCTACTGTTTATTGGTTTGTGACAGTTTATTTCAATAAGCTATTTTACAAGTTGAAAAGCAGAAGGTGTTAATTGTTAAATTAATCTTTTAAACCAAGTAATCCTAAGAATTTAGTTCTTTATTCAGCAACAATCTACTCCCTAATATAAAGACCAATATATAAGATAGATTACGAGTTTTTATATGTATCTAAATTTATATTTATATATCCAACCCTCATACATTTTTACATTAAAATTCAACTGGTGTTACAAACACAATATTTTGATTATTATATTCTTAATTTTATAAATTAAAATCTAATTTGAAACTTGGAACAATATAGAAAAGACATGATGGTTGGACTTTAGAAAAGAATAAAAACAATCAAAATAACTTAGTTTGAAGAAGAAAAAAAGACGGGGACTGTGATCAAAGGAGACCAAAGCCTCTTGTTCCAGTTTATATAATTATACTTTAATATTTATACCTATTTTAAATATTGAAATTTGATTATCAATTTATGTATAATTATCAAATCAATCTTAACCCTCACCTACCAGTAAGGATGAAAACTACAAATATAGTTAATGTTCAAATTCATGCTACTCTTTAAAGTTTTTTTTTAAGACAATCGGATACCACTCGGACAAGTTATTGGTAGTTACTTTTTAAAATTATAAAAATTATCAAAATCTAATGATCATTTTAAAAATCGGATCGAATCAGTCAGTTGAATAAGTAAAACTAAAAACTGGTTGAAAAAAAGGAACAATTTTATCTAGATTTTTAAGACAATCAAAAATCAGTTTGAACAGTTTGCCTATCGATCCAACCACTAGTTTGATCAATAAACCAGGAACATTGACCCAGTGAACTGATTTCCGAAAAATTTAATGTATTTTTTATTTAATTTTCTAGTAATTTTTCATACAATTATATCAAAATATTATCTATACCATTACAAATGTTTAGTATAGTTAGTTGCAATATTACAATCGTGTAAAATTAATATTTTCAATTATTCAGATAAAATTGTCGGACTCGCAACTACCAAATACGGAGTATCTTCATACGATAAATTGGATTAACGTGATTTAATATGGTCATTTGGGTGCTTTGGGAATTGGGACTAAACCAATGTTTTTAAAAATGGATCCTTTATGGAATAGGAAAAGTTAGTGATCAGATGAATTACTAATTTAATTAGTGGGTAAATTATTTTTGAACCGTTAACCATACTTATGTAACTTATAAATTAATAATAGTATTTATTTTTCAAATATCGCTACTTAAACAAACTTTTTTCTCCCAAACATTACCGTCTAACCATAAATATCATGACATACCTTTCTATAATGAGTTACATTTATATAATTTTTTTTGTTGTAAAATATATTTTAAAGATTTTTATTTTTATTTTCTTATTATTTAAATATTTATAACAAATTTTCTTTAAAAAAAGTATTATTTAAACATATAATTTCTTAATAAAACATGTAAAAGTAGTATATGTCCAACTCAAGCACAATTCTCTTTGTGGAACACTTTAAGTAATTGATAATTTGTGGCATGAAATTTTAACCATGTGACAAAAAAAAAAAAAAAATTAACAGGATTATTAAATCTCAATGGCCGCCTAAATTCAGTAGGTTCAGAGTGAAATCCAAGGCTGGAGCCGGCGGAGCTGCCACCGCCCTGTCTACTTCCTCTTCAATTAAAACATACAATTACGTATGAAAACGACACGTATACATTTTCAAATTCTACTCGTTAAAATTACATAATTCCTCAAACCCATTCCGTTAACGCTTTTACCAAATCCGTTCAATTACTCAAAATTATTATTTTTAATTTAATTAATTTATTTTTTTCCTTTTTTTTTAATATTATTCTCTTACAAAATCTTTTAAAATTATTATAAAATATGTTTTACATATAAACGGGTCAGAGTCGGAGTTAAATGAGGTGAGATGGTAAATTTCATACCCTACCCTAATCCTATAGGGTTCAAATAATTAGGTCTATTAGGATCGGAATTGAACGAAATATTAGCGGTTCGAGTGAAATTATCATTCGTACATGCAATGAGTTGCAAGCTTCATTTTCATTCCCACTTTTTGGAAATTAATAAATTATAATCCAATAATAAAATAACTTATGCACACTTGGGATAAATATACAAGTTGACCGATCAATATTTTATCGGTCTTGAAAAAGTTACAATTGATCCGTCTGATTTTAGATCAATCCTATTGTTTATAAGGCCGAATCAGGTTAGTTCTAATTCTAGAGATTGACAATTCAAACCATAATCGTACCTAAATTGGTAAAATCATTTGGAATCGACCAATTTTTAATTGAATCGATAGCGTAACCGACGCGATTTTAATTAAAAGATTTTTGTGATTTTGGTTTAAAAAAATTTGAACCGGTAACGGTGTGATAATTAAACAAGCGGCTAGCATTAACACATGCCAAACACCAAAATTTGAGAATAACAATTGTAAGAACAAAAACAAAAAGAGCAAGAACAAAAACAAAATAGGGCAAAGAATGACAAATCCTAAATCCAAGACAAAATGCATGGACCCAAGCCGAGGGACAATCCTTTGAGCTTCAGTATCTCCGAAAAACAGACTGTATAAATTAAACTAATACAAGTAAATGAGTCATGGACTGCAGCTTGAGAAAGTAGTAGAAAAATAAGCAACACATGGTGCAAGAATCAAAAGAATAGAATAGAAACGGGAATCCCACATGTTCTTGCTATAGCATATCCAGCACAAGAATACAAATTTTATTTTCTTATTTTATCATTATTTAAATATTTATAACAAATTTTATTTAAACATATAATTTCTCAATAAAACATGTAAAAGTAGTATATGTCCGACTCAAGCACAATTCTCTTTGTGGAACACATTAAGTAATTGATAATTTGTGGCATGAACTTTTAACCATGCGACAAAAATAAAAATAAAAAAATTAACAGGATTATTAAATCTCAACGGCCTCCTAAATTCAGTAGGTCCGGAGTGAAATCCAAGGCTGGAGCCGGCGGAGCTGCCACCGCCCTGTCTATTTCATTAAAACGTACAATTAGGTACGACAACGAGACGTATATGAGACGGAAAACTGTTCTTAAATATTACTCGTTAAAATTATATATTCTCTCAAATTTGTCTGGCCCCTTTAATACTTCTACCAAATCCGTCTCGTCCCTGTCTCGTTACCCAAAATTATTGTTTTTAATTTAATTAATTTATTTTTTCCCTTTATTTTTTTTTATATTATTCTCTTATAAAATCTTCTAAAATCATTATAAAATATATTTTACATACAAACGGGTCGGAGTCGGAGTAAATGAAGTGAGATAGTAAATCTCATACCTTACTCTAATCATATAGAGTTCAAATAATCAAGTCTCATTAGGGTTGGAATTGGACGAAATATTAGCGGTTCGGGTGAAATTGTCATCCTTACATGCAACAAGTTGCTAGCTTCATTTTCATTCCCACTTTTTGGAAATTAATAAATTATAATCCAATAATAAAATAAATTATGCACACTTGGAATAAATATACGGATTGACCGATCAATATTTTATTGGTCTTGAAAAAACTACAATTGATCGGTTTGATTTTAGATCAATCCTAACGTTTACAAGGTCAAATCAGGCAAGTTCTAATTCTAGAGATTGACAATTCAAACTGTAATTGTACCTAAATTAATAAAATTGTTTGGAATCGACAAATTTTTAATTGAATCGATAACGTAATTGACGGGATTTTAATTAAAAGATTTTTGCGATTTTGGTTTTAAAAAATTTGAACTGGTAACGGTTGGATAACTAAACAAGCAGCTATCATTAACACGTGCCAAACACTAAAATTTGAGAATAACAATTATAAGAACAAAAACAACAAGAGCAAGAATAAAAACAAAATAGTGGCAAAGAATGACAAATCCTAAATCCAAGACAAAATGCATGGATCCAAGCCGAGGGACAATCCTTTGAGCTTCAGTATCTCCGAAAAACAGCTGTATAAATTAAAATAATATAAGTAAATGAGTCATGGACTGCAGCTTGAGAAAGTAGTATAAAAATAAGCAACACATGTGCAAGAATCAAAAGAATAGAATAGAAATGGGAATCCCACATGTTCTTGCTATACCATATCCAGCACAAGGCCATGTAATTCCCTTGATGGAGCTTGCTCAACGCCTCGTTGAGCAAGGTTTCAAAGTAACATTTCTAAACACCGATTTCAACAACAAACGAGTCATGAACGCATTGTCAAAGAAATTAGAGAGTGATGTAGTTGGGACTGTGATAAATCAGGTTTCGATTCCAGATGGATTGGAACCTTGGGAGGACAGAAATGACCTCGGAAAGTTGTCGAAAGCAATTGAAAGAGTCATGCCTGGGAAGCTAAAGGAGCTCATAGAAAAGTCTAATGCAACACAAGACAATAAAATAACCTGCATTGTCGCTGATTTGGGTATTGGATGGGCCTTGAAACTTGCAGAGGAGATGGGAATAGGGCGCGTCTCCTTCTGGCCTGCATCAGCTGCACTGCTGGACTCAATACTCAGTGTCCCAAAGCTGATTGAAGATGGAATCATAAACAATGATGGTGAGACATCTACTATCATTTTATCACATGAAAGAAGACATACAAGATTAGCTACATAGATATGTACAAAAGCTTATATACAAATGAACTTGGTAACCCTTATCAAGGTTATGGTTTCTATAGTTCACATATTCTACTGGATCTTATGGAGCCTGTCCATGTACCGGTAGTCCGATCAGTCCCCTGTCTAGGTGCAATGCAGTTTTCTATCGCCTAATTCCGATTAATCGTGTATAACATCCATCTAGGCTAGACCCTCCCTTTACCACCTAGATTTTCCTAACGTCTTTTATAACACTGATTATAACTTATCTTATTTGTGGTAAAGAACTAATGGAGTACTTGCTAGAACTACTATTGTTGTTAACATAAACTTCTACAGTTTAGTTCAGGAATTTAAAATCTCTGTCAAAACTTCTGATGCAGGAACTATCACAAAGAAACAGATGATTAAGTTGTCACCAGGAATGCCTGCAATGGACACCGGAAACTTTGCATGGGCAAATATCGGTGACTTGGAGACACAGAGAATTGGATTTAGAGTTGTATTAAAAATTAATGAATATGTGAAACTGGCTGACAGAATAATATGCAACTCACCTTATGAACTTGAGCCAGCAGCATTTACCTTATTTCCAAATATCATGCCAATAGGGCCACTTATAGCTAGCAACAGGCTTGGAAATCAAGGTGGTCAGTTCTGGCCAGAAGATTCAAGTTGTCTGACATGGCTAGATCAACAACCAGTGAACTCAGTCATATATGTTGCATTTGGAAGTTTCACAGTGTTTGATTCAACGCAGTTCCAAGAATTGGCTCTGGGGCTTGAACTAACAAATAGGCCATTCCTATGGGTTGTGCGGCCAGATATGACTGATGAGACGAATGAAGCTTATCCAAAAGGTTTTATCGATAGAATAGGCAGTCGTGGGAGAATGGTGGGATGGGCACCACAAGAAAAGGTTCTGCGCCATCCTTCTGTGGCTTGTTTCTTGAGCCACTGTGGTTGGAATTCTACCACTGAAGGCGTAAGCAATGGAGTGCCATTCCTGTGCTGGCCTTACTTTGCTGATCAGTTCCTTAACGAGACCTACATTTGTGATGTTTGGAAGGTTGGACTGGGATTTGATAAGGACGAACGTGGTATTATCAGGCAGGGTGAAATCAAGAACAAGGTGGAGCATGTGCTTTCTGATGAAATGTTTAAAATGAGGGTTTTGGACCTTAAAGAAAAGGTAGGGAATAGTGTTAAAGGACATGGCTGCTCCCACAAAAATTTGAGCAATGTTATCCAGTTTATGAAATAAATGAGACTTGAGAAAAGGCATTGCTTTGTTTTTCTCTCAATTTTCAGAAGGCAATCTAAGCAATTGCTGAAAGAAAGAGCTTACAGATGATAAATTGTTGCACATATTATAAACATACAAGTACTGCGGGTGGCATTTATTATAGAACTATCCAAAAATGAGTTGCTTAATTATAGTAATAGCTACAGGAAGATAACATGCATGTGCAAAATAGAGATACTATAGAAGAAGTGAATATTTTCTTAGTTGCTAAAGCAAACATATACATAAAAGAAATAAGCGTATGCTATAATTATTGGCTTCTACAAATCTTATTAAATTAACTTTGTCGCTACGAAGTTAGAAAGTCATAACAGCTTAGAGCATCGACTAAAACAAAGTTATAATTAAAAAAGAAAAAGAAAAAAATTGAATAGGTATACATCAAATGAAATCAATTTAAAACAACCAAGTATACGTGACATGTCAGACTGGCTCATTTTGAGACTTAGCTGAACCCTTGGGCCATTGGCATGGGATTCAGAAGTAGTGTTATCAGTTCAAACCTGGAAGCAACTGGATCAGAAACACGATATATATAAATGTTTAAAGACGACTCAATTCGTCTTAAGTATTGTATGAAATTAAAGGACATCTTCCTGTTGTCAAATGGACTCGACCCTGAAAATTTAATAAAATGGATGCTTCACCAAATGATGCAACTTTACTATCAATCTTTTAGATTGTTTTCTTAGTTTTAGAAACTGAGGGAAACTATAAAGGTTTAATTTGCATTTTGTAAAACGGCACACAGCTACAATGTCATAGATCAAGAGGGAAGTGTCGACTGAAAGTGAAACATAGCATTAGAGATACAACTGAATGGAGAAAATAAATGGTGATTGAGACAAATGAAGTTTAATAAGCAACAGCTACTGCAACAGCTAGCAACATTAGTACTAGTCTGAAGAAGTACCACTCTGCTAGCCAGTAGTATATTCTTTGAATTTGATTATTACTAATATCTTTGTTGAAATCGCCGTCTGGAGACAGAAAAATCAATGTTATGAAACAGAAAGACTGGCTGTTTTTGCAAATCAACATATGCATGGGTCATTTTTTCGGAGAGGAAGAGAAATTGCACTTCCGTTATTTCCAACTCACAATCATGGCAAAACTCTAAAAATGAAGTTCTGTAATTATGTTATACTGTTACTAGACTGAGGACAACCGCAGCAAAAAATATTAAATTTTGGCAGCAGGTCGGTGTGATGTGATATTAACACTTCAAAACTGCAAGCTAGACTTTTCAAATGGGAGACCAATTAAAAGAAAAAGGACAAATAGATGAAACATAACATGACCTGATATAGGAGGGTAAATAACATGAGAAACAATGTAGGGCTTATAAAATTTAACCTTCAGCTAAAAGGAGGATATATTTAATCTAAACTTCACAAGCTGGTGCCGAACATTGATTCCTAGAGTAACATGAGACGAATATAGAGTTCAAGAACATTCGACATTTAGCTACATCTTTGATGCTAATTCATAAAAGGGGGATATTACTAATCCCATCTAGTAAAATGAAACAATAATAGTGTCTTCTTATACTTTCAAGCAACTAGAACTTCAAGGGACCACCAAAATTCTGTTTTTTCTGTTTGTTTTCTCCTGAGGTTCAGCAACTTTATCTATTACAACTTATATATCTGACGAAATGATGGTTCAACAATCATACTAATACTGTCAACTGTTATCCTTCCTTGCTATATATAACAACCGAAACAAGAGGTTGATGAAAACTAAAAGCCAAGAAAGCAACTGAGGAGATCATTTCTAAGAAAAGAATAACTTAAAAAAGATAACAATCAGGCGACAATACCAGAGAATAGTAAGTGACAGAAAAGAAGAATCCATGTCTTGATCATTGGTACATCATATCAACCTATATAAGGGGATTGAAATACTAGCTAATTAAGCATTAAGAAGTCATAACATCAATAATTTTTCGAGGGACAACTCCAAAAAAAATTAAAAAACAATGAGCAAACCACATATTTTAGCTGTACCTTATCCTGCTCAAGGTCATGTAATTCCCTTGATGGAGCTTGCCCTGTGCATAGCTAAGCACGGCTTCAATATCACATTCGTGAACACAGAATCCATTCATGAGCGAGTCATGAATGCATTCACAGTCGAAGATAATGTAGATGAGCTGATAAACTTGGTTTCAATCCCAGATGGGATGGAACCTTGGGAGGATAGGAGTGACCTGGGAAAGTTATCAGAAGCAATAGTCCAACACATGCCTCGGAAACTTGAGGAGCTTATAGCACAAAATAATGGAATGGGCGACAATGAGATTACATGCATTATTGCTGATGAGAATATGGGGTGGGCTCTTGAAGTTGCAGACAAGATGGGAATCAAACGAGCAGCCTTTTGGCCAGCATCAGCAGCAACATTGGCATGGATATTTAAAATCCCAGAACTGATTAAGAATAAAGTCATCGATCACGATGGTAAGACCTCCTTAGTCCTTAATGATCTTCTATATGGTATAGCACAATACATTAGAAAGAAATGTCCAAAGTCAAACATTTCTTTTTTTGAAAATACCATTTCATCTTTCAATTAGCAAGATCATTTTATCTCTCCCAAAATTCCATTGCAGGAACTATTTTGAAAAGTGAAATGACAAGTCTCTGCCCAAGCTTGCCTGAGATGAGCACTTCACAATTTGCATGGGCTTCGATCTTCAACGAGAAGACAGAGAGAATTGTTTTCAAAATTATTCAGGCAAACAATAAAGCAGTGAAATTAGCAGACAAGTTAATTTGCAACACAAGTCTTGAGCTGGAGCCTGAAGCATTGGCCTTATTTCCCGAAATCATCCCAATAGGTCCAGTTCTGGCAAGCAATCGCCTTGGGAAAGCAGTAGGCCACTTCTGGCCAGAAGATACAACTTGCATGGCATGGCTAGATCAACATCCAGCTCAATCAGTTATCTACATCGCCTTCGGAAGTTTCACAATTTTCGACCAGAAGCAGCTCCAAGAATTAGCTCTAGGCCTTGAACTCACCAACAAGCCATTCCTGTGGGTTGTGAGGCCAGATATGATTGACAAGGCAGCAGAAGAGTACCTAAAAGGCTTTAAAGACAGAATTGACAGCAACCGCGGACGAGTGGTGAGCTGGGCTCCTCAGCAGGAGGTCCTTGATCATCCTTCTGTGGCTTGCTTTTTGAGCCACTGTGGTTGGAATTCTACATTGGAAGGAATAAGCAATGGAGTCCCTTTCCTCTGTTGGCCTTATTTTGCTGATCAATTCCTAGACCAGAACTACATTTGTGATGTTTGGAAGATCGGATTGGGATTTGGGAAAGACGAAAGTGGGATTATTACCAAAGAAGAGATCAAGAATAAAGTGGAGCAGCTGCTCGACGACGACACATTCAGAACAAGGGCCATGGAGCTTAAAGACAAGGCCATCAGTAGTGTCTACAAGGGTGGCAGCTCTGACAAAAATATGAAAAGTTTCATTGATTGGATTAAGTAAAATCCAGAGAATCAAGAAGATGAGATATAAGAATCAAGAAGTTTCATTGAATGGATTATGTTTCAGGTTGCATTCTCCAGTTACAATGCAAAATGTTGTGAACTTTATAAGTAATTGAACGACTTGTAAAATTATTTTCTTAAACTAATTAATGTTTTCAATTTTCTTTCAAGATTGTTTATGATTCTCTCTCTGTGCCTTTGTGACTCTATGCACATTGTTCATAATATATCCAAACTAACAGCTAACACGAGAGAAATTAACATATGATTGATCAGGATCTCCATGCACCATATAGATAGATAGGTATAAATGATGGAGGTGGAAGGAAAGAATGAGACAATTAGTTTGGTTTTGTTAGAATAGATTAAACCCATATGGACGTTAAGAATCAGAACTCAACTAGTTTTTGTCAAATGAAACACGGCAAAATATATAGTAGCATGCAAGTACGACCTTCGTTTATTTTTTTTTTTGGGTTTAATTTAAATTTGTTGGTGTATTTTTATACTAGTTACAACTTACAAGTATGAATTGCGAGTATAACCCGTTTAATTCCTGGTGACTAAAGGAGTGAAATCAAACGCAACATTGTAAGAGCTACATGACATTACTCGAACAGTTGAACTTACAAACATTGAACAAGTCTTTTTCACTGCATAAACAAATTAAATAGCAACTGTCGATGTTAATCTTTTTGAAGTTTGTGAATTTTGGGATCGAGATTGGAATTTGAGAGTGCAACATACTTTCCGTAAAGGAAATTTATGTGCAACTTGGCTAGCTATCTCATCTTGAATAACCATTAGAAGATCCAAAATCTATCATCCGTGTAGACATGCTAAAGAAGGATGACACCACGTTTTTATGCTCTTACTATATAAGGTGTTTTTTTTTTTTTTTTTTTTTTTGTTTGCCCGAACTGTGAAGCACCGATGTAACTAAAAAATAAATAAATAGAAGTACATTTTGGGTCCATTTATGTAATGGGATTGATATTTTATCCCATTCACTGAAAGGACGGCTAAAGATTGAGTAGCTCAAATAGTACTCTTAGCCAACTTTAGCCTAATGAATCAACATCCATATGAAAAACTGATAATATTATCTTTCGAAAAAACACATTGGAACACAGGAGTTAAAATCGCCCAAAAAAAACCCTACCGTATAGGCCTTTTGGAGCAACAATTGGGCAGTCACAAAACCTGAAATGAAGCAACAACAGGCAACAGCACATATATACATGAGCATCAAATTAGGCGAAAACAGTTGCAAGCAAACGATGAAGCTTGTAATTAACATGAATTAGTTTTCCAGCTAAATGAGATCAGCTGTTAGGAGTGATGTTTCATCTTCTATTTAATTTATTTTAAAGTTATCGCATATTTTTTAGGATTTTAGATTTTATTAAAATACATTTATATAAAAGATACGTGTCAATTAAAAAATATGAAATAAGAAATGGAGTGGCCGTTAAATAGTCCTATCAAATTCCTCAATCTAAGCGTCGATGCGGATCGTTAGCATGTTGAGCCATCAACCAAATTGACCGTTACAATTCAAATATGAGATCCCAAATAACTACTCAATTGATTACTGTCCTGAAAGTTGATCAAACGCAAGTACACGCGCCGTCTTTTGTTTCTGAAATTATGTGAACATAAACTTTTTATCAATATGAGAATTTTTTTTATTACTTTTTATTTTTGTTTCCCTTGACAAACTTCACATTACTCTTCGTAATTTGATTTTCTTATCCATAATTTATCTTATTTACGGATCTTTTTTTCCCTCAAGAAAATTGTAGATGTAATCATTTAGTCAAGCAGATTTATAGCGTAAAGTGCAGGAATAATTTTCATAATCTCTTTGCACCCGATTTGTAAATGCAAAATTTCATATAGATCACTTCCCGAGGTTTAAATATCTTTGCACTCCGTCTCATAATAAATATTTTAATTTGATTCTTACCTATAACTGAATTTTAAATATCAAATTTATCGATTTTAAAATTAAAATTACTATTATTTTTAAAAAAATATAAGTGACAATAATATATCACATGAAAGTTCATAAAATTAACTACATAATTTAATTTTTACAATTGTTGAAATACAAATATATTTGTCAATTCTTAAAATAAAAAATTAGTTTATTTGACAATCAAAATTAAATTAAGATATTTAATTTGAGACAAAGGGAATATTAAATTGAGGAATAATTTGTCAATTTAAAATCATATTGTCATGTACTTACAAGAAACGTACACAAATGATATACTTATTGGAGCAATGCAACACATAAACTATACATGTAAATATATAATAAGATAGCATATAATACAAAATAATATTTCAAAAAAAAAATCTAAGGCTACAATATACGTCATATATAGATAAACTACCAACTAAAAATTAATATGAGGTTATTAGTGAATACATTATAAAATATTTCTATAGTACAACTCAAAAGTAAAAAGTTAATAATATACACATCTATGAACCTGAGATAATATTCGTAATCCCAAAAATAAAAATTACCCTATAATATTTTTGAGCTGGATATATTCTGACTTCTGATGACTGAGGTAAGTGACAAGACATGTCACTGCATTAAGATATAGATATATATGAAAGACATTAAATATATGTATATTAATACACACACATGTGTGTGTGTGTATATATATATATACACACGGAGTATAAGATAAAAATGGTGTTATAATTTATTGGAGTATATATATAACCGTCTATATATCATATATCCTCGACCGACGGGGTGCCAAGAGAGGTATAACAACACGATGCTAAGCTGGTAGTAGGATTTAGCGATCTATAGATGAAATAAATAAGATGTGCTAGGGGAGTATTATTAATGCCCACTATCTATTTAAATTCATCATATATATGCATGTTAAATCTAATACGTACATGACACCATAGAATCATACAGTCAAACTCCTCCCTACATATTATTATAAAAGTTATATATATATATATATATATATATATTACTAATTGAAGTTCACAAAAAATATGGAGTACAAAATAAATCAATAATATTGAATTAACGAATCTCGTAGAATTTATTTACTAATAGTCCTTCATAAGATTAATGATTTATAAGTTTATATTAATTTGTTAATAAAAATTATTTGTTCACAGAACTATATTATTACATAATGTGGGTGTGGGCGTATATATACATCAAGAGCGTGCGCATGCAATTGTACTTGAATTAAATTAAAATAAGCTAATTAAGAAGTAAGCGTTGAGTACGGACTTTAGTTTTTATATTTTTTGTAAGAATATTATTAAATTAATTTGATTTGTTTTGTCTATTTTATATGTTATTATTGTTTACTTCTTTTAAAAAAACTTTAATGTTTATGTAAAAAAGTGAAAATATTTTTTTCTGAAAAATTTAAAAACATTTTAAATTGAATTTTTACAATTGCGGACTGCTGCTATTTTACTCAAATAAGCATTTCAAAATAAATAAATAAATAAATAAATAAGAGTATATAAAACTCAATTAGACGTACAACTAAATGACCTCTTAGTCTTATATGATATAAATTCAACTTAACATATGTATAATATTAGTTGAATGAGACGTACGAATAATTGAGGTCTTATATAATATATATGCCGTATAATTTATATATGTGTATTGTGTGTGTGTGTGTGCATGTACAGATGTATTTCAACCAACTCAATTAAAGTTTGAAGAAATGAGAGGGACAAAGTACATTAACTCACACACCACATACCTCGTGCTCCTGTTGTACGTAACGTACTAACACCAGAACACCTATGACTCACTATTTATTTCAATGACTTCTTTTTCCTATTTCGCTCAATTTAGTTACTCACCGATTGAGATTAAATTTCTCCGCAAAATTTTAAAGGTGCTCTCTTGGTGTCTTGTCTCTTGTATATATGTCAATCCCAAAATCCAAACTCTATGCTCAGGAAAAGGAACAGATATGAGCACAAGGCTTGAAAGTTAGTCTTTTAAAATAAGAAGAAAAAAAAAACAATAAAGATGTTAGTGTTTAAAAGTCAATTTGTATAATAATTTAAACTGTCGATTCGATAAAGATATTATTGTGGTCTAGCCTTTTTTTGGGTTCAAATTTTATTAGTTACATTTGTGGATAAAAAAACATTATTGATTCTCTATTGCGTGGGGAAATGTACAACTAGTAAAAGCCTACTCCATCACAATCAACATGTCAAAGTATTTCAGATTTGTATTAAGCTCAAACAATTAGACATCAATATCATTACTCAAACAATAAATGTAATATCTGCCTAAAATACTTCGTACTAATTGATATATTTAGGATTCTAACATAAGTACACCGTATATTCGTATTCCTAATGTTGTTTTAAGAAAAATGCTAAAAACACCAATAATTTGTACAAATAAATTTATACAAACATATGTAATAAATTATTAATCATTAAAATTTTAATTATGGGCCTCACAAAGTTTATTAATCACCTATATGATTTAACCACATCAATTTGTGCACATTTATTTATGTACAATTTAATGTCAATATGAACGCTCATCCTTCTCATCATAAAAAAAGCTATTGCACGATTGTGACACAGTCTTAACTAAGTAGCTAGGTTAGCCAAGTTGGTAGAAATATAGAATCCTCCAACGATACATCTATTCACGCAAATTATAAAAACAATCGGAGATCGATGGGTTGCTTCAAATTGCTAGCTCCATGCAATATTGATCTATCATTAAGTTCCACACACACACATATATATATATATATAAAGAAACACATTGACAAGTCGAAATTAAGGGACTTGTGTGTGGTTTATTATTATTATTCTCTTATTAATTATAGTAACAAGTTTTTCATGCAAACATTTCATCAGCTCGGTTAAACCAGAGAGAGAGATATGTAGTGTTCTCAACATAGCAGAAGCAGCAGCA
This sequence comes from Centella asiatica, assembly GCA_014636745.2. Classification (NCBI taxonomy): domain Eukaryota; kingdom Viridiplantae; phylum Streptophyta; class Magnoliopsida; order Apiales; family Apiaceae; genus Centella; species Centella asiatica. The sequence goes on along the minus strand of CM025784.1, from coordinate 42,304,108 downwards.
ACAACAAAGTTGTGCCCAGACTAGAAGATTAGAGTTCACTTATCAAGTCAAACAGCTTTTTTGTTTCATTATATCTATCTTGAATTTGAGCCCGAGTAAATCACGCGATTCGTTCAGTAAATTCCTAAATTGGAATTATCTTTCTCCAAAATTTTGGGTTTATTTCAGAATTTTGATAAACAATTTCATTACATAAAGGTACTAGTAGATCATTATTATATGTATAAATTATTTTGCTCCATAACAACAACACCCTGATTTTTACAAATTTACAATATCTATCTGTAAACAAAGAAAAAGAAACACTTTTTATTAAAAAGAATATCATTGCATGGATTTTAAGATATTTATATTAGAGGATGTTGACATATGATTAAAAATATAGCATTTGAATATATCAAAGCTTAAGAAGATATATAAATGACATATTTAGACTTTATTTGGCATATCTTAATTCGGTACTACTCGATTTGAAAAATATTGCAAGTTTTCGGTGGGGGATGGTGATGGTATTAGCTTTAACTGCATCCCTAAATATTGATAGAAAGAATGAAATATATACATACGTTATTTTGCTACGTAGAAAACCATTATTTATAAATTCACGTATACACTCACATTCATCAACTATTATAATAATTATTTTTGCAGGTTTTTTTATTAGTATGCAATGTTTAAACTTAAGAATGGAGTTGATATCCAATGAAACCAACGATTATATCATGATGGGATGAAATTTTAATGTGGATGACCAATGAAACCAACGATCATATCATAATACGATGAGATTTTAATTAAATATTACTCCGCAACAATCTTTTTTTTAAAAAATTACTGTTCAGTACTCCTAAGTTATTATAACCTTGTATCAAACAAATTTGAAACTTTAAACAACTTATCCATAACTTATCCACAACAAATGTCAAATACGGGATTGTCAGCTCCACAGATCACTGCTATACACGTTTGGTGGACGCAGCAGCGGTAAAAGTAGCTATGATAAAATCTCTATAAATAATATTTAATAAATTAATAAACTCCCTAGATTAATAATTTTATATTTCTTAACTTGGATCAGTTATAAAAATTATAAATTTTGATAAAATAATAAGATAATAATTTTTTGAGAAATCCTTATATAAATATATGGTCCAAATAAAATTATAAATTAATAATTTTTCAAAATTATAATTATACCTAAGACAATTTATGAAAATATGATTCTACTATTTTTTTCTTTTTCTTAAAATTTATATCTAATTGGAGTTTATCTTAAATTTTTCTTATTGCATTCAAAAGTTCTTAAAAGTCTTATATGCGTGCAATGAATTTATCAATAATAAATTTTTAATATAATTAAAATTCAATTTTATTACAGTAAAACTTTTATAAATTAATAAATATTAATTTATTAATTAATTAATACTTTTCTAAAATAATAAAATTTTTCGGTCCTAACATTATTAATTTATAAAAATTTTACTATAGTCAAATTCTTGCAAATAAAAACATTGCTGTTTGAAATTAAATTGATATTTAAATACATCTTTTAGTGATACAAATTATTTTAAAGATATTTATTGCTTTAATAATATAATTTTTTACTCTGACAAAATTAACTCCTCTAAATTAGTTAATTAACATATAAAAAAATTAATCTAAAATTACATTTGATTACGACGTATATTTAAAAAATGAATAATATCTATCTCAAATTTTGGATAGGACGGAGTATTAAATTAACATTTAAGTGAATATTAATTCTTAAAATATAGTCACACAAACCAAAGTTCAACTCGACATAGACTCTGTGATACATTAACGTCAATTAACTGATTTAAGAGAACTCAGAGACAGTTATTCACACGGTGTCACAAATTAAAGCTCAACTCGACTCGGTTTATGGCTCAAAGTAGCAAACGCCGCGAACTCATAAAACAGTGCCCTAAACCAAAACTCAACTCAACTCGACTAAATCTGAACTCAAAATTCTAACTCAACTCGATTATATTACACATACAAAATTAAACTTTAGATTCGGAAGAAGATATTATATGATTTGATTTGGAAAAACTACCCTTGCAAATAAATTGGAAATAATTAAACTACTACGTACTAGTCATTACATTATACAGCGAAATGCAGAGAAATTACTCACTAAAGAGACACTTGTTTGTTGAATTTCTCTCCATTAATCGATCGATCTAGTGACGATGCCGGACGGTGACGGAAATTACTGTACAACGTTTTTGGTACGAGAAGACTCGCCGTAAAAATCAACGAGATCCTGCAAAATCGAAATTTGTGTTTGGAGAAGGAAGATGTAATCGGCAGTTTCTTTGAACAACTGGTCGGTGTTCTCAGGATCGTCGTTGTTTTGGGAGGGAATCAACCTCTTCAGAGCCTCTAATTTGACGGAAACAGAATCGGAAATACCGCCATTTACGGCGACCTCCGTTCTCGATCTCTTCTCTGGTCTGCAAATTCGCGATTTTTCTGTTTTCTTCCTTTTCGTCCTTCTCGTCGACAAGCCGATATCTGTGTTTGTCCTTAACCCCATCGACGGACGGACGGAGGGACGACGGAGATTATGTGGTAGTAGAGATAAAACGGATGAAAGAGTGAGCGTTATTTTGGTGTTTAAGTAGTGAGGTATTGGAGTTTTGCCATTGACGTTCTAACAGAACTACGAATATGCCATTCACTTATTTCAGATTTTTCTGCAGTATTTTAGTGGTTTGCTCAAGAGATACTTCTATACTTTTTCAACTTAGACTTATATTTTGCCGAGTATATGTGGCGTAGATCGTGGAAAATAACTCGGTTTCAAGATAAATTAGATAATGATAATAATAAATCTCTAGATGGTAGGTTCTTATATAATAAAAAAAATTATTTAGGGTTAAAAATTGAATTATTGACTTAAAGCTGAAAATAGCAAACAATTATTACACTTATTTTATCTTACACCAGTTTTTAAGTATAAAACTGAAACGAAAAAATTACTCCTGAATAGACGCCCAGTACTATTCAGAATTTTCGCTTCAAAATAATTTTGCTTAATTTTCTATATATTATTTTTATAGAATTCTATTCATTAAGTTGTGATATGAACTTGATGTAATTGAGATGAAAAGAGTTAATTTTCAACATTTTTTTTATAATGTAGGTTAAGATATATTCGTAAGCTCTATAAGAAACTATACGAAGATTTGATTTTTTTTTTTTTTTATTACATATAAGAAAATATGTTAACAGTATAAGCAATAATCAACAATTAAAATTGTGCAACTGAATTAACAAGAAAGAAAACTATGAAGAAATTAGCATGTGCTAAAAAGGGTAATATTGTAAAAGTGGTGGGAAGAGGGGCACTAGTTTCCGTATCTAAGTTGAAAAGTTATTAGCGGGAAGAAGGCACACATGCATAAAATTATGAGGGGTAAAGATTTACAGAGAAAGCCTGTTCACCTGCAACGGAACATGTGAACGTTCGGGACCTTCAATTACTCCACCCCCTTACCCAAAATACCCTTTTTATATATATCATTTCTACTTGCTTATCAATTATCAATGTCAATTTTTATTTTTGAAGAAGAAAATGAATTTCAAGTTCGTTGTGTTTATTTTTTTATTCACCGAGCTATTCTTAATAACTTATAAAAGATGTTGGCCTGGGAATTAAAGAATTAATTTGCTAAGGTTCAAATCCTTTATCTGTAACATCTTAATTTGAATTATATTGTCCATAAATTTTTATTTGGTTTGAAAGGTTTGGACATTTGAAGCTAAATTCAGTTAAACAATAATATATCATGTTTATTTGTACCAAATACTACAATCGGTAGACATTTCTTATATCGGCTGCTATTGCAACGAGTGCCAATCTCCGTGGTCTCAAAATGAACGATTTTGTAGACCCATTTTAAATCCACTGTTTGCCGTCGAGATTATATTTAATTGAGACGATTGATGGTGATAACGTTAACGGATTTCGCCGTCACAATTAAACTCTTTTTTTTTTCCCTTCTTGTAGTGTTTATAATTGCAAAAATAAATTCATCAGAGATTGATAAGATTTTAATGGTTTCGTAAAATCGAATTTAAATCTCGTTGTTAGCCATATTTTTTTTTAGAAATCTATAAGCACTATTATAAAACTTTAAAACTTTTTATAGAAATCTATATTTACTATTGTAAGCCCCGAAAAGGGCGTATGGCATCTCGCTCGTAAGTTATAACCAAAACAAGGGCATCGGACAAATCCGCTCTTCAACCCTAAACATTTCTTTTAAGTTTTAACCAACAAAATGATCTTAAATGTAAATGTGTGTATACTATTAACAGTATAATAATTCTAAATCTATCCTTATCTGGTCCATAAAATAGACCTAATAGCATAGTAGAAACGCAAAGTTTACTGACAGCCTTTTCATTTATTAATATTAATAAAACAAAATAAAAATAAAAGGACAAGGGGTAGAAAGGTGAATAAAGATAAGAAAGAGAAGAGGATTGTAGAGGTGGGAGCAAGTTGAGGGAGGGAGGGGGAATGTGGCCTCCGAAAGGGGCGCATGTGAATGTGGAATGGGTCCAGCAAAGCCCAAATCGACCAGAGGGCTAGGGGGGTGCGTAGTGCGCAAAGGAAGGCATGCACATGGGGAGCACATGAACACCAGATGTATACATATACATCTCAATATCATGTACTATATTACTTGTACAAAAACTAAAACAATACGTACATACCTCCAAGTGTTTGTGCCTGTATTAATTTTGACTCCTAAAATGCTTGGGCTTAGAGAGAGAAAGGGTGGGGGGGGGGGGGGGGGGGGAAGAGAGATAGAGAGAGAGCATGTGAGTGACAAAGTAGAGACAGTGAAGCAGCATGAGATGAAATGTACAACTGCATGTTCTGCACATTCCCTGCAATTTTTCTGCTCTTAAACACCCTTCTTATTCCTTGCTTTCTCCTAATTCAATATTGCTGCTCTATTTTATTCAAAAAAGTTATACATAAACCCCAATTCTTAAAGATATAATCGTATGTTTATAAAAGAATCATATCTTATATAATATTTATTAACGGAAAAGACACATGACTACATGTGAACAGAAATTTCTATTTAAATATCTATCCCTGCATGTGTACCACGTGTAGCTTTTGCACGTGATTACTTAGAGATTATAAATATAATTAATAATATTAATTGAGGATGTGATAATCACTAATTAATCTATTTTTATTCGGAGAATTGTCTCCTTTTCTACGTGCCAATGGTTGGCCAGTTCCCGAGAGTATCTTCCTTTACTTCAGCATTTAAGAATTAAATCCTCTAGTATTTTTTGTTTGTATCTGTGTATTATTTTAAATTGCAGCTGTGTAATTGAAGTTAAATCAACAAAATGCAATAGACTTTTGTGCATAAATATCCAACGTCAGGAAATTAAAATTTTGGCTCACATAAAGTAATATTTAATTTTAAACGGTCTCCCCACTTATCATCAATTAATTTTTACTTATATACGTCATCATAATAGATCACCAAATTTGAATGACAAGTATATATTCGGCGTTACTATCTAACTCTTGTTAATTTCAGTAATAAAAAGATCAAGATCTCGTTTATTTTAGTTTAAATTTTAAATATTATAATTTATACTATATAAATTTAAAAATTTTAAAGTTTAAATTGAAACAAACAAGACCTAAGTCAATCATTAATAATTTTATGCAATTACTAGTACCAAATATATAGAGAGATTATTCGATCAGCTTAATCGAAGATAAGATCGATTCACCAAATATTTCAATCAAGTTGAAAGTTCGAATTTTATTAATAAATAATCTATAAATAATACTATAAATTTAAAAAGAAATCCTATAAAATGTCCACGTTAAATTAGAGAAATCTACCCTCCCTTAAGCATTTTATAACCAAAGAAAACGAGGAAAAAATAAATGAATGGAAACTGTTATTACCGACTTCTTTTTTAGTTCGTTTTGTACGTATTTTAAGCGATAAATAATGAACAGCAGTGGTGTACTATTGTATTCCTCGACAGTTGATACAGAGCACATAGTGGCTGTTATATGACAGTTTATGGAATGTGGACTTCAAAAAAAATTGTACGAAATGTAACATTCTCAAAATTAATGTATAGAATATACAAAAATTAGTAGTCAGATAATTTAAATAATATATTTTTTAACATCCAATTTATCATCACTTATGTAATGTTCACATTTTATTCACGTTTAATTTGACATAATGAAATTACATAAAAATTAAATATATTTTACATTATTTGTTAGATCAATTATTTATATGTAAGTTAGGTTCATTTCTCTTTTTATTTCTTTTCATAATATTATGAGTATTTTTAAATTCATCCTCCTAAATGAAGTATGTTTATTTCATCACAATTAAAATTTTATACACAATCTATCATTTTTTTATTCTCATACTCTTTTCATAATTTTGTGATTATTCTCTTATTTTTTTTATCCGCTCATTTTATTCTCATATTATTTAATTTCATTCCATCAAACACACATTGGGGAGGGGGGGGGGGGGGGGGGACTGCAAGGCAGTTCTAATTAATGAGTTCCTAAGATTTTGTGGCCTCTTGCATTAAAAAGAATATGAGAAAATAAAATAAAATAATTATATTCCTAAATATACATACATTTGTACGTTCGCATGTATATATAAGTAGCACATGTTACTTGGTGGAAGAAAGTACTTGTGCAGGCACTTTTTGATAGTAAACGTCAAAAAGGCCAAAGGGAATTATGAAGAGAATTAGGAAACATGCATGACTGGTGACGATGATGTATCAAAAACATATATATACACATTCAGTAATATACTGTTACATTTTTCGACCTATATAATTTGTTCCTTTCTCTCATCGCCTCATCAAATGCGTACCAGACATATCACATTTTTATGTTGTTATGTGGGGCTTTTATGATCAATTACAAAATTATTTACTTATGAAAGAATAGACATATATAAGAATCTAACAAATTATTTGGTGGACGATGAATAGTTTTTTAGCTTATAATCTTTAAAATAAATTATTTTCTATATAAAATATTATATGTTTTAAATATATAAAATAATGGTAACAATTAATAAAATTAACTAATATTAATATTTATCAGAACGATCAAGGTGCGTGTATAGGGTCTTTCGGAATTTTATTGAATAATTTCAGGTAGAATTTAGTAACCTGATTACAAATATATGTATATATATCTTTCAACTTTAGTTGACAGCGATATCAGTAATTTCAAATTAAATTTTGATGCCTGTTGAGTAATGTTTCATGTAATATTCTATCATCATGTCTTTCTTGCTTATTTTTTCTTCTAGTAATTAAGTCATTTTAAAAGATTTTCTAAAAGAAACGTATTGAGATAATAGCAAAAATGTCAATATGGATTAATTGAAATTAATCAGAGTTATGGAGATTAATTTGAACTAAGTCTAGACCAAGGATAAATCAAATAGATGAGAATTTTTAGATCAGTAAGTAATATATATACGTGTCTGTGCTGCGCGCACAAATATATGTTTTGTATGTATATTTGTGTTTTATATGTGTGCATGCCGATTTTGTAACTCTATCTACATTCAGTTCACACATAGAGAGACACACATATAATATCCATGTGACATGAAGTTTTAACTTTATTCCTTTTGTTTTCCGGTCGGCATAAAGACAGTGAGAGCCAGAAGGCACTCAATCTATCAGAACGCAATGATCAAATGCTGCCACTATTGCCCTACTCAACAATTTGTCCTCAAAGTTCGATTTTGTGTTCTCTTTTTGTTATGGTCTTACCAATTTTAAGACTACTAATCTCAAATATATCATGCTAGTGAATTTTTTTTTTTTAATGTGGGACCATTTATTGTCTTTTACTTTTTTTTAGACTTTACATTATTTTTTCATAGATTGTGATTTCAATTTTCTATAAGATAACAGCCAAATTGAAGAAATCTAATCTAATTTCTTCCATAATACGGAGTATATAATATCTATAGCCCAAAAAAAAGTAACATAAATTTAATACAATGTTCATGTCATTCTTATTTACTACATTCACATAAATTAGATGTGTTTATTTTTTTTAAGACATAATATTGAGTGTGTGCGTAAAAGAATACTCTAGAGGTAAAGGGATATTTGACTTTACCGATCTTTCGCAAATAATACAAACCAGCATGTGTGAAAAAATATTTCATCAATTTCAAAATTAGCGATATATGTTAGTTCACAAAATAGGTTTATAGAATACTATAATTTAAAATTAGAGTAAAATATTTTTAAATTTTTTTCAGTAAAATAGCATAAAGTATACGAAAAATACTCTTAAATGTAATTTTTTATACTCTGATATTTTAAAATATCACAAATAAAATATTCTTAAGATTTACAAATTAATAATATTACATTAAAAGAGAAAGACATCTCTAATTATTTTTCTTAAAAAGAAATAATAATATAACAAATACTAAATATAGAAAAAAGCATTAACGTTTTTATTCATGCGCTGTTTATGAATATATGAATACAAAAGGCCAAGTTGTATATATTCAGCTACATCGGATTAGTGGAAAGAATTTTACACGTGGTAATAGCATGTAAATGTTTGATATCTCTGGTTTACTCTCACGTTAAGGTTATTAGATTTAATTAACTCATGAAAAGAAAAACGCTAATGGTGTGCTTGGAGAGAGGGAATGGGATGAGACGAAAAATAAATAAAAATTTGGAAAAAATTTAATTAAAAGTAGTGATGGAAGGAGTGATGAGAAGTAATTAAAGGAAAAATCATAATGAAGAAAAAAAAATAGACTATTCCTCCTCATTATACATGCAATAAAATTATATACGAGAGATGGTCCATTCCACCACCACCATCTCATTGTATGATTTTTTATATTTTTTTTTCATTACATTTTTTCAATCCAAACGTAACCTAAAAGAGTGATGAAATGAAAAGGTTAAATAGGGTAATGTGTCAAAAATATCGAGTTAATGAATTAGATACTAACTTTCAAAAGTGAATACTCTGATCCGTCGCAGTTTGACTTTTCTCCACATTATTTTAAATGAATCTTTATACGTATTAAATATTTTATTTAATTTTATAAAAAAAATAAATTAATATGAATAAAATTTTAAATAAAATAAAAAATTTAATATGTATAAAAATCTATCTAAAACAACTATAAAAAGGTTAAATTACAAATAAAAAGAAATAAAAAGCTTACATCCGTAAAAATTTATCCCACCAACAAAGCATGCACTACTTGGCCCAGTTGAAAGTTGTACAAATTAAGGAACCGTTTCTATATAAAGTATTAGTAGTTCCCTGAATATAATCTCACTCTTGCGTCTAGTACTTTGATTTAATAAAATCAAACGATGATATTTTAAATTAAAATAAACAAAAATAAATGTTTTTCCGTCCTAAGATGAAAGTAGTGCTCGGTTTGGTTTGAAAAAATAAAATGAGATGGGAAATATATCAAAATTTAATGAAAAAATAAAGAATATATTATTTCTCCTCATTTTTCATGGAATGAAACTCATAGAGATCATAAAATTTTGTAATCTCATTTAGTATATACACATGGATTAAAATCATTCTCTACTTCCATTTCCTTACACTAAACGGAGCATAACAATTTGACATTGCGTGATTATTAAGAAATATAGTGATTTTGTAATAGTTGATCAAATAATTTACCATTATATTATTTACGAATTTATTAGGGAAAAAACTGGGCAAAGTTATCGTCAAGTTTCGATGGGGAAGTTGACTTGTTCCTCCATTTTACCAATTTTGTGCAATAAATTCAATAGTTAATTGGCAAGTCAAATTTAAGCATGTGTAACTTGGAGGAATATTGGAGAAAAAATCTAAAAAATATATTACATTATTCAGAAACACAATTTTAAGCGTTCCAAGACATTCTTTTATTATCATTTTCTTTCTAACAACTTCCACTACGTAAAAGAAAGTTACAATCTCAATATTTATATATTACATGAACATCCTACCATTTAGATTTCGAAAGTCAATATTATAAATTAATCAAAAGATTATAATTTGTCATTTTGAAATATAACATGTTGACATTTTTTTAATATAGAATGAATTATCATAAATGCAACTCCTTTGTAAAACAAAGGAATTGCTATTAACTATAAAATTTCGTAAACTTCTTTCCTTTCTCTTTTTATTTTAAGACTTAAATTTATATACTACAAATTTTGTAAAAATACCGTAGTAAAGATGACCCACGGCAGTAACGGTCAATCATTAGAACATTCAAATCTACACTTAGCTTCGACGACATCGCATAAATTCTTATTGAGTTCCCGATTCTAAAGCTTCCTTCGGTTTCTCCTTCAGCGTCTTAAAATTTTACAATGTTAACAAATCAATATCAACGTTTCTGAAATTTTCAAAGAACTTAAATATCTAATGTACCATGGTTTCGTTACTACTAGTCAAACCAATAGTAAATATCATTACTTAGGTAACATATTACAAGTAGTTACAAGAATCTCTGTTTCAAGATTTCTCCTTTTTGGGCCAGAAGTCCTAACACCTAGTTATAGAAAATGAGGTGTCTGGCTAGAGTATAAATCAATATCAACCAAAGCTCACAATTCATCAATTCAGTACGGGCTTTTAAAATGGCGAGCTGGACTGTCTGGTGGACGGATTGGTTCACCGGTAAAAGGATCAAATTTGTAAGGTTCGCCGGTAAACGGGTCAAATCTGATCTGAGGGCGTGCAGGTTCACGATCACCTGTAGCGCATACCTGTTGACGATAGCCTGCAGTTGTAAGGAGAGAAGAGTCCAATCCAATTTTTGCATATTGTGCAGAAGGACCGGCTGTTTGGTGCGAAGAAACAGAGCTTGCCTCCTGAAATCTTCCAAAAGATGTCCGACTTGATAAAGGATAATCCGAATACAAATAGGAGTAACGAGCTGCTTTACCATCAGACCTACAAAAAATCATCATGAACAGAACATCAATCTCAAATATATGCTTAAGCTTTACTTCACCTGAAATGAAAAAATTTCATTTCCTGGTTACAAAAATAAGTACATACAAATTCAGGCGCACTTATAACATGATGCAGTTATGATGAACATTCTCTCTAAACTATTTAACATATACAGAGTAGTTCTTATTTTAATACTTTCAAGAAACCTATGACCTAACTTCAAAAACAACAAACAATAGAGAGGGGAGGGGGGAGGGGGGGGGGAAGAAACCTGTGACCTATTATTATCTATTATGTAAGGAGGGGAGGAGGGGAGGAGGGGAGAATCAAACATTGGTCTCTTTTAAGAAGGGGTAGGATGTTGGCAATGCTTAGCACCACATACGCACATAGTTATTAAGTAGAGGACAACTCAGAACCAAGTAGTTTCAAGGTAAACCAAATAAACTATTTCCACTACTCCACAATAGGGCAAACATATTAACCCAATCAAAGTAATTCGCAAAATTCTAAAATTTGAAATTGAGAACACACACACACACGGAATAAGAAAAATGGTGTTATAGGCCTAGAGCTCGTTTTTTACATCCTATCCACTTGTAATATATGTATCCAAAACATATCATAAAACTTCCACCATATGGCTTGAAGAGTAATATAGATCATGTAAATTTTTCAAAATTTACCGAACGCCTTTACATAATTTTTGTAACCATGTAAGAATAAATGCATCTCAACCGTAAAAAGGTATACTAATTTCACATGTTCATGAAAATCAAGCTACGCACACTTGCGCATGTTGATACTATTTGATACTCTTTCGATCCAGACGGTCAAAAATTTTGTGGATTATATATAGCACGATTGAGTAGAATTCAAAAAAATGAGGTATAGCTCATTTCCCTTGATCCCATATCAGACACATGGAGCCACTGAGGTCAATCTTGCCCAATAATATGGACAATGACAATATATGGAGAAATATATGGAGATGGGTGGGCAGAGAAATTTAAATGACTAACCTAGCTGCAGTCAGGCCTATACGCGAAGCAATTGAATCATAAGCAGGCAGATGAGACCTGCTAGAGAAGCTGGACAGCTCTAATTTCTCAGTAGATATATCCCCTACCCTTGACAAACTCGAAGGTAGTCCATAGTCTCCCAGTTTATTAATCTGATGCTGCATGCAGAGCAGATTGCACATGATTATTAATGATATTTTCACAAAGACATTAAAACATTTAAGTGTATTTTTCTATGAATTCATGCCACATACCCTAGAGATTAGGGAGGTAAGATATGCTCCCTTGTTAATCTTATCTGATCCTGATAACATGAACTGCAGAAGAAACAAATACAGCAATTAATAAAAAGAAGTTGCAGCAGCTGCATTCACATATATAAACTGCAATTTGAAGGGCATGAACAAGTGACATCATTATGTAAGACCTGATCAAGGACAGAAATAGCAGTAGAATCCGGTAGATCCTTGAGACTTGTCAGACATTCGATGTCTATCTGCCAAAAGAACAAACACAAACAGTTGAAATTATGAAAAATCAAAATGAAGTTCATAACTTGAAGGTGGAGAAAATTAATGATAATAACTTTTATGTATGGGTGGGGGGCAGCATGCGGAAAATAGGGTTTCTAAGCTCACCACCATTATGATAACCATTTAGATCCAGCTTGTGAACAACTTTATTATTATAACTTCTGTGTTGTTTTTGCTTTGATTTCTTAAGTCATTTTAGGTTGATAATTAAGTACAGGTTTACATTGCACCAAACTTGCAATTCATAAAATGGTTACAGAGTAATATGTAAGAAGTAACAAAATCATACATCTCAAAAATATTGTCAATTCATAAATTTAAGAAAACAAAGTCACAAATGAATATGTGCACAGTAAAGAATGGCTCAGCTCAGATAAGTAAAACAGATAGAGAAGAGAGGGGAAAAAAGTTGCTGAACAGACCCTTAAAATAGGAGGTGGAGTGCAAGGCAATGAAGGATATGATAGCTTGGGTGAAATCCAAGGCAACCAAGAAACCTTTCTCTCTGACTCCCTAAACCATGCTCGGAAATTAAAAGCTATACGGGGGACTATTCATTCCTCTTCTCAGAACTGAACTACTCACAATTCCAAGGATGGGGAAAGAATTAAAACACAAGGTTGCAGCACCACAATCTGGACTCTGGAGTATGACTATTTACGTAGTCCAGAGTTTGAGATCAAAGGTGCAAAATGGACATAGCATAAACTCAGTTGTTAAAAACATACAACTAAAGAAGCAAAAATATGACCTACTAAAAGGAATCAAACAAAATGTGCATGAGTACGACAGATCATTGGCGAGATCAAGACATACATCATATCTATTAGCTATGCCGAGCCGTAAAATCCGAAGCAAACGCTCCTTAACAGCTACAGGGAGCAGGACCACAGCAGCTTCATAAGGATCAGCTAATGGCTCCTGAAATTATTTAAAACAATAACAGGAGATGTCATCTTATTTCCATGTCTGCATTATCTGACCACGTTAAATAATAAATATTCGACAAGATTTTACATGCCATCTAATACTAAATAAATAAATTATATAGAATGTCAGAAATTCTCTCACATTAAAGTAAGATGGAGATGGAGATACAAGCGAACATGGAGATTGAGCTGTGGTAGCCAGTATCTAACCTGTTGAGTTGCAGACATAAGACCACCAATCGTATTGAACGCCTCGTCATTCTTCATTAATTTGGAAGTAGTAACAGTACTGGGCTGATTGCTTTGAAGATCCTCACGCACTCTTTTCTTACTTTTCTCAGTAGGCCTTGCAACTTCAACCTATAAGTGAAACAAAACATTTACAAAGAAATATCGTATGAATTTTGTATCTTGATATTTAATCTACCAGGAGCTTAAATGATGGGCCTCCATTTGGTCCTTGGATAGTTTTTCCATTCATCTCCCTGATTGCATTGTCAAGGTTCTGTGTCCAGGGAGAAAACATGCTATTAGAAAGGTCACAAATTAGTGAAAAAAATAACTTAATGATTGTAGAACAGACATACTAGAGTGGTCAACAAATACAAAAACAATTATCTCAAAAGATCATTAATGAAAATTAGCAACCCAAAAAAGAAAGAAACACGATGCAACAATAATGCGCTTCGCAGCAGAGATATTTGTTCAAGTGGGGAGACGAATGGAATGATCAAGCTATTCTTTAAATCAATAGGGAAAAACAAATTCCATTTGTCCTGTAGGCCACAACATACTTTCTTCCAATTAAAGAGGTTATGCTTGAGAAAACTACTCCAAACAGTTTACAATTTCCATAAACAAGCATCTGTAACGAGTTAAATCACATATTCTGTCAAAGCCAATCTCGAAAAGGCAAGCTCAAGCTAGAAACACTAACAACAAATGTAATACGCTGGATGTTATAAGATTCTAGTAACATAGACCATAACGATCAAACAATCTATTATATTAAGCAGCTACCCCTTAGAATAACTGCCCAATGAATTTGCATCGCATCAAGTTAAAAGAAAAAGTAATTTTTTAAATTTAAAAAAACAAAAGAAAGAAAGAAAAGAAATTGCCGCACATCCTATATTTCCATCCCTATCTGTTCCTATTTTTCCTTAAACATGGAGAAAAATAATGATACAAACTGTCGCTTGGAAACGTAAATATAGGACTTGGGTACATGCAGACATATTACTGGAGGCATGAATTGGAAAGGAAAATTGAACTTGAACTTCTTACCAATACTACCTGGAATTGCTCTGTATCTTTTGCCTTTATTTCAAAAAAAAAGTCCCTATATTTATCCTATCATATTTTAGTAAATTTCACATTTTTTTTGTTACCATTATCAATTAAAGAATACATTGTATACGCCTAGGAATATGTCCAATTTTTATATCACAATTATCAGAAATTTCGACGTAGGTGTATACTAGTATCCATTAAGACATATCAGTTGCCACCAAAGTTGCATCACCTCTTATTATTTCAATCAATCAGAAGAAGTACACAAAACTCTGCAACTTACTGATCGGTCAGCAAAGTGAATAAACCCAACAGGGGAACGTGCTTTCTTGGATACAACCACCTTCTCCACCTAAAAGATTCATAATGAACGATGAAAACCAAATTTTGTGAACAGCAAAGTTACCACAGACCCATAAAATGTATCTCAAACCTTTCCGAGAGGTGCAAACAGCTTCATCAGGAAGTTTTCATCAGCTCCAGTAGGAAGATTTCTAATAAATGCTATTTTGACCTTCAAATGTAATTACAACAAGTCATAAGTTACAATTAAATTTATCCAAGATCAATATTCTTGAAAATTGAAATGCCATTGAGTTAATTACCTTCGCAAGCTCTTCAGGATCAACCTCATGTTCCTCCTCAGCCCAGGCCACAGCTGGATGCAATTTACCAGCAAGAAGAAACTCTGGTGACGTAGCCGCCCGATGTGCACGTGCAGCAGCCTGTAATTGAGAATTCCCAAGGAGGTGGTTCAATTTTTATAATATTTTAGTATATTTTAGATCTGATAGTTGAGACAATTATATTAGAAGATGAGATTTGTAAACTTGATGGAGAGGTTGCCATTTTTTTAGCCAATATTAATTGATTCGCAAAGATGCTAGGTAATGTATCAACATTGGTACTTTTGGAAGAAAGTAGGATGAATGATGATTTATTGGTGTGATCATTGATGATCTTGCATAAGAAGCTAACTGAAATGTTAAAAGTCTCAATCCCAAAAATGAAAAAGATAAAGAGAAATTATTGGACAAGAAAAGAAGATTACTCATTAGATATATAAGAGTAGTTTCGAGATTAACGCAATTATAATTCAACCATAAGTTACATATTAACAATGATTATAGTAATATATTAATGAATAAAAAGAACTGATTTTAAGTAGGTAATGGGCTCCCCAGATAAAATGTTCAAAGTTTAGATTGGATTTCAAATTAATTAAAATTACTAGATAGCTAATTATCAAGAGTTTCATTCATGTCAAATTTGAACTTAAACTTTATATAAGCATGTCTGAGCACTATTTATGATTGAGTTCTAAATTAATATTCATTTTGAGACTGTGCACTTTGGGTTCATCCCCAGTTTATCCTTATTGTTAATCCGTATGTTCTTTCTTCTCGAATCTTTTCTACATCAGGAAAGTACTATCATGTCAGTAGACAGCATCACGGATTGGAACACAGTAACAATGAAAAAAATACTCAAATCAAACTAAAGATGGTGTGACTTCCATATCAACATGGATAACAATCTTTTGTTAAGATTGGACATTCTAAAAGGTGAAGATGATGATCATCATGACAATCTACGGTATCCAAAACTAAAACGAAAGAGAAAAAATTACATAGGCAAAGGTAACATTCCAAGAAATGTTCCTTCAACTTTCAAATGCATCCCAAGAATTATAAAGATATAGCACAAATTGTTTGCTGAAAGGAAATTGAAGAGGATAGCATTGGTCATTTGATGATTATAGTTTATATTGAATAACCAGAAGAGTATTTGGAGTGAAGTCATAGTTCTGAGGTTTCAAATAAACCCAATGTTAACGAGTTGTAAAACATTAGGTATGTTTTCGTAAGCCAGTTCAAGAATGCATTTTGATACACCAAACTGGGGATTGATTTAGAAACTTATTGTATTTTGGTGAATTGATTGCAGGTTACAAAATGACTTTGAGAATATCTAAAGTTTAATTAAAACAAATGGGAGAATATAGTCCATTCCACTAATGTTTCATATTTTGACATCATTATATAATTATGGGACTTGATTAGAGCATCAATTAATAATTTCTGTTTCTTGGAAAGATTTCTCCTGTTTTAACAATTTTTGGGGATTTCAATTACAAAAGTCAAAAGCGAAGCTGGAACGGAGAATCAATACCACGAACCTGAGCTTCTACCCTGTAGGATTTCAGATTGAACAGGAAAGTCAAATATCATGTAGGGCATTAAATGCAGTTGCTGGAATATGTTCCATATTGATTTATGAGATATCAGTGTACAAAAAACGGAAGAAAACTTACAGCATGTGATGAGAACTTTACAAAGGCAAAACCACGATTTTGCTTCTTTTGTCCTGGAGGGGTCTCTCCACTACTGAAGGGCATTGCAAGCTCAACAGATACAACATCTGGGAAAACCTATAGAGATATGAAACACTATAACATATGTCACCTGCAAATATATGAACATAAAATTCCATGAAGCAAATGAGAGTGCACCTGTCTCACAAGTACATCAAATTCATCAGCAGTCCAACCTGTCAAACAGAATTAAGATACAAGCATAAGAGTAAGAAGAAAAACTAAACCAATTGGAAAGAAAAATACAAGCAATAGTAATAATAAGCTTCACCATTGCCACAATGCGAAGAATGTAATCATACTGAAAAGGTTCATGTAAAATCCAAATAAAATGAACTACATCATAAAGATAGAGGATGCAATCCGGTAAAAGCTTTGAACAAAATTTGAGCACCTAGAACCCATTTCACAAAGAACATGCCCTCGAAACTGATAAAGCGTTGAAAATTATCATATACAACTAAAGGGACTATGGTATCAACGAAGAACTCGCCCCGGGGTACACAGGTTTCCTCAAGGAAGATTGGAAGAAGCACATAAACATAATTTTCAGCTCTGAGAAATATCTTAGGTATTGTGACCAATAATGCTTTGAGAGACAAGAAAAGAAGTTTCAAAATGCTGACTAACAAAGTCCACTAGATGTACATATAGTAGAACCTGAAACCAACCTTTGAATAGGTTTCCCATAAATAATGTATCTTGTTCAACCGAAGGGAGAACACCAATCTTTTTTCCATCTAGCTGAAACGTGAAGGAGCAGAGAAATTAACAGCTAATTCGATTTCTTTCGAAGTCCTACGGGGATACACAATCAAGAAAAGGTGATGACACATGAAGCTAAACATAAAAACCTTTAAATAAGAAAAATCAATTATCTAATATACTTATTAGTGTGTCTTACATAAACTCAGAAAATAAATGAGAGCATATAAACAACTTATTTAGATAGAGTGAAAAGTTTCAGCACAATTTCACTTGCATTTTAGCCTCCGCCTGTTCTTTTAGCGCATGTTTTGGGGACGGGGAGCAGGCAAGAAGTATAACAAGGCTCAAAGAACGCCAACATCAATTGATAGATTTTACATGTATCAAGGCTACAAAAGATACCGATACCACACTTTGATACTATAAAACCTTATTTTCTAAATTGTGGATAGAGATCTTTAGCAGTTAGAAAGGCTCCTATGACAGTGGAACTTGGAAAAGACAAGTATCAGCCATTATCTATTGGTTCTTCATCTACAGTGCACATAAGCAGTTGTGGAGAACCTAATTGAAATTTTACTACCTCCTATATCATGATAAATCACATTCATTTTACCAGTATCCCAGATTTTTCCTTCACAGCTTTGTCAGCAGCTGCTTTTGATGAAAAGCGTACAAAGCAGAATCCCTGTAAAGTATTTGGAAAAACAATATATGAAGCTGAAAAAGAAAATTTTAAGAATTATAGAGATAAGTAACATCTGCAGTAAATTACAAGAAGACAATAGAGGAAAAAGGAAAGGGGAGTAAAGGTAAAACCTTCAAACTGCCTTTCTGATCCTTTATCAAACGTATTTCAACAATTTTCCCGCAACTTGAAAACACCTGAAGCAAGTATGCAACAGCAAAAAGAAGCTGAGAACAGATTTATAGCAATCAAACAAAAAACAACTGACACCACAGATCCATAAGATCAACAAACTAAAGTAGGCCTAAAAGAATAGGTGCTGCTCATACATTTAACAAACCTGACTGCAATTAACTGTACTGAAACCTTTTTATCATGTTTCTACTTACAGTTTCATTATAACAATTTTAGTTGTCATCCAGCCCATGCCACAAATGAATACAACACCAATGTCATACATTACTCAAGACTTGAAATTTACCCCTTACTGCCTTACATGTCTCCCCAACTGGTATGGCAGATATTGGAATTCAACCATCAACCTCAGCTATAAAGCCCCAAAATAGACATCAGGTATTACTTAAGTAAGCATGTAAGCATCACTCAAATTCACCCACTAAAAACTTGTGAATATACCACAAAATGTAACAAAGTATTGTATAAGTTACAATTTCTACAACATTAAGCCCAGTAGAACTTTTCCACATTAGACACGTTGTATATACTATTATTTATTTATTTATAACATCCAAATTTCTCGTGTTTGGCTGCTTCTCCATTTATTACACATGTTTGACCTTAGAAATACTCCAAAATGTAAATTCCTCAACAGTTATATAAGAATAACAAGAAAGGAAGACAAACTATGATTTAATATCTAAATCAAATGGATAGCATCAACATAGCAGCAATCTTACTGAAGGATGCTTCATTTCGCTCTCATACTTTTAATGGGTAATATAGTGAAGATTTGTCTTTTAATAGATATTCCAACTCTTTCTCCTTTTCTTTTCTTTTCTGTTTTTCGGGTTTGGTCAATTTTTTATTTTTTTTATTTTTTTTATTTTTTTTGGAGGGGGGAGGGGAGTCTTTGAGTCTCTCCCAATTATAATTCTGTTTTACGTGAGATCAGAACTTTAAATGATATTTATATAAAGAACAGACAAGGAAAAAAAAAATTACATCTTCAATGACTGGCAGCTCCCAATCTTTAGGAATACCAAGTTGAAAATCATCAACAGCAGAACCCAAAAAGAAGTATCAGAGAAAGCTCTTATCCCATTAAATAAAAGGAAAGGATAAATGTGCTCACTGATATCAGATCAACCAGATAATGAAGAAGAGGCGAGAGTGAGATCCTTTATTCTCCAAATAAACTAGCAAGCATGGGTTTAAAATTTTTCCTGAGGTCATCGGTTTATTAGTACATTTCATCTGATTTAATTTAAGCCGTATGGTGAAGGAAACAAAATAATGTAGATCAATGACTTGGATATATTATGCATGTTACCAAGATATGGATCTAAGGTTTGGCACCAAAATACAGGTCATCCAAAATATAAGTTAGCAAGAAATAAAATCAAAGGAGTAAATGATAGACCTCATTGATTTTGTCTTCAGTTACAGTACGAGGCAGGCCACCAACAAAAACTTCTGAACCTTTTACTACATGCTCTAGTTAGAAAAAAAAAAAAAAAAAAAGGGGAAAACATCAGTGAGAAAAAATAATAGTAACAGGAGGGAAAATAGACATGACCTTTTTTATAAGCCAGGCTTAAACTGGGCGCAGAATAATGAGTAACAATACCCTACTAAGATAATGTCTAATGGAACATTTATGAAGAAGAAAATGTGCCTCTGTGCATATTTGTCTTAGAGATACTTACGATTATCCGGTGAAGAATGTTCCAGGGACTGGCTCATCTGTATGTGGTACCAACATCAGTCCCCAAATAAGAAACAATAAAATACAAATGATTGCAAAGGCAATTGGTAAAAATATATATTCAGAAAGTAAATGAAAGTCTAAGACTTCTTTTAGGTGATAATTGTTGGAGATCGTTCATATGATTAGATAACTAAAAGTTCAAAAAACAATTACTCGATATCAAGGTTATACCAAAGACATAACCATGCACGTAAAATTGTAGACAGAACAGAATGATTAGCACCCAAAAAAAAAGGAAAATTGCCAACTAAAATCAGTAACCTCAATAGTACTGAAAAGTTGAGCTGCCGATAACTATCACTGTTAAAGTAGTGCTTTTACAGGGAAAAAGAGAATAACTTTGCAGATAGACTATGTAATGAGCTCAATTCCAGTTCCTACTTCCTCGTTCAAAACCTATACTGCCTGTAAAAGAAATTATAAATCACGTATCTGAATTTGATTTTAGCATGCATTTGGACAATATTTTCGTATAAAATTCACTTCTTACAAATTGATTCGGCGGGAGTTTAAAGTTCAATTATCCTCAATCGGAGGATGTGAATCTCTCATCGAACCAAACGAATTACAAAACCTAGGCCATTCAAAGCTATATACATCTGTGAATCATTCGTCCGACACAGATTAACTTCATACCTGGACTGAATTGAAATTTGGAGTAATGCCGATTTCGAAAGCTGCCGGAGTCGGAATCGCCTCAAACCCTAGAACCGAGTGGGAGATTAATTTAAACGGGTGAAACACCGGTTTGGCCTTCCAGCTGCAGACATATATGATTATTATTATATATATGGAGCCGATCATGGCTAAATGTTATCCGTCAACATTTTCGTAACTAATACATTAAAAATTTGTTGATCATGACTAACGTTAACAATTAAAATTTTTGTAGCTAATATATTTATAATTATTTTAGATCATTTAAAAATTAAGATGAAACAAAAAAAAAATAAAACATTTTCGTCAATAACACCGGCAGAAAAATTTTATCTAAGTTAACGAAAACGTTAACTTTTTATTTTTTTTTCTTTCCATCCATCGATGTTAGTAGAAAAAAAAAAACTAAAGAGTTAAGGTTAAAATATTTCATCAGTATTACTAGCGAAAAAATCTTTATTTTTTAATTAAAAACTTTTCGTCAGTAATAATTTTTATTATTTTTTCATCTGAACCACATTCAGTTTCTAAGTTAAAAGTTGAATAGAGAAGAAGAATGTGAAAAAACAAATAAATAAATAACTAATTTTCACTTTAAAATTAATTTTCGCCACTTCAATACCTTGAATCTCATTAGTGAGATTAACTTTTAAAATTAAAAAGGAACAACAATTTGTTTTAAATATAATTTTTACATCTCTAAGATAAAAAAATAAAAAAAAATAACGAATAAATAATGATAGAGTCTTTTAACTTAAAAATTAGAAGTTTATAAAAAGTATCTGATACAAACATTGAACCATCAAAATTATATAATATGATCTAATGTCGACAATTTCGGTGTTGGTAATCTAATTACATAAACCATCCCACTGATTTTTCACGTTTGCATTTATGTAAACATGTAATAGTAAGATCTTAGTTTATTTAATCATTATAGTCCCAGAAAAATAAATTTTTTCATCGTTTTCTTTTATTTTAAGAAGCAATTACTGTATAAAATAAATATTGATGATCTGCAATCATAGATTCCATTGAATACGTAGTCATACAATTTTGGAAGAAAAATGAGAAAAGGAAGTGCAAATGGGCTCAAGTTTTATTGTAATTTTAATGTATTTTTATTGTCTTAAACAGTAGTCACGAACAAGATGGGGGGCGCAAGTGCATACATCATTTTTTATTGCGAGGAACAAATCTATCTATGGAAATAAAAGGGTTACTCATGTTACGTCGTCAATAGTCAAGCATTCCATGTTCCATATATTTATTTATATTTATTTTTAAATTTTTGAGAAGATGGTATTTAATAAATAGTGATTACGTCTCATTCGTTTATATTTTTGATAAATTATGTTATTACATATGTGTGTGTACTTATATGAAAGAAAAAGTAATTATCTATGCCTATTTTTATAATTTTGTGCATTCATATACACTTCAATCTCCCATCTATATGAAAAAATAATCTAATAAATATAAATTGAAAGAACGTAAAAAAAAACTATAAAATAAGAATAACTTTTATCTCTTCACATAGTTTTTATGATTTGAGTATGTAAAAATACTATAATTTATTGTAATTTACATGTGTTTACATGTACGTCAACTAAGTGGTTAATTTATTGTTAGTGATATGACATAACACATAAACACACACATTTTAAATGTACATTACAATATATTCAATACATCATGCACTTCAAATCATATTGCTAGTATGAATCGTTTTATCAAAATATTGATTGGCTTTAATTATATACACTTTTAAAGAAGTATACATACTTTACACGAAATTAACTCAAGTGTTGCACGAGTTTACTAAATTTGTCAGGTTCATATACACATAAATTTTAACATTTCATGTCATATATATTTTAATTGTTAAATAACATATTATATATAACTAAATCGGCCATACCAATATAAACATTTGACAAAGCTTTAACAACAATTTAAACATTTAAAAAATGACATGCCACATAATTTAAATCCAAACGCGATTTAAGAAAACATGAATAACAGGTTTAAGTTTAATAATATAAAAATGAAGTGTAATTATATATTTGAATACACCTTACACCTCAAATTATGATATTAAAATAAAATTTTAATCAAAACAAATTACAAACATGAATATTGTGATTAACTATAATTAATTATCACATATTTCACTAGTGATCACACATACTTTACACGAGATTCACTCGTGCACTAAACAATTTGTAAGTTTGTTCGGTTCAAATACATATATACTTTGATATATTATGTTAAGATTTCTTTTGTTGTTAAATAAATTATATCATTTGATCTATAAATTAACAATTCATATTTTATTGGTACAACTAAATTCCCTTCTTTTTTTTTTTATCGGTACTAACAAGAAATCATAAAACTAAAATTTCTTTTTCTGCTTGTATATATTTAAAAAGAAGAAATTGAAAATTAGAATTTTTAGTGTAAAGAGCATCATCAGCGTTAATCTTAGTTTCATATGAAACCAACTTTAACATATATTTGGTGTTGTTGATCAGTTTTGTTTTTTTGTGTGTGTGTTTTAGGCGAGTTGTATTTGTGATCATCTACGAATGGTCATCCGATGCGAAATCAATTATCTTGTCTCTTCTAACACATAACAACCAAATCACAATTAAACTTAGAATTGTTTCAATAATTTTGTACTTTATAATTAATATGAATAAATTTTTTAACATAGTCAATAATTTTTTTGTTGATTAAATTTGTCAATAAATTAAAATTTGTAATTCTTTTTAATGGGAGAAAGATAGTTATTTTTTAGAAAACATTATAGCAATGTCGGTTTCTATTTAAAGATTTTAAGGAATTAAGAATTATGATAATTGTACTATATTTTTTGGATTTACATTTTTGCAGTGATGAATGTTTAAAATTGGACTTAAGATTTGATGTCAGGGAGCGCCGAAGTTGATTCACTAGTAGTTTGCACGTATATTTTTATTTTTAATTTAAATAATAAAGGATACAAGAAAAAGTTTTATCGGACAAAAAGGTGATTTAAAATGTTGACCGGACGTCCATCCTACTGATAATTTCTTCAACTAACTGATCCATGCTATAAACATCAACATACTTGTGTCAAATGTCGCAACCTTCTCTCGGTGGTCACAATCGAGACAGCCGATTACCAAAATTAGGAGCCTTAGCCTATAAAGGGTAAAGCTTGAGAATGACTGAAGTAGCATTTGTTGTGTTAACTTTGACAAACCGAAATTTCTGGATGCAAGATTTCCTATGGAGTTTCTTTCTTTACATCTGAAATATGTTACGTACACCGACAAATTATACAAACAACGGTATAGAAACGCATGAAGCAAATCATTAATTACTAGATTTTTTTTTATAGATGACCTTTAAAGTTCATCAAGTACTCGTAAAATTTAACCTCAGTTTGTATAAATTTATTTGTGTACGAATCAGCGTTCTAGCACATTATTTTACATCTCAAAAAAAAAAATCGAAAGTGGAATCTCCTTTTTTCGCAAATTAACGTAGTTTACTTCTCACAATAAAAAGGATTTCAAATGTTGAAATTCGGAAATGTGAGGATAATAACGGTGGATGATGGACATAAAAGAGAGAAGAAATTAGAATGGAGGAAGAGAAGCAGGGAAAGAGAAAAGATGATGTTTTTTTTTTCTCTTTTCTTTATGGAACCATTTTATTTTTACCTTATTCATTTTGAAAACCGAACCGAACTGACCGATTTTTTGGGTAAAACCGAATTGACCGAACCGAAATAATTTTGGTTCGATTCGGTCGGTTCGGTTGGTTTACTATAAAAAAAAAGGTCTTTGATTTTTTTTGATACAGGGAGTTTTGTTGATGTTGTCGATTAGAAGCATCGTTGATGTTGTCGATTTTGATACAGGGAAATTACATGTTGCGTTTATTTGAATAAGGTTGTAATAGTCTTTGATTTTATGAATATAATCTTATAGATTTACCTTGAGAGCTAGTCAAGTTTGGAAAAATTATGTAATCATAGGCTATGATGGATGTTTTGTGTGAATAAAGAGGACGAACAGAATTAATGGAAATTCAGAAGTTAGAACAACATTGTGGAGACTTGTATAAAATAAGCAAAGATAAACTTACAACATAAAGTTAAGAAAAAATCAGAAGAAGAAAAAAACATGGTGCTGAATTCTCCAACTCTATATCACAATAGACATTACGCATGATACATGAGCAACAATAACATGAGAACTTGAAAAGCAGTATTTGAAGTTAATGAGAATTTGAATGAGAATTGTTTTTCATTTGGAATGGAAGATGCAAAGATGAGTTAAGTAAATGGAACTTTGTCCCACACTGGAAGTTGGAAAGAGTAGTGTTCACCATTTATATGGAAAGACAAATAGACTAGTTAAAATAATTGGCTACAATATGCTCTATCTATCACGCCCGCGCGATTTCCGCAAGGGGCTCAGACGCCCCCCGTTTGGTGTTTTAGTATTTACATTTCGGTTTAAAACCGAAATAACAAACCGAACCGACCGAATTTTTAAAATGGAACCGAACTAAACTGACCAAATAGCCACGGTTCGATTCAATTTGCGATAGGTTCGGTTGTCCGTTCGTTTTTGCTCACCCCTACCCATACCAATAAAGAAGTGCCCCCATAAGCTTCTATGAAACTTCTACTCCACACCTCTAATTAATATTTAGTTAAAATGAAGTTTAACCCCAACAATCAAATTTAGTCCGTTTGTTACCAAACGTTATGCAGTTCTGAACTTCAGAAAATGCAAATCCAGTTATAGTTTCAAGATTAAGTCAACTGAAAAATTGGCTTTCAGTTCAAATGTCAATAATTTAGTTAGTCAATACTCAGTAGCCTTTCATCACAATGTTTATTTTAACTTAAATTTTAGAAATTGCAAATTCTAATAGTATAATTTAAACTGCAACAATTTAGAATCTCTAAATTTTAAACTAAAACAAACGGAGCATACATTTGTGACTGCCCTCAACTAGAATTAAACATTAATGCATTAATTTGACCTTGGCTTGTTAAGCAAATACTTGGCAACCCATAGCTGATACAATCATTTTGAAGTATAATTTAATTGATAAATCAACATTACAATCAATAATACGCATACTTAAATACAAGCTTTCTTATTCCCAAAACCAAATACAATCGACATTTGATATTACCAAGCAGAACTGTTAAACCATGAAACTTTGAGAATACAGCATTACTGCTATAGAAGCTAAATAAGAAACTAGTGAAGTCATTATGATGAAATGATTCCAGAGATCTTTGTGTCTTAAATTTGTAACGAATCACTGAATACAACTATTATTTTCGGCTAGATGAAAAATGATACAGAATAGAGAGAATTCTCAAAAAGCCATAAACTGGGATAATTTAAAGGACTGGCCCTCAAGGCCATCTGGGAAGGAAGTGACAATTTTTGGGAGGCCTCAATTTTGAAAAGAAAATGTGAAATAACAAATCAAGATGACGAGAAACCTAGTATCTGTTCCAGTATGTTCTGCGTCTAAACCAATTGTAGTCAGGTAAACTCTGGATGGGTCCCACAGCAGCGATTGCAATATCCTAGAAAAAGCTCCCAAAAATTATGTCATGCAAAAATAAGTTCAACCAAGAACCACAAGAATTTAATACTCTTCACATTCTCAACCAAGGATGAAAATATTAGAGATTATTGCTAGTATTTGACATAGCTTGTAAACTAGCAGTCCGTGATCCTTACCTTGTCAAATATAAATCGGTTTGCAACGCGTTTGATGGTGCTGGCAGTTACTGCATCAATCCTTGCAAACAACTCAGCAAATGGAATTCTTCGTCCATAGGTAAGTAGCTGTAAAAAAGAAAAGGTAAAAATAATAAAAGCTTACATTAGTGTGTGATGACTCAGCTCTCAGACCTTTCCTTGCGCACAGAATTAGATTCCGGATCATAGGCACATATTACAATCAAGAGCACCATTATAATCTAAATTGCTCAAAACAGGAATCCAAAATAATTATCCCTCCCCACCTCCCCCTACAAAGAATTCTATAACCAATAAAATCAGCCAACTTCCCCACTACATTACCACCTCAGCTATGTTTAGCGATACATCTCTCCAAACTTCTAAAGACAGTTCAATAAAATTTTCATTCATCACATCACGTATTCATGTTGGAGACCTAGACAATCAGACAAGGGATGAGACCTTCCCAGTGACAATTATCAAATTTGGACTGATCCATTATTGAATCCAACCACTCAGCCAAGCTTGGCATGAAAATTTTTCATGCAGCTGCAGGGCATCCAGTGTAGAGTTCCCAAACCAACGTCTGAAGTTAATATTTAAGGTTAAACCAGAGACTTCTATATTCTATTTAACCAAAATAATCGGAAACTAGAGTGGTCCAGTATTTCTAGCATATGGTTCCACATTTCAATAGCAAGACACAAACCTTGATGGAACTAACTAACCAAGGTTGATTTTTAAAATAAACAAATTATTTGTAACTTTGCAGTCCAATTTTTTTACTGTCCATACATTTAGTTTTCATGAAAAGAAATAGAACATATTAGTTTTTTATATTCTAATATGAGAACTCCAATTCCATAACAAATCGACAAAAAGCCTGAGAATAGCATCATGATTTCAAACTTTATTAGGTACTTTTTGAGAAGATCTTTAAATTAGGGTGGCAAACTTGTACCTGGCGCCCAATATCCTCAGCAACAGGACTGGTTCCATCCATGTGAAGCAGCAGAGAAGATTTCAACTGGAACATAACATGAGTCCAAAATTTAACAAACATATCAATATAAATAAGGCAAACAGTAAATAAAATACCAATGGAAAAATTTGCACTTGGTGATCAGGAAACACAAGGATAAATGGATGTCAGGTTATGTGTGTCTGTGTTTGCACATACATACACTACTGACACACATAATTAATGAGAGACGGAAAACAAGGATATATGTATGTCAGGCTAAGTGTATGCGCGTGTTTGTATATATACATACACATTGCAACACACACAAATAATGAGAGGGAGGGAAAGAGAGGGCTAAATATCCCAGTTAACGGATAATCCAATCCAAAAGAGTTGGATTCAATCAATCAATCCTACCCAATGGTTTTTGTTCTGTGTTATGTAAAACAAACATCCTGGCAAACTATTTCAGTTTAGACAGCCTGATGATACCCCAACCAGGTTAAGAAACTGGGTCTGTTATGTTAAACAGTTGGCTTTGGTACCTGAACTCTTTCAATTTAATCAGCCTGACAATCTCCTTAATATGTTGAGACCCAATTATATGATAGTATTTACATCGTCTGGGTTATTTTGAAAGATGGAAAGTAAGAAATATTAAAGAATTTTGTCTGAAAGACTAATCTGATATGTCCTATTCATGGTGAATGAATATCGTATTGACATAAAAGGATTCAACAGTTCCAAACAACAATAGTTTGGGGAGGCAGCCGAGATTCCAGTAAGAGCATTATTTCGATTAAATAGTTTGTCACCACTGCATATTAGGATTTTGATCCCCAAACTAGCCCTCCCACAAACAGGAAAAAGCCTTTGAATAGTTGACAAATGACGAACAGATTACTACTTAGACCAAACCACCACCAACATCTTCCGAAGGATGTACTACAACAAAAGAAGGGAATTTCACAGTTACAGACACGATTAAATCCAAAGCATCCAAATGAGGACAGGTTGCATTGATTAAAACTTCAGGACTACGGATACATAGATTTTACAAGGAAAATGCCAGTCACCTGGTTACGAGCACGAATTACATCCTCTTCAGAAACACGATAGCATAGCTTGGTCACCTCATACATGATTGCATATGCTAAATCATCCAAGCAATCCGGCTGTGTCAAACATGTACAATGAAATCAATAACTAAGAGAGGCGGAGCTGTAAGTTTCAGAACCAGTCTAGTTGGTCTGACAAAAAAATATAGAATGATGAGCAAATATAATGTTCCCAGATGTCTAACCCCACCCCCCCACCCCCACCCACCGAAATGCAATTAAAGAGCCAGGAACACTTAATAACGTCTCCTGATAATAAGCTTAGCAAGTGCATATCAAAGAAGCTATATTACAGAAAAATGACACTATGACAAACTAATTAGAGACCCAGGTAATATCGATTTAAAACATGTATAAATAGAAACAAATGGCGCCATACTTCTCTCTAAATTTCAGTCAATCAGGGAATTATAAGCCTATACTCGGAATAATTAATAATTTCATGAAGCATTGGCTTTAAATCTAAACTTTCCTGATGAAGAAAGATCATGCATTACCTCATTCAGTCAACCATCTTCAACTAGGTCCACACCAAATGTAATTAGAAAAGAAGAAAAAATATAAGAACATAACAAAAGATTGAGAAACATATATATGACGTTTAGATAATTGAAGACAAACCCACCTTAGCAATGGCATAAACACCAAATAGTCCAGTGTCTTTATAGTTGGTGTTGAAAGCCATCATGCTTTCAGCTATTTCATTTATGCCAACCCTCTGTGCAAGCTCAGAGCTGGTTAAATGCAAAACAAATCAATGCATAATATCATAGGGTGCTCCAATTGCCTTGCAAACAACTTATATCAAACTTTTATACATAATCTGGGAGAAAAAGTACAATAGAAACAAATAATAATAATAATAATAATCACCCCATGTGTTTTCCGCCTCCAGCATTCTTATTCCAAGAACCCAACATTGATTGCATTATCATCAAAGCTGTGGAATCCGGATCTGTCCAAGATGCCCCATTAAAAGCAACCGCAAATTGGGCAAGAGGAATATCATCATCAACCATCCTCACCTGATGTTACATGAATAGGTCAGAAAACACAACAGAAAGGTTTGCTCACTAAAAGCAACAGAAAGTTGCATTACAGCAACGATATAAGCAGACCTCAGAGCCCGTAAAAACTGCAGGTTCTTTCTCGACTAACTCAGAAGTTGTTGTCGTATCCATTGACAACTTGGTAAACAGTTTCTTTACTTGTTCAACAATCTCATCATGTTTAACTGCTCCAGAAGCAGCAATCACCTAAATTTTCCCAGAAAAAACCCCAAGGTCCACGCTTCAAATAGTCAGTAGCATAAGTGAATATTAAAATAAAATAGATAAACGATTTCACAAGGGATTAGATTGATTGAATGATTAGTCGATACAAATACTCCTATATTAGGTATTGCTCACCATTCTGGGAGCAGTATAGTGTGTCGATATGTACTTCTGAAGATCTTCCTTCGTGATTGTTTTAATGTTCGCGGCTGGTCCAAGAATAGTTCTTCCCAAAGGAGTGTACTGGAATGCAGTTGCATGGAGATGGTCGAATATGACTTCCTCCGTTTGGCCTTCCACCTACAAGAGAAATACAGTGGCAATAATTAGGGATTAATTACTAAATAGCAAATGCATAATAACTTAGCAAAATAAGAGAATTATTCTACTGATACAGATCATAAAATAAGCGATGTCATTCATCCTAAACAAATTAATTTGCAAGCTTTAACAAATAATCGTCAATCTTTTAGGAGAAAAAAGCTTATCACGTCTCCTCTCGGAGCCCTAACTAATACTCCAAAAGAAGAGATAGAATCTTGCATTGTTAAATTAAAGAGCGCCCAATCCAGTTCAGTAACATATCCATTTTCATGGAGCCCAAATATAAATAAATACTCATTTATTTACTTAACAACTTCGTAAACGTCTGGGTACAACTTCGTAATCGTCTCGGTACGCAAAGTGTCAATTAAATCACAATCTTTATCAAACTACAGCCTACACCTTACTGAGAATCAACAATTGATATCTTAAGTAAAAAGTTTTATATAGCCATTGCAAGCCTGGAGCATTGCCAATTGCCTCGGTAAGTTTCCTACTAACTAGCTTCATAAAAATGAACTAAAAAAACAATCTTGTTAAAAATTTACTACCTCCTCCATCTCCCTGAGAATCACATCGCGCTCACGAGTAATCCTCCTCTCGTCAAACTTAGAATTCTGCAAGATATCAGACAATATATCCAATGCATTGGGCACATCTTTATCCATAACCTTGGCATAATAAGTAGTTTGCTCCCTTGAGGTATAAGCATTCAAATGCCCTCCCATATTCTCAATCTCCTCCTCAAGTTCCCTCGCACTCCTCTTCTCTGTCCCCTTAAAAATCATATGCTCGAGAAAATGAGCGGTGCCGTTCGTCTCGTCGGTCTCGAACCTCGAACCTGCATCGATCCAGACCCCGACGGTGGCGGTTTGGGAGGAGAGTGTAGACTCGGTGGCGACTCGGAGGCCGTTGGGGAGAATCGTGACTCGGGTGAGTGGGGCAGTGAGGATCGAGGTGTGATCGGTAGTGGTTGGATGCGGGGAGTTGTGTTGTAGGAATCGCGGGTCGGGGTGTTCGAGGGTTTTGAGCTTCTGTTTCACGGCTTCGGCGAGCCGATCGTAAACCATGGCGGTGGGAGGTGGAGGAGAGGGTCGTGGGGAGACGGAGTCCAGTACGACCGCGGATGAGGAGGAGGAGAGGGAACGAAGGGGTTGAGATCGGCGGTGAGACCGCCGAGCAAGGGATAGGAGGTGGCGAATCGCCATGGCTGTTTACTTTGGCTAGGGTTTGGTATCAGAAAATTGACAGAACGGAGAGACAGAGACTAGAATAGTAGAAAGACACCCCGGGGCGGCTTGCACCTTTCGTTCGGTTGTTATAAATTACAAGTATGGGTAACAAATTGTATGTGCGCTATTGCTGATATCAACGCCGTCGTTTTCCTCCATTGGTATAATGTATTTTTATGGTTTTACTTTTTGTGTGTCTTTTGTTTTTTTTTCCCCTTCCTCGTCCCAACCTTTTAAAATTTTGCACACTTATTAATGAATCATAAATTAATGCGTTAATTTTATATAAGTAGGAGTATTTTCAATTTTTAATTTTTTTCAACGCATAAAACAAGTCAACGGCTCTATATTTTGCATTAGCTCCCATCTTAAAAAATGTGAATAACTTATTAAATTAAAAAATAAATAAAATGTATACAACCTCTGTAATTGAAAAAAATAAAAGAAATGGTTACTCAAAAACTCAACTAATAAAAAATTAAGATTGTCTCGATTATAGTTTAAACAAAAGAATTATCGAGTTACCGTTTTTCCGAATTATTTTTATCTTTCTAATATTTATTCTTATACAAACAAGAAATTCTATAAACCAAATTGTTGTTATAGCTTATCTTTTATTTTTTTCTCATTCACCCAAACTAATTTTCTCTCATCAATTCGTCTCAATCTTTCTTTCGAAAAAGAAAGGATAAAGAAAAATTATACATACATACATTATCTGAATTCGCCAAGTGAGTAATATGAATAGAGAATTACAAATTTTAGCTCGATTAGGCTATTCATACAAAAGTCTCTTAACATATTTCTCATTTTACATATTAAATTACACATTTTCATATCTTACAGAATCTTTGTTTTTTTAAAATTTCATCAGCATCCCTATTATATAGATTAGAGATATCTGAATAGTAAATAATTTAATGTGGAGATTTACTGTTCAAATCTCTCAACAAATTCTTTATTCGAGGATTCTAGTGTAAAGATAATTTTTGAAATTTCAACTTTTTACTCAAATGTTGCCTTGTTGGATATGAGAAAATCAAAAGTTGGATATCGGATTGTTGGGTCGTTGGGCCGTGTTTGCTGGTCATATTGGTGCCGTGAGTAAGTGTCGTTTCAACATTTGATTTTCTCATATCGTGGAACTGTAACCTCCTTTTAAACAAGAGTGAAGCAGTAGCATGAGTTCGTTTCTATTTGCTGGCAAGAAAAGTTTTTGTGCGGAGTAAAATTACAATTATAGATGAGCATATGCTTTGCGATTTACTGAGTTCTTAATATAAATTATTATTGCAATTAATTAGGTAATTTATGATCCAATTATATACAAGATTGATTCGGTTGTTTAAAAATTCAAGAAGCGTTCTCAATGAGCTAGAAATTCGAGTCATGCAATTATGCCTGAACTTTTGTTGACCTAAAAAAGAAATTTTGTATAATATCAGAATATATTTGTCGTCATCTATCATTGATCCTGTCCAATTTTTTCTTCTCAAAACAAATATATTCATGTATAAATAATTTCATTGTTATTTCATTGGTATGGTGGGGTTGACGACGGGGTATGGGATAACATGATTCCTTTATTTGTTATGAGGGGATTGAATTTGAAGCAATCATAATTAAAGTAATGACAAATTTCTCCAATTTTTATTCATTATTAAGTTTGTATGTCTGCTGCATGCAACTCACATAGACTATTTGATGCTTATTTCATTTCTTATAAACAAAATGTCTTGTGATAGTTTTATAATATTATCATTATGATTTTTTGTTAAAATATTATCATGAAAGTTAGTTTAATTAATATATTCATTACCGATATTTTTGTTTATAAATATGATTTTTGGAGTTAGATTATATTTTCAATTATTATAGTGTCCCGTTTATCTTTAATTTCGGTATTATTTATGGTTCAGAAATCCAAAGCTCCATTTATTTTTGCGTAAATTTAGATATTTAAAATTTTAATAATATAAATTACACCACAAAACTTTAAATTAAAATAAATGGGAGCATAATATACTCGAATTCTTTGCAATTTATCTTTCTGGGATGTAGTTAGTTATGTTGCTTAGGGGGAAGTTTTTTCTTATTAGGATGCTTCTTGCTATGGGAATGTAGGAATCAAGTGCCTTTTGATGGGGATCAAGCCTTCTGGTGCATCAGTGTGGGCAACTTGTTTTATGGATTCCACCTACAGAAGGATGGGTGAAGACGATTCTAAATTAAATTTCGAACATTTTAGATTTTGTTAGTGTAAATTATACTATTAATATTTAAAATTTTTAAAATTTAAACTGAAACAAAATGATCAAATTCGGATGGCTTTTCGCGTGTAACCAAAATTGAAGAGAAAATTGATTAGTATGTTACAATTTATTGTATCATTATCTAGAATACTCATTCAATATCAAAATTAGAGTTATGTTTATATTTTAATATAATATTATTTGTGAATGTTAAATTTTATTTTTAATATAAATTTCTAAAAATATCAAAACATAAAAGTTTGTATACTAAATTCTTCACATAATTTATGATATTTCACATCAAATTTATAAAAAGTAAAAAAAAATCATTTTAATTTTGAATATAAGATTTCATAAATTTAATTTGTGTAAATTGAAATATAACTTTAATTAATTTTAAAATAGAAGGAGTATTAGATAGGAAAATTTTACATTGACAATTTTAATCTAATCACCTCGTATGTATCTAATAGTTATATCTACATATATAGCATCCCCTATAAAATTTAATGTAGTGAATGACTCGTTACATGGTACAAATTAGTCCCCATAGGAGAGGTTTTATGGTGCACTTGGGTTGGTGTTTGGGCTATTATAGCCTTATAGGAGAGTTGTGGTGGGCAATGACATGGCATGGTTTGGGACGTGCAGGGAATATAAGTTTCAAGAATGTTATCTTAGAGTTGTACTCTCAAATACTACATAGCATTTCTTTGGATGCTTGGAGCGGGGCCCCCATTACTGATGTTAGTTTATTTATTAACGTTATAACGTAAGGGGGCTTTACCCAAAATTAAAAACTGATGTGGAACATGTATGCATATTGATTTGCTGATAAAACTATTAATAACGAAGTCATTTTCCATACTTAGGTATGATTTGAAAAGGTAGCGTTTTTTTTTTATTATAAAAAGTTTAGGTAATGTGAGACTCTTCTAATCTAAGGTTATAATATGTTACCGGTCTTTTTGAGCATTTATAGTGATACTTATAATTATCCACGGAAAAGGATGAA